>OU612058.1:194823913-196026317 GCA_914767635.1 Melanostoma mellinum | reverse complement strand
CGGAATCCAAGAGAAACGTCAAAGCATCAACGAACGATATGAACGCATTTGTAATTTAGCTGCTCATCGCCAGGCTCGTTTGAATGAAGCCCTAACACTGCATCAATTCTTCCGCGATATTGCTGACGAAGAGAGTTGGATCAAAGAGAAGAAACTATTGGTTGGTTCTGATGATTATGGTCGTGATTTGACTGGAGTGCAGAACTTGAAAAAGAAACATAAGCGTCTCGAAGCGGAATTAGCTTCACACGAACCAGCAATTCAAGCCGTCCAAGAGGCTGGAGAGAAACTCATGGATGTCTCCAACTTGGGTGTGCCGGAAATAGAACAAAGATTGAAAGCCCTCAACCAAGCTTGGGCTGAACTTAAGAATTTGGCAGCTACTCGTGGGCAAAAACTCGATGAGTCGTTGACTTATCAGCAGTTCCTGGCTCAAGTCGAAGAGGAAGAGGCTTGGATTACTGAAAAGCAACAATTGCTGTCAGTCGATGATTACGGAGACTCAATGGCAGCTGTCCAGGGACTTTTGAAAAAACACGATGCTTTCGAGACCGATTTCGCTGCTCACAAGGACCGTTGTTCCTTGATCTGCGAACAAGGATCTGATTTGGTTGAGGCTAAGAACCATCACGGAGAGTCGATCGCTCAAAGATGCCAGCAACTCCGTTCTAAGTTGGATAATTTGAGCGCACTGGCAGCTAGGCGTAAGGGAGCTTTGTTGGACAATTCGGCTTACTTGCAGTTTATGTGGAAAGCTGACGTTGTCGAAAGCTGGATTGCCGACAAAGAAAACTACGTCCGATCAGACGAATACGGGCGTGACTTGTCTACTGTTCAAACTCTGTTGACAAAGCAGGAGACATTTGATGCTGGTAAGTTGTATTGACACTTTTTCAATCATTCGTGATTCATGAATTAATTTTCTTTTAATTTCGTAAGGTCTCAACGCTTTTGAACAGGAGGGAATCCACAACATCACAGCTCTGAAGGATCAGCTCATCAACGCAAACCATGCTCAATCAGCTGCAATTCTAAAGCGCCATGAAGATGTTCTTTCGCGCTGGCAAAAATTGCGCGATGCTTCTGAGACACGTAAACAACGTCTTCTTGCCATGCAAGAGCAATTCCGTCAAATCGAGGAATTGTACTTGACATTCGCCAAGAAGGCTTCGGCATTCAACTCATGGTTTGAGAATGCCGAAGAGGATCTCACCGATCCGGTTCGTTGCAATTCGATTGAAGAAATCCGCGCTCTGCGTGAGGCTCATGCCCAATTCCAGGCATCCTTGTCCTCAGCTGAAGCTGATTTCAAAGCACTTGCAGCTCTCGATCAGAAGATCAAGAGTTTCAATGTTGGCCCCAATCCATACACCTGGTTCACCATGGAAGCACTCGAAGAAACATGGAGAAACTTGCAAAAGATCATCGAAGAGCGTGATGGTGAACTAGCCAAGGAAGCGAAACGACAGGAAGAGAACGATAAACTAAGAAAAGAGTTTGCCAAACACGCGAATCTGTTCCATCAATGGTTAACTGAAACAAGGTGAGTTCAAGTTTTGTAATCATAATTTTTTTGTCTCCAAATCGAGGAAGTCATCATCTTTTATTTTCTTGAATACAATGTTCATTTCTAGATATTATATGCTCGGCTATAACGGTCAAGGGTAATGATAATTTCTTTTTCAGATTGAAATTTTGAAACATTTTGCGCAGAACGAAATAATATTGTAAATACTATAGCTTCATTAACCTAGCGCCAGTGTGTTGTGTGTGCAAAAAAACAAAACTAACGTTATTCAGAACATTCAAACAGAGATTCGTCAGATGGTAGATTAGAAGGACAACTTGATTTTCGGTTTTTTCTCGATTATTTGCACTTTTATCTTGAAAGAATTGAGTAAAGAAATTACTTTTGTAAAGGATTTCCTCTCTTATCGATTTGCATTGAAAGAACTCAGTATTCGGTTCATTCAAACCGTTGAACATGTCTTTTTGAAGACTTGTTCGTTCTCCACCTCTGTTCTTCATATTTCTTTCCAATTGCTTCAAAAGCTTGTCCACTTATTAAGTGGTTCGATGGTAGAGCAGCACATTGAAGACAGAATTAAAAGTTGAACGTCGTGACTGTTTCGTCCAGGTTTTCATTATGTTTTCGCACCTAGTACGAGATTTGGATTTAACGATTTTCCGTAAACAGGTTAATCTCCTGTTTCTCTCTGTCTTTTCTCTGACTCTGCCGATCTGCCTAATTGGTTAGGAAAATTTTTCTCTTTTGTTTTCATCTACTCCTAACAATTTTTGTTGCGGTTTTCAAAATAAAAATGTATTGATATATGAGTAAGAGTGCATTTGCCTATAACACAATGCAAATTCAAACTTTGTTGCTTACTTTTTATGGCAATATGCTTTCATTATCTAATCATCATGACCTTTTCCGCAGAACATCTATGATGGAAGGATCTGGTTCTCTGGAACAACAACTAGAAGCCCTTCGTATTAAAGCCTCTGAAGTACGTGCACGTCGTGTCGATTTGAAAAAGATCGAGGAGCTCGGTGCACTTCTTGAGGAGCACCTAATTTTGGATAATCGTTATACAGAACATTCAACAGTCGGCCTAGCACAGCAATGGGATCAATTGGATCAACTTTCGATGCGTATGCAACATAATTTGGAACAACAAATTCAAGCCAGAAATCACTCCGGCGTATCAGAGGATTCCCTCAAAGAATTCTCAATGATGTTCAAACACTTTGACAAGGACAAAAGCGGCAAACTTAACCACCAAGAATTCAAATCCTGTCTCCGCGCTCTTGGCTACGATCTACCTATGGTCGAAGAAGGACAACCTGACCCTGAATTTGAGGCAATACTTGATGTCGTTGACCCCAACCGCGATGGATATGTATCACTGCAAGAGTACATTGCATTTATGATTTCCAAAGAAACTGAAAATGTTCAAAGTTATGAAGAAATCGAAAATGCTTTCCGCGCCATTACTGCCTCCGATCGTCCCTACGTTACCAAGGAAGAGCTTTATTGCGTAAGTTTTTAATTTTTTTTAATATAATATACGAGATTGCAAAATTTATTATTCTCCTTTTTACAGAACCTCACCAAGGACATGGCGGACTATTGTGTTCAACGCATGAAACCCTACAGCGACAACCGCTCTGGACAGTCTATCAAAGATGCCCTGGACTATATCGATTTCACTCGAACATTATTCCAAAATTAAGTTAGCCCGCGGGATTTTTTGTCTTTGTTTAACGTTTTAACATCATAATTTTATTTTAGAAAGTAAGTATTTTATGAAAAGAGTCTTTATATTTATAAAAGAATATTTTAAACGCAATATGAATCCGACATGGTTTTGTCTTAAAAAAAAAAAATACGTTTGCATTTCTTTACTTAGAAACAAAGCAAATCAAAGCTATAATTTCATATGATTATGAATGTGCCGACATTTCTCACCTTTTAAATGCATTTACAATTATTTCGGCTAAATAGCTTTTTTTCATAGAAACTAAATCAAAAATCACAAAAAAATGTTGTCGAAGACAAAAACGAATAAAAAAGAAGAAAGAAAAACCTACCAATCGAACCAGTGTTATTTCCTTCCAAAATTTATAAGAAAACTAATAATAAAATGTTGAATGTAGCTTGAATAACTAATAAGTTAATTTTTAAATTTATAACCTACAGCTTTTTCCCAAAATAAATAAATAAATATTTATTACATTACAAAGTATCTACTCAACAATTTTCAAAACATAAAACTATAGCTGGTTGGTAATTCTACTAATTTTTCAATAATAAAGCAAAACTACAAACAACCACAGGCAGCAAAATATGAAGCGAGGCTTTTTCAAATAATAATTTTTATTACAAACAAAAGTATGATAATATATTTACACATACGTATATAATAGTAAATTATATATTTAAATGAGCAAAACTATATAAAAAAAAAAACAATAAAATACAGATTCATGTCAAATAAATTAAACCGATTTTTATTTGTTTCTGTTGACTGTGAAGCTTCTAGGATTTTTTGTGACATTTCTAGAAACCTCGATATAGGGATATTCACGATCCGGTGTAACTAGTTTTCGTTGTAAAAGTGTATTATTTTTCAACACAGCAACAAAAAGTACTAGTAGTAACATTTTTCTACACGTTTACACTTCTACAGCACCCTGACCCTATTGTAAAGAAAAATTTGAAAGCTATCATCTAACATCTTCAATATGAAATATAAATTTTAACAACACCTGTTGTAGCTACAATTTGAAAAGGGGTGTCCACGATTTAAATAAAAAAGAAAATTTTACAATCTTATACCTTTTTTCTGTACCGTATCCTGAAAAACCTTTCATGTACATGTTAATGGTACTATTGGAGCTAGTGATTGGATGAAGTAAATAGAAGTGGTGGCTCTAATCTACATAGCCACCAGAACCCATTTAGTGCAGGAGCCGATTATGCATTTCGAGTTGAATCATGAGATTTTGATGAGATTTGGTACTATCGTTTTCGTCTCTATACACCTAGTTGTCGAATTCGGGTTGTTTTATTATTTTTTTATTTTTGTTTGTAAATAAACTTTAAAAAAATTATTTGAAGGCGCAACAGAGAGCTTCTAGTGCGTTTCTCCAAACCTACATTGTGAGACCTTTTTTTCTGTTTGAGGTTTTTAAAGTACCAGCTGGAGCACTCAGACCTCAGATAGCAAACCTTCTTTTTATTATAGCTTTCCAGATGTTTGTAGAAAAGCCAAAAGAAGTTGCCATGATATGGAGCCTAAGTTACCAGCTCTCACCATGTCTGTGTCTGCACTTGGAACTGTAACCTGATAGGAGAAAATGCAGGATATTCACAGAGGAAGTGCTCCGCGGTGTCATCATCTTCTCCAGAGGATTCAGCCTAGGTATCACTTAAGCCTAACACGTTTAAGTGTTTGGCAAAAGAGAAGTGCCCGCGCAACAATAATCTCTCTAGTCTTTTCTGCTACGAGATAACAAAAATGTTTCAGTCTTCTTATTTACAACCGTGCCAATAGAGGCATGCCATCTAAGGTTGTGTTCTTGATAGATCCAATTGTTGATCAAAGCCCTCACTCACCTCACCACATATTTTTTAAGCAGTCATACTTTTCGTTTTTTAAAAAAGAAGAAATAGAACGGAGGAGAGTACTCAGAGAAATCTTTAACAGAAAAGAAAATATTTTCATATTTTGATGCTTAAATTTTTATTTCCAAATACTTAAAAAAGTATATAACCACAAATAAATTCTATTTACAAACCAAAAAAAAAGTTTTAATTCCAAAAATTCTGTCAGACGTAGCCTTAAGGTGACTAAAAGTAAAAAAAAAAAAAACCGGTTCCCAGACGAGAATAAAGTAGTATTGGTACAATTTTGTGGAAGCCCAGTGTTGAGATCCGAATATAAAGTAGCGCTAGACCTATCGAGGGTTCAGATCCTGAGAAAGCTGTCTAAGATCCTTGTTTGGCAAATTCATCGGTGATCTCATTTCCAGTTATGCCTTGATGGCCTGGAACCCAAATGAGACTCAAGGAATTTAGTTTTTCTACCTAAAGAAGATCCCTCGTCGGTTTTGGAACCATCTGAGAAGATTCGATAATAGTTTTTCCAGAAAACAGAACCGAAGGAAAATTTACTGAGTATTTTTGACGTAGTTTGAGCCTTGGGATCATCGTGTTAGACGGGATATCCATTAGACGTGATTCAAAAGATATGTAGCTTGCGATTTCATCAAAGCTCCAGTGCGAGCTGTGTCAGAGACCACATCTCTTTAACCGAGAAATGGTCTTGAGAGCACACCCCATGATGTAGGTATCAATCATGTTTAAAATTGGAAATATGAGAATAATCATTATCGACTCGCCGCAAAATCGATAATTAGACAAATCGAGGAGAGCCGAGAATAATATACCAAGTTCAGAGAAACCTCAAACTATTTGAAGGGTCGAAAGAATAAACATTTTGACACTTTTGGGGTAATCGTTGGGATAGCATCTCATTCTTGACTTAAGTCCCTATTATGAGTAGCGAATCGAACGTTCGACTGGAAGCGAATGTTTTAGAGAAACTCATTTATTGGATTATATCTTTAAACTTCGTCCATTCTCTTATCTGACATACCTTGAACGTCGAAAAAAAAGTTTTCTACAAAGTTTTGTTTCTACAACCTATAATACCGCTATAAAAGAAGCTCGCAAAAACATTCGCTTCCAATCGAACGTTCGATTCGCTACTCATAATAGGGACCTTAATCGCTATTATAACAAGAGGTGCTTCACTTAAACGCCTTGAAAATGACTGAACTCCTGACGAACTCCATTTAATTTAAAATTGAAGCTCAGCCTTTTCTCTGTTCGTTTTATTAAAACTTCTATCGTAATAAGGGTGAATGAGTACGGATAATCCCATGACAGACGCTTAAGTGGCGGCATGTATTACGTTTTTCCAACATTTAAGGTTCGAAAATGCAACTTAACTTAATTTTAATAGGTGACATAAATATTGACATTTTAAATGAAACGGATAAAGATTCTGAAAATTATTTACTACTTTTGGCAGCTAATGGTCTTAAAAGTTACATTAACGAAGCAACTCGTGTGACAGACTCCTCTAGTACTTGTATTGACCACATATTTGCTAGGTTTAAAAATTACAAGAAATCTTCAAATGGAAAAGTGTATGATCTAATGATAACAGACCACAAAATGATAGCGATGACTAATTTTTTGAATTCGAACTTAACGCCACGTCAAAAAAATATCAAAAAAACCATTAATTATATTGATTACTTTTTACTAAATGAGTGCTTAAAATATGAATTCTGGGATCCAGTGTTTTTAGAAAGTGACCCTTCTGATGCTTTTGATGTATTTTTTTCGATCTTGCAAAAGCATATCAAATCTTGTACATCTTCGTCAACCCAAAGTTCAAGATTAAAGCATTTAAAGCCTTGGATGAATAAAGAGCTCCTCAAACTTATAAATAGGAAGAATGCTATTAGTAAAAAATGTAAAAAGCATCCGCTTAATGAAAGTCTTAGAAAACACTATATTTCTCTCTGTAAAACTGTTAAGAAACATATTGAGGTAGCTCGAAATAATTTCTATACTGATGCGTTTTTAAAAGCTAGAGGAAATGTCAGAGAAGAATGGAGAGTTGTTGATAACATTTTAGGTAAAGAAAGGCAACCAATTGAAATAAAAAATTTAGAAGTTGATGGTGTTTCCTTTACTGATCCAAGTTCAATTTCTAATCAAATTAATGAATATTTCACTGAAATATCTGATAAAATTAAGCCTAGAGTTGATTCTTACTGTAGTTGTGATTGCTCGATGAGTTCAATTTTAATTACTAGTATACAATGTAATAGTTTTGTCTATAATTCTATAACATCACAAGAAATATTAAAAGCTATTCTATCGCTTAAAAACAAAAATTCAAAATGTTTTGTACTAACAATGTATTTAAATTATATGTAGCTAAATAAATCCCCTGAAGAAGCTGGAAAACAACCGGCGAAACGTAGGGTAAAACCAAGATGGATTAGTTTTATTCAAATATTAATCGCATCCAACCTAAGGATCATAAAAAGCCCAAAAAACAAAAATTTCTCAAAAATTCAAGTACTTCTGATGGAATTTCTAGTACTCTTCTTAAAAAAATACAGTAGGCTGAATCATAATCTTGCAGAGAAAAATTACTTCTGTGACTCGAACAAGATAGATGTTATCGCTACAATGGTCAAGCTTCGGAGCGAATTACTCAATTTGAATTTTATACCACACAGACCCGATTTACCATTGGAGTGCAGTATATGCAACTTAGAGGAAAGAGAAGACGTAATCCATTTCGTCGGAAGATGTCCAACTTTGAGAGAAACTAGAAGAAGCATTCTCGGAAGCGACTTTTTGACAGAGGCTCAAGTTATTAGTAGGCTGAATGAGATGAATGTTGTCAAGCTATATGACTATTGCAAAATTGCGTTACGTTATAGAGAAAGAATAATGAATGAAGACTTTTGAGTAACTTACAGTAACTTATTATTATTTTCAAGTTATATATATATTTTTTGTATCTATTTATTATTATTATTAATTGTGAAAGCTTATTACAGTAATTGAAATAATGTTTATTGTCAATCTGGCAGACGGCAAATGCCATGCTATATGATTATTTGTATATATGAATGTGTGAAAAAAACTGTTAGTCA
Organism: Melanostoma mellinum; assembly: GCA_914767635.1. NCBI lineage: Eukaryota > Metazoa > Arthropoda > Insecta > Diptera > Syrphidae > Melanostoma > Melanostoma mellinum. The sequence continues at coordinate 196,018,064 of OU612058.1, read as the reverse complement.
TTTATAAATAAATAATCTATCTATCTATCTTCTTAAAAAAATTGCATTTTATGTTGTGGATGTTTTGATGTACTTATTTAATGCAAGTGTTGAAAGCGGTTGTTTTCCTAAAAATTTAAAAAGAGCCGAAGTAATTCCGCTGTTTAAAAAAGGTAAAAAAAATAATATATCAAACTATAGACCGATATCTTTGCTTCCAACTATCTCCAAAGTTTTCGAAAAACTTATGAAGGTGCGAATCATGTCGTTTTTGGATAAAAACAACTTTTTTAGTAAAAATCAATTTGGTTTTAGACAAAACATGTCTACAGAAGATGCTATTCTACGATTATGTAGTGAATTATATGGCAGCCTAAATGCAAATAAGTCCACCATTGCACTTTTTGTTGACATGACAAAAGCATTTGATATGGTTGAACACAGCATTCTTCTCGATAAACTGTACAGTGCAGGTTTTAGAGGAAAAACTTTTAAATGGCTTCAATCCTATTTGAGAGAAAGGGAACAAAAAGTTGTTGTAAATGGGACCTATAGCGATTCCCGTTATTTAAAAAATGGTGTTCCACAAGGATCTGTCCTTGGCCCGTTATTTTTCCTAATTTATATAAATTCAATATTCGAATTAAAACTTAATGGATCATCTACTGCCTTTGCAGATGATATAGCCTTCACCTATCAATTTAGCACGATATTTGAGTGTATAACAAAAATTGAAGAAGATCTAGAAAAACTAAGGGTATGGTTTACTGCTCATAAGCTTATCATCAGCGAAAAAACAAAACTGGTGACCTTCAAAGTATCTGGAAATAGTCTTCCTGATTACAACCTATACTTTCATGCCCATAACTGCAAAAAATTTTGTCTTCCTATTCACAAGTGTGGTAGGAGCAATTTTAATCCTAGATTTCAATGCTCCAATAGTTGTTTTAAAATTGAATCAGTATTGCATTTTAAATATTTAGGGGTTTTAATTGATTCAAATTTGAACTGGAAGGATCATACTCGCACTTTAAAATCGCATATGATGTTGGTTTCTCGGAAAATGTATCTTATAAAACCATTTTGTTCAAAAAAAGTATTAAATTGTATTTATAACGGTCTTGCACAGTCAAAACTTCAATATGGTATAACCAGTTGGGGTGGGTGCTATGCTAATAATCTTAAACCTCTTTTGATAGCACAAAAACGCTTGATAAGAATTATTTGCAATAAAAATCGGTTAGTGTCAAGTTGGCCCCTATACAAGGAATTGCAAATTCTACCAATGAGACATCTCTATGTTTTTAAAGTACTTAAAGAATTTTTTAAACAAAGTGGCAACATCCCCAGTAGAAACTCTGAAATTTATGATCTACGCACAAACAGCTTGCACCTAATGAATGAACCTTTCACTCGTAGAACACATTTTTCACTTTTTTACATTGCTACAGCACCTAAATTTTTCAATAAACTGCCTGTTTTTGTCAGAAACACTACCCGGTTGAGTTCCTTTTTGAAAAAAGTCAAGGACTGGCTTTTCACTATTGATATTGAACATATTGAATCCATTTTAAGAATCCCAAATTAATTATCAGCACAAAATAACAATAATGAATTTACCTTTTGAAATTGTTAAGTTGATTTTTTTTTCTATTTTTTCGTTTTTTGCTTTTTTTCGCTTTTTTCTTCATTTTTATCTTTTAATTCTACTTATGTAACTCAATTTAATTGCATCCAGATTGAAATATTGTGTTCATTTATTATAATTATATTAATGAATTTACTTAGTACTGATTGTCACCCCACATCAGACTTTTATTGAAAATTATTTATTGGAGCGTGTCATTCAACACTAACTTTATAAGTTAAAGAATGATTACTATTTTTACTCATTCAATTTAATTTAATTTGTATAATTGTATCTAGCTTTAAGTAATTTATATGAATGAATAAAAAACAAAATGAAATGAAAAAAACATTCTTTGTTTTTTTATTAAATTTGGATAACCATTTAGATTGTATGCCAAATAAAATGTCTTAAGTGCGAATAATAAACGGTTCAGTTTCGGCCAAATCTTCGAGCATGCCTCAATAGATTTGCCCATGATTGTACGTCTTAGCATATTTGCATTTAGGAAAGCAAGACCGCTTTTTTAACATGTTATTCATCCGAGTTTATTGTCCAAATCTGTGTAGAAGAGTTCGAGTCAAATTCTTCTTAACCATAGGTTAGGTTAGGTGGAAGTGGCTGTCAGCCAATGAGTAATTGCATGACACACTTAGGCCGCAAGGGCCTCACAATGGGACCCCAAAGACCAGCAAGTTAATCACCTACTGATCTCAGAAACCCGATGTAAGATTAACGAGTTGATCAAATATAAATCTTCCATTACGGGACTAGCCGGTTAATCACCTGCTAGTCGAACCACGCGGAACTTTTAATGTATTTCGAAAGACTTTTAAGATCTATGTAAGCTAAGACGCTAGTATCATCGAAGAAGAATTCATCGAGATGAGTTTTCCTCCTATGAAGTAGTGCAGGGCATGAGCAAAGAAGATGTTGAACGGTTTCTTCCTCCTCCTCGTCCATGCAGCTTCAGCAGAAATCTTTGGAAAACACACCAAGTCTTTTGGCGTGTCTCCCTATAGGAACCTAGTAGAACCTAGATACAGGCGGTTCAGGGCTGACAAACTCTTCGAGCGTTTTGAGTCTACACACGGCCAAACTTTTTTGGTTGCAAGGCCATAACCAGAAGTATGTTATTTATGTTATCGAGTGTTTTTAATGTGAAAAAACTGCGTAATGGGTCTGTCGTTGAGGAAGAGGTGAAACATGTTTGTGTTTCTATCAACCCAAGTAGCACCACCATTTTTTCCTAGCCTAATAGTGGGTACTTGCATATTTCTTTGACCAGACACCAGAGCCTTTATTTTCAACACTGTAAACCATACTATTGCTGAAATAAGAAAAGCTATTTTTGCTTGGTTTTCAGCAAGCTATTAAAGAGATAGAATATCGCAACAAACCAGAGAACAGACACACTGATTCAAAAGTTAAACTTCATGAGTTTCTTAATTACATCATTATTTCCAGCTCGTTCTTACTTAGTCCCTCCGCAGTTTAAAAAAGAAAATAAGAAGTGTTTCTTTGGTTGACTTTTTATTTGGAACAACATTTACAAAAGCATTCTCTGTACACTTTCCGAGTACGCAGGAACGTTTAGTTTCTTCCCTAGTGTCATTTGATCTAACCACTCGAACTTTGTCTTATTCTCTTCCGCAACATTTCCAGACTTCAATGTTGTTCTAAAGAAGAAAACCTTAGCTCCAATGCTTTCACCCCGTGCAGCGTTTGGGTATTTGTATTTATAAAATCCACATGGAGCGTTTCCATAAAATTGCACACTCAACTGATCGCCACAATGTTCTTTGAGAACTCGTTCAGCGGTTTGACGCATTGTTTCGCCATCCTGGCGAACACCTTGGGGCAACAAGAGCAACGATTTGTTACCAATTTTTTGTTCTACCAACAGATAAAGTTTGTCTTCAAGACGTCTTTTGATTGATTTTAAATTATTTGTCTTGTCATCGGGTGTTTCACGAGGGGCAAGTTGCATTTTCTTTGCTTCTTCTATATAGGCGTCTTTTAAATCTTGGGCCGTTTGCTTGGAAGCCGAATCATCAAACTCAACTTCAGCTTGACCTTTTTTAAGTAATTCAGCCTGGAGTAGCTCTTTCTCGTGTCGCATTTCGTGATCGGATTTGAGACTGTTCTCAAACTCGGTTTGCCAAAGTAGCCTTTGGAATTCTGTTTCAATAGCGTTAAGTGATTTGGATACAACAGGTAATCGTTCCACAAGCACACTGGCATAGAGATCCCATTTTTCTTTGGATTGAGGTTGAGTGGCATAATTTGTTGATCGATTTTGAAAATTTTGTAGACAGGTGAGAGAGAGTCGGCGAAACATCTCTGTGAAATTTTAACTGTACTGTCAACAAATTACAATAAGTTTTTAACTGAAATTTTCTGTTTTTAAAACCAATGAATTGAATAAGAGCAGAAGAAATACTTTTTATTTGGGATGGAAAAATTGTTCCGAAACTTCAAAAAAATTGTGACAGATCGAGACAAGACGGTGTTCAAAAAGTGCAAATATCGTAAGGTACCAAGCGATGTAAGTATAATTTACATACTTCGTATGAAAATGGGTTTGCTCCGTGGAGAATCCCAAACTACTTCCAGAACCTGGATTCCATCCATAATTTTAAGATGACTATCGTCCAAACTTTAGGTTTATTTAAAAATCTGAAAGATTTTCCAAAATATATAAACAGAAATAAAATAACTATTTTCTAATTGCTAAAGTGAAATTCATTAGCCATGTTTCTTTTGCACGCTGATATAAGCTAAGCCCGAAAAAACGTTAGTCAAATGTCTTAAGCCTTGCGCAAACCAATGCGGTGAGTGCGTGCGATGCGATTGCGTTAAGTCAAATCCCTATTCATTAAGTTCCGTTCAGTGTCGGGTTAGAATAGCACTGCAGCGCCTCCCCGCTTGTCGTAAAAGGCGACTAAAGGAACAATCATATCTAGACAACTAACATCAAAGTGAGTCTAGCGACACACATACCACTTAAAAACTCTCCCCAAGTATGCATGCAGATCCCGGGGTTTACACGACTGGAGATCACCGGTGTAGTAAAGGGAAATCAAACTCATTAAATGGAGCATGCATGTGTCGAAAAGGATGAAAGGAAAATTTTTGAAAAATTTTGAGCATTATGGAAGTACTTGCGAACATAAGAAGCACTACCCCGCCAGGCAGTTCCATTGCTATGCATGGAGCTGATCCTGAACCGAGCAGCAATGTTCGGGTCAGAGCTATACGGATTCCGGGGGCTAGCAAAGTAATGCGACGAGTTGTCAAACGTCCATAAGATTACATAGGGATTAATAAGCGTGGATATGTTTATCCACGCTATCCGCTTATTTTGTTGTTTTTAGCACTTGAGAATTTAAACAAGCGTATATCCGCGTGCATAAAAAACGCTTATGATGAAAAACAAAGCTCTATGCATGGCAGTATAATCGATTTTGGTAAATTTGTCAATAATTCCTCCAAAAAGACATAAGTACTTCAAACAAATAAGATTAGGTACGTTTTTTTTCTCAAGCCTATACGGCTTAAAAAAATTCACGTGCTAAATACAACAAAAATTTAGCTATCTGGGCTTCCCTTACGCTGTGTCTCCACTTGCTTTAAATTCATAGCAGAAAGCAGGAAAATGACAGACACAAAAAAGCAGAGCAACTGACAAATTTTGTGCTGTGGGCATTTTGTATAGCATACTTTTCGTACCAAACATAACAGAGAAGTAACAAAATGGTGGAAAAACCTATGTAGATGACAGTTCCATCTGCTTTAATAGCTGCGATAGATACCCTGCGATAAAAGTATGCTATCTATCGCAGGCTATGAAAATAAAGCTGCTATAATGGTCTCCACTTGCTATATTCAAAGGCTGCTGTAAAAGCTGCGATAGATTTAAAGCATGTGGAGACCAGGCGTTAGCCTCATAATTTATTCAGTCTTATTTCCTTAGCCCGATAACAAAAATGTGCTACCAAACTATTTTTTGGAAATGTTATCGAAAATGGCGAAGGATGTCATTGGGTGCGTTTGGTGTAGCTACAAATTCATACATATGCTAACAATTGTTAACAAATTCATGTTACTTGACAAAATTTTTGTTCACAAAAATGTGAAATTTGTAAACTCAACGAACGCACCTAAAGTACCAAATGACGTTTCTCATTTCTGACTTCAATAATTGTGTGCTTTTTTCTTATTGCAGTTTGCAAAATTGCAATTGCTGCCGTCGACGACCATTGGGTTCCTTCTAACTTCCACATCTTCAAAAAATTGACTCGTCTTTTTACACGAGGAAACCACAAAACTTATTGGATTCCTTGACCAAATAAAACACAATGATACAGTCGAAAGTATTTATCTGGAACTGTTGCGGCAACGTGTCTCAGAGAAGCTAAAAAGAACAAGAAAATATACCACCAAACCAAACAACAACAAATGAGGCTAAAAATTTATCTCAGGATTTTACTAAAATGAATCTCAGGATTTAACATCAAATTGGTGCTTAAGTTTTTTGAAATTGCCAAGGCAAGACAACACATCAAGAACTCTTTGAAAAAGAAGGATAGTATTGCGACTTAGCAGCCACACCTGCTTTTCCAGACGACATGAAAAATAATGCTGATCTACGTCAACTAATGGAGGGTCTAAAAAAGTTAACATTCAATCCAAGAATCGTGTAAAATCTCTAGAACTGAAACTGTTTTCAATTGACTATCGGCTACCGTCAAAAAAATTGTCATGATGAATCTGGAGTTGAGGAAAAAGAGCATAAACGATGTATGTAGCAACAAGCGAAAGTGGTTGCTGCAATGCAGCTACTAGCAATGGTGAATCTAAGTAATGTACTACTTATACAACAAGTGAGTTTTCTATAAATATTTTGTAATTGTTTAAAGGATTGTATATTTCAGCCATTCCACAAAACACTCCCTCGCCTCAACCCGCAACAGTTCTATATCGTCAGACAGTAATGGATTTAGAGTCTCAGGATATTCAAGAATCAAGCGGTAATGGAAGATATTCGATCGGCTTTGCAGCGTGCAAAATCTCTTCCAAAAAAGGCAAAATTCAGCGATTCAGCTCAATAACACGACAAGCGCCAAACCTCAAACGTTTTCTTCGCGCAACCATACGGCAAGGTATTGGAACAACTCTTACACCAACTTCACCTGAACACTGTTAAATAATTGGCACTTAACCTTAACCGTTTTATCGACCAAAATTATCAGTCCAACTACTTTAAGTTAAGTTTTAACTCAAGGTAGAAAATGACAGTCGTATTTATAAAATTTGCTTAGAACACCCTTAGACAACTGTCCAACTAGACGGTGTCTAAAGAGTTGGACAACCTTTAGCCAATTTCGTATTTATAAATGCATTCCAACAGTTGTCTAAACATCCTCTCAAACTGTCAACTCCGAATGAAAAACTAAATGGTGGCGTTCATGATGTATCCGTGCAGTACCATTTTTTGTGTTTTGATATACGAGTGCAACAACAAAATGGCTCTGAAAGAGTGTGGCGTAGCACTTGAACCAGACCAAAAAAGCAGCTGATTTGACTTTGAGATACAGCTTTTCCAAGTCTCATAAAACGATGAAATTTGCGCAATATATTAATTAAATTGTTGAAAGAAGTATTTTTGCACCTCAAACTACTTATTTTTTTCGATCTTAGAGCTCTCAACAGTGTTTTGTAACATGTTCGACAAAATTGTTTTTTGCTGTAGCAAATGCCACTTTAGCCATAGTTTAGACAACCAATTTCGGTGTCTAAAGTTAGACGTTCCTTAGACAACGATGAAAGTGTTTATAAATACGATTTGGAGTTGGACACTGTTCTAAGAGCTGTCCAAAGTTAGACATACTTTGGAATGGGATTATAAATACGACTGTGATTGTTTTACAAAATGTCTTTTGAACATTGATTGTAAAATAGTGCAAAATAAAAAATGCTTTTTAATATGAGCGTCGTTGTCTAAAGTCTATTCTTGTTTTTAATGAAAAGTGGTGTACAAAGAGCAAACACCCCTAGAAGATTTATAAATTCAATAGTATTTAAGCGTTTTGCGTCCGTTTTCTGCACAAATGTGCAATGGCATGTTGGGCAAGGAATCAGCTCCAGGTTGATTGGTTCTTTGCTGGCCTCAGTCGTGTTACCTTTAATACAAAAGAAAAGTGTGAGGTGTGACGAAATAAATTGCGATAAGAAATCAAAAACAAATAATGACCGTATCAATTTTTATTTTTAGTTTATTTATTTTGAAGCTCGCACACAAAAGTCATAATATGTCAAATACATAGTGCTACCAAATTGCTAAATCGTGTTTTTTTTCTCTATTTGCTCAAGACTGTATAGGCTTGAGAAAAAAAACGTACCTATTAATTCAAGTAATTTTTTCAAGGACGAGGGCATAAATCGTCTTTTTTTTTAATTTTCTATCTTAAAGTTCTCCCAAACGAAATGTTTTAGCAGTTGAGCAGTTGCAAGAGCATTGTTGTCATCATTTTTGCACTCGCGACACCACAAATATTTTGCTGTGTTTTTGGTTCACCCTTTGTCTACGACCAAACAAAAATTTTCTAGTGTGACTTTATTCTCAATTATAGGAAAACCATCATCTAATCCAAAAACGAAAACACGGCATTTTTTGTTTATTGCCGTTTTGCCTTTCATTCATTCATTTCGCTCGTAGGGTAGGACCGTAGGACTACAAAAACAAATACAATACAGCTTTCTTTTTTATCTCCCATCAAAGAATTTCAGTAAATCATATAAATTAGAAATTTTAAAGAAAATCAAAGTTTCGAAAAGATAATAACCAAAGTCTCCCGTCACAATGGGATGTACAGAGAGTAGAGATAGTGAAGGAAACACTCGTCCAAAGTATAGGGTGTGCACCGACGTATTTTGGCTTGGCTTGTTCATTGTCTTTTGGCTTTTTCTGGTAAGTATTGCAAAATGCAAAGGCTCACATCAGCGTCTCTAATTATGTTAATAAGGCAAGCCTATGATTTGATATTATTGTGAATCTAATTGGGTTAAGTGATTGAGATTTGGGGGTGAAAAAAAAAACAAGAAAAATACTTCCGAAATGAAATCATTCGTGTGGGGTGGTCATAAATAGTCATTCGAGTTATGTATAAAGTGTAATGTACATACATTCCTACATAATTATACCAAGAAAACACATTAACATTACTTTAATAATCTCATTCGCCATTCCCACCACCGTGTATCTCATGACTAAATAAGTTACTATTGCTTCTCTTACTACTTTCAGATTGTAATTGCGATATTTTCATTTGTTTACGGCAATCCGATTAGAATTATCAATGGCTATGATTCGTTTGGTAATACTTGTGGTCTCAAGAACAATGAACACTTCAAGGACTTTCCACTATCCGGCATGGATACATCGGATAAACCCGATTTGTTCTTCTTTGACGTTAAGGAACTACGTAAATCCCTTAAGGTGTGTGTGAATCATTGCCCAACGATAGAAATCCGCAACCCCATGCAACTATACACTTATTACAAGGATGAGGGTACTCAACTGTGTCGATATGATTTCAATATGAGTATTTTGAGCCAGAATTTGGTGGGAAATAAAGATTATTTCAATATTCTGGGACCCTGTCCTAAGCTTCCAATAAGTGAAAGGTAAAAACCCTGTACCTCTAAGCAACACCAATTGTTTTTAATTTGAATCTTTTATTGAAGCACTCCAGTTCTGCACAGATGTGTTCCTAAAGGCGATGTCGAGTATACGAAAGAGTTATACACACTGTTGAATTCCTGGGATGTTGCTCAGCAGTTTTTGGGTGACATTTACTCCACATGGCACTATATTGCAATACTTTGTGGTTTTGCATTGAGTAAGTTATGTCGTCAGTAAAAATATTCATCTTACCACATTCTCACTGCTTGTAGTTCTTTCCATCGTTCTCGTGATCATGATGCATTGGCTGACTAGAATCGTGTCTTGGTTGATTTGCATTCTTGTTGTGATCGCAAGTACAGCACTATGCGCTGTGCTGTGGTATGCCTATTACAACATCACACACAAGTCAGAAATAAAGGTGCACTATTCGATGCTGGAGGAGTTCGTTCGAAACGAACAAGCCGTCCTTGTACTAGCTGTTCTTGCCACCATTACAATGTTAGTCCTGATTATAATCGTTTATTTCTTGAAAAACAAACTAGCTGGGCTTGCAGCGCTTTTCGAAGAAGCTGGTGTTTGTATGCTTGAGTTGCCTGGTTTGCTAGTAGCTCCACTAATTGCTTTCGTGGTTTTGATTGCATTCCTAACGTTTTGGATTTATGTGGTTATGTGTATTGCCACAGCTAATTCTCCTGGCAGCACAATGCTAGACCCAAATGCAAACATAATTCATCATAATACAACTATGGAAGGTGGCAAGAGTAACTCTCAAGATGACTACAAATGTAAGTTTCAATTTGCATAGGGAGTCATGACACACAATTTCATACACGAACTTATTTTACAGCTCTCCTTAAAGTCGAATATGTCGAAGCTAAGTGGATTCGCAGCATGTTCTGGATTTATGTCGTTGGTCTTATTTGGACAACTGAATTTATTTTTGCTTGTCAACAATTTGCTCTTGCTGCCGCTGTTGCTTTCTGGTATTTTAAGAAGCCGACCGACACCCCGACATGTTACGCCATTGGGAAGTTGTTGAAGTACCATTTGGGTACAGTGGCAAAGGGGTCGTTCGTCATCACACTGTTTAAAATTCCCAGACTGATTTTAACTTATCTTTACACAAAGTACGATCAAATTCGTTATTATAAAATGTCTAAGAAATTAACCTGTTCCCTACTTGTGTAGATTGAAGAAATCCGAGGACAAAGGATCTGAGTGTGCGGCCTGCTGCCTCAAATGTTGCATCTGTGGATTTTGGCTGCTGGAAAAATTCATCAGGTTCCTCAACCACAATGCTTACACTGTGGTTGCAATCGAATCTATAAACTTCTGCCCAGCAGCTGGCATTGTAAGAATCGGAAGAAAAATGTTAATTTTGCACCTTTGATTTTTGTATGTATCTCTTGTTTTAGGCATGGAACGCTATGGCAACGAATGTCCTCCAAGTGGCGACAATCAATAGTGTTGGAGATTTTGTATTGTTCTTAGGCAAATTGGTTGTTGCCGCCTTGACTGCGCTTTTGGGAATAATTTTGCTCAAAGATCGGACAGATTTGAATTTCTACATTGCTCCAGTCATCATAATTGCAGTGTTTGCATTCTTCATTGCTCATATAATTCTGTCACTCTTTGAGGTGAGTTGCTTACATTTATTTTTGTTGGGTTCACCTTAACAACGTCTTTTTTCAGATGGTTGTTGATACGCTGTTTCTTTGTGTATGTGAAGACAAAACAATAAATGGCCGCGGTGGGCGTTGGGCACAAGGCAATCTAGCTAAGCTCTTGGGCGAAGAACCAATTGGGCCAGAAGAGGCACCAATTCAGGTTGTTGAAATGACTCCAATCAACAAACAGCCATTTAGTTCGCTAACAACAGTTCCAACTTCATAAACGAAGTAACTTTTTTTGAAATTCTACTCATCCCAGTTGTTGGATTGACAAACTATCTGTCTTTCGCATTCCATTGTCTAACTGATTTTTTTTTAAATGCCTATAATTTTTTCTCGACGATAAGCACAAAGTAAGCCACACGAAACGTACAATTTGAACGTTCAAATTTTTTTCATGTTTATCCATATATTATATATAGTTATCATAATCTCGAGCATATTTGTACGAACTCTATTTATACAGACAAATAAAAATAAAAACTGCTTTTAGATATTTATCTTGAAGTGTCTTTCAAACAAAACTGAAATTTATTGTCAATCTATGAAAGGAAAGAAAATGATGCAGGAGTCACTGACGCAAGTCATGAAATGTTAAACATTTATAAAACATTAACTATTTTAACATCAGAATTATGAAACGTGAGGAAAAAAAACCGATTGTGAATTACGAGAATGGAAGTCAGGGGTGACATTCTGTAAGTAAAAAGCGAACAAACGTTTTCGTGTGTGCGAACGATTTGCAATGTCTTCCCTATTGAAAAACGTTTGATCGCTTTCGTTTCGCTTTTTATAGAATCTAGCCCCAGAACGATAGAAGACTGCGAGTTTGTAAACGTAACGATAACGAGGAGTTCTTACGAGTACCGTAAATAATTTCAATAATTTCAAAGCTACTAAAAACCGTTGCCCTATCGGCAACTAAAGAGAAAGCTACGTCATTCCTAAGCAAGTTTTATATCCATATTTCCACAAGAACGGAAACTCTAAAACTGCTGAAATAAACTCTTTCAACATTATAATGCTACATTATCCTTGGTTAACGTAGATTATGGGACCTATCGGCAATCTGTCAAGAAATTTTATTTCCGCCTTCATATTGTATTTCCTTGGAACATTACGTGCGATTGTGAACCACCTTCCAAATGAATTTACCACGTAGGAAGTGTTTATACTCATAAAATTTAAAATAAATAAAATTAAAATACATCCCCTGCAGCTTGCAATGCATTGACTACAAGAAGGTTTTTCATGCCGTTTGGTTTTCTATCAGACATTAGCAGGATTAAAAGAAGTGAACGGAAAACAATAAGGGATAACAGATGGCCCTATCGTGGTAACCGTCGGAGCGGAGTTTTCTCCGCAACGCATCTTTTTTCGGAGATTCAATTTTGCTTCGAAGTAGTTGTCAAGGTAAGAAATTTTTCACAAATGCGGCAATGCATTGCATTCCCAAAACTAAAATCTCCGCAACAAAAACTTATCGGAGATCGTCGGAACATCCGATCGGAGAACTACCACGAAGCAAAATGTCTCCGATCGGAGAGAATTCCGCTCCGACGGTTACCACGATAGGGTCGAGAATAGCTTTAATTCTTCAATTAAATGCACGTAAAGTTGTTTGGGACGAGGCTACACACAATGAAATTTTCGTTCTTAACGTAATATCGTAATAAGCCCTATCAGGTTTTGAACCAGAGCAATATTGCTTCCTTGTGATATCATAACTTTATTCTGGAATAAATTAGAATATATATGTAGTTTCAAATGCACTTACCATGTTTCTATTTGTAGATCATGTAGACAGCGAACAAATTCCAAACAATTGCCGAATTCGCATTCAGCAAACTCTTATTTGCATTAAACCGCACTTATAAATTTTGCAATGGAACACTTTGCTTTTAAAAACCGATACATATTAGTAATGACTTTCTCACTTATTTTTATTTCTAATATTGGAAATAAACTTGGCTTTTAATCAGAAAACACTTTTGCCAAATCATTATACAAACTATTCATAAACTACGCTGATGAGACGAATGATAACATTGATTTGAAATGCATTGAAAGCCCTTTGAAAACTTACACACATAAAAGAAAAAAAAAACATGGCGACAAGCACTTGAGCCCAATTTTCTTTTGGAGAAAATGGAACAACACATTCACTGCACGGTTAAGAAAATGAATCGGATTTTATTACACACATCAGACACGGAAGCCTTAAATGCAGTCAAACATTATGAACCTCTAATGTTTGTAATTACAAACAAATAGGCATTTCAACACGGATTTTAATTTTGAGAAGAGAGACTAAGCAACTTCAGGAGACGGAAACTATAAAAAAAACATTGCATTCACAACACCGCACCGTTTAATCATTGAAATAAGGAACCAATTTTTTTTAACATCGAAATATGTTACATCACATTTTTTGTAGGCAATCTGTACCTACTACCGTGTACGAAATATCGGAAACACACTGAACTGAATTTTTATACACAACCGGAAAACTGAATTCCGCTTCCACCTTGAATCGGGTAATCGAATTGGAATACGATCGGATTTCGATCCAAACTAATTAATTTGATTTAACTACTATATCCGGTTGTAATTGAGTTTCATTATTTAAACTTTTTATAATGCATATTTCACTTTGAGGGCAAATAATGTTTATTACGTCAGTTTTAAATGAAGTTTACTACATTCGAATTAAACATGGGTAACTCAGCGCTGCGCTAGCGCAATGCGTTAACGCACTAACTGCGCTATGTGCGCTGATACACTTTTGCCTGCGCCTATAACTCAGTGGCGCAATTGCAACTCAATAGCAACACAAAAACCAGATCCGATATACATAACATAAAACTTACCCAAAAGCATTGCAAATTGAACTTCAAGCGCTTTCATACACACACAGAACCAAGAGCCATAGCCAACACTCCAACAGCATCACACAACACACACAAGTTACAGGCAAAAATCATCCCTTATTTCACACACAATACTACAGTAGTGTACTCGATAGCACAGCGCCAGCGTTAAGAGAACAGAACCAAAGGCGCATTTGAGTTATGACTGCGCTATTGAGTTACAACTGCGCCAGTGTGTCTTTGCGCTATAGAAGAGTCAATAGCTCAATGATACACACAGCGCAGTTGTAACTCAATGGCGCAGCTTCGATACAGTGGCGCATTTGGCTCTATAGCGCAATGATACACTAGCGCAATTGTAACTCAATAGCGCAATGATACACTTATGGCGCAGTGATACCACAGCGCAGTTGACTCTTTACTCTTATCTATATTCTCTTCTTTAGAGCAGAGAAATCAGGATATTTTTTTGATAGGAATAATGAGTACTGAAATTAGTGGTGTTGGTTGTTGGTCTGTTGGTTGGCTGATGGATGCTTGTATGTTGTATCACAGATAAATTTCTTAATTTTATTTGTTTACATTGTTGTTTTTGTAAAACTAGATATATCTTTAATAAACGTATGTAGGATGTAGCTGAATATAAAGTGGTGTTTTTAAACTCAATTGTATGGGCGTTGGGCGGCGGCGGATGCAGTTGTGTGTGAGGTTTACCCTCTTGGTTGTTATTTCTCTAATAAGCTACCAAGAAAGGGTGGGTATTTTCTTTCACTATCACACGATTTCTTTTTGCTTACATTTTGATCTCAGCCAAACCTTACTACAACGGTAAGCGTTGCAACATATGCAGATTGAGCTGACTAACTTTATTTTTCTCAGCAGGTGAAACACTTTACCTGAGAAATCATTCATCAATCTCACCTATGTAATCATATAAAAAGTTTAATTTTGTCACATCACTTAAACTCAAAATATACAAGACAAAAGCAAATAAATCATTTTTCCACTGGATATATTCAGTCCAGAAAAATTGCGCCATAGCGCAATTGCGTTAACGCATTGCGTTGATACAGTAAACTGCGCTTGAGTTAGTGTATCAGCGCACGATTTTTTGCTGCGTTACCCATGTTTAATTCGAATTAAGGAATGTGTAATGCGACCTTTTGAATATTAATGTTTACTACATTCTCCACTGTGACAAGCACAAAAAACAAAAATGTTTCAAACCAACCCACAAAACATGGCGACGTGGGTTCCCGGTTGAATTCAGCTGGTAGACAAAACTTCACTACCTTGCCGCAATTGACTTTGTAATTCTGTTCTATGGGACTTACTATGTAATTCGATTCTACAATCAGAACGATTGAATGCGTAAAATTTTAACTTCGTAATTCTATACGACGCATTACTGAATGAAAGACGAACATTGACAATTTCTTTTTCTGATATTTTGTTAATAGTCTATTGATTATGTCGTAAAAAAGGGCATATAAAGGAACTCGACATTCAATGGACTTTTATTGCATGACTCGATTAATGGGTTAATTTTATAGAAAAAAACCAAAAGTGCTGTTAAATTAGAGGGTGGGATTCGGAGATATGGGTTCTAAACCATCTTCATTCGTTTTTTCAATATATCTCGAGAATGAAACAAAATTTTGATGTAATTCC
Organism: Melanostoma mellinum; assembly: GCA_914767635.1. Lineage (NCBI taxonomy): Eukaryota > Metazoa > Arthropoda > Insecta > Diptera > Syrphidae > Melanostoma > Melanostoma mellinum. The sequence goes on along the minus strand of OU612058.1, from coordinate 196,002,557 downwards.
AAGGACGTTTTTTGTAGAAATCAAATTTTCCCATCGAAATGTATCTTTTAAATAATTATAAAAAAATATTTTTTATCCAAAATAATAAAATTCCCGACCAAAAAAAAGGCAATTTTTTCCAATTTTTGAGTTTTGTCAGTTTTTTTAATGGCATTTCTTTCTGGTTGAAGATAGGTAAAGATAGGCAATGCTTCATAAAAAAAGAAAGAAAATAAAATTTTCTTTAAAATGCTATATCAGAGAACTTTCTATGTTTAGAATTCACTGAAATATTGTCACTTGAACATAGACATTTATCGTAGTTTTTCATCCTTTTTATACTGACTGTATTTATTTTTATTTTGTTAAAAAAAAAAACAAAAAAAAGTAAAAAAAAGTATTTTATTTTATTTTTGGTTTTTTTTTGTCAACAATATAAGTGTATAGTTCTGGTACTATTATACTTCTTCAATAACATTTTGAAGGTGTATATCGACATCAACATCTATACATCTTAAAAAATGTCTTCTTCTGCAATATCGGCTACTTGCACACTATCGCAATGAACTCCCATACATTCCTTACAAAATATTGAGCTATCGGAATCAGTTCAAAGAATTTACATAAGTAGTTTCCGTGCCACTGTTGGATTTGGAAAAAAGGGAAGCGGGTCGAAATGCTGTATTTTAAAATACGGTAAGGTCAAAATACTGTATTATACTGTATGATACTGCATGCTCATAATACTGTAAGGTTAATGTTCTGTATTTCAAAATTCTTCGTCTCAAAATGCTGTATGAGCTAAACACTGTATCTCAAAAATCTGTTTGTAAAAATACTGTATTTTTGCGTAATTCCGTTCTTAAACTTCCATTAAACATAAAGCGGAAATCGATCAACGTGTTTTTCTTTTATTGAAAATCTTAACAAATGTACAACCAGAATACATTAATAAGTCATAGATAAGTAAACTATAGTAAGTAGAAATTTATCAACAAAAACAAACTAACGAAAGATTCTAAAAAACACACACAACGAAACCACAAAATTCCTTTTACTGTAAGTCAAAATACTGTATCTCAAAACTCTTTATTTCTAAATGATGTAGGTAGGTCGAAAATTAAAAAATGTTTTGAGAATGTTAAAAAGTGAACATACAGCATTTTGAAATATTGAATTTTGAGATACAGTATTTTGACTTACAGTACTTTGATCATACAGTATTTTGTACAAACAGTGTTTTGAAATACAGTATTTTGAGATACAGTATTATGACGCATAGAGTATTTTGACCCTAACCCGGAAAAAGTTCACGCATCGCGTGTTGGTGGTATTTGTGCCAGCGAGAAATTTGTACTTTCTGATAATTTGCAAAAATATTGGAAACTACAGTTGCTTAGGTCTGGTTTAACTATCAACTTTGGTACATATAAAGAAACTGCGGTCAGTATAAAAACTACGATAAATGTCTATGTTCAAGTGACAATATTTCAGTGAATTCTAAACATAGAAAGTTCTCTGATATAGCATTTTAAAGAAAATTTTATTTTCTTTCTTTTTTATGAAGCATTGCCTATCTTTACCTATCTTCAACCAGAAAGAAATGCCATTAAAAAAACTGACAAAACTCAAAAATTGGAAAAAATTGCCTTTTTTTTGGTCGGGAATTTTATTATTTTGGATAAAAAATATTTTTTTATAATTATTTAAAAGATACATTTCGATGGGAAAATTTGATTTCTACAAAAAACGTCCTTGGAATTACATCAAAATTTTGTTTCATTCTCGAGATATATTGAAAAAACGAATGAAGATGGTTTAGAACCCATATCTCCGAATCCCACCCTCTAATTTAATAGCACTTTTGGTTTTTTTCTATAAAATTAACCCATTAATCGAGTCATGTAATAAAAGTCCATTCAATGTCGAGTTCCTTAAGAAATGACATAATAATCAATAGACTATAAATTCAAATTTTTAATTTACATGTTCGAATTTTTGTGTACGATATGATAATTCAGCGTAAAGAAAAACTGTGATTTTGTGGACTGATATATCTCAGGACTTAAAAGTTGAGGGTCAACCAGCAATGTTAATGAATGGGAAAAGGTGAACTTACATGGCTGTTCTTACTTTCGACTGGATTAAAACCGAAATCTGAAATTGAAATCGTACCGATTGAAGAAGTTTGTTCCTGTTTCCAAACGGATTCAGTATGGATCTTATATCATAAGAACGGTTTAAAAATTAAATTGGTATGTTCATTGGATCTTTTTACTGTTTTAGTACATAGTAATGTTAATAATTAATATAGAACACTATTTCTCATGTATAGTAATAAATAGTGTTTTACATAATTCATCAACCGAATTCGTTTCCGCTAACGAAATGAAAAGCGAATTGAAAACGTACGAACTCGAAATTAATAGGTTCGTTCATTGAACTTTCCTTAGAGTTGACCCAGGTTTTTTTGACAACGCTATAATTTGTCAAAAAACCTAGGTTTTCCAGCCCTCAAAAGACGCTAAACCACAAGTCACCACATATCCTTGTCATTTAAAAAAATGCATGCCATTTGACAGCCCTCAACTCGCCACAGCAAAACCTATGGTGAGTTGAGGAAAAACCTAGGTCAACCCTAAGGCTCAAAAAACACTAAGTTTGACATTCAGGTTTCTCAAAAAATGCTTTGTGGTGACCCAGGTTTCAACGAACAAACCTAATAACTGCAAAAATTCGTAAACATGAGGATATGGTATCCGACCAAAAATCAGAACAGGGGCCTAGTTGTTTTTTTTTAACCCTAGGTTTACCCTCAACTCACTTTGAAGTAGAAGTAGCAATAGGTTTCTGCTGGGGCGAGTTCAGGTAATGAGCAGTGCTGTCAAATGGCATTAATTTTTCTTCAAATGGCAGGGATGTGTGGTGGTTTTGTGGTTAAGCGTTTTTTTTTTTTTTTTGTTAAATGAAAGAACTGTTTTTTTTTTGACAATTCATAGGGTTTTAAATGAAACCTGGGTCAACCCTAGATAAACTTCAACGAACGAACCTAATATGAGAAAACTGAAACTGTATAATGAACCTCGAGCAATCTTAATTTATATTGAATAAAAAGGGTAGTTTTCACAGCACTGAAACTAAACTTTTAACCAAACTTTTTACTTAGTTCGAAGATATTTGATTAGTCAAATTCTTCGTCGTTCAATTTGTTATATTCGTTTCCTACTTTAAAAGGAAAATAAACAAATTGCAACGCTGTCTGTCAACATAATATGTATTCAAAACTTAACTTACTTAAATTGGTAAGTTATCCGGGAGTATAATTACAAACTGCCATGGAAAACAAAGTTGTACGTCTTGGAAATGCGTTAGGCTCAGAAATATGATCTACTTTGTTATTTTAGCCATGTCTTTAGCAACGGAAAAGTAGCAAAGCTATGTTCGTTTTTTTTTTTATTAAATTAAATATAGTTCATTGATTAACTTTTTTTGTTTCGTATACGCCCCAGTGTACGAATATAAGAGAAATCAGCGAAACGCACTGAAATTGTTTCATAGGTTAGAATTTGTTCATAAAAAAAATATTGTCCATTATTTTATCGCCAACACATAATATCCAAATCAATCAAAGTAATACCATTTTATGGGAATCCGATTTTTTTTTTTAATTTTAATTACCACAGCATAATATGAAATACCAAAGTACACCCTAGAGGTTTCTTCATTATACACTTTGATTGAATAGCAAAACGATGTCATAAGCAGCGTTTAGTAATTTTAGAAACATTAACAGTTTTTTATTGAACGCAAACTTTCACTCGGAGAGCTTGTTAAATTGGGAACCCATTTTTACATTAAATTAATTAGCTGAAGTGAGGAACTTCTGAGATTCGTTAATAACTTGTTGAATTACAACATGAAAAGTTATACAAAAATTCAAGAACGGAAGGACAAAAAATGGCTTTATTTTTTTATATTATTTACGTTTATCGCAGTAAGTCAAAAGATATTTTTTATCATATAAAGTGTATTCGTTCTGTAGTGGACAAACTTTTAGTGGAAGTTTCAGAGGAGTATAAAACAAGCAACGTAATAATTACGTCAGGAGGGTCAGTAAGGACTGAAATAATCTGTAGTCGTAATGGTGTCGGACTGTTTTTTGAAAGATCTGGGGTTGAATTACCGCATCAGTGATCGAGTACTATTTTTCTTTCTAAATTTGCTTTACATTACACAACATCAGTCTGATATACATCTATCGATTTTTGTTCATATACTGTTGAAAGAATGTCAAGTTGCGGTACTAAAGTGATCGATAAAGCGATAAGTAATACCAAAAACACATAATTCGGTCCCGTTTTACTCGATCACGTGTGCCGCAATTCGCCCCTGTATTTGAATTCAAGTTATATTAAGGTGTTAGGTGGTTTCACGACTTCAAAAAATAGAATTTTTTTATTGTCCTAAAATATATCTAGAATTTCAGTCGACATCAGCTAGCTAGTTAATAGCTATTTTTTGTTTTTTCAATTACAACTTTTTTGCACAGAAAAATGAGGAGACATTTTGACCAAAATTGTAATTTTTTGTAAAAATGTTTACCAAAAATCCTATTTTCAGTTTTTTGTTTTTCCTTCGTCCAAGTTCTATACTTTGTGGTCTTAACGAAAACATATTTTTTTATCCACTTCAGATGATAAATTAAAACGTTTTTTTTTTCCTAGATGTTGTCGTAATAGACGTCGCAAAGGCGGAGCTTTGAATATTTTTACAAGAAAATTTCAGAAACTGTGCATCAAATGATTATCCTTAAGAGTTTGAATAAAATATTAAGTTTTTTTTTTATATAAAAAAAAGTTTTTTTGAACATATAGGCCGCAGGCATTCAGCTTTTCGGGACGGACAGAAATAACTCCTATTAGATACCTAGGAATATACTATATCTCAACAATGGTTGAAAAGAATATCCAAGACTGACCTACCCCAAAACTGTTTTTCAAAAAACAAAAAATTTATATTTACCTATATTTAGATAAAAAACAAAGAAGAATTGGAGTAACTTTCAACTGACAAACACTCCAAGTTCTACAACGTACAAAAAGTTATAATAAATATTAATAAACTAGGTGACCAGCCTCCTTATGTTACTTGGATCTAACTTATTCAAAGTTCAACACAAAAATGTCAAAAAACAAAAACTGCCTCATACCCGCTGGGCTAAGTTGTTAAGCTATTGCGAGTTAGGCTTGCTTGGCGTTTCCAAATGTGCTAGGAATAGGAACACCCGACATTACGAGTAAAAAGATTTTATGTGAAATTAAATTGGGAAATGAATGATTAAGTTGTAATGAAATAATTAGAATGGATATTAATTAATCTTCCCCTCTTAAAAATATTTTCGGATATTGATTAGACAAATGCATTCAGAAAAGAATTTATTGTATTCACGAAAGAAATTTCGAAAAGTTATTCTTAAAATACAAAAACACCAAAATCAAGTTAACAAAAGCCAGGGGTGCCAGCACGTAACTTGTTACAATCGAGGATTGTCGATGTAATCGAACGTTCGCAGCACCTATTTTGAATCAATCGAGTTTTCTCGATTGTATCGTCTTTTTTGGCAGCACACAAACTTGAAAACGACGCTTGAAACAAAAGTTTTCACTCGACAGAAAATAGTTGTCGTCCGTCGATCTAGGCAGTGTTTTTTTTTTTGTTAGAAATGGAAAAAACTAACAGTATGTCAATTATTATAAAACAAATTTAATTATTAACCACATTTATGTGTAATCACCACGACTAAGCAAAGGGAATCATCAAAAAAAGGTCTCAAAATAGGAATGTGAGTGCCTACTATTCCCGGCAACTTGGATTAAATATAATAATATACTCCTTGCTTTCTAGACTTGATATTTTGAACTATCGAACTTTATCCACTGAGAACAAAATTTATTTTCTAAAACAAGCAACGTATTTTGGAAGAACTTTGACACTGTTTATGTTATCTTGGAAACTTCCACTGGCTAGGAGATTCAAAGTGTCGCAAAGCTGGAGAACTGGTGTAACCGATGTACTTCTAACGTTATTTGGGAAATTTAAGTAGCCTAGTACCATCAGGAAACATTCATTAATCAATCTGAACTGCTGCACAAAACTAAAAAACAAATGGTTTTGTTTCGAGTCTAATTTTTTTCTTTGTTCTTATATATGAACACTTATCTACTCTTTGTCACGCAATTCTAATGGATTACTTTTATCTCTAAGGCATATTCTTTTGATTTTTACGTTAAATACTTCTTCATCGTCACTCTCTGAATCCAAAAATATAATTTCTAAAAGGAATTCAACTTATCTCCATCGAACTTTATTTTGAAGACAACCAATTTGACGTTTAACTTTGTAGTTCACAATGGCATTTTTAAGTTGATATCAAAATGAAATTTGTTTCAAAATACGTGCTGTCAAAAATAATTTGTTTCGAGTTGACCACGATCGACAATCCTCGATTGTATCAAGTTACGTGCTGGCACCCCAGGCAAAGTAAACAAAAGTTTTTGTAACAGGTAGCCCGAAGATGGAATAATATTTCCGAAACGCGTCGCTAATTAATATTTAATGTTGTGTCATTAAGGTTAATAAATAATAAAAATACCAAAAAAGTGTTTTCATTTTTAGTTTCATTACTTAGAAATACATTTTACTTTATATTAAACACACACAACATGGAGACAAAATCCTCATTATAGGTAGCTTCATACAAGGAGACGGACCCGTTTACAACATTTTTTTCCCGCCACAGACATAAAATGTAAACGGAATCATAACAGGAAAAGTAAACAATAAAAGAAAAACGACATTTGGCATTGACTATCGTTTCATTGAATCAAATAAACACAAAGCAGCGTGCAACAGAAAGGACATCAATACAATGCGCTAGCTTTCGTTATAAACAAAACACTTTTCTTAAAAAAATATATATATATATATTTAACTTATAGCGACAGACTAAGCATAGTCCAAATATGAGTCTATGAGTCAGCGGAGATCTTCGCTCAACAACCTGGGCTGCTTTAGACATACTCATATACCTCTTATCCCTCGACATTTACGGTGTCGTTCTAAAGAACTTCTGAAATTGGCACAAATAGTTTTAAAGTTCCCGTTTTCGTTTCCGATCCGACTTGCATAAATAAATCAAAAAGTCAATCGTTGAATGTTTTTCTCATGGTAAATTATACATATGTGGAATGCTAACGAGTTGGAAGATCATCTGCGTTATTTGTTCTCCCGCCTGATTGTTAGACAAAAAATATCGTCTATCACACGGTGCTTCAGTGAAAAGTGCAACACATGTACGTAAATAAATCTATCTATCTATCTATCTATATCTATATCTATTTATATAGAAAAGGATGTATGTGTGTTTGTATGTATGTCCGGAATAGACTCCTAAGCTACCCAACGGATTTTTATAACATTTCCAGGGTTAACATAGCTTAGCATAGAGATGGTTTCTGTCAAGGTTTGATCGCCATATTCCCACAGAAACGGGGTTGGGAACGGGAACTTAGAAACTACTGGACGGATTTCAAAAATTCTTTCAGCACTGGGATGACACATAATTCCTCAGTAACTTAGTAAAGATTTCATCCCTTTAATCCCATAGGAACAGAAACAGCTAGTATCTAAATATATTTGTAAATGTTACGTTGGTTTGTGTACGCTTCAAAAACTCAAATAGTTTTGCACCGATCGAGCTGAAATTTGAGAATGATTTATAATCCGCATCAAAGATTGCTTTTGTCTAACTTTGCATCTTTATTTCATTCCTATAATCCCACGGTAACAGAAAACGGGAACGAAAACGGGAACATTTAAAATATTTGACCGATTTCAAAAATTCTTTCAACTCTAGGATGTTACATTATCCCTCAGTGACAAAGACTTATATTTCATTCACATATTTCCATGGGAACGGAAGATTTCAACAGAAACGGGGTTGGGAGCAGAAACTTAGAAACTACTGGACAGATTTCAAAATTTCTTTCAGCATTAGAAGTGCTACGTTATCCCCCTTTATCATTTTTATATGACATGTATTTTTTCTTTTGTTTCTCATATCGCAACCGAGTGGTTGCGAAATGACACAATCACAATGTGCCACAGCGAAGCGTGGCAGGGTACAGCTAGTATATATGTATTGTATATATATATAAGAAATCTTTTTAATTTTTAAGGCAAATATTCAAGGATTTATATATTTTTAAAACTTGCAGTTTCTTCCTGCGATATCTTCAATTATCGGGGGAAATTATCTTGCTGTCGTTAATGGATACGATACTTTTGGAAATATTTGTGGTGTTCGTCATAATAAAAAATATGAACAAGTTCCTCTATCGGGATTAGATACCTCCAGTAAGCCATATGTTCTATACTTTGATGTTAAGGATGTAGCCAACGTTATGCGAATTTGCGTCAATGAATGTCCTAACCAAGTGTATTATGAGATCCCTGAAATCGTCGCTAATTGGATGCTAAACGATTTTAAATACTGTCGTTATGACTTGGATATGAAACACCTTATGAAATTTTTTTCCTATAAACGATTTAAGTCAAATATTGGGCCTTGTCCTCATGGCGACCTGCGGCAAAGGTACATTTCACTTGTTTCCTTTTTATATTTTCAGAAAATATTTTCTATTTGCAGTTATGTTATCAAACAAAGATGCATTCCAATGGACGTTCCACCCAAAGTTAAAGAAACTTATTCCGTGTTAAACTCAATATTTTCAACTATTTCATTGATTTTTGTAAACGTCTACTTGACTTCGCTGAGCATTGTTGCCCTCGAATTAATGGCCATTTGTGAGCAATATCAAAATTTATTTGTATTTCTAATCACTTTGAACTGTTTTCTTTATTTTTAGTGTTTTCATCGACATTTGTAATCTTAATTTGGTGGCAACCAAAAATTTCCTTATGGATAATTTGGGTTTCTGTTTTATTGGCAAATGGTGGTTTCTGTGCTTTGTTGTGGTATACGTATGGAAATGTTCCCGATCTCAGGGATCGTAACCCGTTTATTTACAACCTCTTGGAAGAATTTAAAACTAACAATAGAGTGCTCTATTTTACGACTGTATTAAGCTCTACGATTACGGTAATTGCGAACCTCAGCATGTCTCATATTGAATGTTAATTCATTCAATTGCTTCCTAACGTATTTTTATAATTACATTCATTTAAATACTTTAGAAAAGAATATTCAAAGAGAGAGATTGTATTTCTCCAAATCAACATTTTTTTTAACTAAAAGGACAATTTTTTTTTTCTCCAGATTCTGCTTACGATCGCTTTGGCTATCGCCAGTATACACATATCTGAAACTGTCATTTTATTTAACGATGCTTTCGTTTTCCTCAAGCGTTCGAAAGAAACTGTTATGATTCCACTGATCACTTTGTTTGCTTTCATTGGGTTCATATATATTTGGACCTACTCTATGATGTGTATGGCCACAGCCAGTGTACTAACAATTTATCCATACACAACAAAAATAAGAGACGACCATTCGCGCCAAATGTTTGATGAACAATATAGGAGTAAGTATCTGAAAAAAGGTTTAATGGCAATTACTATGTACCCCTTTTCACCTAAATAGTCTCCGAAAAAGTTGAATTCGTTGAAAGGCCGATTCGCAGGTACTGGTTCGTGTATTTCTTGACTTTCTTCTGGCCAACTGAATTCATATTCGCTTGTGAAGAATTTTGCCTGGATGTCGCTGTAGGCTTCTGGTACTTTGAAAACATGAATTTCAACTCCAAGAATGTATCGATATTGTTTCGATTTCACCTGGGAACTGTTGCAAAGGGCTCTTTCATCTTTCCACTCACATTCGCTCCTCGAATGCTTTTGACTACAATTTGCAAGATGTAAGTAATAATCAGTGATCAGTCTATAGGCAACGTTTCCAACTTCTTGATCCTTTTATTGTTTAAGACTTAACTTCTTTCTCCACTTTGTAAAACTTGAGGCCATTGAGAAGTTGAGCCAAAATTTCGAATCGTTCCAAAACAAAATAGTGCATTTCAATCATTGTCTGTATGCAGTGGCTGCAATTGAAAGATCAGATTTATGTTCAGCTAGAAAAGAGGTACGAACTTTTTGAATATGTCACAGCAAATTTTTATTTTAAAAATTTTCAGACGAAACTATTGATGTCACCTCAAATTGAAACTATGAACCGAATGAGCAGATTCATTTTGTTTCTTGCGAAGTTGACAGTGGCTAATCTTATAGGGCTCATTGGAATGGTATTGCTCAGAAGGAATTCGGATATATACTTTTATATGGGTCCAGTGTTGTTCAGTATGATCCTAGCATTTTATATTGCGCATGTAGTTCTTTCATTGATTGAAGTGAGATGAGCGTTGTCACTATAATAAGTACATAATAAAGTTATGTTATTTTTGTTTTTATTTTTTTTAGAAAGTGATTGATACGATAGTCTTTTGTGCTGCAAAGGAAAGGCATCATGGGAATCATTTCGGTGGTCGTTTGGAGCAAGACAAAATGTCTGAGGTTTTTAAGCCTCCAGTGCGTGCGTGGTCTACAGTTGTAGAGCAATTAAACAATTGAGCTTTTTGAACACATGAATATTGATAGTTAAATTAAGATTTCACATTTAGATGAACGATTTTACAAGCCTCTTTTAAGAACTAGTTATTCAATTGTTATGAATTCAAAATAATTACCTAAAAAGATACTATAAGGTTCAAAAAAGATCGACTAACACGCCTCTATAGTTAAGTTGATTCTTCAGCACAACTTTTACTTAAATCGTATTTTTATTTAACTCAAGTTAATGGATTCAATAAAAACATAAAATTCATCCTAAGTAGCTTTTGATTTTCAAAATTGTTTCTACACCTTTCGTACTTTTGTTAAGATCCAATCCAATGAGTTCAAATGTTCATGAATGGCTTAAAAAAAGGACAAGATGCTCAAAAGAAGTAAAGCCAAAAAGTGACACATCATAATGCTAGAAGTAGTCAAATACTGAACAGAAATCAAAATTCGCTTTGCTACTCTTTCTACAATTCTATGCATTTTTCGTTTAATAACTGAGTTATCAGCCAGTTTGGAGAAGTCTGCAGAAATCAAGGGATTTGAAATTCGATAGAATAAGACAAATTCAATGTCACATCATAGCATGCCATGTGGTGTTTCATATAAATTAATTTATTCTACGTTTATTTGGGTTTTTAAAAAATATATTCTTTATTTCACGATGTTCATCATTGAACGGTTTCTTAATAACTAACTTAATCTAACAAACGAAATCATGTTGAAATGTGACTCAAGTCACCAAATGTTTTTATTCTGTTGAAGTCCAAATTGATGATCATTATTGCTGACGCTACGCTTCCCATGATTTGAAGAAAGATGACTGTGTCGCCGTCGCCGGATGATATTGTTTATTTTATTTGATGTTGAGTATGTAAACTCAATCTCAATCTTTATGGCTTTAACTCCTCCCTTCTTAAGATAATGCGTCCACGCATTTTTTACGTGATGGTATAGAGACTTGGATATTTTTGCAGAGCTGATGATTGATTTGACTCACCCTGATTTATCATGATAACAGGTGGTATTGTTTTTGGTTTATCAGTAGATTCTCTGGATTTTCTTTTGTATGCAATTAGTACTATAATGAGGAATATTACTGCAAAAATCACATATGTTATTATCTGATGTGTGTCTTTTTCTATTTGTATTTTGTTGAGGTGTTGCATATTTTTTGTATGTAATTCCTTTATGAATTGTAATGAAAGGATTTCTTCGACTGCTGAATCTGTATTCGGATGTAGTGCAGGTGGTAACGCTTGTATATTGATTACTTCTTGGGCGACATATCGTTGATTGTTGATCAATATAGATTCATTGGAAAATCTGATGACATAATTTCCGTTAAGTGATTGCTTCTTGTTGTCAGCTTCTATTGTGCCGTTGAATTGGTTGAGAATGATCAGTCCTGGTGATATTTCTTGGATTTGGGCAATGTGTTGACTATTTGTTGAGTTACATGATGCATTTTTGTATTTGATTAAATTTGATATACAATTATCGTTTCTTAAATCTAACAAATCTGTTTGCTTACATAAAGAAATATTTTCGATTTTTTTGCAATCTTTTAAAGTTCCATAAATATTTATTTCATTCTTCAATATATTCGTATGTGCTATTTTGGTTATCAAACCATTACTTTTTTTAATTGGGATTATAATTAGTTTTTCATATATTTCCTTTTTTGTTTTAGGAACACTTATAATATAAAGTAAATTTTTAGAGTTTGATGCAATTTTAACGTCAGCGAATTTGATTGCTTGTTCTACATTTGCATAAGGCAAAATATCTTTATCCATTTTACTTAATATTGAATTCATTTCTTTTCTCGATAATATATTGGAGTTTACAATATTTTTTTTTTGCAAGTTCAATTGCATATATGATATTAGTTAGTTCTTCTTTTATAATTTTCATTTTGAATAGTAATATAACGCTAAATTGGTTTTCAAATGTACCATCTCTCTTCATTGTATTTATTATTTCATTAGTTACATTGGTGAGTTTATTTATTCTTTCTTTATATTCTTCATTAATGATTATTTGCTCATTATTGTTTTCAATTACATTGTTTATTTTATTTCTAAGAATTTTAAAATCATTATGGTCTGGAGATCCAGCTATCCATTTCCAACCAGTCCCTAAGAAATCTAAAGATCGTTTTGTTCTACTAATTTTTAAATTTTGAATACTATTTTTGATTAATTCTACTTCATGATGAATAATAGGAAAAAAATGATTTGTTTTTGGAATTTGTCTTAGGATGACAGAATCTGCTTCTAAAATGAAGTCTTCAAATGGAGTCATTTCCACGGTGTGTATGAATTTTATGTTGCCTTCTGATATTTTGGCTTGACCATTATTAAGGATGATGATTGGGGAATTAGAATAATCTAAAATTTCAATGTTCGCCTGAATTAGTTTTATTAGATACCTGCGGATAAAGGAGAGGAAAAAGGAAAAATTGGATTAGTTTCTAATGTTTGATTTGTGAACAACTTTGCCTGATTCTGTTAAGACAGTTGTTGATTTATTTTCTTTAACTTTTTCTTTTTTATATCTTGCGGATAGCTTTGAACCTAATCTTTTGTTAACTTTGATGTAGATTATATCTCCAGGAGAGTAGATTTTTAAATCAGTTCTTTTCTTATTATGGTATGTTATATCGGTTTCTTGTTTTGATTTTAATTTTTCTATATTTCTTTTTTGTGTTTCCTCGATTTGTTTTGTATTTTCGGTGTTCCTACTAAAAAATATATCGATTGGTTTTCTTTCTGTGACAGAATGAACAGTGCAATTATAAGCATTAACAGCTGCTTCTAAAAGTTCCGTAAAGGATTCATAAATTTTCTCTGATTTCAAGCATCGCATAATTTCAGCGAGAGTAGAATGAAATCTTTCTATCTGTCCGTTTGATGTGCTAGTGTAAGGAGGTGTAGTAAAGACTTGGATTCCAAATTCATTTTCTAACATAAAGAGTATTGAGGCTGCATTGAAAGATTTTTCATTATCACAAACTATTACTTTAGGTATTCCGAAACCAAAGACAATATCTCTTATAGGTTGTCTTACATCTTCTATAGCTTTTGACTTGATAATTTTTGTCATAGCATATTTTGAAAACTTATCGATTGCAGTGGTAACTAGTTTACCTTCTGTAGAGAAAATATCGATGTGAATAATTTCACCAGGGTATTTTGGAATTGGGGTTGTTTGTATTGGAACCTTATTAGGGTGTCTGTCGTATTTATTTTGCTTGCAGACTAAACAAAGCTTAGTGAATTTTTTTAGTTTTTTACTTAATTAGGGAAAAAAGTATTTTTCCAAAATTTGAGTTTTATTTTTTCTTTGGTTTCTGTGTGCACGATTATGTTCATCCATTATCAAGTTTTCTTGATCTTGTTCATTTTCCACGTCTTGAACTTCTTTTTGTGTAAATCGGATCTTATAGGAACTGAAATGATTTTTATAAATGTTTTGGATTAGACCCATTATTCGCTCATTTGTTTTAATTCCATTCGTTACTGATGGGTTAAGGCATTTTTTTAAAATTTGAATTAAATTTGATTCAGTGTAGAGTGATTCGGTGATCGTATGTCTATGATAAGTCGGAAATGTGATTTTGAATGTGGTACTGGTAGGTGTACCTTCTAGAAGAAAAATTTGGTTTTTAAAACAATTGATGGGTGACTCTACTGTATAAATTAAGCCATGAGATGATGATTCATCACTATGAATGGTTGGTGTTAAAGAGTTTATTTGTGTGACCAAAGGTGGTCTTGATAGCGCATCTGCTACCACATTTCTTTTACCTGGTTTATATTTAATTTCATAATTATATTCTTCTAAGTAAGCTTTCCAACGTTTTAATTTAATATTTTTGTTTTTGGTACTGAGTGCATATGTTAAGGGTTGATGATCGGTGAAAATAAGAACTTTTGCGGTACCGTAAAGGTAATTTCTAAGAGAATCTAAAGCCCAGACGATGGCTAGCATCTCTTTCTCGTTAGTAGCGAAGTTTTCTTCGGTTTTATTTAGAGTTCTAGATATGAATGTTATTGGTTTTCCTTTTTGCGATAATACTGCGCCTATGGCATAGTTTGAGGCATCTGTTGTGAGTTCAAATGGATGATTAAAATCGGGATATATGAGAATTGTATCATACGAAGTTAAAGAACTTTTTATTTTATTGAAAGCTTCATGAGCATCATCGTTGAGATGTATTATTTTTTTACTGGATAAGTTTTCTGGGGTACGCCCATCCTCTCCTCTTAAAAGGTTTTGCAAGTTTTGCATAATCTCGAATGAATGGTCGGCGTCGGTAATAACCTGACATTCCAAGGAAAGATCTTAAATCTTTCAAAGTTTGTGGAGGTGGAAAATCTTTAATAGCACTAACTTTCTCCGGATTTGTTTTTATGCCTTTTGAAGAAACTATAAAGCCAAGAAATTCTATTTCTTGCTTGAAAAACTCGCACTTGTCTAGCTGTACCTTCATGTTGGCGTTGTTTAATGTTTCGAAAATTTTAGAAATGTTCTCGAAATGGGTTGTCTCGTCTTTACTGAAGATAATTATATCATCAATATATACATAGCAAATTTTGCCAATATGATCCCGAAGGATATCATCTAAAGCCCTCTGGAAAATGGAAGGGGCGTTTTTTAAGCCAAAAGGTAGCCTTGTAAACTCATATTTTCCATAATTTACAGAAAAGGCTGTTTTTTCCATATCTTCTTCCTTTAAAGGAATTTGATGAAAGCCACTTTTTAGATCGAGAACTGTAAACCAACTATTTTTTCCCAAATTAGCTAATACTTCATTTATTTCAGGGATAGGGTAACGATCGGCAATCGTGATTGCGTTAAGTTTACGATAGTCTATAACTAATCTGAATTTTTTTTCCTTTGAAGCATCTAATTTTTTTGGCACAATCCACACGGGTGAATTGTAAGGCGATCTTGATCGTCTTATAATGCCATCTCTTAAAAGATTCTGTATTTGCATCTCAACTTCTTCTTTAAGTGCTATGGGATATGGGTAGAATTTAGAATATACAGGAGAATCTGTTGTTGTTCTAATTTCTCCTTTAACAACTGTGGTACAAGACAATTTAATGTTTGGATCATCGAATAATTTGGAAAATTTATTTACTATGTTATGAATTCCTGATTTTTGTTTATCGGACATATGGTTTGTTCTGATTTGAATTTAGTTTACTGATTGTGATAAGAGTTGTTTTATTTTAACTTTTTTTGAGTTGTTTACGATCATGTAATTTTCTTTAATATGTATGACAGCAGAAAGATCTTTAAGGCTATCGTTCCCGAGGATAGCATGAAAAGATTTCAGTGCCGGCATTAAGAAAAATTTAATTTTGATATTATTTAAACCGAAAAGATTAATAAATGTATGTTCTTTTACTTGAACATTTCCGCCTAAAGAATTTGCATAGAATGGTTTTTCATTGGTTTTTGGATTGGGTACCAGAAAGGGTTGTATATAGTTTTTGTTTGACCCAGTGTCAATTAAAATTTTTAAAATCATTCCTCCCTTTGTTTTACATTCGAAATATGGAAGAGAGGAAGAGCTTAGTCTAAAAAATGAATATCATTAAATTCAGTGCCCTGATCATTTTTTGAGTCAGATATAAAATCGGAATTTGCTTGTAAATTTGAAGGCTCTTGTGGAAGAGAATCCACGTACTCTTCAAGTGTTTGATCATAGTATTGATCCATATATTGAGCGCTTTGCTCATAATTATCTTCGGATTTAACTTCCTCAGAAGTATTTACATGAAAGTTTCTTTGTATTTTAGGGGGATGTACCTGATGTGATGGTGGATCATTTGTTCTTTTTGGTGCTGGTGGCCAAGTTCTTTGTTGGGGTCTATTCATATAGTTAACCTTATTTGTATGGATAGTTGAAGTTTCCATGGGAATAGGAGGTGGTTGAGGTTTAGGATTAAATGTAAATTGTGGACGATTGAATGAGTTATATGGTTGTTGGAACCTGTTTGGTGAGTTTTGCTGTGTTTGAAATTGATTAAATTGTGGAGGACTTGGTCTTGGTTGGAATTGGCTAAATTGTGGAGGATTTGGTCTTGGTTGAAATTGATTAAACTGTGTAGGATTTATATGTTGAGGATAACGTCTTTGTGGAATGGGAGGGGGTAGAGGATTAATTTTCCTAGCATTATTGTTAGTTGCAACTGCATATTGCGTTCGGAATGTTTGATTTTCAAGTTTCAAGCATAAATGTAGGGCTTGTGGTAAATCGGCAGGTTCTCTTATTCCTAGAAGTCTAGGCAGATCACCTCTGAGACCTCGTATAAAGGTATCTAAAGCCTTTTGTCTATAGCAATGCATTAAAATATTGAGTGCATCTACACTAATTTCCATTGCTGAAATTTTATTTAGTATCAACGAAAGGTGTGCATATACCTGATGGTAGAATTCTTGCACCGACTGACTACCTTGCATTAGGGAAGTCATTTGATATTCGAGAGTTCCTAAATCTCTCTTGTCAGCATAATGAAGCGTTAAGCATCTTGAAATATTATCCCAAATCAAGGGAGTATTATACGATTCCAAAACATGATCGGCTTGGCCGACAACTTTATTTCTTATAATATTTATAATTCCGAAATATTTCGGAGATCCTTTGATTGAATCATAGATTCGAAGTACTCTTTCAACGCTTTTCCGCCATGAACTAAATCACCTGGTTGCCCAGAGAAATCGCGTAGGCTTTTAACAATATCTGGAATTTTATCCAGTTCACCAACATTAGCTTGTTGATCTAAATTTATTGTTTGATCAACTCCTGCGAATTGATCTGAATTCGGATTGAGCACGGAATAGACTAATTGTCTACCTTCTCTTTGAAGAGTTTGGTTTATCAAAGAAGTGATATAATTCTGTAAGGCCGGACTGGCAGTTAGTTGTTCGGTTGGATTTGGATTTGTAGCCATTTTTTTTTTATTATAAATTTTTTCTTTAGTTGTAAATTAATTTCCTTCTTTTTATCTTTTTTTTCACTTAAAAAAATTTCTTACAAATCTATATTTTTGCTTTCGTTACTTTCTTTTTAAACTGATTCCCTTAATAATTAATTAATAATTTCTTACAAATCTATATTTTTACTTTCGTTACTTTCTTTTTAAACTGATTCACTTAATTTACTTAATAAAATGTCTTACATTAGTAAGGCCAACCGCATTGTATCCCACGCTGGAATGCTGAACATAATCCTTTTCACTACTTTTACTAAGGTGTTTTTAATTCGCTGTTCGTGGGCCTCAAGGTCTAATGACTCTTGATAAATATTTGTTGGATTCGTTTGTGGATTCGTTCGTGGCTCGTGTTTTTTTTTCTTATAACGGCGAGGTTAATACGTCGACTTACGCACTTTGATATAAAAAGTTGTGAAACGCGCGGCGAGGTGCTTTACGTCGTCTTACGCACTTTGATATAAAAAAATTATGAAACGCACGGCGAGGTGTTTTACGTCGTCTTACGCACTTTTCTTTTTTATTCAATTAATTTCACTTAACAGAAGCCACACTAGTTGGGCGCTAATTAATTTATTCTACGTTTATTTGGGTTTTTAAAAAATATATTCTTTATTTCACGATGTTCATCATTGAACGGTTTCTTAATAACTAACTTAATCTAACAAACGAAATCATGTTGAAATGTGACTCAAGTCACCAAATGTTTTTATTCTGTTGAAGTCCAACACTATTGATGATCATTATTGCTGACGCTGCGCTTCCCATGATTTGAAGAAAGATGACTGTGTCGCCGTCGCCGGATGATATTGTTTATTTTATTTGATGTTGAGTATGGAAACTCAATCTCAATCTTTATGGCTTTAACTTATATGCGAATATAAATTTTCATTTAATTATCTAAAAAATTTTAAGCTAACAGAAGTCGCAGGAAGAAAAACCTTCCTTAGTTTCAGAAGCAATAAAGTGATTTTTCAACGAAACTGGTATAAAAGTGGAAGTCTTCGTTCTATAAATTACATTATCCGGTATTTCAAATATATGATTGAGATAAACCAGAGTTCAGGTAGAACGAATTACCTGGGACTCTTTACAACAAACTTACTTCAGAGCCAAATCATTACAAAGAGATACTCCCATCTACCAATAAGTCGAAGATACCTGGTGAAATGACGGAAGCTAAAGCAGTGTTAGCTAAGAACAGAGTAGCTTCGAAATTATGGTCAAAGTATTTCTCATACATAATAGAAATAAAATGGTTGGCTTTGAAGTCGAACATAGAAGCTGCAAGAAAGAAGCGAAGAAAAAATACTTCCAACTCCAAGCAAGGAGCACGGAAGATAAGTCGGAGGTGAAAGAAATTGCTGCCCTTGCTGTTGATGCAAATCAAGCTTTTCAAGAAATATGACAAATTGTTATTGAATAAGGACAACTATCTTGAAATAGCCACTCAAAGAAGGAATAATGTTGAGGAGACTCATTACCAGAAGTTCATTGAAAATGCTCAAGGACAGATTTTAGTAAATGATAACAAAATTGTGAACAGGTGGCAACATAATGGTGCTGGCCTAGAGCACCTTGAGCATGCTTAGAATTTGTTCATAAAAAAAATATTTCCATTAATCGCAAACACCTTATATCCAAATTAATGAAATCAATTAAATTTTACAGGAATCCGATTTTTACCAAAGACTTTCATTTTAATTACTACAGCATAATATGAAATACCAAAGTACACCCTAGAGGTTTCTTCATTATACACTTCGATTGATTAGCAAAGCAAAGTCGTCACAAGCAGCGTTAAGTAAGCTTAGAAATTTTAATAGGGTTTTATTGAACGCAAACTTTCGCTCGGAGAGCTTGTTAAATTGGGAACCGCTCTTTACATTAAGTTTATTAGCTGAAGTGAGGAATTTCTAAGATTCGTTGATATCTTGTAAAATTACAACATGAAAAGTTATACAAAAATTCAAGAACGGAAGGACAAAAAATGGTTCTATTTTTTTATATTATTTACGTTCATCGCAGTAAGTCAAAAGATCTGTAAATAACTGTAAATGAAAGTTTCAAATCAGTATGAAATAGGCAACGTAATCTTATGTAAAGAGGGTCAGTTGGGAGTGAAAGAATCTGCAGTGGTTATAGTGTCGGCCTGTTTTTTGAAAGATCTGGTTTTGAGTTTAAGTTAGATTAAGGGGTTTGGTGGGTTTTTTTTGTTGTCCATAAAAGTATCTCTAGAATACTTTTTAAATTTTTTTAATCCAATCAACGGCTTAGAAGATACAGCCTTGAGAAGTCATACAGTTGACATCAGCAAGCCTTAGCTTAGAGGAGACATTTTAACCAAAATTTATTGTAAGAAAATGTTTGCCAAACATCCAATTTCCATTTTTCTTTTTCCTTCGTTTAAGTTCTAGTTTGTATTTTTAATTCACTTCAGATGATACAGTAAAAAGTTTTTATCCTAGGTATTGCCATAATAGACATCGCAAAGGTGGAGCTTTGAATATTTTTTCCAGAAAATTTCAGAAACTGTTTATTAAATGATTATCTTTGAATGTTTAAATACAATTCTGCAAATGGCTTGATGTCTTCTTTCAAATCGCTAATACTTTTTTTCAACATAATGTATGGATACAATGTGAGTAGTGAAAATTCAGGCAAATTGAATGGCACGAATCGATTTGCAAGCGATGATATCAATGAATCCAAATACGGATTTAGCAACGATGTTTTTCAATAATCATTTGGATTCGATGCAGGTTAATTTGAACGATGCTGCTGTCGTTGGGTTAGTCTGCGCATATCCAATTCAATATCAATCGAGTTTGCCATTTATTTTGCCTCGTCTAGAATTTCATCAATCACGGTATCTACAGCGGTTCAATGGCTAGAGATAACAGTTGATATTCTATCAAGATGGTCTTTGCATTTGAGCAGGTTAAGACTTTTAGATTGAAGACCATTCACAACAGTCTCAAGACTATCCGAATATTTGGCAATTATTGAAGTGTATATGATAAATACAAGTTTCGTTGCTGCAGAGTGTAGCTGAAATGCAACTGATCGCTTTTTTGCATTGCCTTCGGTGGATAAAGTCAGTAATGCGTTCACGATCTCAACGAAATTTGTTGATTCGAAGAATTATAAATATAAATACCCAAATATGCTTGTGTAATGTTTCTAAATGTTAGAGAAATCTCATTGAAAAGTCCTCGTTTTTCGGCAATTTGCGAATTGTCCTCATTTTTTATAAAAATTTTCATTGATACTCCTTTTTTCCGCTTTTTTTACAAATTGTCCTCGATTTTTACCAGAATAGGTACTCTTTGAAAAGTCCTCGTTGTTTCAGCATTTTCTCCAAATGTCCTCGAGGACAAGGATTATTTTTTTTTCTTAAAAAACACAGAATCTTTCGAGGACGTTTGGCTTAGGTTGGGGCATTTGCCCCTACCTTTCTACGCCCATTCAAAGTGTCACACAAAAATGTTAAAAAAAAAAAAATTGCCACAGATACCCGCTGGGCTAAATTGTTAAGCTGTTGCGTATTAGGCTTGGTCTGCGTTCCCAATACGAATAAAAAGATATTATGTGAAATCTAATAGAAAGGATCATTCTTCTTAATCAAAACACGATACTCATCTTCCTCTCAACATCAAACATAAAAAACGAAGCGTTTCGCTGGTTAATAACTAATAGGGCCCCTACACTACGCAAACACGTTTGCACAAACGTGTGTTTGTGCAAACATAGTTTCGCCACACACTACTCAAACATGTTTGAGAGATATTAGATATTAGTTATTAGTTTTTCATATCAATAACACCTACGGAGCAATGAGCGATTTCGCATGTGCTGCTTAAACTTTTATATAATTTGATAGATTTCGTCCAAAAATTAGTTGCACTTGTTTATTCATCCTTACTCCTTGAAAATTGGCACGTGTTTGAGCAAAATTCACCACACACGACTCAAACATGTTTGCGCAAACACGCAAAATTCAAAATTTTTAGAATTCGTTCAAACGGTTTGCGCAAACACTCAACATTGCTACACACTACTCAAACAGTTTGCACAAACATTTTTACAAAAACAAAATACATATGTTTGCGCAAACGGTTTGAGTAGTGTAGAGGCCCTATAAGCAAGATCGAGATCAATGTATTCACAAAAGAGTTTATTAAACTCATGAAAAAATTTTGAAAACTTTTTCTTCAAACATCATTTCCGGAGATTTAACTCCTTCGCCCGCAAAGCATAGTCCCGCTGGCATAAAGTGCATAAAAATTTGGCAGAAGTAATGAGCCCTGCCCAAACCAGCGCGTCCTGCGATTGCGATCTGTGGAAGGTATATTATTATTTGCATGTACAGTAGGCCACGTAGGTGTGTGCCGCCTTATAAGGCTACCTGTTTTTCATTTTGAGAGCGATCACAATCCGCGCTGTTTTGTACAAGGATTTAATCGTTCGAAAGTCGACCGTACATATATCAGCAGTATGTAGTTCATTGTAGGATAGTATCCCTCTCGGGTGTCTGTTATGTCGAAGCTCAAAATGAGCTTGTAGAACTTATATGGTTTCGTTCTTCCAATTTTACGCGCTTCCCGCATCTCTAAATTCATAAAGGTACATCGCAGTCCCCAGATTAGGCTACAGTTAGCCAAATTGACTATGTTACGATCGACTCAAGGAACTCTTACAGAGGGGCCAACTTTGACTGGGGCCACTATCTTTTTGTAGCCAAGATCTTGTTTGCTGTATAATATTTTGTCTGCTGTAATATGTGAACGTCTGAAACCACACTTCAACAACTTAATTGAATTTTCACATTACGGCAGATCTTGGAAAAAACCCGAAAATATAATATCGATATACACAATCTTTTTATCGATTTCAAGGCCGCATATAACAGTTTTTACAGAGGCGAGCTGTACAGAGCCATGTCTAGATTCGGCTAAGCAGGCTGACTTTGGAGAATTCACGCTGCTCCGTCAAGGTTGGTAAAGAACTCATCGAGACCTTTGATGTTATAAAGGCTTTAGGCAAGGCGACAAACTGTCATGCGATTCTTTCAACTTGAAAAGATTGTAAAAAACTTAAATGGCAACAACAGAGGAACAATCTTTCAAGAGTCTGTACAATTTCTCGCTTACCCAGATCATATTGTCGTATAATGGGTGAAGGAAGAGTGATGTCATAGAGGTGCTTTTGTGTATTGAAACAGAAGCGTCAAAAATGGGTTTGAAGGTTAATGAGGGTAAAAAGAAGTATTTGTTTCCATCATGGACAGAAAACTTCGACGAATTGGACAAAACGCCACAATCAATAGACATAACTTCGATGTAGTACAGGACTTCGGTCTACCAATAGACATGGAAAACAACATCAGTTCGGAAATCAAACGGAGAATAACTCTTGCCAAGCAAAGCTTCTTTGGAGAATAAGGCAACTGAGAAACAAAATCCTCCCCAGAAAATTCAATGTAACCCTTTATAAAACCTTAATCATGCCAGTCCTGCTTTACACGCGGAAGCGTGGACTTTATCGAAAGCGGATGAGGAAACCCTTGGTCGTTTCGAAAGAAAATTCTCCCAATGATCTTTGGTCTCGTATGCGAAGATATAATGTGTAGAGAAGAAGATATAACAACGAGCTGTATGAGCTGTACCGCAACATGGGCATAGCCAGAAGAGTACGCATCGCGAGGCTACGATGGTTGGGTCATGTAGAGCGCATGGACCCAAACCTCCGGCAGAGAGATCGTGGAAGGGGAAGACCTCGTCTTAGGAGGCACAATCAAGCAGAAGAAGGCCTCAACCGACTTAGAGTGCAAAACTGGAGAGAGAGAGTTCGCCCGAAATCGAAACGGTTCACCCCGAAATAAAATGCCCCTAAGTAAGTAAGTGAGTAAGTGTTCCAGTTTCTAATATGATCTTTCTTGAGTAGTTCTTACTTTACTTGCCTCTAAACCTTTACCATTAAAAAAATCAAAATTGTTTTGTCATATAAACCTTCACCTGTAAATCTATTTAATTGTTTAGGTAAGTAATCAAGTATATATTTTTAAAATTTGCAGTTTCTTCCTGCGGTACCTTCAATTATCAGGGGAAATTATCTTGCCGTCGTTAATGGATATGATACTTTTGGAAATATTTGTGGTGTTCGTCATAATAAAAAATATGAACAAGTTCCTCTATCGGGATTAGATACCTCCAGTAAACCATATGTTCTATACTTTGATGTTAAAGATGTAGCCAACGTTATGCGAATTTGCGTCAATGAATGTCCTGACCGAGTCTACTATTGGGCCCTTGACATCGTCGCTGATTGGATGCTAAACGATTTTAAATACTGTCGATATGATTTGGATATGAAACATGTTGTGAAATTTAATTTATATAAACAATTTAAGTCAAATATTGGGCCTTGTCCTCATGGGAACCTGCGACAATGGTAAATTTTAAAATAGTTTATTTCTTTCGTTTTTATATTTTGCAGAAATTATTTTCTATTTGTAGTTATGTTATCAAACAAAGATGCATTCCAATGGACGGTCCACCCAAAGTTAAAGAAACTTATTCCGTGTTAAACTCAATGTTTTCAACTATTTCATTGATTTTTGTAAACGTCTATTTGACTTCGCTGAGCATTGTTGCCCTCGGATTAATGGCCATTTGTGAGCAATATCAAAATTTATAAAAATATTTTGAATCATCTATAATTGTTTTTTTGTTTTAGTGTTTTCATCGACATTTGTAATCTTAATTTGGTGGCAGCCAAAAATTTCTTTGTGGATAATTTGCGTTTCTGTTTTGTTGGCAAATGGTGGTTTCTGTGCTTTGTTGTGGTATACTTATGAAAGTGTTCCCGATCTCATGGATAGTAACCCGTTTGTTGACCTCTTGGAAGAATTTAATACTAACTACAGAGTGCTCTATTTTACGGCTGTATTAAGCTCAACTATTACGGTAATTTTGAACATCAGGATATCTCACTTGACTATTCAATTGTTTCCTTATGTATTTTTATAATTAAATTTATTTGATTACTATAGAAAAAAATATTCAAAAAGAGAGATTTTATTTTTCCAAATCAAATTTTTTTTAACTAAAAGGACAATTTTTTTCTCTCCAGATTCTGCTTACGATCGCTTTGGCTATCGCCAGTACACACATATCTGAAACTGTCATTTTATTTAACGATGCTTTCATTTTCCTCAAGCGTTCGAAAGAAATTGTCATCATTCCATTGATCACTTTGTTTGCTTTCATTGGGTTCATATATATTTGGACCTACTCTATGCTATGTATGGCTACAACCAGTGTACCAACAATTTATCCATACACAACTAAAGAAAAAGAAGACGCATTGAACCGAATGTTTGATGAACAATATAGGAGTAAGTCTCTGAAGTTAGTTTTCAATGCTATTACTATGTACTCCTTTTCACTTTAATAGTTCCCGCAAAAATTGAATACGTTGAATATCCGATTCGCCATATGTGGTACGTGTATCTCTTGGCTTTCTTCTGGCCAACTGAATTCATATTCGCTTGTGAAGAATTTTGCCTAGATGTCGCTGTTGGCTTCTGGTACTTTGAAAACATGAATTTCGATACCAAAAATGTATCAAAGCTATTGTTTCGATTTCATCTGGGAACAGTGGCAAAGGGCTCTTTTATCTTTTCCTTTACAATTGCTCCTCGAATGCTTTTGGAGAAAATTTGTAAGATGTAAGTAATCAGCTGTGGCTCTTGAGGAAATTTCCAACTATTTTATCATTTTACCATTTAAGATTTAACTTCTTTCTTCACTTTGTAAAACTTGAGTCCGCAAAAAAGTTGAGCCAAAATATCGAATCTTTTCGAACAAAAATAGTGAGTTTTAATCATTGTCTGTATGCAGTGGCTGCAATAGAAAGATCAGATTTAAGTTCAGCTAGAAAAGAGGTACGTACGAACTTTTAGAATATATCACAGCAAAAACTTTTTATTTTGACGATTTTCAGACAAAACTATTAATGTTACCTCAAATTGAAACTATGAACCGAATGAGCAGATTCATTTTGTTTCTTGCGAAGTTGACAGTGGCTAATCTTATAGGGCTCATTGGAATGGTATTGCTCAGGAGAAATTCGGATATATATTTTTATATGGCTCCAGTGTTGTTCAGTATGATCCTAGCATTTTATATTGCGCATGTAGTTCTTTCATTGATTGAAGTGAGTTGAGCGTTGTCACTATAATAAATACATAATAGAGTAATGTGTTTTTGTTTTTGTTTTTTTTAGAAAGTGATTGATACGATAGTGCTTTGTGCTGCAAAGGAAAGGCATCAAGGAGATCATTTTGGTGGTCGTTTGGAGCAGGACAAAGTGTCTGAGGTTTTCAACCCTCCAGTGGGTGCGTGGTCTACAGTTGTAGAGCAGTTAAAAAATTGAGCTCTTTGATCATATGAATATTGATTGCTAAGTTAAGATTTCATATTTAGATGAACAATTTAAAACGCATCTCTAAAAATTTACTATTCAATTACTCTGAATTCAATATTATTGTCCAAAAAGATTCTAATGTTCAAAAAAGACCTTTGTTTTCGATTTTTTTGGAGCGCCCCCGGAGGATTACATCGCAGTAAATTTGTGTTTATACCTACTTATACTAGGTATATTCTTTCGAATAATCAGTCGAGTGGGGCGAGTTTTCTTTACAATTATTAAACGTGTTAAAAAAAAAACAAGATCGCACAACACGCCTTTATGGTTAAATTAATTCTTTAGCACAACTTTTACTTGAATCGTATTTTTGAATGTAATTTATGTAAGTGGATTCAATATACACTAAAAATATAAAATAGCCTTTTATTTCCAAAATTGTTTCTACACGTTTCGTACTTTACTTTATATGACATAACAATTTGAATAAGGACAACTATCTTGAAAAAGCCACTCAAAGAAGGAATAATGTTGAGGAGACTCATTACCAGAAGCTCATTAAAAATGCTCAAGGACAGATTTTAGTGAATGATAACAAAATTGTGAACAGGTGGCAACAGAATGGTGCTGGCATAATTAGTGAAAAGTTTCCTTTAGAGCACTTTGAGCAAACTTACCGGAAAACCCCGACATCGAAGAAGCTCGAAACAGTTAAGAGCCCAAAGGATGACAAAATTGCTGGGCTAGACGAGATACCATATAAGTTTTAAAATAATAGAAGCATCAAGTGTAGATGTAGATAGCTCACAGATCTCATCTCCAAACTTATATTAGGTGATAGTCTGTCTAAGCACTGGAGGAAAGCTATACCTTATACGACGAAAATACACCTAACGATTATTGCAGTTCGATCAAACTTGTTTCCCACAATTTGAAGATCGTTGAGCAGGGAGAGTCGACTGCGAAAAATAATAAGGCTATCTGATTACCAATGCGGGTTTGTTGCTGTTAAGTCGACAACCAGATGCAAGGATCCTAATGAGAACATATCGTGATTCTTTACAGTATCTGCTTGTTGTTCTGATTGAATTCGAAAAAGCTACCAGAATACCTGAAAAGGGTGACCCTCGCGCAACGAGGAGGTCCAGTGGACGATTAAGGCTATGAATGAATGAGCAGTGACCAAGATAAGATGTACAGCTTTTTATTCAAAGTAGATGTCTGTTGTGTTGATCACCTTCTGTTTGCAGAAGACTGTTGCAGGGCATCCGTAGTACTTTGTAGTTTTTCACTCAAAACTTCATAAATTAGGTAACCGAATGGTTGGTCAATTTGGGTTTCATTTCCACCGCACTGCTGAAAATGACAAGGTGTTCAATTCGAAAATCATGCTTCCATTTTCAGCATTAACTTCGAATAGATCAAGAATGTTTTCACAGTTGCAAATTTGAACTAATCTAATATTGCGTTATTTATTATCTCCACTGTAAAATTAATAAAACTTAACCAATTCTATAGATCGAAGGAAAAATTGGCCATTGGACAGAAGCGTTGTTGCCTCCACCACCAGTAAATGCAGAGTACTTCATTAATATGCTCATTTATTTCTGAAATTGAAATCATTCGGTGCCGTTGTGGCATCAATCCTGCGTTGATTCGAAAAATGGTCAAACTCTTCAAGACCGCTCTAGAAATTATGCTTCTACTCAATCACAAAATAGGGATTTGAGCAAAAAAAAAGATCAGCAAGTGAACATGGTGTCCGTAGTGTAATAGTAAGCATGTCTGCCTTTTAATCTTATGATATGAGTTTCGAATACTTGAGCATCCAATTGTGTGGGTATCGCCTTTCGTTAGGAGTTCGCAAGTTTTTTAGGAGTGATTGTACTGCCATGAAATGTGCTCTCACAGTTTAAGTTGTAGGAGAGAATTTGCAATCTCGGCGCGGTGGCGAGGCAGTAATCTTCAGCGTATGTGCAAAATGCATTGTGATGCATTGCAATATGTCCGCTAACAAATTTATGACGAGAATAGACATTATTTCTTGACTGAGATGATGAATTCTTATCCTTATCGTTCGACGATGCATCAGAAACGTGAGAAACTTTGTAGTATCAAAATTAAAAACCACCGATCATTTTCGTGCCAAAAAAAACAACTTAATTTTATTAATTTCGTTCAATACCTACATCTAATTGCCAAATACAAATACTTTCTAAAGGAAATGCGGCTTAAGGTTTCATTGGCACGATGATGTTATTTATTAATATTTATTAGACGCAACTTCCTGTGAAATTTCATCACTTTTTGATAAAGTATCATTGTAAGTTACTTTTGTAGCGTGTTCCGCGTGGAGACTTCAAATTTGGAAACGGTCGGAATGATTTAGATGAAATTTTCAGACAACCTACATCCTAGCCCAGCATTTGATCCTTAAAAGCTTTATAATTTGCGGATCAAACATTTTTTGGATTCTTTAAAATTTTCTTTTTTTGGAAGTTTTGTTTTGAATTAGTTGTTCCCGAGTACCGCAGGGCTTTCCATTGCCTTCAGGAACATTTGTTTGGTTTATTATTACATTTTTTTCATTGTTTTACCGTATATAATGGGGAGACAGGGAGCGAGAAAGAGGAAAATATTATTTTGATAGAAAAGTGTTGCGTTCAGGGCATTGAAAAATGAAGGATTAATTTTGGTGGGGCTACCGCCCCATTTATTAGCTTAATACAAGCTTAAAATAACTTAAACATACTAAACTTAAACTAATTAAAACTAATTAAAGCTAAATTAAACTACAGGGATGAGAAATGGTTTAAAAGGAGGACTTTCAGACAAGGACTTGGAAGATTAAGGTCGAAAAGAAAAGGAACAGAGCTAATCTTACTCATCATGCGGGTTAGGGGTTCGTTGAGACCATAGGATGTACGATGAGCAGGAAGGAAAAAAATCGGGATGATCTTACGTTTCGGGGATTAGTGTTGAAGGAGATAAGATCTAAAAAGGGGGAGCAATCAGTGTTACCAGTAAGAAGTCGGTGAATGAATATGATGTCAAAGACATTCCTTCTGTTTTCTAGGGAGTGGCGAGATTAAGGATTGCGAGACGTTCGCGGTAAGGAGGCAGGGTGAGAAAGTTTCTAACATCGTAGAGATCCCGAAGGGCAAACAGCAGAAAACGACGTTGAACACTTTCGATCCTAGAGATATGAACCGCTTGATATGGAGCCCACACTTGCGATGCATTCTCTAGAAGAGGGCGGACATAGGCAATATAGAGGGATTTCGTTACAAGGGGGTTGTGGAACTCATTGGACCATCTCTTGATAAAACCAAGGGCGGAATTAGCTGTTGATATTACCTCGTCAATATGAGAACGAAAATTTAATTCGCTGTCGCAGAGAACTCCTAAATCTCGGATAAGCTGCACACGGTTTATGGAAATGTTCTGAAGATAATAGGACCTGGGGGAAGGTTTATTACTTTTACAAGAAAAAGTTATTGCTTCGCATTTGGCAATGTTTAACTCAAGGATGTTTTTAGAACACCAAAAGACGAATGAATCGAGGTCATTTTGAAGCTGGAGAGAATCTCGATCGGAGGTGATGACTTTGAAAATTTTAGCGTCATCCGCGTAAAGTGAGATAGAAGAATATTGGATGATCTGTTCGACATCATTAATGGCAAGAATGAAAAAGAGGGGTCCAAGATGGCTGCCTTGGGGCACACCGGAGGTTGCCACAAAAGGAACTGAAAGAGCGGAACGGAAACGAACTCTATATTGGCGGTTATCCAAATATGAAGATATCCATTTGAGTAGGACAGGGCTGAATCCGAGGAAGGAAAGTTTAAAGAGGATTAAAGTGTGAGAGATTTTGTCGAAAGCTTTGTTGAAATCTGTGGTAATGACGTCTACTTCGTTTCCTTTTTCCATCGCAGAACGAGAGAAGGAAACAAACTCAACTAGATTAGTGGTTGTAGATCTTCCCTTACAGAAACCATGCTGCTTGGAGGATATCATTGATTTGCACTGGAAAGAAAGTATTTCATACAGAATGCTTTCGAAAAGCTTAGGGATATGAGAGAGTTTGGCTATGGGTCTATAGTTAGAAATTAGGTTTTTGGGGCCTTTTTTATGGATAGGTGAAATAACAGATATTTTCCAAAAGTCTGGAAAAACACCACTTGAAAGGGATAGTTTGAAAAGGTTAGTGATAGGAAGGGCTAAACTCGAACAACATTTTTTAAGCAAAATAGCAGGAATGCCATCTGGACCTGGATTATACTCGTCTTTGAGTTTGAGGAGACCATTAAGAACAGTTGACTGATTAAAGCTTTAGATTAGAAGGCCCAATAGAGAAATGGCGAAGATAGGAAAAGTAAGTCTGGTCTAGCTCTGGGGTTTTTTGGGCAAAAGACAGTTTAAAGTAACTTGCAAAAAAATTTGCGATTGTTGTTGGTTCGTTGGAAGATTGGCTTTCGTAGTGAAGAGAAGGAGGGAAACCATCATTTTTTTTTTTTATAATTGATAAACTTATAAAACGATTTTGGCTCCGAGATTAGATTAGCTTGGGTGGTGGATGTATTGGAACTGTTCTGTAAAAATTGTTTATTTCTTGACACGCAATGAAACTATCTTAAAAACAATCAACTTTTTACTTAACAAAGCTGTTGGAAGGCATGAAGTAATTTTTTTTTTTTGTATTAAGCTCGCAAACATAAAATTATATCATCAATAAAGTCAACAATATTTAGCATTGATTTTCATTTTAATATTCCCAGTATGCAGTATAGGGCAATTAAAAATGCCAAAGTTCCCCCATGTGAATTACGTGCTAAGCACTCGAATTGATTGAGCAGAAGAACGTCGCAAAAATGAAATTAATTTGAGAAAATTAAAACACGATATTACTGAAAGCAAACGTTCATTTTAAAAACTTGTTGATGTGTATTAGTTCAGTAGTTGAAATTAGAAAATTTAAATTTTTATTTTGTTAGCAACATGAAATGTTGTACGAAGTCTACAAAGTGCACGGACGTTCCATGGCTTTGTTTATTTTTGGTATTTTCATCTTTCCTGGTAAGTGCAACAGTGATTTTAGGATGGAGTACGTCGCACGAACTTGCGATTGTGTCTTACGATTTTGTATTAGGAACAATATCGAAATCTAAAGGCTGGGCACTTCTTTTTGACTTAGGCGGGCATAACAGTTCGGGGTGAACCTGAACCTGAACTTCAATCAAAATCTTACACCAACAAATTCGACTTCGGGTGAGCTCTCTCTATTTACGCACTCTAAGTTGGTTGAGGTCTTCTTTTCAAATAGATTTTGCCACCTGCAATGTGCTCTCGAAAACTCGTCGAGCCGGAGCGTTTTTATCCATCCGCTCTAAATGGCGCAACCATCGCGATGCGTACTCTTCTGGGTATGCCCATACCATGGTACAGCTCATACAGCTCTTTGTTGTATCTTCTTCTACATACATTGTTTCTGCATACGGGACCAAAGATCATTCAGAGTATTTTTCTTTCAAAACGACCAAGGGTTTGCTCATCCGCTTTCGATAAAGTCTACGCTTCCGGCGCCGTATAGCAGAACTGGCATGATTAAAGTCTTATAAAGGGTTACCTAGCTTCTTCTACAAAGCGTTTCGTTTCTCAATTGCCTTCTTAACCCAAAAATGCAACAGTTGGCAAGAGTTATTCTCCGTTTGATCTCCGGGCTGATGTTGTTTTCAGTGTCTTTAGCGGATCCTAGAAAGACGCGAAGTCCTTGTCCTACTACCTCGAAGTTATGTCTGTCTATTGTGACGTTTTGTCCATTCGTCGATGTTTTCTGTTCTTGTTTAATATACTACGTTTTACCCTCATTAACAATCCAACCCATTTTTGCCGCTTCTGGTTCAATGCTCACAAAAGCACCTATTACATCACTCTTCCTTCTTCTCATTATGTCAACATCGTCTGCGTAAGCGAGTAATTGTACAATCTTTTAGTATGATGTCTCGGTGAGTTCTTCACCGACCTTGACGGAGCAGCGTGAACTCTCCAAAGTCATCCTTCATAGTCCAACGAATTTTACAGGGATGTCGAAACTAGACATTGGTTTGTACAACTCGCCTCTGTAAATACTGTCATACGCGGTCTCAAATTCGATAAAATGGTGTATATCGATTTTATATTCTCGGGTTTTTTTAAGATCTGCCGCAATGTGAAAATTTGGTCTATTATGGACTTTTTTGGTCTTAAACCACATTGATAAGGGCCTATCAAGCTGTTGAAGTTAGGTTTCAGGCGTTCACATATTACAACAGACAAGACTAATAAGTGACGTTAAGGAGGCTTATTTCCCTATAATTGGCTCAATTATAAGGAACTTCTTTTTAAGGGTCGTGCATACGATACTGAGGTTCCATTCATCGGGAATGCTTTCTTCCGACCATATCATGCAGGTCAGCTGGTGCATGCTCCTTTCCAACTAATCTCTTGCTGTCTTGAAAAGTTCGGCATCAACGCCATCTGCACCTGCAGTCTTATTTGATTTAAGTTTGCATATGACAAGCTTAAATACTTCTATGTCGGGAGGATCGTATTCTTGATCATCGTCCAAGTTGAATGGGGCATTCTGCCTGACAACGGAATTAGTGTCTTCATCGCCTCCAAGCAGTCTGCAGAAGTGGTCTTTCCAGATCCTCAGTAGCGACTGCGTCTCTATCACTATGTTTCCCTGCTGGTCTTTACATGACTGAGTGCGGGCTTTGCCACCCTGGGAAGATATTTCTACCTTTTGGTAAAGCTTCCGAACCTCATTCCTGTCATGGCGTCTCTCAATTTCCTCAAACGAGCGCATCTCATGTTGCTTCCATTTCTTTTTGAGAATAAGGTGTTCTTCCCTACTTTTCTCCTTGTAAATTTCGTTAGACTGGGAAAGCAGGCTGAGTAAAGGTTCTCAGTATTCGATTTTCATAATATAGTTGGTGGTGTAGGCTTGCCAAAATGCCAACAACACATTTAATATGAAACTTGAATAAAGTCACATAAGATATTGAAATTTAAATTTAAATATTCCATAACATTTTTGCGAAAATATGAAAAGTACGATTTATTTGCAGTTGTTGTTTCATCAAAACCTTAAAATACCAATACCTTCTTAAGTACCAAGTACCCAAACCTTAATGCCTTGCTTGAAAAAAATTTAAAAGCAAAAACTAAAATACCGTTTTGAAAATATTCAAAACAAATAAAAAAATAATTTTAATTAATAAAAATTTCAAAAATTAAAATCTACCAAATGAGAATGCGAGAATGCCGCTTTAAAAAAACGGTAATATGGCAAGCCCAATTTTAAGACTAAAAAAAAGTTTCTTAAATCATATGAAAACCAATCAAGAAATAAGTCCTTACATTCAATTTATCGAAATCATTAGAGGCCATTTTCGAGAAAAACGAGTTTTATCAGAAAGGTTGCTTAACACGCACCGATATTTCAAGATCAAGAGACCCACTTCCAAAAAACCCCTCTGAAGGCTGCCTCACAAACCCTAACTGTAAATTTTGAAGAAAATCGGTCAAGCGGTTCAGGCTGTAGATCCATATAGGGGCATACAGACGGACATACAGGGATGAAGACAGACAGAACTGCAGGACCCACTTTTTTCGTATTAATTATCAACGCAATGTCTTATTTAATTTTTATCAAGTTTTTTTCCGCTCGATTGCAAAACTTGCCTTAATACCTTTGTAATCGCAAGTAATAATAAAAAAAATCTAATACGTATTCTCACTTTTTCAGCTCGTAATTGCAATCCTTTCGATCTGTAATGGAAACTACCTCGCCATCATAAATGGATACGACACTTTTGGAAATATTTGTGGTGTTCATCAAAATACACTATTTAAAAATGTTTCCCTATCGGGAAGAGATACCTCGAAGACACCATATGTTTTTTACTTTGCTTTGGAAGATGTAGCTAATGTTTTGAAAATTTGCGTCAGTGAATGTCCTGAAAATGTATTTGGCGATGAAAGTGCAATTTTAGCTATTTGGATTCATAAGGATGTTAAATACTGTCGATATGATTTTGACATGGTGAAACTGGTAGAAAATTATGATTTTATGAACTTTAGATCAAGTGCCGGGCCATGTCCTAGAGGCACCATACGCCAGAGGTTTGATACGAGACCATTAACTTTTTTCTTTTCATAATTATTGTTCTATAAAATATTCTCTACTTGTAGTTATGTAATCAAGCAGAGATGTATTCCTATTGATAATGAAGACGAAGTCCTTGAAACATTTTACGTGATAAATTCAATATTTCAAACCATTTCATTAGTATTTATTAACCTTTATTTGACTTGGCCGTACATTTTGGCTCTTTGTGTATTTGCACTTGGTGAGTAATTTTTGGCTTTCCTGAAAAATTTAAACCATTCGAAAATTTCTTTCAGTTATTTGTTTGATGCTTGTACTGATAATTTGGTGGCAGCATAAGTTTTTTTCATGTATAATTTGCGTTTTGGTTTTGATAGCAAATGGTGGCATCAGTGCTT
Source organism: Melanostoma mellinum (assembly GCA_914767635.1). NCBI lineage: Eukaryota > Metazoa > Arthropoda > Insecta > Diptera > Syrphidae > Melanostoma > Melanostoma mellinum. The sequence goes on along the minus strand of OU612058.1, from coordinate 195,967,962 downwards.
TGCTGTGGTATGATTATGAATCTTTGTCCAACAAAGACCGAAATCACTTATATCTTCATTTCGGGGAGTATCAAACTAACGAGAGAATTGTGTACGCAGCGGCTGTTTTAAGTTCAACTATCACGGTAATTCTAAAATGCAATGTAAAGGGCAGTGAGTGCTAAGGAGGGTGATATTTTTAATTTTTCTGTATTAGTTAAACTGGGTGTTTTGCATAATATTCAACCGTTTCAGGACGGATAGGTTAAGTCAAGACAAGAAAAAAATAGTATGGGGGAGAGGTGGAGTGTATCTAACTCCGCTTAGGCGGGAGAGGCAATTTGATAAAAAAAAATTGAAATTTAAAGTAAAGTAAGCAACATACTATGGTATTTTTAAAGCTAATACTTTATTTTTCAATTAACATTTTAGTTCAAGTTGATTTGTTGAACAGATTTTGAGTAATCAAGTCTCAAAGTCAAAATTTTGTACGAAAAAATAAAATTTTTTTTTCTTCAAATAAAATTTTTACAAAATTTGCCTTATTAAGAACTACCTTTTCTTTAAGTAATTAATGCTTTTAATAGTTTTGAGACAAACACAGAAAACCGTACTAGAAAATCAAGGTCCTTTTTTCCAGAAAAAAGGGGCTTCCCCTGATTGAACTTTGTTTTCAGAACAAATATTGATTTTCCGGGAAAAAAAACCTACAAATTTTTTAATTTTTTTTTTTTTTTTTGTCTTGATCGTTCAGTCTGCCCTGGGCTTTTGTCGCATCTTGTGCAAAACACCCTGCCTACATAATTAAAAATTGGATTGAATGTTTCAGCTACATAATGTTCATACATACACACATGTCCTCTGCGCTCTGCAACTGCAAATTAACAGACTTCAGAGGTACTGCAAACCTTTTGGGGCTTAAAAATCAATACCAATAAAACAAAGGCTATGATTTTCGAATCTAGACACCGAAGAAGGAGGCGGAGGAATCATGGAGCATCAATAATGAGTGTATCGGTGTAGTAAAGGAATCTTATTCCGAAAATACAATGGATAGAAAAAACAAAAGCAAGTTTCAGGAAAATATGAGAAACGAAATAAGAAAGCTTGAGGAATCAAATGTGCGTGCAGACATAACAGTCTTGACGCAAATCATAAAAGAATCCAACTCTCAAATCAATCTAACAAATAAGAAAATTTGTTGTAAGCAAAAGTGGTTTGACTCGGAGTGTTTAAAAACCAGGCAGATGTCTTTTGATTTTTTGGAACTCTATCGTTCACGAAACTTGCTCGTGTTCAGAAAACTTTACTCTGAGGCAAATAAAGAGTACAAAAGGATTTGCTTTGCGAAAAAACAAATTTTTGAGCAAAAAACTGTTTCTGTTATCAACCACACACGCAGTTCCGCTGAATTTTGGAAAGCTGTTAAATTCCTAAATGAATCCACAAATATAATAATTGCTCTAGGAATACAAGCAACAAGCCTAAGTAACCATTTCAAAAGTCTCCTTAATATAGAGATTAACTCTCCACTAATGCAGTATGCAGTCCCATTAATCTTTAACGATTATTTAGATGCACCATTTTCAATTCATGAAGTCAAGGAGGTTATTGAAAAAACTAAGTCAAATAAAGCACCTGGAGATGACCGCATTCCTTTTGAACACTATAAGCACGCTACAGAGAATTTTTTATTCCTGCTTACAGATGAATTCAACCGAATTTTCCAAAGTGCGATAATCCCCGATAGTTTTAGGAAAGCAATAATTTTTCCAATTTTCAAAAAAGGTAACCACGATGAAGCCTCAAACTATAGAGGAATATCTTTCCTTAATACTTGTGCTAAGTTGTTCGCAGGACTTATTGAGAACAGACTGTCCGAATGGGTAAGGGAAAAGGGCATACTAACAGAGTTGCAAGCCGGTTTTAGGAAAAATTATTCCACAACAGATCACATATTTTCGTTGTACAACATTAGGTCTGTTCGTTGAAGCCCTGGGGTTGCACTAGGGTCGCCACAAAGCGTTTTTTGAGAAACCTAAATTCACCCTGAATGTCAAATTAAGTGTTTTAGGAAAAATTATTCCACAACAGATCACATATTTTCGTTGTACAACATTAGGTCTGTTCGTTGAAGCCCTGGGGTTGCACTAGGGTCGCCACAAAGCGTTTTTTGAGAAACCTAAATTCACCCTGAATGTCAAATTAAGTGTTTTTTGAGCCACAGGTTTGTCATAGGTTTTCCCCAAACTCGCCCTAGCTTTTTGCTGTGGCGATTTGAGGGCTGTCAAATGGCATGTATTTGTTTTTAATGACAGGGATGTGTGGTGATTTGTGGTTTATCGTTTTTTGAGGAGTGGAAAACCCAAATTTTTTTGACAACTCATAGGGCTGTCAAGAAAACCTGGGTCAACCCTGGGGAAAGTTCAACGAACAGACCTATTGCTGATACCTATATAAGGAAAAAGAAGAAACTGTATGTGTTTTTTTTGTTGACTTCCGTGCTGCTTTCGACTCTGTTGTGCGTGAAGCGCTCTTCTATAAGTTGCATACTATCGGTTTATCCAACAGAATGATAGAAATCTTAAGATCTTTGTACGCAAATAACACAGCATACGTATGGGATGGAACCACAGTCTCAGAAGAATTTCACACTAAAATGGGACTCAAGCAAGGATGCATCTTGAGTGTGCTGTTATTTATATTATTTATTAACGATATAACAGATGTTATCAAAGGAGGTATAAAGTTCGGCGGTGCAACGATACCAGCTCTCATGTACGCAGATGACATTGTTTTCTTTGCAGAGACGGTTGAAGGGTTGCAGCTCGCAATGAATACGAAGATACTTAAGGAGTATTGTGAAATCTGGAATCTCAGCGTCAACCTTTCAAAATCGAAGATAATGGTGGTCAGAGGAGGAGGTGGCAAGCATGCGAATAACGAGAAATGGACCTTCAATGGCGAAACTGTTGAAGTTGTTCGTGAATACAAATATCTTGGTGTTTTATTGACGTCAAACCTCAACATGAATAAACATTTTGAACAAAAATTGGTAGAGTCAAAGAGAGCAACATCATCCGTTTGGAAACGTTGTTTCAAGAATGATGCCAGAACTAAGTGCCAAACTAAAGCTCTTCCAATCTACGGCAGCCACAATTTTATTATATGGATCTCAGGTTTGGGGATACAGCTCTTTTGATGCAATTGAAAAGCTCCTTTGATATTTTATCAAGAGAATTTTTCATCTTTCACGAAACACTCCAAACTATATGTTGCATCTGGAAACAGGACTGCCACCAATGATATTGGAAAAACTTCAAATTCACTTCAACTACATAATTAAGGTTTTTCAAATAAACAATGAAAGAATGCCTAAAATTGTATTAAAAAGCGCGATTCGGGCAAAAGGACACATGGCAGCAGAATGGCAAAATCTGGCGAATACATGCAGTGAAGATATTATGATCACAGTTAATGAGCAGCCTGTTTTACTGAGAGCAAAGTTTAATGTTCTTTTAAGGAAATTTGGACATTTCTTGTATGAAAAAAATGTAGCAGAAGCCCGTTCATCAATCTTCAGAAGTTACTATAGTCGTCTAGTCTTCTACCTCGGTGACAATACTTACTTAAATAACTTCAATTCACTAAAGAAAATCAGCGTCATCCTTAGAACGAGAGGTGAATTACTAAACCTTAACTACATTCCCCATCACCGTCCCGATTTAGCACTACTATGTAGCCTGTGCAATTTAAACGTCCGTGAAGATGTATTTCACTTTATCGCAGTTTGTCCAATTATGAAGGAGTTCAGAGTGAGATATTTTGGAAAACAAAATCTTAATGAAGTCGAGATGTTTGACATACTTAACGTAAATTTCCGTTGGACTGTTCTTTATAATTTTATTAACGCTGCTCTTAACTATAGAAACTGTATAATAAATGAGAATTTTTAAGTCGAATAATAGGTGATTAACTTTATTTTATTATGTTACAATTACTAGTTTATGAAAAATGTACCTTAGTGTTTTTTGAAACTTAAAATTGTAAATACTGAAAAATGTCAGTCTGGTAGACGACCATAGGCCAAACCAAAAAGACTTGAGTTGTATAAGTATAGTATATGCTATTATGAAATAAATAAAAAGTCAACTAAAACTAAAAACTAAAAACTAAACTAGTAAGGGAATTCAAGTATCTGCGAGTGATGTTAAAATATAACCTTAACTTAAAAAAGTAGGGAAACCAAACTAGCCATAAATCTTATATGGCCAACGTATTTTAGCAACAGAAACATTGATGTAGCATCAAAGTACCGAGTATTTAAAGCAACAGTCAATACTTGTATGTGTTATGGGTTTGCAAGCATTTGGGTGTGCACAACATGAAGAATTCGAAAGTATCCAAAGGTTCTTTTTAAAACGCCAACGTATGCTTTACATGTGGAGTCAGTTCTATCGCCGATTTACATTCAAAATCTTAAACCGCATGCCAACTATTTGAATACAGTTGTGAATAGAGAAAACGGACTACATAAGTCAATATTGTTAAGACAACTTCGAAGTAACGCTACACCTTTCAAAGAATGGAACCTTCTTGCCGTGGCACAAAATGTAACTCTTTCCCTAACAGATAATAAAATTATCTAATGGCAAAGTTAACTTGATGATGTAATTGCAAAAACTGATAATGCGATATATTTGCAATATCTAGAAAGGGCATCCTCTTCAGAAAGTAGAAACCTGTTTCCTGTACTGAACCACCAATTGCCATCCGATATGTATTATTTTTGCAAAGAACTGACCGCAGAAGCTATCGGCATCATTTTTAGAGCCAGAGTGGAAATCCTGAATTTAAACTTCGTGCTTTGTTTATAGATCCGATCTTTCACAAATCTACACTCTCTGCAATCTAAGGGAACTTGAAGGCAGCTTGTCCATTATGGCAAGAAATTCGGCGATTATACTTCCAAACAAGTTTTTTGTTTTTGAACGAGCTTATATTGACAATCTCAACGGATCAATTGGTTGGGTGAAGCTCTATAAATTTTGTAAACATGCATTGTCTTATTGCAATAGCTTTTGAATCTTGAGAAATATTCTCCCAGTTAGAATTATTAATAACATTTTTTTTTTTCAAATCTTTGTGTTTCAAATCACGTGAAAATTTTATAGAATTTAAATATGTCGCAAATCATTAAAATTGCTTAAAATTTCTTTTTACTTATAGTCTAAGAGCTGGAAGCAAATTTTTGGAGTGGAGTGATAACCAAAAATAAAGCACATGTATGTGTAGATAGACGCACCATTATATCAGATTCAACCGTCTGGCAGGTTTCTTTTTCAGCCTTGGGCGGGGGTGGGCGTTCGAAAATGGTAATTTTTCAGATTTTGAGGTCGAAGTGATAACCACATAAATGATACATCAAAAAAATCAGAGATTAATAACAAAAAAAGGAGAGCCATGAGAGATAAGGACAAAAAATTATGGTTGTCCCTTTTACAAAATGTCCAATATATAACTTTTTGCATAAGAAAAAAATGAGAAATAAAGCCATAATGGCCTTATATTTCACGGCTCTATCGCACCCCTCCATAAAAAAAATCATTTATTTATCAGATTAATATTTGAAGGGTTTCGGTTTCGGTTTATGACGCTATTGTAAGCTTCTATTGCAGACGTAGTGCGGTTTTCAGAATCGAAAACTGAAAAGTTATGTGGACCTGTCTGTAATAATGGAATCATAACACCTTTTTGTAAATATTATGTAAAAGGGAATATTGTACGGCAAATTATTAAGCATTCACTTAAAATGCAAAATTATGAAAACGAAATAAGTCCCACTTAAAACGAAATAAATCCCACCAAAATATAAATTTAGGGGTATGAAATAACTCCCACTTTATAAAACGAATTTATTCCCACTCAAAACGAAATAAATTCCACTTAAAATAAAAACGCGTAACAAAATAAGTCCCACCAATTGACGAAATAAGTCCCACTTTTAAAAACGAAATAACTCCCACTAACAAAATAGCAATTTTTGTGTGGGACTTATTTCGTTTTTAAAAGTGGGACTACTTTCGTGGGAGTTATTTCATAGACCCAATCCACATAACCATTTGAGTATGGAAAAAAAAGTTGTGATGTGACTGGAACGCTATGAGCTGTGATGTTTAGGAGAGCAATTTTTGACAAAATGAACAGTTACAATTGATCTTGTATTTTTCGTTACAGATTTTGCTGAGTATTGTTTTGGCCTTTATTTGCAAACACGTATCTAAAACTATTATACTGTTGAACGATGCTGTTATTTGTCTAAGGCACTTGAAAAAAATTATTGTCGTTCCTTTGATAACTTTGTTTACGTTCTTGGTATACATATATTTTTGGACCTATGTCATGCTTTGTATAACCACAGCAAATAGTCCCACCATTGTACCATTTCCATTCACCAAAGAAAACGAATTTGACGAAAAAGGATTAGATCGTTATTATGATGAAAAGTATAGGGGTAAGTTTGATGAGATAAAAAGATGTGTAAGTCCCATAGTACTAATTTTTAATTTAATTTGGATTTTTTATTTATTTTTTTTTTTATTTGAAAACACACTTTTAGGAGAATGAACTGTTTTGTTTGCCTTACAATTTATACAGCTGTTCACCAAAAATTGAGATTATAGGATCGTTCGTGAGTTGTGTTTGTAAAAAACTCTCGGTCACATATTCCTGTCATTCAAAAGCGCATTGATTTTTACAATTAGGCTGAGTTTCGGTTGTTCAAAATCATTTTATGGTGGCCCCAGGACAAGCTCAGAACTTAGCGTTCAACTAGGGTGACAAGAAGAGGTCCCCTTTATGTCCGGTCTCTTTTTCAAAACTAACCAATTAGTTACTTAGGCAAACCTTAAAAAATGTCGTTTTTATTTTTGTGGAAAAAAAAAACTTTAAGAAATGGTATATAAATTGAACTCATTGTTTTTCTTTTTTCACTTCAATGATTTTTTAAACTACCTTTTGCGTTCTTGCTTCTTGCAAATATGTACAAACATCTCAAGTAAATGCTTCTTGTTTCTTTGCTTAAGTTGAAATTCCTATCGACGCGACGCGACGTCCTTTTTTCACCTGGTCATCCTACCTTTAACAAACAAACCTTATGTATAAATAAATAAAAATTACTAATTTTAGAAACTTCTTTCGACTTTTTTAGTTTTTACACAAGTTCAATACGTTGCAGAGCAATCAATTCGCTCTTTATGGTGGATTTATGTTATGGGTTTGATTTGGTCAACTCAGTTTATTTTCGCATGTGAAGACTTCTGTCTAGATGCTAATGTTGGTTTTTGGTACTTTGGACATATGAATTGCAGTACCAAAAATGTATTGAAACTATTGCTTCGATTTCACCTGGGAACTGTTGCAAAAGACTCACTCATCTTTCCCATCTTAAGGGGTCCTCGAATGCTTTTGGAGGCAAGTGGTAGAATGTAAGTAGTCTTATTTAGGTGGCTTTTTCAAACTGTACTTTTTAATTTCGAATTATTTTATATATGTACATATTATCCTTCAAGACTTAGCATTGTGAAACTCGAAGCGGTATGCAAGCTGTACCAAAGTGTAGAATCATTCCGTAACAGCATCGGTTGTCTCAACCATTGTCTGTATGCAGTGGTTGCAATGGAAACAACTGATATATGCTCGGCTAGAAAGGGGGTAGCGGTTTTTTTACTTTTACTACGCATTTTGTTTATTTTGACCAATTTCAGACGAAGCTTATAATGCCACCTGAAGTTGAAACTATGAGCAAAATGACTAATTATGTTTTGTTTCTGGCGAAATTGACAGTGGCTAATCTTGTGGGCCTCATTGGATTGGTGTTGCTAAGAGGTCATCGTGATGATTTATACTTTTATATGGCCCCAGTTTTGTTCAGTATGATTCTAGCATTTTATATTGCCCATGTGATTCTTTCATTGATTGAAGTGAGTTTCGGTTGTCTTTTATGATTGTTTGAATATAGTATATACATACATGTACACAATTAATGATTTTATCGTAGAAAGTCATTGACACCATATTGTTTTGCGCATCGAACCAAAGACATGGAAGACTTGCTGGCGGTCGTTTGGAGCAAACAAACCTGGCTGGATATTTTGAAAAGAATCAAGTTCGAGTAAAAGAGGTTACAATTCAGGTTGTAAAGATACCGGTTAGGCCTATGCTGAGTGAATAAATAAAAAACAGTTAGCTAACAGTCGTTTTAAAACCAATGGGGGGCTTAAAACTGAGATTGGTTTTTGAACAGCAATGTCGCTTTGAAAGATACTAACAATTTTGTCTAACGAAAAATCAACTCATTACTTTTTTTTTTTAATAAAAAGAGGAGGCTTATATGCTAATCTGGAGAACTCAGACCTAATATCCGGTCCATTGTACCACCAGAGTAGCAGCCTTCCCTTTTTTTGTGTTGCAGTAGTTGGAAATAAGTTGTTAGTAATTTCACATATATAACCTCAAGGGCGGCGTCCATATGAAACTGGGAGGCTGAAAGAAAAGTAGATGGCCAGAGCGGGATTCGAACCCACGCGTCTGGCCTATCATCTACTAGACATTCTGCCACTGCACCACGGCCGCCCTTAACTCATTACTTAATAAATCTACAAAGTTTATAATGTTTTCAAAATAAAAATATATAAAAAAGAAAAAAAAAATTGTGGATTTTTGCCGAATTGACAATTTTCAACCAATCAAACAGTTAAATTAACGGCTCGAAGTTTTTTTCTTATGTGGAGACTGGAGAGCATGCTGATGTAGTGTTCTTTCTTTTAAATGAGAATTGATACATCCTTTATTGATATATGTTTGTTTGCATACTAAATGCAAGTAGAAAAATTCGCGAGTACTTGTACTTGTTTGGCAAAAATCCACATTTTTTTGGTTTCATCAACTCGTTTGACCGGAAACAGCATTTGGGGCAAAAATCACTACATGTACTGTCCTTTGAGACCAAAGTTCAAGTTTGTAATAGGTCTTCTTTTTAAAATTTAACTTAAAACTAATATAATTAAAAGATAACTCTAAAAGCTTAATAATTATTTATAATTTATATTAAAATTAAGATCACATGAAATTTTTTTAACTTTTTTTTATATGCTACTAGTTGACCCGGCCACGCGTTGCTGTGGGTAACGTAACATAAATTGAGATGCAAGCTATCCTATCTTTCAAGTTGGATCAAACTGCACACGGTGTACAAATTTGATTAAAATCGGTTAAGTAGTTTAGGAGACCATCGCGGACAAACATCGTGAAACTTAACTTATATATATTAAGATTTAAAACACATTTCATATCTCACTTCCGGGAATAAAGTTCAATTAGGGGGTAATTAACGACATTTTGTTTTCTGAAAAAAAGTACCTTTCGTTTTTTTTAATTTCTCTTAAACCAAGAAAAATATTTTGTTCGGTTTTTTGCTTTTGAGTAAAAAATAATAAAAGCATTGAATATGGAAAGAAAAAATGGCCCTTAATGGGACAAAATTATGTAAAAAAAAAAAAATAATTAAGAAAAAAATATTTACTTTTTTCAAAATTTTGGCTTTGAGGTTTGATCTCTCGAAAACTTTTTATTAAGTGAACTCAAATTAAAATTTTTATTAAAGAACAAAGCATTAGCTTTCAAAAACACTAAAATATGAGAAAGTAAGTGGCTTAGTTGATTTTAAATAATTTTTTTTTTTTTTAATTTAGTAAATTTCATATAAAATTGCCCCTGGCCTGCACGGAGGGATATAGATATAGATGCTAACTTCTTTATCGAAACAGCCATATTGTATAAACAATAAACTTTAATAAAATTGAAGAGCATGAAGAATAAGACATAAAACCAAAGTATGTATTTGTTTCTGAGCAGCAAAACTGTGTATAAAATTTGGATCAAAACTTCATTCAGTCTTTCGTAATGAGATAGGTATAGTGTAGAATTCGGTCCATTAATTCCTGATCTCTTTGTCGAAACTGAAAAATGATAAGTGTGGATTTTCAAAAGACAAAACCGCAAACTTGAGCAAATAAATATGTGCAATTGAATGCGATTATTGTAAACGAAAATAATATGGACAAACAAAACGAAAGAAGCCCAAAAATTCGCAATTGCTTTAAATGATGACGAAAATCATTTTGTACAAATAAGACTTCAATGCACTCATGTATGCTGAACTTTTTATGTCTTTGAAAAAGTAAAGAACAAAACCAAATCAATGATCAATGATTCCAATGATGGACCAGCAAAGTTAAGTCGCGAATGCTGATGGAACTGCGTACGCTCCGATCTCCGAAAGCATTCAGGTTAGTTACGTGTTAATTTTTTTTTTTTTAATCAATTAAATGTGTTATTTCATTGTAAACATATATGTATGTGTGTCTCTTTGTTTTTATTCAATCTACACTTAAAATCTATCAAAATATACATATGTACATGTGTATACCGTACACCTACGGTATAAGTATATTGTTTTATCTTAAAGTAAAAAAATACATATTACTTTTCTAGCCGTCATTTTCTCCTGCTTGTTGTTTCTTCTTGGAGGGCTTTCCTTTTAACTTTTTCTTCTCAATAACCTGTTGTACTCGTTTTAATTGTTTGTCTTTGATTTTTTGATCCAGTTTCGCTTTGAATGGTTTTTTTGCAGAAGTTTTCTGTTTTTGTTTTTCTAGAATAAGTGGAAAAAAATGTAATTATTACGTATGTATCTTTTAAATCAAAGAATAAATCGAATATTTTATAAAGTAATCAATATCACTTTATACATATTTTGTATTCTTTTGCTATCTTACCAGCCAACACTTTTGCCGCAGCGACTGCATCTTTCGCAGCAAATAAGTCATCGTACTCATCACCTTCATAAGCGTGCATTGGTCTTGTTGCTTCGTGTCGAACCTTTTGTTCAACTCTGTTCACATATTTGTCGCTGGATGCCTTTTTCAACGTCTGCCTTTGCTTCGATGGACTAACATAATCAGGATTCTCCCAAAGAGCACTTCCAGTAAATGAGCCTTCAAATATTTTCACGGGGTTCATAACAAAACGAGGACCCACTTCAGCCAAACCTCCATCCTCTGATAAAATTTGAAAATTCCTAAACCAGATTCGATTGTCGAGGAATGTAAATTTGAAAACATGATCGATAAATGGCTGGCTCTTTGGATGGTGATTCGGAACTCCGAAGGTCTGAATTAAAAGTTCTTTGAGAAGAGATAAATGTGGAACTTCATCAAACTTCTGGTCAAAAGAAAGCAAAGGCCGAGAACCACGCAAGCAATTTCCAGTCATTTTCAGTTCTCCCATAGTGTGAATGTTTTCTACAAGGAATTTAGCTGAAGGACCTTTGGGAACATTTGATAGCCACATGTACAAATCTCGTTTTCGTCTGCCTTCGAAGAGTACCGATCTATTGCAATGCTTCATTTCGCACATTTCATTAACTAATGACAGAGATTTGGATCGTTCCATTTTAGACTCTGGTCTGTGGTGAGGCATCAATGTTTTGATATCAGACATTAGATGACGATCTCTGTGATTTATACCACGAGCAGCGAAAACCAGAACACGCTGTTTATTTGTCCACTTTTCCTGCAATAATAAATAAAATATTCTGTAGTTGAGGAAATATTTTGATTTTGTTTCTTTTATACATACTTTTTTAGGTATGGGATCATCGGACAACCTTTTTGCCGGGAGTGGTGGATTCTCATCTTTGGGTATTTCAACTGGAGCGACTTTTGCTTTTTTCTTTATAAATTTTCTGCCCATATTTATCGGAAGTGTTAAAACAAAATTTTTATATCCCTGTTGCTTGTAAAAATGCACGTGTTTGTGCCAATGCCAAGATGCGAGATGCCAATGCCAACCGCAAGTCAAGTCGCAACTCGTTCGGCGTTGGTGTTTTGCGGTTTCACTTTTCAATATGAAAATGATGGCTTGGGGCTAGTGGCTTTCTTTTGCATTTATTGCCAGTGTTCAATGAGTGGCGTCTGGTGCACAGAGTAGATAATACAGAGTATCCACTTCCACCCCTTCAACCCGAAACACCCGCAAAAAATTTTTCAATATGGCGTCCTATTTCTGAGTTTGAGGCTCTGTGCTCACTAGTATGAACTGTAAAAACTTAACTAAACGCCTGCATCGGTATGAAATTTTTTACTAATTTTTGTCTTTTTCAGTGAAATACTTGTCAAAATGTAAAAAAAGTTGATTTCTGCAACTTAAACTCATTTTTCTAAATTCTAGGCTGTATGAAAATTAAAAATTATCGATTTTTTTTTTGCAACCAAAAAAAAAATTTTTTACTTTCAAACTCAACTGACTTTGATCTGTGGGAAGTGAAGGCCAGTGCGGGCATCCGGGTGCGGGCATCCGGTTTAGTTTAGCTTGTAGGCAAAACGCACTACCTTCCTGAAGTGAACTCTCTGGTTCTACTCTGTGGTTGAATCACCAAAAGCCATTGTATATGGAATCTATATTACCATCGAAAACAAAACCAGTCCCTGAAAGCCATCTATGTATCCGTCGGCGGATACATAGATGGCTTTCAGGGACTGGTTTATTTTCGAGAGTAATATATACCTCGTTTCCACTTAGAATCGGGTAATCGGATCGGATTATGATTCAGATTTCGATGCAGGTATCTACTTACCCACTGAATCGAGTAATATAGGTATACAACACACTATTTTGAATCGATCCAGCTACAAGAGCTGTATCGGATCGGGAAATCCTATTTCAATTCGATCTAGGTATACACTGGCACTAATTCGAATTGAAGTGTGATTCAATTCTAAGTGGAAACGAGGTAATAGATTAGATACATATGTCCCGATTTACACCCAGACGGTTTGCCTGCTGCGTGTTTCGTATATTTTCTTTTGAACCCTCATCCCGTCAGTCTCTCAGTATTACACTCAGACGTTTTGCGGCTGCGTGTTTTTTTTCTGTTTTGACACTTCTCTTTCAGTTTTTATTCTCACCCACAGAGTCAAGGTGTGAAAATAATTAAAGAGGCTCAGCTGCATTTTTTATAATATCAGTAACAAAAAACTCATAAGAAGCAAAATGTCTTTTGAAGTGGTAAATAATTTAATTAGATCCTGCAGCAATGATTATTGACACCATGGATACGGAAAATTCATGTATTTTCATGCAAAATTAAAGAAATTGTCCGACAACATACTACTTCTTTACTCATGAACATTAGAAGATGCAATAAAGCAACGACAAGAAACAAAGAAAGACAAGAAAAAGAAACGTCAAAAACCATCCAAGACCACTGGACAATCCTCAACCCAAAACTTTGCGGGTAGAGACTTTTTAAAGTATTTCTATTTCATCTGCTTTCTCTTTCGCACTTATTTCCGTCTTTGCAAAACCGTCTGGGTGTAAATCGGCACTATGCAACGCAAAAGCTAAAAGCGCGTAATGGATCAGTGATGACAAGTCATGATTTTTATTAAAGAGTACCCGTTTCTAATTATTTTATGCTTCGGAATATATTTTTTATATCCCAATAAAAAAATTTATTTTCTAAAAAATATTTTTTCGAAAACTCGAAATTATCATACATTTGGCGTATGATAAAGCCTTGGTCCCTGTCCACACGTGTTATTCCAATAACGTTATATCGGTCGTTTCTGGGCAAAAGGGGTGAGGAAGAAAGAGGCTGAATGCGCAAAACGAAATCAGATTTATCTGCCTAAGCAGTACACTTGGCGTGTCCAGACGGGTTATACTCATAACGTTATGATTTTTTCAATACACTTTCCAACACAAAATGGAGAACTTGTGCGAGGAATTATAACAACGTGTAGACACCTACAGCCGTATCTATAAAGAACTTTTAATCATCGATTAGATTTAATTGCCCTTTAAGTAACACTTAAGTAACGAATCCGTATCGATAATCAAATTTCACATTTAAGTAACCTTGCTAAGAGGCCTCTTAACTTAAATGCCAAAAATGACGTTTAAAGGTCTCTTAAATCCGAATTAAAAATTCATTCTGACGTTTCGGGAAAATCGGTGTCAATTTTGATCTGTTGTTTTGGTAATTAATTTCTAAAAAAGAAAAGTTGGTTGTATCGTTCTGGAATTATATTTATACACGTACGTACGAAGGTAAGTAAAGATATATTTGTTTCTTATTTATCAATTTATCATATTTATTATTTCAGTGGAAAAGCAACCTTCGTAGTACAGCAAAAATTCTGGCCAAAGTCAACAACATCCTTTCATCAACAGAATGGAAAAAAACACCACTCCATACCGCATTCATTTGCATTGGATCCCCAAAGTCAGGATATAAGAATGTAGTTGTGGGAAAGTATAGCCCAAGAAGCTCCACAGTGCTACAAGGCCAAACGCGTTGTTCTCGCAACAACCATTCTCGTGAGTACGGTTCTGAAAGGTTAAATTGCATTTTTCAAGTCATATTTTCCTGCTGCTGAATTCTTTATTCTTTAAACTTCTTTGTATATTTCTTGCTGAATATTTTAAAGTAATCTCGGTTTATGTACACAATTCCTAACCTCTGCTATTAACGATTTGTCTTTACAGATTATTTCTCCGGCAACTCTTACACAAGTTCCACATCGTTATTCCAGCTTTAGATCATCCAACCCAGTTGCTGATATCTCAGAAAACCCCGAAGTCGAGGTCATTAAAAATCCTCCTGAATGGAAATTTGTCGAGCGACTACTGCAAAGTCCAAACGTTCCAAAGCCTATCGCAAAAGCTGAGTACCCATGTGGATGGAAGCCACCACAGCCGGCAGCGAAATTAAAACACGATTATTCTGTTGCACGCATCAAAAACTATATGGTTCCTGTTTACTTGCAAACCAAACACCGCGGTCTTCGTCGTTTGACAATCATCAGATACATTCAGGAAATAGCAGTCATATAGCAGTCGGCCGGAAGAGAATACACTCTGAAGGCGAAACAGAAGTCCGTGCTCCCGCCTGGAATGAAGTTACACCAGATACCTCCAAGTCTCATTCCACAGTCCTCGTTTCAGATGAACTCTCAAGCGGCGGCTTTTGCTGCCCTTACTCTTCGATACCTATTCCGTCGACAAGTGCATCGGCAGTGGAGTCTATTCCCCCTCCACCAGGGGCTCCGATGCACTACCCCAGTCAGGATCCGTCACGGTTAGGAGCAGTGAAAAAGTAAACCAAGTAGACAAATGAAGTCAAATAAAAAATATCTTTTTAGTATTTTCAAATGTTTTTATTTAAAAAAAAAAAGAAAATGTTACAGCAGTTCTAGCTGAGTTGTGTGCAGAGGGAAGTCTTTTACTTTGCTTAGCGGTACTTGAACGAAGTATTTGTTGCAGTAGCTTGGGCGCTGGTCGATGAGGACTTCTCTGACTTGAGTGGCATGTTCCCTGCAATTCTGTAAGAACGGTGAACCTCTTTAAGCGCTGTCTCGACAAAAAACACAAATATTCTGAAGCGCTTGATGAACTGGATTTCAGTGCGTTCATTGACCCGTTGAGAAAGGACTTAGAATCCCACCGCAAGATGATGAAGGACAAAAAGGATTCCAAGGCTAAAACGTCTAAAGACGATGCCGCACCCGATGTTCAAGAAGTGAGCGATGAAGAGGATTAAGTGAGGTATCATTATGTAATAATAAGGATTTTTGTATTTTGTTAGTTGCAACAATAATAATTTGTGAAAAAAAGTCGTGTTTTTGTTTCAATTTTATTTTGCCAACTGGTAAACGCCTCCACTGAAGATTAGTTTATGCTCGCGCACTTTGCGCTGCAGGAAATTCTTCAACTCTTCCTGGGAGAATTCTATACCCGGACCATGAGAAGCGAACATTTTCAGCATCTGGTGTATTCGCTCAATAGGAAGCGAGTCTAAATTCGTCAGCATTCCGACAATATACGACCAGAACACCTACAACGACCAACGATTGTAAACAAAAAAAAAGATAAAAGGTTCAAGTAAGAAAATACCTGAAGTTCCTCTTCCCGTTGATCACTTGCTGATGCCATGGCGCTCTCACTCTCGTCGTCTTCTGCAATGTCGGTGGTCTGCATTTTTTCGATTCCTCTTCCACCAGTTTCTTCAATCAGAACATAAACATCTGGTTGGGATTCTCTGAGTAGTCCCTGGGTTTGCCAGAACCCGATCCTCCGTCGCAGCACCGATGGCGGAATTTTCATGACCGCGCTTAGTTCATCCAGTGACCATTGACCTAAGGAATACTTTTCTAAGCTTTGAGTTTCGACTTAAAAGAAAATGTTTGTACTTTTAGTCTGAAAATGGTAAATTATAATAGCTTGTGTTGGAGCTGCCGTTATTTCGATTGTTCGGTTGCCGAGCTCAATTTCAAGCTCGACTCTTCCAGTAACATTTCGCCAGCATAATGTTCTGTTTCTCTTATATGCTTCGTATGATTTTGTGAATTTCTTAAACTCCTCTTCAATTGCCTCAGGGAGTTCTAGTGTTTCCTTATTAAATGCTGGCCAGAACTGGGATGAGATAATCAACGATTTCAAATCGAATGATCGGTCTAAAACAACAGAGCGTGTTAGTAGTGTGGAGGAAGGTTTTAAGGCACTACCTACTCTCATTATAGCTGATGTCTCCTTGAATGTGTCCATTGATGCGCTTCGAGTCACTTATGTCCTTCAACATTACTTCACAGCTGTGCAGCAGGGTCTCTCCAAATCTAAGTTTGAGCAACTCAAGATTACGTATTTCCCTGTCTGGATTAAAGTCAAGACTTGACAAAAGTCTATCTGCTAGAAGATTGCGGTACTCGTTCACAAAGAGCTCCTTACTGCCGTAAATGTCCACCACCATCGAAATGATGTCAGCCGAGCGGTTGCTTCGAGGATTTTGAGTGAATGCTGCTGACAAATAAAATTTATTTAAACATCGCACGTCTATGTGGTATAAGGGAATAACAAAATAATGTTTACCTGGTGTAGCGTCCACCGGATCGGGCTGCCAGTTTTCCCAGTTTGCCATTTCATCCTTGCCAGCAGCTTCTATATTTTCTTTAAGTGCTTCACTTTTGGCCAACTCTTCTGCCAAGTCTGTTGGGCCTTCCTCAGTCAAACCGGTCACTACCCTTCTCACCGTGTCACTGCGTTTCCTTAGATACTCCTTGACCGGTTCGGTAACTGTTTCCAATATAACCCCACTGCTATCCAAATGGCGAATAGTCTTTATTGCCGCAACATAACCAGTCAAAATATCCATGGTGTTCACACCCGGATGAAGAATTCTAGCTTCTAGAGATTCTTTGAGTGACTTTATAAGATGCTTCCGCAAATCGATTTTTTCTAGGCAAATCTTTAAATCATCAATTGCGGGAATAGAATCGGGATAGTCTATGCAAAGATTAAATGTCGGTAAAATGTTAAATAATTTTTTAATAACAAACCAATGATAATGCTGAAGAACTGCTCTATGATGATATTCGCATAGGTTTCATACAATAATAAATAAACTTATTCATGAAGAAGTGCTCGCTCTTCCTTTGTGAACGTGGACTCGAAGTGGAGATCACGAAAGTCATCAGACTCCAGGTAGTTGTAGAGAATTTTTTTGAAATATTGTTTGTCCATTTTGGTAGAGCTTGTTCCCAAGCCGGAGCAATTGGTCTTCAAAAGGTATCTGCAAAAGATCCCTTGCAGTTTCAAGTTAAGGCTCAATGCGATTGTCTTACCTTATATACATAGACATAATATTGAACATCTGGTTGCTGATACTTGTAGGCAGTTTCTTCCCCCAATAAGATAGACAACAAGACTCCCATATTTCAGACCAGTCATTAGATTGGCTTCCTGTCGTTTTGCTTTTTCGATAGCCGGGTCAACACTAGAGCTTTGACCGAATGTCGGTCTATTGGTCATTCCTCTGCTTCTGTCATCTCTTCCACCTGCTACTGGTTGTGTTCTTCTCACTAAAAGCACACGATAGATGAAAAAGAAGCATTTTTAAGAACAAAATGTTATGGGTGCACTCACTACAATTCAATTCTTTCGTCTACCTTTGGCCCGTGCTTCAGCTGCATCAGAAGCTTTGACAAATGTCCTTTGAAGTCTCTCCGCTCGTTGGGCACGGAATTCCTTTGCGACTTCTTGTGACAATTCACCAACCATTCCCATTGTCTCGTCTGGATATTTGCATCCTATGAATTCAAAATTTGTGAATACTTGCGCTAGGCAAACTTCATCTTCGCTGAACTTGTCTTTGTGTACTTGCATGAAACGCTTAACGGAGATTCCAGTGTTCCTCGCTTTCGTAGTCACTAGACAACTGATATCGGCTAGTTTGTCAACTAAATCGAATAACTGGCTGATGTCATAGGTTATTGTTGGGGTGTTTGGATTGCACCACTTAAGGTGCTCCTCGTAGGTCTAACAAACTCCTTCCATACAATCGTTCACACTCTCGTATCCACAGCAAATATGGGTTTCTTGTCGCACGCCAGGTTGAACAAGTAGAATTGCTTGCAACATGGTTTTTTAGATTAGAAGAATTATTGAGAAAAATAGGAAATTTTCAGATGACGAAGGCGGTGGAACAAAGTGTTAGGTTATCGGAAATCAAAACTCTTGGTTGAAATATTAAGCACTTTGGGATTAATGAATTTTTCTCACGTTTTGTTTGGATAAAACATTTTCAGGCCATTTGCTTTGCCTTTGTAATTTTTTTTTTTTTTTTTTTACAAACGAATGGTTGTCAAAACTCAGTTTAAATTGGACTAGATTTCTGTTTTTACTACTTTATTTTGACACAACTATCAATTAGTTTAGCATCAGCGTAGAATCGATTATCGATAAGAATTTAATCAACCTCTCTTAAGTTCCAATTAAATTTTAATTGAAACTTAACTTATCAACGTCTAAAGCACGGGTCACACACGGGTGGTTGCCAGCCGCTTCCTGCCAGCGGCTGGTAGTAGCAGAAGCAGGCAGCGGCTGGCCGCCCGGTCACACACAGCTGCAGAAAACCATACAAAAATTTGTTTTTGAATATTATTTCTAATTTTTAAGCCAATTTTTTATATTTTACACAAATTTCGAATGAATAATTACTAAATAGAATGTGTATCAGTACTTTTTTATTTTGTCAGCCGCTGCTAGCAGCCAAAAGTTGAACATGTTCGACTTTGCCAGCCGCTGCTAATTACTCGCCGGCTGGCAGCGAGTGTGGTGAATTTCATGGTCACACGAAGCTGATCAGCGGCTGGCAGTAGTGGCTACTCGATTCGCCGCTGGCAAGCAGCTCTGTGTGACCCGTGCTTAAGAGACGTCTTAAGAAAATCTAATAAATATGGCTGCTAGCGTTAACAGCATAACGTTCACAGAGTATAACCAGAGAGTCAACTTCGGCACTACCTTGCCGTTTTGCCTACAAGCTAATCTAGACCGGGAACCCTCGACCGGGAACCCTCATTTACCACACCCGCCATTGGCCGCCATTGATTTGTCAGAGAAAAAAAATCAGTTGAGTTTGAAAAGTAAAAAAAATTTTTTTGGTTGCAAAAAAATCGATAATTTTTAATTTTCATAAGTTGCAGGAATTAACTTTTTTTTTCATTTTGACCAGTATTTCACTGAAAAAGACAAAAATTAGTAAAAAATTTCATACCGATGCAGGCGTTTTGTTAAGTTTTTCAGAACATACTAGTTTGCACATAGCCTTAAACTCCCCACACAATAGCACCTGGTGTGGTAGGTCAAAAAATGACATTTATATTATATCTAAAAATGTAAAATAAAATAGTGAACTGAAGTGGAATAAAAGCCAATTTATATCCAGCCGAGGAATTGCAAAAATAAATAGCTTTTGCGCAATAATATTCGGGAAATTGAATAAATCATTTGTTATACTTTTTTATTTTCAATAGAATTTACGGTTGGTTAGTGGTTACATGCATAAAGTAAATTTTTCAATACTAATTAAACTTCTCTTTTTTAAGATCCAAGTTTTCGCGTGAGTCGAATACCCTTTACAACGTGAGTTCTCTCAAGGAGAAACGTGAGTTCGTGAACTCAGTGGACAAGTGAGAAACGAAGGGAACTCTCACCTAAATGTGCCAGTGCCAACAGAGATTATGGTTGTTCCTCTGGGAAATCAGGGTAACCGAAGCAAAGAAAAAAATGCAAAATCCAACAGAATGCAATACAAATCATCGTTGAACATGGCTCCCAAATAAGGCTATGAAGAAACGGGATCTGCTGAAGATTACGATGCGGACGCAATGAATGTCAATTTAGAAGAAAACAGTGAAGATTCTGGTTTAAATGCTTAGATGATGAAAGCGATGATAATTTGAGAGATCCTGTAGTGCAGCAAAGTTTGTACATTAGTGGAAAATCAAACAAGAAGAGGATATTGAAAGATGTAAGAGTAAAATGACTTCAGTTTATTTAAAGAATCTAATACGATGTTTTTGTTTTTGTAGGTTTTTATGGAAAAGGCGCAATGAAAGGACAAGGGTTAGACGCGATTTACGGCAAACATGCTCTGGGCAAGGGATGTAAAGAGATGTTTCAAAAACAAGAGCTACAGTGTAGGTACGTTGCTTATAAACAACGAAAAAACAGAAAGTATGTGTTTCACTTCGAATTTCTTTACAGATTTTTTAAATACATCGCGCAAGCTAGGAGAAACGTGGGCAAACGTACTAGCAAACGAAAAGAGTATTTGGAGACAAGAAGCAAAGCGTCTAGCGAAAAAGACAAAACAAACGCCAAATGATACCCAAGGATAAAACAAATCAATTTTCATAAACAGAGCGACTACAAGTAGGACAAGAGAATCTAAGACTGCGAGGAAATTTGCTGACAATTTTCCACCTATGCATTCAAAACCACTGCCTTCGCTGCATTTACTTTTTTTTTTTCCTTATATATTTAAGATTTACATAAAAAAGTCAAAAAATACAACAATAAATACTTTTAAGCGTCTTTCCACAATTTTCATTTAAATTATGTGATTGAATCTATTTTTGGAATGATTTATATAAAATATTTCGACAACAACAGAGCAGTTCACACTGTTGGACAGACTATAAGGATTGAACTACTAATGCTGAATAATGTGAACCCTCAGACGACCGCTTGTCCAACTTGTTGGATGGTTTTGAAAATTTTAAAGTTGGATGGAGCGGAAGAATATATGTAATAATGTTGGACGATAAGCCTGGTAAGTCTGAGCGTAAGCTACATCCGACCATCCAGTATCCATCAAACGAAGTCTGTCCATCTAATTGTAGAGAGTGAACTCGGCTATTAGATTTTCGAAGCATTGAGTTCTGTTCGGATTATATTACCCTTACCCGATGTAAGAATTCTTTCAAGTACAGAATTCACTGAGCTGGCCATAATCAACCGTTCCAGTTGAATCCAAAATGCAGGGACGTGAACCTGGAAACGAATATGAGAAGCCGATGGTTGAGTTGTTAGCAAAACAGTCAAGATGATTAACATACATTTTTTTGTGTTAACAACTTGACGACACTTTGGAAAAATTATGTCAAGTTCAGAATTCACTGAGCTGGCCATAATTAACCGTTCCAGTTGCACATCCGAAGAGTAGGAACGTGAACTTGGAAACGAATACATAAATTAAAAGCCGAGGATTGAGGCGTAAGCAAAACAGTTAAGATGAGTGAAGGTTTCAGATACTTCATGGTTATTGGTAAACAAATAGGTAACAGAAAAAAAAACATTTTATGTCTACAAAACTTTAACTTAAAACCACATTCGTTTAGTATACAAACAATTATATTATCCATTTTGCTAAAAAGGCAGCAGACAGTTTTCTGTTTGTTTTTACATGGCACTCGAATTGGGTTTCCATTGTCTACTGCTGGTATTCTTGTTTGTACCAGTTTAGTTTTTAATTATGAGGATGCACCGAAAGGCTTCCAAAATCACCAGCGATAAGTTCTTATCGCTTTGAGCGCTTTTGGTGTGGTTCCGAAAAATTCCCCTAGTTCGACACATCGCCAACTGGATCGACCTTCATTAGGCCTTCTGCTTTTTAATAACAGACTGATCTCGCAGCCAACGATGACTGAGAACATAGTCAATTGATGGTATATTTTTGGAATCAACTGTTGTCAGCATGTCAGTTATGAGTTATTTAGCTCGTTGCAACAGTTTTTCAGGCAAGATAATTGAACTTAAGCTTTCCTTTTTTGATTTGATCGATTGATGATGAGCCATAGTTTTCATGCAGTGGAAGAGTTCCACTCAAGCTGGAATTATTTTTTCTTATTAAAGAGGCATTGAGTATATTATAATTAACAACTAACCATGTGAAAAGAACAACTCCCAGGGTCCAAACACCTACTTTTTTGTACATGCCCCCTTTTCTTTTAGTAAGAAGAACCTCCGGAGCAACATACTGAGGCATACCATAAAAAGAGATGAAAGAGGTGCATTACAAATAATAATTTATTTAGAAATAGTTTAGTTATAAATACTTACAAGAAATAAAACTACAAAATTTTGCAATATTTTGCAACTGTCATAGATAAATGTCATCTTCTTTTTTTTCATTTATTGAAGTTTGGAACTTCACCACGACTCCATTTTTAATTAAGAATTCGGTCGCCATTTTGAAATCGTGTTGAAAAATTTTTTGAGGGTGTTTCAGGCAAGGGGGGTACGAGTTGGCACTCTGTATTATCTGCTCTGTGATAACGTTATTGAAATAACCCGTCTGGACAGGCACTTGGCCAAACCAACGCGGTGAGATCGTACGATGCGATTGCGATAAGTCAAATCCCTATGCTTTAAGTCAAACGTCCATAAACGTTTGACTTAATGTATAGGGATTTGACTTATCGCAATCGCATCGTACGATCTCACCGCGTTGGTTTGGGCAAGGCTTAATGGTTTGCTATCATACATCATACGAGGCATAAAATTATCATACATGTAGCTTAGTTATCATACGGCTGGCAGCACTGGTCGCAAACAAAAATTACAAAAAAGCAAGTGACAGCTGTCAAGTCGACGGCTTACGTTCAGGAAACATAACAGCTCCGAAAGAGATGGCGTTCAAGAGATGAGAAATTTGTTTTCTGTTTCCGCCACCACAGAGTAGATTATACTTTCAATTTTTTTTCAACTTTTTGACAATGTTGATGGCAAATAATATTCATTGCAGCACAACATTCTTCATTAATACAAACATAAAAATATCGAAAACACTTTAATTTTTTTCAATTAATTTCAAACCAACTAACAAAAAAGGGCGAGAGGGCTCCCGACTTAATTTAGCTTGTGAACAAAATGGCACTTCCTTGACACAGTTGACTCTCTGGTTCTACTCTGTGTTCTTTAATTCCACCTTTTTTAGTCTAATTTTCAATTAAACAACAAAAATATTGAAAATTGCAGTTCATATCAGCTTAAGAAATAAGCGAGGCCGTTTATCCGCGATATCCGCTATTTTGTTGTCGTTTTTAACACGCAGGAGTTTCAAGCGAGTTTTGAATGAATGTTTCTTCACGGGTATCGCCTTTCGCGAGGAATTGGTAGTTTCTCCGAAGCGTTTTGAATCGGCAAAAACAGAGATTCGGTTCAAAATGCTAATACAACAATGAAATTGAATAGTAAACGCTCTGGACATTTAAGCAGATAAAACATTTTTTCAGTGTTGCCATTTCTTTGACCGTTGAGCAGTCTGTTTTTTATCGTTTGAAACCCACTGCAACTGCAGTTTATCAATCCACTCGATAACTGTAGCGTGTACCCTTTTTTTTGCAGTGAATAATATCAAATCTCGAAACAAAAACTTTTTTATAACCAACACTCACAAAATTTAAAGCAATCGAATCTTAACTTGTGAATCAAAGATAGAACAACAGTGCATAAGATTTTGCGTTCTTAAGTGAAATATGCTATGGTACCGGTGGCGTGATGGTTAGCATTGTCACCCAGAGGTTCGTGGTTCGAATCCCAGCAGAGGCAAAAATGTTTTTCCATAGGTATTGCCTTTCACGAGGAATTGGCAAGTCCTCCGTTTGTAAATTGTCATGAAAAGCGCTTTCTCGATTAGGCGTTCGGAACCGGCAGAAAATTGTAGACCCCCTCCATTCCCTTACAAGACACGGTCGTGAAAAAAGACAATGGGAAAAGACTCGCTCTGTTGCGCTACCCTATTTATTTATTTTATTTTTAACAGAGATACGTTCTGAGACACCCCGAGCTTTGCTTCACTTCCCTGTCCTTAGGCGAAGTTCACACTGGTCGATTTGTAATCTTTGCGCGTATAAAGCGAATATTTTCTTGTTTTTCTTCTCTGTTACCCCAATGTTCCTACTTACGTTTTTTTTATCGCTAAAATTATATCCAAAAAATAACAAACAAAAATGTGTACAAACACACGTTGCTAAATTTTACTTATCCCTTGGCTATCTGCTCTAATTAGTTGTTGCACCCACAAATATTATGGTAATAGCAAAAACAGCATATTTAAGATTAAGTCAACATTCAAACTCTTACCGACCGACATTCAAAAATTACCGTTAGAGTGAAACTTCTTTTCTATCAAGAAGCCGGTGATTTTTCTACTTTCAAACATCATATAGAGTCAACACCGCCCCCAATTGTTACAAACATTTGTTTCTTTGATATAACATTTTTATTTTTAAATAGTATGTAGGTTTAAAAGGGTTTCCTCATTCTTTTTTCTTTTAAATAAAATTGTACATCATGCATAACACATTAATATCCATTTGTGGACTCTTTTTGTAAGGCAAATTAAAACACATATTAGGTAGGTAATCTTTTGATTTTTGTTTTCTTTTTCTTTTTTGTAATTGCTGGGTTATACAGTATAAATATTCTATTAAATATTTAAAAACTATTTCATAGGCTAAAATACGCTTAGGAAATACTTTTTCAATAAACTTAAGTCCTGCTTTTTCTACTTTAATTATGTGTTTTCTTTTTGTCTAATATACGGTCCTCCTGTTTTTGTTTTTAATCATCGCATGATCATTAGTTTTAATATTTTCTTTTCCATTATATTAATTTTTCAATGTAGCCTTCATTTAAAATCAGCAGAATAAAAGCTAATAACCTGTATTAGATAGCTCTGACTGACACTCCTGGTTTGAATAGTGTTGTGTGTGTAATTGTTTTATCTGGGCGCATGTATCTATGTGTTGTCTATTTACTCTGGTTCTCGCTTTTCCACGCCCCACACAAATAAAAACGTATAAATCACAAAAGCACTTTTTTTTTAATTCCCATCATGGAATTGCGTCTCTGAATTTAAAACAATCTTTTTTCTTCTTCTAATAGAAAATGAAATCAAAAGGAAATAGTACCTATAATACAAATAAAAACAATTATTATCCTTGCTGGAGGACATTTCGCACACAGTACAAGACCTCTGTTGATGTGGGTAATTTAAGCAGCGCAATTATCCGCAACAGGGTGATGTACTCTGGCTAGTTGCATGCTGGGCGGCTGTTCACGGTAAGCTTTCAGCTTTGTCTCCATAGCCTAAAAAATACAAAAAGGGGAAAACTTATTAAGATCGGATTCCATAAAGTCACTTTGGAGAGGACAGTAGTTGTTAATACGACACAAAGGAAGATGGGATTAGTAAAGCAATCATTCCATTTCAGTTTGATAAAACATTCCAGTTTTTTTTTTTCTTAAGTTAAACGCGGTTAAGAGCTTGATGAAATAAAATTAGATAAGATGGCAGATTCTAAAAAAAAAGGTGAAAAAAAATAAGAAAGTCGTGTGCAAACATATACTTAAATAAAATAATATAACAATAGGTAGTTTACTAAAACGCATTTGCAAAATAAGCAGCCTAAAAAATTAAGAATGCTGCCGAAAGTCGCTATATCACGCGGATGAAGTCGCGGGCACAGCTAGTTTTAATATAAATTATAAATAATTATTAAGATTTTAGAGCTATCTTTTAATTATATTAGTTTTAAGTTAAATTTTAAAAAGAAGACCTATTACAAGCTTGAATTTCGGTCTCAAAGGACAGTTTATGTACTGAATACTGGGGCCGAATTACGGCACACGCTATCGAATAAGTCGTATCGGAGTTATGGGAATTTGGTATTACCGCTCACGAAATTTTTTTTGTAACTTTTTTCTATACGTCATTTAAAACACATTTCCGAAAATTTCATGAAAATCCATGGGCTGGCCCTGGATTCCTAGGTTTTGCTTTTTTTATGTCTAACCGCCTTGCACTATAAGCTATATGTTTGGAAATGCTAACTTCTTTATCGATACAGCCATATTGTATAAACAATAAACTTATATCGTTTTTCATTGACGAAAAGAGTTACTCCTTTTGTGAAAAGATCTAACTCTTTTTCCATTTTTAGTGTTTCATTGGAAAAAAGAGTAGTTCTGGAGTAACTAAACTAATATCGTTTTTCATTGACG
Source organism: Melanostoma mellinum (assembly GCA_914767635.1). Lineage (NCBI taxonomy): Eukaryota > Metazoa > Arthropoda > Insecta > Diptera > Syrphidae > Melanostoma > Melanostoma mellinum. The sequence goes on along the minus strand of OU612058.1, from coordinate 195,941,514 downwards.
AAAAGAGTTACTCCTTTTGTGAAAAGATCTACTCTTTTTCCATTTTTAGTGTTTCATTGGAAAAAAGAGTAGTTCTGGAGTAACTCTAAACGCCAAAGATCTACTCCCAATCATTTGGGAGATCTACTCTGAAAATTACACACACATGCAAAAACAGCTGCTGTATCAAACGTCAAATGGGAAAAAATGTTTGTGAAATTTGTTTGGTGATTATTAAATTTGAAAAGAAAAAAAAAAGTAATTGAATATGAGTACAGAAATATGTAAATAATTTAGAATTTGTTAGTTCGCTGCATTCTTTTTTGTCATCTTCTTTGTCGGCATCGGCATCCCTTTCCATCCATCACCTACATGGAATGTAAAAAAAAAATTGAAAAGATGCAAGTGGGCGCTTTCACTGCTTTAGTAGCTACGTATCCAGTCATTAGAAACAACTGCGAAATGAGTTGAAAATTTTTCACCCCACGTAATGTAAAAATTTCAGATATAAAGTTAATTTAGAATCATTTCGAAGTTTCACAATCGGCTTTTCGGAATAAAATACGAAAGATTACAAACAAAAAAGGATTTATTGCGTTTGTAGTTCAATTTTGCATTCACAAAGCTAATTGAATTTTGACTACATAGTAACTACAGAAGTGAATGCACCCAATGCTATTCATGCCAATTGTCACCAATACGACGACAAAACTGTTAAAAAATGTTTCATTGAAAAGAGTAGTTCTGCATTTGAGAGTAGTTCTTTCGGATTTCAATGAAAAACGCTATTAAATAAAACTGAAGAGCGTGAAGAATAGGACATAAAACTTAAAAATAAATAAATAAATAGGGTGGCGCAACAGAGCGAGGAGCCCCTGGGCCTAGCGCATTTCTCACAACCATGCCTTGTGAGGGAATGGAGGGGACCTACAATTTTTCGCCGGTTCCGAACGGCTTTTCATGGCAATGAATTTGCTAACGGAGGACTTGCCAATTCCTCGCGAAAGGCGATACCCGTGGAAAAACATTTTTGCATTTTGCCTCTGCTGGGATTCGAACCTCGAACCTCTGGCTTAGCAGGTGGACATGCTAACCATTACACCACGGGTACCACATACTGAATGCAAGTAGAAAAATTCGCGAGTACTTGTTTGGCAAAAATCCACATTTTTTTGGTTTCATCAACTCGTTTGACCGGAAACAGCATTTGGGGCAAAAATCACTACATGTACTGTCCTTTGAGACCAAAGTTCAAGTTTGTAGTAGGTCTTCTTTTTAAAATTTAACTTAAAACTAATATAATTAAAAGATAACTCTAAAATCTTAATAATTATTTATAATTTATATTAAAATTAAGATCACATGAAATTTTTTTAACTTTTTTTTATATGCTACTAGTTGACTCGGCCACGCGTTGCTGTGGGTAACGTAACATAAATTGAGATGCAAGCTATCCTATCTTTCAAGTTGGATCAAACTGCACACGGTGTACAAATTTGATTAAAATCGGTTAAGTAGTTTAGGAGACCATCGCGGACAAACATCGTGAAACTTAACTTATATATATTAAGATTTAAAACACATTTCATATCTCACTTCCGGGAATAAAGTTCAATTAGGGGGTAATTAACGACATTTTGTTTTCTGAAAAAAAGTACCTTTCGTTTTTTTTAATTTCTCTTAAACCAAGAAAAATATTTTGTTCGGTTTTTTGCTTTTGAGTAAAAAATAATAAAAGCATTGAATATGGAAAGAAAAAATGGCCCTTAATGGGACAAAATTATGTAAAAAAAAAAAAATAATTAAGAAAAAAATATTTACTTTTTTCAAAATTTTGGCTTTGAGGCTTGATCTCTCGAAAACTTTTTATTAAGTGAACTCAAATTAAAATTTTTATTAAAGAACAAAGCATTAGCTTTCAAAAACACTAAAATATGAGAAAGTAAGTGGCTTAGTTGATTTTAAATAATTTTTTTTTTTTTTAATTTAGTAAATTTCATATAAAATTGCCCCTGGCCTGCACGGAGGGATATAGATATAGATGCTAACTTCTTTATCGAAACAGCCATATTGTATAAACAATAAACTTTAATAAAATTGAAGAGCATGAAGAATAAGACATAAAACCAAAGTATGTATTTGTTTCTGAGCAGCAAAACTGTGTATAAAATTTGGATCAAAACTTCATTCAGGCCCTTATTGCGAGTGTCGTTTGGCTGTCGATACACGACGGTTGTCGATAGTCGAACATCGAAAATGAAATTTGGTATTGCGTATTCTTATTGTTCGATACTTTCAATTTTGAATTCGGTCGTTATCGTCTGTATTTTTGAGTTCGACTATCACTAAGATTTATTAATTTGTCAAATTATAGCATTTATTCACAATGACTACTTTCATTGTTCACAGTAACAGACATTTTTTGTCGATAGAGATACGCAATACCAAAAGAAAAATTTATCGAAACTTTCGACCCTTGTCGCATCGAATGTTAGACGACACTCGCAATAAGGGCCTCAGTCTTTCGTAATGAGATAGGTATAGTGTAGAATTCGGTCCATTAATTCCTGATCTCTTTGTCGAAACTGAAAAATGATAAGTGTGGATTTTCAAAAGACAAAACCGCAAACTTGAGCAAATAAATATGTGCAATTGAATGCGATTATTGTAAACGAAAATAATATGGACAAACAAAACGAAAGAAGCCCAAAAATTCGCAATTGCTTTAAATGATGACGAAAATCATTTTGTACAAATAAGACTTCAATGCACTCATGTATGCTGAACTTTTTATGTCTTTGAAAAAGTAAAGAACAAAACCAAATCAATGATCAATGATTCCAATGATGGACCAGCAAAGTTAAGTCGCGAATGCTGATGGAACTGCGTACGCTCCGATCTCCGAAAGCATTCAGGTTAGTTACGTGTTAATTTTTTTTTTTTTAATCAATTAAATGTGTTATTTCATTGTAAACATATATGTATGTGTGTCTCTTTGTTTTTATTCAATCTACACTTAAAATCTATCAAAATATACATATGTACATGTGTATACCGTACACCTACGGTATAAGTATATTGTTTTATCTTAAAGTAAAAAAATACATATTACTTTTCTAGCCGTCATTTTCTCCTGCTTGTTGTTTCTTCTTGGAGGGCTTTCCTTTTAACTTTTTCTTCTCAATAACCTGTTGTACTCGTTTTAATTGTTTGTCTTTGATTTTTTGATCCAGTTTCGCTTTGAATGGTTTTTTTGCAGAAGTTTTCTGTTTTTGTTTTTCTAGAATAAGTGGAAAAAAATGTAATTATTACGTATGTATCTTTTAAATCAAAGAATAAATCGAATATTTTATAAAGTAATCAATATCACTTTATACATATTTTGTATTCTTTTGCTATCTTACCAGCCAACACTTTTGCCGCAGCGACTGCATCTTTCGCAGCAAATAAGTCATCGTACTCATCACCTTCATAAGCGTGCATTGGTCTTGTTGCTTCGTGTCGAACCTTTTGTTCAACTCTGTTCACATATTTGTCGCTGGATGCCTTTTTCAACGTCTGCCTTTGCTTCGATGGACTAACATAATCAGGATTCTCCCAAAGAGCACTTCCAGTAAATGAGCCTTCAAATATTTTCACGGGGTTCATAACAAAACGAGGACCCACTTCAGCCAAACCTCCATCCTCTGATAAAATTTGAAAATTCCTAAACCAGATTCGATTGTCGAGGAATGTAAATGTGAAAACATGATCGATAAATGGCTGGCTCTTTGGATGGTGATTCGGAACTCCGAAGGTCTGAATTAAAAGTTCTTTGAGAAGAGATAAATGTGGAACTTCATCAAACTTCTGGTCAAAAGAAAGCAAAGGCCGAGAACCACGCAAGCAATTTCCAGTCATTTTCAGTTCTCCCATAGTGTGAATGTTTTCTACAAGGAATTTAGCTGAAGGACCTTTGGGAACATTTGATAGCCACATGTACAAATCTCGTTTTCGTCTGCCTTCGAAGAGTACCGATCTATTGCAATGCTTCATTTCGCACATTTCATTAACTAATGACAGAGATTTGGATCGTTCCATTTTAGACTCTGGTCTGTGGTGAGGCATCAATGTTTTGATATCAGACATTAGATGACGATCTCTGTGATTTATACCACGAGCAGCGAAAACCAGAACACGCTGTTTATTTGTCCACTTTTCCTGCAATAATAAATAAAATATTCTGTAGTTGAGGAAATATTTTGATTTTGTTTCTTTTATACATACTTTTTTAGGTATGGGATCATCGGACAACCTTTTTGCCGGGAGTGGTGGATTCTCATCTTTGGGTATTTCAACTGGAGCGACTTTTGCTTTTTTCTTTATAAATTTTCTGCCCATATTTATCGGAAGTGTTAAAACAAAATTTTTATATCCCTGTTGCTTGTAAAAATGCACGTGTTTGTGCCAATGCCAAGATGCGAGATGCCAATGCCAACCGCAAGTCAAGTCGCAACTCGTTCGGCGTTGGTGTTTTGCGGTTTCACTTTTCAATATGAAAATGATGGCTTGGGGCTAGTGGCTTTCTTTTGCATTTATTGCCAGTGTTCAATGAGTGGCGTCTGGTGCACAGAGTAGATAATACAGAGTATCCACTTCCACCCCTTCAACCCGAAACACCCGCAAAAAATTTTTCAATATGGCGTCCTATTTCTGAGTTTGAGGCTCTGTGCTCACTAGTATGAACTGTAAAAACTTAACTAAACGCCTGCATCGGTATGAAATTTTTTACTAATTTTTGTCTTTTTCAGTGAAATACTTGTCAAAATGTAAAAAAAGTTGATTTCTGCAACTTAAACTCATTTTTCTAAATTCTAGGCTGTATGAAAATTAAAAATTATCGATTTTTTTTTTGCAACCAAAAAAAAAATTTTTTACTTTCAAACTCAACTGACTTTGATCTGTGGGAAGTGAAGGCCAGTGCGGGCATCCGGGTGCGGGCATCCGGTTTAGTTTAGCTTGTAGGCAAAACGCACTACCTTCCTGAAGTGAACTCTCTGGTTCTACTCTGTGGTTGAATCACCAAAAGCCATTGTATATGGAATCTATATTACCATCGAAAACAAAACCAGTCCCTGAAAGCCATCTATGTATCCGTCGGCGGATACATAGATGGCTTTCAGGGACTGGTTTATTTTCGAGAGTAATATATACCTCGTTTCCACTTAGAATCGGGTAATCGGATCGGATTATGATTCAGATTTCGATGCAGGTATCTACTTACCCACTGAATCGAGTAATATAGGTATACAACACACTATTTTGAATCGATCCAGCTACAAGAGCTGTATCGGATCGGGAAATCCTATTTCAATTCGATCTAGGTATACACTGGCACTAATTCGAATTGAAGTGTGATTCAATTCTAAGTGGAAACGAGGTAATAGATTAGATACATATGCAACGCAAAAGCTAAAAGCGCGTAATGGATCAGTGATGACAAGTCATGATTTTTATTAAAGAGTACCCGTTTCTAATTATTTTATGCTTCGGAATATATTTTTTATATCCCAATAAAAAAATTTATTTTCTAAAAAATATTTTTTCGAAAACTCGAAATTATCATACATTTGGCGTATGATAAAGCCTTGGTCCCTGTCCACACGTGTTATTCCAATAACGTTATATCGGTCGTTTCTGGGCAAAAGGGGTGAGGAAGAAAGAGGCTGAATGCGCAAAACGAAATCAGATTTATCTGCCTAAGCAGTACACTTGGCGTGTCCAGACGGGTTATACTCATAACGTTATGATTTTTTCAATACACTTTCCAACACAAAATGGAGAACTTGTGCGAGGAATTATAACAACGTGTAGACACCTAGCGTTAACAGCATAACGTTATTGAAATAACCCGTCTGGACAGGCACTTGGCCAAACCAACGCGGTGAGATCGTACGATGCGATTGCGATAAGTCAAATCCCTATACATTAAGTCAAACGTTTATGGACGTTTGACTTAATGTATAGGGATTTGACTTATCGCAATCGCATCGTACGATCTCACCGCGTTGGTTTGGGCAAGGCTTAATGGTTTGCTATCATACATCATACGAGGCATAAAATTATCATACATGTAGCTTAGTTATCATACGGCTGGCAGCACTGGTCGCAAACAAAAATTACAAAAAAGCAAGTGACAGCTGTCAAGTCGACGGCTTACGTTCAGGAAACATAACAGCTCCGAAAGAGATGGCGTTCAAGAGATGAGAAATTTGTTTTCTGTTTCCGCCACCACAGAGTAGATTATACTTTCAATTTTTTTTCAACTTTTTGACAATGTTGATGGCAAATAATATTCATTGCAGCACAACATTCTTCATTAATACAAACATAAAAATATCGAAAACACTTTAATTTTTTTCAATTAATTTCAAACCAACTAACAAAAAAGGGCGAGAGGGCTCCCGACTTAATTTAGCTTGTGAACAAAATGGCACTTCCTTGACACAGTTGACTCTCTGGTTCTACTCTGTGTTCTTTAATTCCACCTTTTTTAGTCTAATTTTCAATTAAACAACAAAAATATTGAAAATTGCAGTTCATATCAGCTTAAGAAATAAGCGAGGCCGTTTATCCGCGATATCCGCTATTTTGTTGTCGTTTTTAACACGCAGGAGTTTCAAGCGAGTTTTGAATGAATGTTTCTTCACGGGTATCGCCTTTCGCGAGGAATTGGTAGTTTCTCCGAAGCGTTTTGAATCGGCAAAAACAGAGATTCGGTTCAAAATGCTAATACAACAATGAAATTGAATAGTAAACGCTCTGGGCATTTAAGCAGATAAAACATTTTTTCAGTGTTGCCATTTCTTTGACCGTTGAGCAGTCTGTTTTTTATCGTTTGAAACCCACTGCAACTGCAGTTTATCAATCCACTCGATAACTGTAGCGTGTACCCTTTTTTTTGCAGTGAATAATATCAAATCTCGAAACAAAAACTTTTTTATAACCAACACTCACAAAATTTAAAGCAATCGAATCTTAACTTGTGAATCAAAGATAGAACAACAGTGCATAAGATTTTGCGTTCTTAAGTGAAATATGCTATGGTACCGGTGGCGTGATGGTTAGCATTGTCACCCAGAGGTTCGTGGTTCGAATCCTAGCAGAGGCAAAAATGTTTTTCCATAGGTATTGCCTTTCACGAGGAATTGGCAAGTCCTCCGTTTGTAAATTGTCATGAAAAGCGCTTTCTCGATTAGGCGTTCGGAACCGGCAGAAAATTGTAGACCCCCTCCATTCCCTTACAAGACACGGTCGTGAAAAAAGACAATGGGAAAAGACTCGCTCTGTTGCGCTACCCTATTTATTTATTTTATTTTTAACAGAGATACGTTCTGAGACACCCCGAGCTTTGCTTCACTTCCCTGTCCTTAGGCGAAGTTCACACTGGTCGATTTGTAATCTTTGCGCGTATAAAGCGAATATTTTCTTGTTTTTCTTCTCTGTTACCCCAATGTTCCTACTTACGTTTTTTTTATCGCTAAAATTATATCCAAAAAATAACAAACAAAAATGTGTACAAACACACGTTGCTAAATTTTACTTATCCCTTGGCTATCTGCTCTAATTAGTTGTTGCACCCACAAATATTATGGTAATAGCAAAAACAGCATATTTAAGATTAAGTCAACATTCAAACTCTTACCGACCGACATTCAAAAATTACCGTTAGAGTGAAACTTCTTTTCTATCAAGAAGCCGGTGATTTTTCTACTTTCAAGCATCATATAGAGTCAACACCACCCCCAATTGTTACAAACATTTGTTTCTTTGATATAACATTTTTATTTTTAAATAGTATGTAGGTTTAAAAGGGTTTCCTCATTCTTTTTTCTTTTAAATAAAATTGTACATCATGCATAACACATTAATATCCATTTGTGGACTCTTTTTGTAAGGCAAATTAAAACACATATTAGGTAGGTAATCTTTTGATTTTAGTTTTCTTTTTCTTTTTTGTAATTGCTGGGTTATACAGTATAAATATTCTATTAAATATTTAAAAACTATTTCATAGGCTAAAATACGCTTAGGAAATACTTTTTCAATAAACTTAAGTCCTGCTTTTTCTACTTTAATTATGTGTTTTCTTTTTGTCTAATATACGGTCCTCCTGTTTTTGTTTTTAATCATCGCATGATCATTAGTTTTAATATTTTCTTTTCCATTATATTAATTTTTCAATGTAGCCTTCATTTAAAATCAGCAGAATAAAAGCTAATAACCTGTATTAGATAGCTCTGACTGACACTCCTGGTTTGAATAGTGTTGTGTGTGTAATTGTTTTATCTGGGCGCATGTATCTATGTGTTGTCTATTTACTCTGGTTCTCGCTTTTCCACGCCCCACACAAATAAAAACGTATAAATCACAAAAGCACTTTTTTTTTAATTCCCATCATGGAATTGCGTCTCTGAATTTAAAACAATCTTTTTTCTTCTTCTAATAGAAAATGAAATCAAAAAGAAATAGTACCTATAATACAAATAAAAACAATTATTATCCTTGCTGGAGGACATTTCGCACACAGTACAAGACCTCTGTTGATGTGGGTAATTTAAGCAGCGCAATTATCCGCAACAGGGTGATGTACTCTGGCTAGTTGTCATTGTCGCGGTTGCATGCTGGGCGGCTGTTCACGGTAAGCTTTCAGCTTTGTCTCCATAGCCTAAAAAATACAAAAAGGGGAAAACTTATTAAGATCGGATTCCATAAAGTCACTTTGGAGAGGACAGTAGTTGTTAATACGACACAAAGGAAGATGGGATTAGTAAAGCAATCATTCCATTTCAGTTTGATAAAACATTCCAGTTTTTTTTTTTCTTAAGTTAAACGCGGTTAAGAGCTTGATGAAATAAAATTAGATAAGATGGCAGATTCTAAAAAAAAAAGGTGAAAAAAAATAAGAAAGTCGTGTGCAAACATATACTTAAATAAAATAATATAACAATAGGTAGTTTACTAAAACGCATTTGCAAAATAAGCAGCCTAAAAAATTAAGAATGCTGCCGAAAGTCGCTATATCACGCGGATGAAGTCGCGGGCACAGCTAGTTTTAATATAAATTATAAATAATTATTAAGATTTTAGAGCTATCTTTTAATTATATTAGTTTTAAGTTAAATTTTAAAAAGAAGACCTATTACAAGCTTGAATTTCGGTCTCAAAGGACAGTTTATGTACTGAATACTGGGGCCGAATTACGGCACACGCTATCGAATAAGTCGTATCGGAGTTATGGGAATTTGGTATTACCGCTCACGAAATTTTTTTTGTAACTTTTTTCTATACGTCATTTAAAACACATTTCCGAAAATTTCATGAAAATCCATGGGCTGGCCCTGGATTCCTAGGTTTTGCTTTTTTTATGTCTAACCGCCTTGCACTATAAGCTATATGTTTGGAAATGCTAACTTCTTTATCGATACAGCCATATTGTATAAACAATAAACTTATATCGTTTTTCATTGACGAAAAGAGTTACTCCTTTTGTGAAAAGATCTACTCTTTTTCCATTTTTAGTGTTTCATTGGAAAAAAGTGTAGTTCTGGAGTAACTCTAAACGCCAAAGATCTACTCCCAATCATTTGGGAGATCTACTCTGAAAATTACACACACATGCAAAAACATCTGCTGTATCAAACGTCAAATGGGAAAAAATGTTTGTGAAATTTGTTTGGTGATTATTAAATTTGAAAAGAAAAAAAAAAGTAATTGAATATGAGTACAGAAATATGTAAATAATTTAGAATTTGTTAGTTCGCTGCATTCTTTTTTGTCATCTTCTTTGTCGGCATCGGCATCCCTTTCCATCCATCACCTACATGGAATGTAAAAAAAAAATTGAAAAGATGCAAGTGGGCGCTTTCACTGCTTTAGTAGCTACGTATCCAGTCATTAGAAACAACTGCGAAATGAGTTGAAAATTTTTCACCCCACGTAATGTAAAAATTTCAGATATAAAGTTAATTTAGAATCATTTCGAAGTTTCACAATCGGCTTTTCGGAATAAAATACGAAAGATTACAAACAAAAAAGGATTTATTGCGTTTGTAGTTCAATTTTGCATTCACAAAGCTAATTGAATTTTGACTACATAGTAACTACAGAAGTGAATGCACCCAATGCTATTCATGCCAATTGTCACCAATACGACGACAAAACTGTTAAAAAATGTTTCATTGAAAAGAGTAGTTCTGCATTTGAGAGTAGTTCTTTCGGATTTCAATGAAAAACGCTATTAAATAAAACTGAAGAGCGTGAAGAATAGGACATAAAACTTAAAAATAAATAAATAAATAGGGTGGCGCAACAGAGCGAGGAGCCCCTGGGCCTAGCGCATTTCTCACAACCATGCCTTGTGAGGGAATGGAGGGGACCTACAATTTTTCGCCGGTTCCGAACGGCTTTTCATGGCAATGAATTTGCTAACGGAGGACTTGCCAATTCCTCGCGAAAGGCGATACCCGTGGAAAAACATTTTTGCATTTTGCCTCTGCTGGGATTCGAACCTCGAACCTCTGGCTTAGCAGGTGGACATGCTAACCATTACACCACGGGTACCACATACTGAATGCAAGTAGAAAAATTCGCGAGTACTTGTTTGGCAAAAATCCACATTTTTTTGGTTTCATCAACTCGTTTGACCGGAAACAGCATTTGGGGCAAAAATCACTACATGTACTGTCCTTTGAGACCAAAGTTCAAGTTTGTAGTAGGTCTTCTTTTTAAAATTTAACTTAAAACTAAACAAAAGTCAGACAATGACAGCTACTGAGTAGACGTACATTTGAGTTCGGCTTCCTTGTTTATAATTTCTCTCGTGTTATATCAAACGAAAGTATAAAAATCAAAGACTCACCATAAACTTGTGTTGTTTTAAAGTTTAATTGCATCACTAAGCATTTTAGTTTTCACGTTTTTACATATAATTTAAAATAATTTGCAATTATTTTGCAACGAAATCGTGTTTCAATTCCTTTATTCACACTATGTCAGCGATACGTACCGGTACTCGAAGCAAAACCACTACCACGAAACCTTCTCCCATCGAGTCTTTGTCATCATCCGCTATGACCCCTCAAAAAACTGTGAGCAATAGTAATGTCAATTGCAAAAGTATGGATGAGCAGAGTAAAGAACAGAGTGACTATATTATTCGTCTTTTATCACAACAAATTCTCGATTCGGAAAATCGTATTTCTGACAAAATTAGTGGTCAAATCAAAGAATTACAAAACTCTTTAAAAGAAACCAACACCAAAGTGAACGATCTCGAAACTGCGCTTTCTAAAGCTAACGAAAAAATTAACACACTCGATTCTGAGGTACGCGAACTAAAAAAAAACATCGTTGATGTAAACAAAAAATGCACCATTGCACAAACCGAAGTGAATAACATTAAAAAAGTTCAAAACATGCACGATAACCGCACCGTAGCCAATGATGCTTTTCTATTTGGTGTGCCTTTTTATGAGGATGAAAACCTTAAATCCACTTTCAATCTCCTTTGCAACGCTTTAACAATTAAACCACCAACTATCAACACAATTTATCGCACGCGATCCCGCACTGAATCTAAAGACACTTCAATTGTTATTAAATTTAAATCACCGTATGATAGGAACTTTGTTTTGAAGTCTGTGGCTGAGTTTCAAAAAAAAAATAATAGACTGTTATGCCTGCAAGACATTGATATTGACTCTCATACGGCTCTTTTTTTGCGTGAAGCGTTAACTAAAAACAATTTGTCAATCTATCAACGTGCAGTGGCTCTCAAAAAACAAAAACAACTGTTATCAGTATACACTGCTAGAGGACTTGTGTATGTAAAGAAATGTATGAATGAAGCTGCTGTACCCGTCGACTGCATTGAGAGTTTGGACAGGGGTGCCGACTCTGACACTTAAGTTATTACTAGTTTTTTCTTTCTTTCATTATTTTCCTTTTATTTTTGTATCTATTCGCAAAAAATATTTAAAAAAAAAAAAAAAAATATATATATATATATACATACTTAATATTTGAATTTATTACTCACTCACTTATTATTATCATCACTTTCTTTTTTCTTTGATTGAATTCAATTAATTTTTTTCGATCTTTTTTGTTTTCTCTCTCGTGTAAGTTTGTTTACTATGGGGGATTTTAATCTGCGCACCATGATTAACGTGCTAAGCCGACGTCAAACTGGACTTCGATTGTGTCATATTAATGCACAAAGTTTATTGGGCAAAATTGATGAATTTCGCTATACATTTGAAGGTACTAAGGTTGACGTGGTGTGTGTATCTGAAACTTGGTTCAATGTTTCTCAAAACAACCGGATGTGTTCTCTTGCTGGATTCAAAGTATATCGATCCGATAGGGTTAAACGTAGAGGTGGAGGGGTTGCCATGTATGTTAAGGAAGGCATTAAATCCAGACAAATTGGCTCTTCTCCTGATGATAGCGAAATGGAATTTGTTTTTGTTGAATTATCCAATGGTAATGAAAAGGTTTTAATTGGAACTATCTACAGACCGAATAGAAACATTTGTATATCTCCACTCATTTCAACTTTAGAACAGGTTTGCATTTCTTATCCCAATATTATTTTATGTGGTGATCTTAATTGTAACCTTCTTGATGAGAACAACTTTTTAGACGAATTTTTTTCCCTCAACTTACGACCTGTCAATACATCTATGCCAACCCATTTCTCTATTTCGGATCCCACTTTGTTGGATATTTTTCTAATCTCTGACCTAGCTAAAGTCATTTTATATGACCAGCTCTCTGCTCCTGCTTTCTCGAAGCACGACTTAATTTTTTTAGCATTTGACTTTCAAGTTGAGGTTCAAACTCGGTATCATCCGATCGAATATAGAGATTTTAAAAACATTGACTATACTGCTCTTGAAAATGATACAAACTGTGTCAACTGGAATCTTATACTAGAGTTTCCCTTGCCCTCTGTGCAGGTTGAATTTATGTGCCGTGAGGTAAATCGTCTTTTTGATATCCAAGTACCCTTAAAAACCATGCACTGCACAACTAAAAATAAACCTTGGTTTACCAGAGACATTCTCTCCCTGATGAAACAACGTGATTTGGCCTATAGACGATGGAAAGTTTTTCGTGTTGATAATCTTCACCAAATCTATATCACTCTGCGCAACAAAACTGTTTTAGCAGTCCGTAAGGCAAAGGCTCGTTTATTTTCTGCTCGCATTAACTTGTCAGGAGGAAGTAAACAGATGTGGAAAAACTTGAAAAGTATGGGTGTTGGTAAATCTTGTATTGATATTCCAGAAAACCTAGATATCAACGATCTGAACAAAATATTTGCCACAAACACAACTGTCACCAGTCGTTCAGTTCCCCAACAGTTTTCAAATCCTAGTTCTTCTTCTTATAGTTTCTCTTTCTCCTCCATTGCAGCTGAGGATGTAGTCGAGGCTCTTCTCTCTGTTAAGTCTAACGCTATAGGTCTGGATAAAATACACCCTTCCTTTTTAAAAATTTTGTTTCCTACACTGCTACCATACATTACTCATATCTTTAACTCTATCATTAGTACTAATGAGTTTCCTTCACAATGGAAGAGCGTTAAGATAGTACCTATACCAAAGACGTCTAGAGGTGACGAATTCAGACCAATTTCCATATTGCCATTTTTATCTAAGGTTTTCGAGAAAATTATTCAAAAGCAAATCAATATTTTTCTTAAGCGCTACAATCTACTGTCATCAAAACAATCGGGTTTTCGTAAGAATAACAGTTGTTTAACTGCCTTATTGAGTGTATCTGAGGATATTAGGAAAGCGATCGATAAAGATAGTGTCACGTTTCTTATACTCCTAGACTTCTCTAAAGCTTTCGACATGGTGAATCATGTATTGCTCTGTGAAAAACTATTCCAGCTATTCAAATTTTCCTCTTCCGCAATAAAGCTGTTGTTTTCTTATTTAACCAATCGAATGCAAGCTGTTTATTTCAACAATACTTTATCAGACTTTCTTCCTGTCATGAGTGGCGTTCCACAAGGCTCTATACTTGGTCCGCTGCTTTTCTCAATGTATGTTAATGAACTTCCTGCTGTTGTACGACATTGTTCTATTCGTATGTACGCAGACGATACTCAGCTATACTTTAGTACCCCCCTTGGGATGATCGAGCACTCGACAACTTGTATAAATGAGGATTTAAAACTTATTGATTGTTGGTCTAATGATAATGGACTGCTGTTGAATCCAATGAAATCTAAATGTCTGGTTATTTCCAGGAGCAAAATTGACGTTTCCTATTTCCCTCAACTACTTCTTAAGGAGAGTCCAATCGATTACGTCGATTCTGCTAAGAACTTAGGTGTAGTGTTTAATCGTAATCTTACCTGGGATCTACATGTAAAACACACTGTTGCAAAAGGCTATGGTGTTCTGCGAACGCTCTGGCCTTCACAGCACATAATTCCTTTTAAAACAAGAGTGCTTCTTGTAAAAACATTGTTTTTACCTGTGCTAACTTACTGTTGTGAAATTTTCTGCAATGTAGACTTTGAAAGCAAAAGGAGACTAAATGTTGTATTTAATTCTAGCATACGTTACGTTTACGGGCTAAGGCGTTATGATAGAGTTTCACAATATGTATTTGAATTCCTTGGTATGACGTTCGACAACTTCATCAAATTTCGCACAATAACCTTTTTTTCCGGTATACTCTTTTCCCGCCAGCCTGAGGACCTTTATAATGAAATTAATTTTTTAAATTCAAATCGATCACATCATCTTTTGATTCCGCGTTTTTGCTGTTTGACTTCCGAACGCCAGTTTTTCGTCAATGTTATAAGAATTTGGAACTCACTGCCCAGAGAAATTAGGGGCTTAAATTGCATTACAGAGATACGAAAAGAGATCGAAAAATATTATAAGAACTAACTAGTTTCATCACATGTAAATATGTACTAAAATTTATTGTTTTGTATATTTCTTCAATTTCATTCAAAAACATGTTTTATTAATTAAATTTTCTTAATTTTTTCTCTTTTGTACAATTTACAATATTTCTTTAATGCTTTATAACCTAATGTTAGTAGCTATTGTACTCTTTAAGAGCTGCACTATAAATAAGATATTCTTTTGTCTTACAGTGTAAGCTTATCATAAATAAAATAAAATACTAAAAAATACTAAATATAATTAAAAGATAACTCTAAAATCTTAATAATTATTTATAATTTATATTAAAATTAAGATCACATGAAATTTTTTTAACTTTTTTTTATATGCTACTAGTTGACCCGGCCACGCGTTGCTGTGGGTAACGTAACATAAATTGAGATGCAAGCTATCCTATCTTTCAAGTTGGATCAAACTGCACACGGTGTACAAATTTGATTAAAATCGGTTAAGTAGTTTAGGAGACCATCGCGGACAAACATCGTGAAACTTAACTTATATATATTAAGATTTAAAACACATTTCATATCTCACTTCCGGGAATAAAGTTCAATTAGGGGGTAATTAACGACATTTTGTTTTCTGAAAAAAAGTACCTTTCGTTTTTTTTAATTTCTCTTAAACCAAGAAAAATATTTTGTTCGGTTTTTTGCTTTTGAGTAAAAAATAATAAAAGCATTGAATATGGAAAGAAAAAATGGCCCTTAATGGGACAAAATTATGTAAAAAAAAAAAAATAATTAAGAAAAAAATATTTACTTTTTTCAAAATTTTGGCTTTGAGGCTTGATCTCTCGAAAACTTTTTATTAAGTGAACTCAAATTAAAATTTTTATTAAAGAAAATATATATATATATATACATACTTAATATTTGAATTTATTACTCACTCACTTATTATTATCATCACTTTCTTTTTTCTTTGATTGAATTCAATTAATTTTTTTCGATCTTTTTTGTTTTCTCTCTCGTGTAAGTTTGTTTACTATGGGGGATTTTAATCTGCGCACCATGATTAACGTGCTAAGCCGACGTCAAACTGGACTTCGATTGTGTCATATTAATGCACAAAGTTTATTGGGCAAAATTGATGAATTTCGCTATACATTTGAAGGTACTAAGGTTGACGTGGTGTGTGTATCTGAAACTTGGTTCAATGTTTCTCAAAACAACCGGATGTGTTCTCTTGCTGGATTCAAAGTATATCGATCCGATAGGGTTAAACGTAGAGGTGGAGGGGTTGCCATGTATGTTAAGGAAGGCATTAAATCCAGACAAATTGGCTCTTCTCCTGATGATAGCGAAATGGAATTTGTTTTTGTTGAATTATCCAATGGTAATGAAAAGGTTTTAATTGGAACTATCTACAGACCGAATAGAAACATTTGTATATCTCCACTCATTTCAACTTTAGAACAGGTTTGCATTTCTTATCCCAATATTATTTTATGTGGTGATCTTAATTGTAACCTTCTTGATGAGAACAACTTTTTAGACGAATTTTTTTCCCTCAACTTACGACCTGTCAATACATCTATGCCAACCCATTTCTCTATTTCGGATCCCACTTTGTTGGATATTTTTCTAATCTCTGACCTAGCTAAAGTCATTTTATATGACCAGCTCTCTGCTCCTGCTTTCTCGAAGCACGACTTAATTTTTTTAGCATTTGACTTTCAAGTTGAGGTTCAAACTCGGTATCATCCGATCGAATATAGAGATTTTAAAAACATTGACTATACTGCTCTTGAAAATGATACAAACTGTGTCAACTGGAATCTTATACTAGAGTTTCCCTTGCCCTCTGTGCAGGTTGAATTTATGTGCCGTGAGGTAAATCGTCTTTTTGATATCCAAGTACCCTTAAAAACCATGCACTGCACAACTAAAAATAAACCTTGGTTTACCAGAGACATTCTCTCCCTGATGAAACAACGTGATTTGGCCTATAGACGATGGAAAGTTTTTCGTGTTGATAATCTTCACCAAATCTATATCACTCTGCGCAACAAAACTGTTTTAGCAGTCCGTAAGGCAAAGGCTCGTTTATTTTCTGCTCGCATTAACTTGTCAGGAGGAAGTAAACAGATGTGGAAAAACTTGAAAAGTATGGGTGTTGGTAAATCTTGTATTGATATTCCAGAAAACCTAGATATCAACGATCTGAACAAAATATTTGCCACAAACACAACTGTCACCAGTCGTTCAGTTCCCCAACAGTTTTCAAATCCTAGTTCTTCTTCTTATAGTTTCTCTTTCTCCTCCATTGCAGCTGAGGATGTAGTCGAGGCTCTTCTCTCTGTTAAGTCTAACGCTATAGGTCTGGATAAAATACACCCTTCCTTTTTAAAAATTTTGTTTCCTACACTGCTACCATACATTACTCATATCTTTAACTCTATCATTAGTACTAATGAGTTTCCTTCACAATGGAAGAGCGTTAAGATAGTACCTATACCAAAGACGTCTAGAGGTGACGAATTCAGACCAATTTCCATATTGCCATTTTTATCTAAGGTTTTCGAGAAAATTATTCAAAAGCAAATCAATATTTTTCTTAAGCGCTACAATCTACTGTCATCAAAACAATCGGGTTTTCGTAAGAATAACAGTTGTTTAACTGCCTTATTGAGTGTATCTGAGGATATTAGGAAAGCGATCGATAAAGATAGTGTCACGTTTCTTATACTCCTAGACTTCTCTAAAGCTTTCGACATGGTGAATCATGTATTGCTCTGTGAAAAACTATTCCAGCTATTCAAATTTTCCTCTTCCGCAATAAAGCTGTTGTTTTCTTATTTAACCAATCGAATGCAAGCTGTTTATTTCAACAATACTTTATCAGACTTTCTTCCTGTCATGAGTGGCGTTCCACAAGGCTCTATACTTGGTCCGCTGCTTTTCTCAATGTATGTTAATGAACTTCCTGCTGTTGTACGACATTGTTCTATTCGTATGTACGCAGACGATACTCAGCTATACTTTAGTACCCCCCTTGGGATGATCGAGCACTCGACAACTTGTATAAATGAGGATTTAAAACTTATTGATTGTTGGTCTAATGATAATGGACTGCTGTTGAATCCAATGAAATCTAAATGTCTGGTTATTTCCAGGAGCAAAATTGACGTTTCCTATTTCCCTCAACTACTTCTTAAGGAGAGTCCAATCGATTACGTCGATTCTGCTAAGAACTTAGGTGTAGTGTTTAATCGTAATCTTACCTGGGATCTACATGTAAAACACACTGTTGCAAAAGGCTATGGTGTTCTGCGAACGCTCTGGCCTTCACAGCACATAATTCCTTTTAAAACAAGAGTGCTTCTTGTAAAAACATTGTTTTTACCTGTGCTAACTTACTGTTGTGAAATTTTCTGCAATGTAGACTTTGAAAGCAAAAGGAGACTAAATGTTGTATTTAATTCTAGCATACGTTACGTTTACGGGCTAAGGCGTTATGATAGAGTTTCACAATATGTATTTGAATTCCTTGGTATGACGTTCGACAACTTCATCAAATTTCGCACAATAACCTTTTTTTCCGGTATACTCTTTTCCCGCCAGCCTGAGGACCTTTATAATGAAATTAATTTTTTAAATTCAAATCGATCACATCATCTTTTGATTCCGCGTTTTTGCTGTTTGACTTCCGAACGCCAGTTTTTCGTCAATGTTATAAGAATTTGGAACTCACTGCCCAGAGAAATTAGGGGCTTAAATTGCATTACAGAGATACGAAAAGAGATCGAAAAATATTATAAGAACTAACTAGTTTCATCACATGTAAATATGTACTAAAATTTATTGTTTTGTATATTTCTTCAATTTCATTCAAAAACATGTTTTATTAATTAAATTTTCTTAATTTTTTCTCTTTTGTACAATTTACAATATTTCTTTAATGCTTTATAACCTAATGTTAGTAGCTATTGTACTCTTTAAGAGCTGCACTATAAATAAGATATTCTTTTGTCTTACAGTGTAAGCTTATCATAAATAAAATAAAATACTAAAAAATACTAAATATAATTAAAAGATAACTCTAAAATCTTAATAATTATTTATAATTTATATTAAAATTAAGATCACATGAAATTTTTTTAACTTTTTTTTATATGCTACTAGTTGACCCGGCCACGCGTTGCTGTGGGTAACGTAACATAAATTGAGATGCAAGCTATCCTATCTTTCAAGTTGGATCAAACTGCACACGGTGTACAAATTTGATTAAAATCGGTTAAGTAGTTTAGGAGACCATCGCGGACAAACATCGTGAAACTTAACTTATATATATTAAGATTTAAAACACATTTCATATCTCACTTCCGGGAATAAAGTTCAATTAGGGGGTAATTAACGACATTTTGTTTTCTGAAAAAAAGTACCTTTCGTTTTTTTTAATTTCTCTTAAACCAAGAAAAATATTTTGTTCGGTTTTTTGCTTTTGAGTAAAAAATAATAAAAGCATTGAATATGGAAAGAAAAAATGGCCCTTAATGGGACAAAATTATGTAAAAAAAAAAAAATAATTAAGAAAAAAATATTTACTTTTTTCAAAATTTTGGCTTTGAGGCTTGATCTCTCGAAAACTTTTTATTAAGTGAACTCAAATTAAAATTTTTATTAAAGAACAAAGCATTAGCTTTCAAAAACACTAAAATATGAGAAAGTAAGTGGCTTAGTTGATTTTAAATAATTTTTTTTTTTTTTAATTTAGTAAATTTCATATAAAATTGCCCCTGGCCTGCACGGAGGGATATAGATATAGATGCTAACTTCTTTATCGAAACAGCCATATTGTATAAACAATAAACTTTAATAAAATTGAAGAGCATGAAGAATAAGACATAAAACCAAAGTATGTATTTGTTTCTGAGCAGCAAAACTGTGTATAAAATTTGGATCAAAACTTCATTCAGTCTTTCGTAATGAGATAGGTATAGTGTAGAATTCGGTCCATTAATTCCTGATCTCTTTGTCGAAACTGAAAAATGATAAGTGTGGATTTTCAAAAGACAAAACCGCAAACTTGAGCAAATAAATATGTGCAATTGAATGCGATTATTGTAAACGAAAATAATATGGACAAACAAAACGAAAGAAGCCCAAAAATTCGCAATTGCTTTAAATGATGACGAAAATCATTTTGTACAAATAAGACTTCAATGCACTCATGTATGCTGAACTTTTTATGTCTTTGAAAAAGTAAAGAACAAAACCAAATCAATGATCAATGATTCCAATGATGGACCAGCAAAGTTAAGTCGCGAATGCTGATGGAACTGCGTACGCTCCGATCTCCGAAAGCATTCAGGTTAGTTACGTGTTAATTTTTTTTTTTTTAATCAATTAAATGTGTTATTTCATTGTAAACATATATGTATGTGTGTCTCTTTGTTTTTATTCAATCTACACTTAAAATCTATCAAAATATACATATGTACATGTGTATACCGTACACCTACGGTATAAGTATATTGTTTTATCTTAAAGTAAAAAAATACATATTACTTTTCTAGCCGTCATTTTCTCCTGCTTGTTGTTTCTTCTTGGAGGGCTTTCCTTTTAACTTTTTCTTCTCAATAACCTGTTGTACTCGTTTTAATTGTTTGTCTTTGATTTTTTGATCCAGTTTCGCTTTGAATGGTTTTTTTGAAGAAGTTTTCTGTTTTTGTTTTTCTAGAATAAGTGGAAAAAAATGTAATTATTACGTATGTATCTTTTAAATCAAAGAATAAATCGAATATTTTATAAAGTAATCAATATCACTTTATACATATTTTGTATTCTTTTGCTATCTTACCAGCCAACACTTTTGCCGCAGCGACTGCATCTTTCGCAGCAAATAAGTCATCGTACTCATCACCTTCATAAGCGTGCATTGGTCTTGTTGCTTCGTGTCGAACCTTTTGTTCAACTCTGTTCACATATTTGTCGCTGGATGCCTTTTTCAACGTCTGCCTTTGCTTCGATGGACTAACATAATCAGGATTCTCCCAAAGAGCACTTCCAGTAAATGAGCCTTCAAATATTTTCACGGGGTTCATAACAAAACGAGGACCCACTTCAGCCAAACCTCCATCCTCTGATAAAATTTGAAAATTCCTAAACCAGATTCGATTGTCGAGGAATGTAAATGTGAAAACATGATCGATAAATGGCTGGCTCTTTGGATGGTGATTCGGAACTCCGAAGGTCTGAATTAAAAGTTCTTTGAGAAGAGATAAATGTGGAACTTCATCAAACTTCTGGTCAAAAGAAAGCAAAGGCCGAGAACCACGCAAGCAATTTCCAGTCATTTTCAGTTCTCCCATAGTGTGAATGTTTTCTACAAGGAATTTAGCTGAAGGACCTTTGGGAACATTTGATAGCCACATGTACAAATCTCGTTTTCGTCTGCCTTCGAAGAGTACCGATCTATTGCAATGCTTCATTTCGCACATTTCATTAACTAATGACAGAGATTTGGATCGTTCCATTTTAGACTCTGGTCTGTGGTGAGGCATCAATGTTTTGATATCAGACATTAGATGACGATCTCTGTGATTTATACCACGAGCAGCGAAAACCAGAACACGCTGTTTATTTGTCCACTTTTCCTGCAATAATAAATAAAATATTCTGTAGTTGAGGAAATATTTTGATTTTGTTTCTTTTATACATACTTTTTTAGGTATGGGATCATCGGACAACCTTTTTGCCGGGAGTGGTGGATTCTCATCTTTGGGTATTTCAACTGGAGCGACTTTTGCTTTTTTCTTTATAAATTTTCTGCCCATATTTATCGGAAGTGTTAAAACAAAATTTTTATATCCCTGTTGCTTGTAAAAATGCACGTGTTTATGCCAATGCCAAGATGCGAGATGCCAATGCCAACCGCAAGTCAAGTCGCAACTCGTTCGGCGTTGGTGTTTTGCGGTTTCACTTTTCAATATGAAAATGATGGCTTGGGGCTAGTGGCTTTCTTTTGCATTTATTGCCAGTGTTCAATGAGTGGCGTCTGGTGCACAGAGTAGATAATACAGAGTATCCACTTCCACCCCTTCAACCCGAAACACCCGCAAAAAATTTTTCAATATGGCGTCCTATTTCTGAGTTTGAGGCTCTGTGCTCACTAGTATGAACTGTAAAAACTTAACTAAACGCCTGCATCGGTATGAAATTTTTTACTAATTTTTGTCTTTTTCAGTGAAACACTTGTCAAAATGTAAAAAAAGTTGATTTCTGCAACTTAAACTCATTTTTCTAAATTCTAGGCTGTATGAAAATTAAAAATTATCGATTTTTTTTTTGCAACCAAAAAAAAAATTTTTTACTTTCAAACTCAACTGACTTTGATCTGTGGGAAGTGAAGGCCAGTGCGGGCATCCGGGTGCGGGCATCCGGTTTAGTTTAGCTTGTAGGCAAAACGCACTACCTTCCTGAAGTGAACTCTCTGGTTCTACTCTGTGGTTGAATCACCAAAAGCCATTGTATATGGAATCTATATTACCATCGAAAACAAAACCAGTCCCTGAAAGCCATCTATGTATCCGTCGGCGGATACATAGATGGCTTTCAGGGACTGGTTTATTTTCGAGAGTAATATATACCTCGTTTCCACTTAGAATCGGGTAATCGGATCGGATTATGATTCAGATTTCGATGCAGGTATCTACTTACCCACTGAATCGAGTAATATAGGTATACAACACACTATTTTGAATCGATCCAGCTACAAGAGCTGTATCGGATCGGGAAATCATATTTCAATTCGATCTAGGTATACACTGGCACTAATTCGAATTGAAGTGTGATTCAATTCTAAGTGGAAACGAGGTAATAGATTAGATACATATGCAACGCAAAAGCTAAAAGCGCGTAATGGATCAGTGATGACAAGTCATGATTTTTATTAAAGAGTACCCGTTTCTAATTATTTTATGCTTCGGAATATATTTTTTATATCCCAATAAAAAAATTTATTTTCTAAAAAATATTTTTTCGAAAACTCGAAATTATCATACATTTGGCGTATGATAAAGCCTTGGTCCCTGTCCACACGTGTTATTCCAATAACGTTATATCGGTCGTTTCTGGGCAAAAGGGGTGAGGAAGAAAGAGGCTGAATGCGCAAAACGAAATCAGATTTATCTGCCTAAGCAGTACACTTGGCGTGTCCAGACGGGTTATACTCATAACGTTATGATTTTTTCAATACACTTTCCAACACAAAATGGAGAACTTGTGCGAGGAATTATAACAACGTGTAGACACCTAGCGTTAACAGCATAACGTTATTGAAATAACCCGTCTGGACAGGCACTTGGCCAAACCAACGCGGTGAGATCGTACGATGCGATTGCGATAAGTCAAATCCCTATGCTTTAAGTCAAACGTCCATAAACGTTTGACTTAATGTATAGGGATTTGACTTATCGCAATCGCATCGTACGATCTCACCGCGTTGGTTTGGGCAAGGCTTAATGGTTTGCTATCATACATCATACGAGGCATAAAATTATCATACATGTAGCTTAGTTATCATACGGCTGGCAGCACTGGTCGCAAACAAAAATTCCAAAAAAGCAAGTGACAGCTGTCAAGTCGACGGCTTACGTTCAGGAAACATAACAGCTCCGAAAGAGATGGCGTTCAAGAGATGAGAAATTTGTTTTCTGTTTCCGCCACCACAGAGTAGATTATACTTTCAATTTTTTTTCAACTTTTTGACAATGTTGATGGCAAATAATATTCATTGCAGCACAACATTCTTCATTAATACAAACATAAAAATATCGAAAACACTTTAATTTTTTTCAATTAATTTCAAACCAACTAACAAAAAAGGGCGAGAGGGCTCCCGACTTAATTTAGCTTGTGAACAAAATGGCACTTCCTTGACACAGTTGACTCTCTGGTTCTACTCTGTGTTCTTTAATTCCACCTTTTTTAGTCTAATTTTCAATTAAACAACAAAAATATTGAAAATTGCAGTTCATATCAGCTTAAGAAATAAGCGAGGCCGTTTATCCGCGATATCCGCTATTTTGTTGTCGTTTTTAACACGCAGGAGTTTCAAGCGAGTTTTGAATGAATGTTTCTTCACGGGTATCGCCTTTCGCGAGGAATTGGTAGTTTCTCCGAAGCGTTTTGAATCGGCAAAAACAGAGATTCGGTTCAAAATGCTAATACAACAATGAAATTGAATAGTAAACGCTCTGGGCATTTAAGCAGATAAAACATTTTTTCAGTGTTGCCATTTCTTTGACCGTTGAGCAGTCTGTTTTTTATCGTTTGAAACCCACTGCAACTGCAGTTTATCAATCCACTCGATAACTGTAGCGTGTACCCTTTTTTTTGCAGTGAATAATATCAAATCTCGAAACAAAAACTTTTTTATAACCAACACTCACAAAATTTAAAGCAATCGAATCTTAACTTGTGAATCAAAGATAGAACAACAGTGCATAAGATTTTGCGTTCTTAAGTGAAATATGCTATGGTACCGGTGGCGTGATGGTTAGCATTGTCACCCAGAGGTTCGTGGTTCGAATCCTAGCAGAGGCAAAAATGTTTTTCCATAGGTATTGCCTTTCACGAGGAATTGGCAAGTCCTCCGTTTGTAAATTGTCATGAAAAGCGCTTTCTCGATTAGGCGTTCGGAACCGGCAGAAAATTGTAGACCCCCTCCATTCCCTTACAAGACACGGTCGTGAAAAAAGACAATGGGAAAAGACTCGCTCTGTTGCGCTACCCTATTTATTTATTTTATTTTTAACAGAGATACGTTCTGAGACACCCCGAGCTTTGCTTCACTTCCCTGTCCTTAGGCGAAGTTCACACATCACACTGGTCGATTTGTAATCTTTGCGCGTATAAAGCGAATATTTTCTTGTTTTTCTTCTCTGTTACCCCAATGTTCCTACTTACGTTTTTTTTATCGCTAAAATTATATCCAAAAAATAACAAACAAAAATGTGTACAAACACACGTTGCTAAATTTTACTTATCCCTTGGCTATCTGCTCTAATTAGTTGTTGCACCCACAAATATTATGGTAATAGCAAAAACAGCATATTTAAGATTAAGTCAACATTCAAACTCTTACCGACCGACATTCAAAAATTACCGTTAGAGTGAAACTTCTTTTCTATCAAGAAGCCGGTGATTTTTCTACTTTCAAGCATCATATAGAGTCAACACCGCCCCCAATTGTTACAAACATTTGTTTCTTTGATATAACATTTTTATTTTTAAATAGTATGTAGGTTTAAAAGGGTTTCCTCATTCTTTTTTCTTTTAAATAAAATTGTACATCATGCATAACACATTAATATCCATTTGTGGACTCTTTTTGTAAGGCAAATTAAAACACATATTAGGTAGGTAATCTTTTGATTTTAGTTTTCTTTTTCTTTTTTGTAATTGCTGGGTTATACAGTATAAATATTCTATTAAATATTTAAAAACTATTTCATAGGCTAAAATACGCTTAGGAAATACTTTTTCAATAAACTTAAGTCCTGCTTTTTCTACTTTAATTATGTGTTTTCTTTTTGTCTAATATACGGTCCTCCTGTTTTTGTTTTTAATCATCGCATGATCATTAGTTTTAATATTTTCTTTTCCATTATATTAATTTTTCAATGTAGCCTTCATTTAAAATCAGCAGAATAAAAGCTAATAACCTGTATTAGATAGCTCTGACTGACACTCCTGGTTTGAATAGTGTTGTGTGTGTAATTGTTTTATCTGGGCGCATGTATCTATGTGTTGTCTATTTACTCTGGTTCTCGCTTTTCCACGCCCCACACAAATAAAAACGTATAAATCACAAAAGCACTTTTTTTTTAATTCCCATCATGGAATTGCGTCTCTGAATTTAAAACAATCTTTTTTCTTCTTCTAATAGAAAATGAAATCAAAAAGAAATAGTACCTATAATACAAATAAAAACAATTATTATCCTTGCTGGAGGACATTTCGCACACAGTACAAGACCTCTGTTGATGTGGGTAATTTAAGCAGCGCAATTATCCGCAACAGGGTGATGTACTCTGGCTAGTTGTCATTGTCGCGGTTGCATGCTGGGCGGCTGTTCACGGTAAGCTTTCAGCTTTGTCTCCATAGCCTAAAAAATACAAAAAGGGGAAAACTTATTAAGATCGTATTCCATAAAGTCACTTTGGAGAGGACAGTAGTTGTTAATACGACACAAAGGAAGATGGGATTAGTAAAGCAATCATTCCATTTCAGTTTGATAAAACATTCCAGTTTTTTTTTTTCTTAAGTTAAACGCGGTTAAGAGCTTGATGAAATAAAATTAGATAAGATGGCAGATTCTAAAAAAAAAAGGTGAAAAAAAATAAGAAAGTCGTGTGCAAACATATACTTAAATAAAATAATATAACAATAGGTAGTTTACTAAAACGCATTTGCAAAATAAGCAGCCTAAAAAATTAAGAATGCTGCCGAAAGTCGCTATATCACGCGGATGAAGTCGCGGGCACAGCTAGTTTTAATATAAATTATAAATAATTATTAAGATTTTAGAGCTATCTTTTAATTATATTAGTTTTAAGTTAAATTTTAAAAAGAAGACCTATTACAAGCTTGAATTTCGGTCTCAAAGGACAGTTTATGTACTGAATACTGGGGCCGAATTACGGCACACGCTATCGAATAAGTCGTATCGGAGTTATGGGAATTTGGTATTACCGCTCACGAAATTTTTTTTGTAACTTTTTTCTATACGTCATTTAAAACACATTTCCGAAAATTTCATGAAAATCCATGGGCTGGCCCTGGATTCCTAGGTTTTGCTTTTTTTATGTCTAACCGCCTTGCACTATAAGCTATATGTTTGGAAATGCTAACTTCTTTATCGATACAGCCATATTGTATAAACAATAAACTTATATCGTTTTTCATTGACGAAAAGAGTTACTCCTTTTGTGAAAAGATCTACTCTTTTTCCATTTTTAGTGTTTCATTGGAAAAAAGAGTAGTTCTGGAGTAACTCTAAACGCCAAAGATCTACTCCCAATCATTTGGGAGATCTACTCTGAAAATTACACACACATGCAAAAACAGCTGCTGTATCAAACGTCAAATGGGAAAAAATGTTTGTGAAATTTGTTTGGTGATTATTAAATTTGAAAAGAAAAAAAAAAGTAATTGAATATGAGTACAGAAATATGTAAATAATTTAGAATTTGTTAGTTCGCTGCATTCTTTTTTGTCATCTTCTTTGTCGGCATCGGCATCCCTTTCCATCCATCACCTACATGGAATGTAAAAAAAAAATTGAAAAGATGCAAGTGGGCGCTTTCACTGCTTTAGTAGCTACGTATCCAGTCATTAGAAACAACTGCGAAATGAGTTGAAAATTTTTCACCCCACGTAATGTAAAAATTTCAGATATAAAGTTAATTTAGAATCATTTCGAAGTTTCACAATCGGCTTTTCGGAATAAAATACGAAAGATTACAAACAAAAAAGGATTTATTGCGTTTGTAGTTCAATTTTGCATTCACAAAGCTAATTGAATTTTGACTACATAGTAACTACAGAAGTGAATGCACCCAATGCTATTCATGCCAATTGTCACCAATACGACGACAAAACTGTTAAAAAATGTTTCATTGAAAAGAGTAGTTCTGCATTTGAGAGTAGTTCTTTCGGATTTCAATGAAAAACGCTATTAAATAAAACTGAAGAGCGTGAAGAATAGGACATAAAACTTAAAAATAAATAAATAAATAGGGTGGCGCAACAGAGCGAGGAGCCCCTGGGCCTAGCGCATTTCTCACAACCATGCCTTGTGAGGGAATGGAGGGGACCTACAATTTTTCGCCGGTTCCGAACGGCTTTTCATGGCAATGAATTTGCTAACGGAGGACTTGCCAATTCCTCGCGAAAGGCGATACCCGTGGAAAAACATTTTTGCATTTTGCCTCTGCTGGGATTCGAACCTCGAACCTCTGGCTTAGCAGGTGGACATGCTAACCATTACACCACGGGTACCACATACTGAATGCAAGTAGAAAAATTCGCGAGTACTTGTTTGGCAAAAATCCACATTTTTTGGTTTCATCAACTCGTTTGACCGGAAACAGCATTTGGGGCAAAAATCACTACATGTACTGTCCTTTGAGACCAAAGTTCAAGTTTGTAGTAGGTCTTCTTTTTAAAATTTAACTTAAAACTAATATAATTAAAAGATAACTCTAAAATCTTAATAATTATTTATAATTTATATTAAAATTAAGATCACATGAAATTTTTTTAACTTTTTTTTATATGCTACTAGTTGACCCGGCCACGCGTTGCTGTGGGTAACGTAACATAAATTGAGATGCAAGCTATCCTATCTTTCAAGTTGGATCAAACTGCACACGGTGTACAAATTTGATTAAAATCGGTTAAGTAGTTTAGGAGACCATCGCGGACAAACATCGTGAAACTTAACTTATATATATTAAGATTTAAAACACATTTCATATCTCACTTCCGGGAATAAAGTTCAATTAGGGGGTAATTAACGACATTTTGTTTTCTGAAAAAAAGTACCTTTCGTTTTTTTTAATTTCTCTTAAACCAAGAAAAATATTTTGTTCGGTTTTTTGCTTTTGAGTAAAAAATAATAAAAGCATTGAATATGGAAAGAAAAAATGGCCCTTAATGGGACAAAATTATGTAAAAAAAAAAAAATAATTAAGAAAAAAATATTTACTTTTTTCAAAATTTTGGCTTTGAGGCTTGATCTCTCGAAAACTTTTTATTAAGTGAACTCAAATTAAAATTTTTATTAAAGAACAAAGCATTAGCTTTCAAAAACACTAAAATATGAGAAAGTAAGTGGCTTAGTTGATTTTAAATAATTTTTTTTTTTTTTAATTTAGTAAATTTCATATAAAATTGCCCCTGGCCTGCACGGAGGGATATAGATATAGATGCTAACTTCTTTATCGAAACAGCCATATTGTATAAACAATAAACTTTAATAAAATTGAAGAGCATGAAGAATAAGACATAAAACCAAAGTATGTATTTGTTTCTGAGCAGCAAAACTGTGTATAAAATTTGGATCAAAACTTCATTCAGTCTTTCGTAATGAGATAGGTATAGTGTAGAATTCGGTCCATTAATTCCTGATCTCTTTGTCGAAACTGAAAAATGATAAGTGTGGATTTTCAAAAGACAAAACCGCAAACTTGAGCAAATAAATATGTGCAATTGAATGCGATTATTGTAAACGAAAATAATATGGACAAACAAAACGAAAGAAGCCCAAAAATTCGCAATTGCTTTAAATGATGACGAAAATCATTTTGTACAAATAAGACTTCAATGCACTCATGTATGCTGAACTTTTTATGTCTTTGAAAAAGTAAAGAACAAAACCAAATCAATGATCAATGATTCCAATGATGGACCAGCAAAGTTAAGTCGCGAATGCTGATGGAACTGCGTACGCTCCGATCTCCGAAAGCATTCAGTCATTCAGGTTAGTTACGTGTTAATTTTTTTTTTTTTAATCAATTAAATGTGTTATTTCATTGTAAACATATACATATGTATGTGTGTCTCTATGTTTTTATTCAATCTACACTTAAAATCTATCAAAATATACATATGTACATGTGTATACCGTACACCTACGGTATAAGTATATTGTTTTATCTTAAAGTAAAAAAATACATATTACTTTTCTAGCCGTCATTTTCTCCTGCTTGTTGTTTCTTCTTGGAGGGCTTTCCTTTTAACTTTTTCTTCTCAATAACCTGTTGTACTCGTTTTAATTGTTTGTCTTTGATTTTTTGATCCAGTTTCGCTTTGAATGGTTTTTTTGCAGAAGTTTTCTGTTTTTGTTTTTCTAGAATAAGTGGAAAAAAATGTAATTATTACGTATGTATCTTTTAAATCAAAGAATAAATCGAATATTTTATAAAGTAATCAATATCACTTTATACATATTTTGTATTCTTTTGCTATCTTACCAGCCAACACTTTTGCCGCAGCGACTGCATCTTTCGCAGCAAATAAGTCATCGTACTCATCACCTTCATAAGCGTGCATTGGTCTTGTTGCTTCGTGTCGAACCTTTTGTTCAACTCTGTTCACATATTTGTCGCTGGATGCCTTTTTCAACGTCTGCCTTTGCTTCGATGGACTAACATAATCAGGATTCTCCCAAAGAGCACTTCCAGTAAATGAGCCTTCAAATATTTTCACGGGGTTCATAACAAAACGAGGACCCACTTCAGCCAAACCTCCATCCTCTGATAAAATTTGAAAATTCCTAAACCAGATTCGATTGTCGAGGAATGTAAATGTGAAAACATGATCGATAAATGGCTGGCTCTTTGGATGGTGATTCGGAACTCCGAAGGTCTGAATTAAAAGTTCTTTGAGAAGAGATAAATGTGGAACTTCATCAAACTTCTGGTCAAAAGAAAGCAAAGGCCGAGAACCACGCAAGCAATTTCCAGTCATTTTCAGTTCTCCCATAGTGTGAATGTTTTCTACAAGGAATTTAGCTGAAGGACCTTTGGGAACATTTGATAGCCACATGTACAAATCTCGTTTTCGTCTGCCTTCGAAGAGTACCGATCTATTGCAATGCTTCATTTCGCACATTTCATTAACTAATGACAGAGATTTGGATCGTTCCATTTTAGACTCTGGTCTGTGGTGAGGCATCAATGTTTTGATATCAGACATTAGATGACGATCTCTGTGATTTATACCACGAGCAGCGAAAACCAGAACACGCTGTTTATTTGTCCACTTTTCCTGCAATAATAAATAAAATATTCTGTAGTTGAGGAAATATTTTGATTTTGTTTCTTTTATACATACTTTTTTAGGTATGGGATCATCGGACAACCTTTTTGCCGGGAGTGGTGGATTCTCATCTTTGGGTATTTCAACTGGAGCGACTTTTGCTTTTTTCTTTATAAATTTTCTGCCCATATTTATCGGAAGTGTTAAAACAAAATTTTTATATCCTTGTTGCTTGTAAAAATGCACGTGTTTATGCCAATAGCCAATGCCATATGCCAAGATGCCAATGCCAACCCCAACCGCAAGTCAAGTCGCAACTCGTTCGGCGTTGGTGTTTTGGTGCCTGTCCAGACGTGTTATGCCCATAACGTTGTGCCCATAACACCTAGTGTCCAGACGTTGTTATAATTCCTCACACAAAATTTCCATTTTGTTGTTGGAAATGGTTGAAAACAAGCATAACGTTATGGGCATAACACGTCTGGACACGCAAAGTGTACTGCTTGCGCAGATAAATCAGTTTTCATTTTGCGCATCCAGCCTCTTTCTTCCTCACCCCTCTTGCCTAAAAACGACCGATATAACGTTATGGGCATAACACGTCTGGACAGGCACTTGCGGTTTCACTTTTCAATATGAAAATGATGGCTTGGGGCTAGTGGCTTTCTTTTGCATTTATTGCCAGTGTTCAATGAGTGGCGTCTGGTGCACAGAGTAGATAATACAGAGTATCCACTTCCACCCCTTCAACCCGAAACACCCGCAAAAAATTTTTCAATATGGCGTCCTATTTCTGAGTTTGAGGCTCTGTGCTCACTAGTATGAACTGTAAAAACTTAACTAAACGCCTGCATCGGTATGAAATTTTTTACTAATTTTTGTCTTTTTCAGTGAAATACTTGTCAAAATGTAAAAAAAGTTGATTTCTGCAACTTAAACTCATTTTTCTAAATTCTAGGCTGTATGAAAATTAAAAATTATCGATTTTTTTTTTGCAACCAAAAAAAAAATTTTTTACTTTCAAACTCAACTGACTTTGATCTGTGGGAAGTGAAGGCCAGTGCGGGCATCCGGGTGCGGGCATCCGGTTTAGTTTAGCTTGTAGGCAAAACGCACTACCTTGCTGAAATGAACTCTCTGGTTCTACTCTGTGGTTGAATCACCAAAAGCCATTGTATATGGAATCTAAATTACTATCGAAAACAAAACCAGTCCCTGAAAGCCATCTATGTATCCGTCGGCGGATACATAGATGGCTTTCAAGGACTGGTTTATTTTCGAGAGTAATATAGATTAGATACATATGCAACGCAAAAGCTAAAAGCGCGTAATGGATCAGTGATGACAAGTCATGATTTTTATTAAAGAGTACCCGTTTCTAATTATTTTATGCTTCGGAATATATTTTTTATATCCCAATAAAAAAAATTAATTTTCTAAAAAATATTTTTTCGAAAACTCGAAATTATCATACATTTGGCGTATGATAATGGTTTGCTATCATACATCATACGAGGCATAAAATTATCATACATGTAGCTTAGTTATCAACTGCTGGCAGCACTGGTCGCAAACAAAAATTACAAAAAAGCAAGTGACAGCTGTCAAGTCGACGGCTTACGTTCAGGAAACATAACAGCTCCGAAAGAGATGGCGTTCAAGAGATGAGAAATTTGTTTTCTGTTTCCGCCACCACAGAGTAGATTATACTTTCAATTTTTTTTCAACTTTTTGACAATGTTGATGGCAAATAATATTCATTGCAGCACAACATTCTTCATTAATACAAACATAAAAATATCGAAAACACTTTAATTTTTTTCAATTAATTTCAAACAAACTAACAAAAAAGGGCGAGAGGGCTCCCGACTTAATTTAGCTTGTGAACAAAATGGCACTTCCTTGCCACAGTTGACTCTCTGGTTCTACTCTGTGTTCTTTAATTCCACCTTTTTTAGTCTAATTTTCAATTAAACAACAAAAATATTGAAAATTGCAGTTTATATCCGCTTAAGAAATAAGCGAGGCCGTTTATCCGCGATATCCGCTTATTTTGTTGTCGTTTTTAACACGCAGGAGTTTTAACAAGCGAGTTTTGAATGAATGTTTCTTCACGGGTATCGCTTTTCGCGAGGAATTGGTAGTTTCTCCGAAGCGTTTTGAATCGGCAAAAACAGAGATTCGGTTCAAAATGCTAATACAACAATGAAATTGAATAGTAAACGCTCTGGGCATTTAAACAGATAAAACATTTTTTCAGTGTTGCCATTTCTTTGATCGTTGAGCAGTCTGTTTTTTATCGTTTGAAACCCACTGCAACTGCAGTTTATCAATCCACTCGATAACTGTAGCGTGTACCCTTTTTTTTGCAGTGAATAATATCAAATCTCGAAACAAAAACTTTTTTATAAACAACACTCACAAAATTTAAAGCAATCGAATCTTAACTTGTGAATCAAAGATAGAACAACAGTGCATAAGATTTTGCGTTCTTAAGTGAAATATGTTGTGGTACCGGTGGCGTGATGGTTAGCATTGTCACCCAGAGGTTCGTGGTTCGAATCCCAGCAGAGGCGAAAATGTTTTTCCATGGGTATTGCCTTTCACGAGGAATTGGCAAGTCCTCCGTTTGTAAATTGTCATGAAAAGCGCTTTCTCGATTAGGCGTTCGGAACCGGCAGAAAATTGTAGATCCCCTCCATTCCCTTACAAGACACGGTTGTGAAAAAGACAATGGGACTCCTCGCTCTGTTGCGCTACCCTATTTATTTATTTTATTTTTAACAGATATGTTCTGAGACACCCCGAGCTTTGCTTCACCTCCCTGTCCTTAGGCGAAGTTCACATTGGTCGATTTATAGAATCTTTGCGCGTATAAAGCGAATATTTTCTTGTTTTTCTTCTCTGTTACCCCAATGTTCCTACTTACGTTTTTTTTATCGCTAAAATTATATCCAAAAAATAACAAACAAAAATGTGTGTACAAACACACGTTGCTAATTTTTACTTATCCCTTGGCTATCTGCTCTAATTAGTTGTTGCACCCGCAAATATTATGGTAATCACAAAAACAGCATATTTAAAATTAAGTCAACATTCAAACTCTTACCGACATTAAAAATTACCGTTAGAGAGTGTAACTTCTTTTCTATCAAGAAGCCGGTGATTTTTCTACTTTCAAGCATCATATAGAGTCAACACCGCCCCCAATTGTTACAAACATTTGTTTCTTTGATATAACATTTTTATTTTTAAATAGTATGTAGGTTTAAAAGGGTTTCCTCATTCTTTTTTCTTTTAAATAAAATTGTACATCATGCATAACACATTAATATCCATTTGTGGACTCTTTTTGTAAGGCAAATTAAAACACATATTAGGTAGGTAATCTTTTGATTTTTGTTTTCTTTTTCTTTTTTTGTAATTGCTGGGTTATACAGTATAGATATTCTATTAAATATTTAAAAACTATTTCATAGGCTAAAATACGCTTAGGAAATACTTTTTCAATAAACTTAAGTCCTGCTTTTTCTACTTTAATTATGTTCTTTTCGTCTAATATACGGTCCTCCTGTTTTTGTTTTTAATCATCGCATGATCATTAGTTTTAATATTTCCTTTTCCATTATATTAATTTTTCAATGTAGCCTTCATTTAAAATCAGCAGAATAAAAGCTAATAACCTGTATTAGATAGCTCTGACTGACACTCCTGGTTTTAATAGTGTTGTGTGTGTGTAATTGTTTTATCTGGGCGCATGTATCTATGTGTTGTCTATTAACTCTGGTTCTCGCTTTTCCACGCCCCACACAAATAAAAACGTATAAATCACAAAAGCACTTTTTTTAAATTCCCATCATGGAATTGCGTCTCTGAATTTAAAACAATCTTTTTTCTTCTTCTAATAGAAAATGAAATCAAAAAGAAATAGTACCTATAATACAAATAAAAACAATTATTATCCTTGCTGGAGGACATTTCGCACACAGTACAAGACCTCTGTTGATGTGGGTAATTTAAGCAGCGCAATTATCCGCAACAGGGTGATGTACTCTGGCTAGTTGTCATTGTCGCGGTTGCATGCTGGGCGGCTGTTCACGGTAAGCTTTCAGCTTTGTCTCCATAGCCTAAAAAATACAAAAAGGGGAAAACTTATTAAGATCGGATTCCATAAAGTCACTTTGGAGAGGACAGTAGTTGTTAATACGACACAAAGGAAGATGGGATTAGTAAAGCAAACATTCCTTTTTCAGTTTGATAAAACATTCCAGTTTTTTTTTTCTTAAGTTAAACGCGGTTAAGAGCTTGATGAAATAAAATTAGATAAGATGGCAGATTCTAAAAAAAAAGGTGAAAAAAAAAATAAGAGTCGTGTGCAAACATATACTTAAATAAAATAATATAACAATAGGTAGTTTACTAAAACGCATTTGCAAAATAAGCAGCCTAAAAAATTAAGAATGCTGCCGAAAGTCGCTATATCACGCGGATGAAGTCGCGGGCACAGCTAGTTTTAATATAAATTATAAATAATTATTAAGATTTTAGAGCTATCTTTTAATTATATTAGTTTTAAGTTAAATTTTAAAAAGAAGACCTATTACAAGCTTGAATTTCGGTCTCAAAGGACAGTTCATGTACTGAATACTGGGGCCGAATTACGGCACACGCTATCGAATAAGTCGTATCGGAGTTATGGGAATTTGGTATTACCGCTCACGAAATTTTTTTTATGTAACTTTTTTCTATACGTCATTTAAAACACATTTCCGAAAATTTCATGAAAATCCATGGACTGGCCCTGGATTCCTAGGTTTTGCCTTTTTTATGTCTAACCGCCTTGCACTATAAGCTATATGTTTGGAAATGCTAACTTCTTTATCGATACAGCCATATTGTATAAACAATAAACTTAAATAAAACTGAAGAGCGTGAAGAATAGGACATAAAACTTAAGTATGTATTTATTTCTGAGCAGCAAAACTGTGTATGAAATTTGGATCAAGACTTCATTCAGTCTTTCGTAATGAGATAGGTATTGTGTAGAATGTCGAAACTGAAAAATGATAAAAGTGTGGATTTTCAAAAGACAAAACCGCAAACTTGAGCAAATAAATATGTGCAATTGAATGCGATTATTGTTAACGAAAATAATATGGACAAACAAAACGAAAGAAGCCCAAAAATTCGCAATTGCTTTAAATGATGACGAAAATTATTTTGTACAAAAAAGACTTCAATGCACTCATGTAAGTAACTGTAAGTAAAAAGCGAACAAACGTTTTCGTGTGTGCGAACGATTTGCAATGTCTTTCCTATTGAAAAACGTTTGATCGCTTTCTATAGAATCTGGCCCCTGAACTTTTTATGTCAACTTTGAAAAAGTAAAGAGCAAAACCAAATCTATGATCAACGACTCCAATGATGGACCAACAAAGTTAAGTCTCGAATGCTGATGGAACTGCGTACGCTCGAAAGCAATTAAATGTGTGTTTTTTCATTGTAAACATATATGTATGTGTGTCTCTTTTCTTTTTTATTCAATCTACACTTAAAATCTATCAAACTATATGTACATATGTATACCGTACACCTACGGTATAAGTATATTGTTTTATCTTAAAGTAAAAAAATACATGTTACTTTTCTAACCGTCATTTTCTCCTGCTTGTTGTTTCTTCTTGGAGGGCTTTCCTTTTAACTTTTTCTTCTCAATAACCTGTTGTACTCGTTTTAATTGTTTGTCTTTGATTTTTTGATCCAGTTTCGCTTTGAATGGTTTTTTTGCAGAAGTTTTCTGTTTTTGTTTTTCTAGAATAAGTGGAAAAAAATTTAATTATTACGTATGTATCTTTTAAATCAAAGAATAAATCGAATAATTTATATATTTTGTATTCTTTTGGCTATCTTACCAGCAAACACTTTTGCCGCAGCGACTGCATCTTTCGCAGCAAATAAGTCATCGTACTCATCACCTTCATAAGCGTGCATTGGTCTTGTTGCTTCGTGTCGAACCTTCTGTTCAACTCTGTTCACATATTTGTCGCTGGATGCCTTCTTCAATGTCTACCTTTGCTTCGATGGACTAACATAATCAGGATTCTCCCAAAGAGCACTTCCAGTAAATGAGCCTTCAAATATTTTCACGGGGTTCATAACAAAACGAGGACCCACTTCAGCCAAACCTCCATCCTCTGATAAAATTTGAAAATTCCTAAACCAGATTCGATTGTCGAGGAATGTAAATGTGAAAACATGATCGATAAATGGCTGGCTCTTTGGATGGTGATTCGGAACTCCGAAGGTCTGAATTAAAAGTTCTTTGAGAAGAGATAAATGTGGAACTTCATCAAACTTCTGGTCAAAAGAAAGCAAAGGCCGAGAACCACGCAAGCAGTTTCCAGTCATTTTCAGTTCTCCCATAGTGTGAATGTTTTATATAAGGAATTTAGCTGAAGGACCTTTGGGAACATTTGATAGCCACATGTACAAATCTCGTTTTCGTCTGCCTTCGAAGAGTACCGCTCTATTGCAATGCTTCATTTCGCACATTTCATTAACCAATGACAGAGATTTCGATCGTTCCATTTTAGACTCTGGTCTGTGGTGAGGCATCAATGTTTTGATATCAGACATTAGATGACGATCTCTGTGATTTATACCACGAGCAGCGAAAACCAGAACGCGCTGTTTATTTGTCCACTTTTCCTGCAATAATAAATAATATATTCTGTAGTTGAGGAAATATTTTGATTTTGTTTCTTTTATACATACTTTTTTAGGTATGGGATCATCGGACAACCTTTTTGCCGGCAGTGGTGGATTCTCATCTTTGGGTATTTCAACTGAAGCGACTTTTGCTTTTTTCTTTATAAATTTTCTGCCCATATTTATCGGAAGTGTTTAGACAAAATTTTTATATCCTTGTTGCTTGTAAAAATGCACGTGTTTATGCCAACCGCAAGTCGCAACTCGTTCGGCCCTTCGGCGTTGGTGTTTTGCGCTTTCACTTTTCAATATGAAAATGATGGCTTGGGGCTAGTGGCTTTCTTTTGCATTTATTGCCAGTGTTCAATGAGTGGCGTCTGGTGCACAGAGTAGATAATACAGAGTATCCACTTCCACCCCTTCAACCCGAAACACCGGCAAAAAATTTTTCAATATGGCGTCCTATTTCTGAGTTTGAGGCTCTGTGCTCACTAGTATGAACTGTAAAAACTTAACTAAACGCCTGCATCGGTATGAAATTTTTTACTAATTTTTGTCTTTTTCAGTGAAATACTGGTCAAAATGTAAAAAAAGTTGATTTCTGCAACTTAAACTCATTTTTCTAAATTCTAGGCTGTATGAAAATTAAAAATTATCGATTTTTTTTTGCAACCAAAAAAAAAAATTTTTTACTTTTCAAACTCAACTGACTTTGATCTGTGGGAAGTGAAGGCCAGTGCGGGCATCCGGGTGCGGGCATCCGGTTTAGTTTAGCTTGTAGGCAAAACGCACTACCTTGCTGAAGTGAACTCTCTGGTTCTACTCTGTGGTTGAATCACCAAAAGCCATTGTATATGGAATCTAAATTACTATCGAAAACAAAACCAGTCCCTGAAAGCCATCTATGTATCCGTCGGCGGATACATAGATGGCTTTCAGGGACTGGTTTATTTTCGAGAGTAATATAGATTAGATACATATGCAACGCAAAAGCTAAAAGCGCGTAATGGATCAGTGATGACAAGTCATGATTTTTATTAAAGAGTACCCGTTTCTAATTATTTTATGCTTCGGAATATATTTTTTATATCCCAATAAAAAAAATTAATTTTCTAAAAAATATTTTTTCGAAAACTCGAAATTATCATACATTTGGCGTATGATAATGGTTTGCTATCATACATCATACGAGGCATAAAATTATCATACATGTAGCTTAGTTATCAACTGCTGGCAGCACTGGTCGCAAACAAAAATTACAAAAAAACAAGTGACAGCTGTCAAGTCGACGGCTTACGTTCAGGAAACATAACAGCTCCGAAAGAGATGGCGTTCAAGAGATGAGAAATTTGTTTTCTGTTTCCGCCACCACAGAGTAGATTATACTTTCAATTTTTTTTCAACTTTTTGACAATGTTGATGGCAAATAATATTCAACATTCTTCATTAATACCGAACATGACTGCTAAAATGAAAAATTTTAGAGGAGCAGCGAAAAGTTTAAAAGAAAAGAAAACTTCAGTTATCTTCAGTAAAGCTGATAAAAGCAATAATATTGTAATACTTGATAAACAGGAATATATTGAAATAACTGAACAATTTATAAGAACTGGACCTTATGAAGAAGTAATTTTTAATCCTTTGCCAGGAATGATAAGGAGAACTAAAGAAGCTATCAAAAAAGCAGTAAAAGTTTTTAATGATCCTACTTTATCAAGGAAATTAAATGTTTCAAATCCAATTTTACCAAGATTATATTCTCAGTTGAAATTACATAAACCAGGAAAACAAATAAGACCAATTACATCAACAACTGGATCGATATTATCAAAACTTGAATGTTGGTTATTAGAAAAACTGAATAATCTCCCAATCAAATTTGAAACAGCAGCTATAAAAAATGGAATTGAATTTGCAGAAAAAGTAAAGAACTTTAAAATAGCTAGCAACGAGATTCAAGTTTCATTCGATGTTGTTTCATTATATCCAAATGTTCCAATTGAT
This sequence comes from Melanostoma mellinum, assembly GCA_914767635.1. Lineage (NCBI taxonomy): Eukaryota > Metazoa > Arthropoda > Insecta > Diptera > Syrphidae > Melanostoma > Melanostoma mellinum. Next base: position 195,902,075 of record OU612058.1, on the reverse strand, counting down.
GAAACTTTAGTTTTTCTGAGAAAATGGCTAGAAAGAAATGCACTTAAGCCAGAAGAAATAAATGAATTTGTAATACTTACTAAACTGTGCATGGATGAAAATTGGTTCCAATTTAATGAAAAGTTTTACAAACAAAAATTTGGCTGCAGTATGGGATCACATATGAGTCCATTTTTAGCAAATTTATTTATGTCGCATATAGAAACTGATATGAAAAATCAAGTAAATTTTCCAAGAATTTGGTTAAGATGATATATGGGCGATAATCAAAAAACATGAACTCCGACAGTTCATTAACAAATTAAATAAAACTAAATACCCATCAATAAAATTTACATATGAAGAAGAAATTGAAGGGAAACTAAATTTTCTGGATTTAAGTATAACTAGGAATGGAGACAATTTCGAATTGGATATATACAGAAAACCAACGAATACTCTGAGATACATTACATCAGACTCGTTCCATTCCTTTGAACATAAGATGTCAGCTTTTCACTCAATGATTTTTAGAGCTCTAAATATTCCAATGACAATAGAAACAAAAAGAAAAGAATTCCAAAAAATTAAAGATATAGCCAAAATTAACGGATATACTGAAGAGTTTATTGAAGATTTAACAATTGCACATAGCAGAAAACAGGAATTGAGAAATTATACAACTTTAGATCTTATAAGAAACGAAAGAAATGAAGAAAAGAAATATTCAAAATTTTATTTCTATCCAGAAATAACATCTAAGATAAAACCAATCTTTAATAAATATAATATCCGTATGAGTGAGTGCAGCGAAATAAAAATAAAAAATCTGATTGGAGGATCTAAAGATAAAATTGAACAGCTTCAAAAATCAGGAATTTATTCTATCGGATGTAATGATTGTGCAAAAGAATATATAGGACAGACAAGAAGACCTATTCTAAAAAGATTTAAGGAACATTTTGCACATCTTAAATATAATGAAAAAGAAAAGTCAAGTGTTGCAGAACATATGCTAGAAAATAGTCATAGCTTTAGTTTGCAAAATTTAAAATTAATAAGAAATGTAAATAGCAATTATGAATTAGATGCTTTTGAATCTTTTTATATATTTAAAAACAAAAATAATCTTATGAATAATGATGATGGACCAATCAAAGATTCAATATTCAAAAAATTTTTCAATAGATTTTGACTGTAATTTTGTTTAGAAACATTTTTGTTTTTTGTTAGTTTTTTGACAAATAATTTAATTTAATTTAATTTATAAATCTCACTGACGATGGAAGCATTGCTTCTGAAATGTGCATTTGAGGAAATAAAATAAGTGTTTTTAACTGTTGAAAATTATATTAATCTTTTTATTTAATTAATACAAACATAAAAATATCGAAAACACTTTAATTTTTTTCAATTAATTTCAAACAAACTAACAAAAAAGGGCGAGAGGGCTCCCGACTTAATTTAGCTTGTGAACAAAATGGCACTTCCTTGCCACAGTTGACTCTCTGGTTCTACTCTGTGTTCTTTAACTCCACCTTTTTTAGTCTAATTTTCAATTAAACAACAAAAATATTGAAAATTGCAGTTTATATCCGCTTAAGAAATAAGCGAGGCCGTTTATCCGCGATATCCGCTTATTTTGTTGTCGTTTTTAACACGCAGGAGTTTTAACAAGCGAGTTTTGAATGAATGTTTCTTCACGGGTATCGCTTTTCGCGAGGAATTGGTAGTTTCTCCGAAGCGTTTTGAATCGGCAAAAACAGAGATTCGGTTCAAAATGCTAATACAACAATGAAATTGAATAGTAAACGCTCTGGGCATTTAAACAGATAAAACATTTTTTCAGTGTTGCCATTTCTTTGATCGTTGAGCAGTCTGTTTTTTATCGTTTGAAACCCACTGCAACTGCAGTTTATCAATCCACTCGATAACTGTAGCGTGTACCCTTTTTTTTGCAGTGAATAATATCAAATCTCGAAACAAAAACTTTTTTATAAACAACACTCACAAAATTTAAAGCAATCGAATCTTAACTTGTGAATCAAAGATAGAACAACAGTGCATAAGATTTTGCGTTCTTAAGTGAAATATGTTGTGGTACCGGTGGCGTGATGGTTAGCATTGTCACCCAGAGGTTCGTGGTTCGAATCCCAGCAGAGGCGAAAATGTTTTTCCATGGGTATTGCCTTTCACGAGGAATTGGCAAGTCCTCCGTTTGTAAATTGTCATGAAAAGCGCTTTCTCGATTAGGCGTTCGGAACCGGCAGAAAATTGTAGATCCCCTCCATTCCCTTACAAGACACGGTTGTGAAAAAGACAATGGGACTCCTCGCTCTGTTGCGCTACCCTATTTATTTATTTTATTTTTAACAGAGATATGTTCTGAGACACCCCGAGCTTTGCTTCACCTCCCTGTCCTTAGGCGAAGTTCACATTGGTCGATTTGTAGAATCTTTGCGCGTATAAAGCGAATATTTTCTTGTTTTTCTTCTCTGTTACCCCAATGTTCCTACTTACGTTTTTTTTATCGCTAAAATTATATCCAAAAAATAACAAACAAAAATGTGTGTACAAACACACGTTGCTAATTTTTACTTATCCCTTGGCTATCTGCTCTAATTAGTTGTTGCACCCGCAAATATTATGGTAATCACAAAAACAGCATATTTAAAATTAAGTCAACATTCAAACTCTTACCGACATTAAAAATTACCGTTAGAGAGTGTAACTTCTTTTCTATCAAGAAGCCGGTGATTTTTCTACTTTCAAGCATCATATAGAGTCAACACCGCCCCCAATTGTTACAAACATTTGTTTCTTTGATATAACATTTTTATTTTTAAATAGTATGTAGGTTTAAAAGGGTTTCCTCATTCTTTTTTCTTTTAAATAAAATTGTACATCATGCATAACACATTAATATCCATTTGTGGACTCTTTTTGTAAGGCAAATTAAAACACATATTAGGTAGGTAATCTTTTGATTTTTGTTTTCTTTTTCTTTTTTTGTAATTGCTGGGTTATACAGTATAGATATTCTATTAAATATTTAAAAACTATTTCATAGGCTAAAATACGCTTAGGAAATACTTTTTCAATAAACTTAAGTCCTGCTTTTTCTACTTTAATTATGTTCTTTTCGTCTAATATACGGTCCTCCTGTTTTTGTTTTTAATCATCGCATGATCATTAGTTTTAATATTTCCTTTTCCATTATATTAATTTTTCAATGTAGCCTTCATTTAAAATCAGCAGAATAAAAGCTAATAACCTGTATTAGATAGCTCTGACTGACACTCCTGGTTTTAATAGTGTTGTGTGTGTGTAATTGTTTTATCTGGGCGCATGTATCTATGTGTTGTCTATTAACTCTGGTTCTCGCTTTTCCACGCCCCACACAAATAAAAACGTATAAATCACAAAAGCACTTTTTTTAAATTCCCATCATGGAATTGCGTCTCTGAATTTAAAACAATCTTTTTTCTTCTTCTAATAGAAAATGAAATCAAAAAGAAATAGTACCTATAATACAAATAAAAACAATTATTATCCTTGCTGGAGGACATTTCGCACACAGTACAAGACCTCTGTTGATGTGGGTAATTTAAGCAGCGCAATTATCCGCAACAGGGTGATGTACTCTGGCTAGTTGTCATTGTCGCGGTTGCATGCTGGGCGGCTGTTCACGGTAAGCTTTCAGCTTTGTCTCCATAGCCTAAAAAATACAAAAAGGGGAAAACTTATTAAGATCGGATTCCATAAAGTCACTTTGGAGAGGACAGTAGTTGTTAATACGACACAAAGGAAGATGGGATTAGTAAAGCAAACATTCCTTTTTCAGTTTGATAAAACATTCCAGTTTTTTTTTTCTTAAGTTAAACGCGGTTAAGAGCTTGATGAAATAAAATTAGATAAGATGGCAGATTCTAAAAAAAAGGTGAAAAAAAAAATAAGAGTCGTGTGCAAACATATACTTAAATAAAATAATATAACAATAGGTAGTTTACTAAAACGCATTTGCAAAATAAGCAGCCTAAAAAATTAAGAATGCTGCCGAAAGTCGCTATATCACGCGGATGAAGTCGCGGGCACAGCTAGTTTTAATATAAATTATAAATAATTATTAAGATTTTAGAGCTATCTTTTAATTATATTAGTTTTAAGTTAAATTTTAAAAAGAAGACCTATTACAAGCTTGAATTTCGGTCTCAAAGGACAGTTCATGTACTGAATACTGGGGCCGAATTACGGCACACGCTATCGAATAAGTCGTATCGGAGTTATGGGAATTTGGTATTACCGCTCACGAAATTTTTTTTATGTAACTTTTTTCTATACGTCATTTAAAACACATTTCCGAAAATTTCATGAAAATCCATGGACTGGCCCTGGATTCCTAGGTTTTGCCTTTTTTATGTCTAACCGCCTTGCACTATAAGCTATATGTTTGGAAATGCTAACTTCTTTATCGATACAGCTATATTGTATAAACAATAAACTTAAATAAAACTGAAGAGCGTGAAGAATAGGACATAAAACTTAAGTATATTTATTTCTGAGCAGCAAAACTGTGTATGAAATTTGGATCAAAACTTCATTCAGTCTTTCGTAATGAGATAGGTATTGTGTAGAATGTCGAAACTGAAAAATGATAAAAGTGTGGATTTTCAAAAGACAAAACCGCAAACTTGAGCAAATAAATATGTGCAATTGAATGCGATTATTGTTAACGAAAATAATATGGACAAACAAAACGAAAGAAGCCCAAAAATTCGCAATTGCTTTAAATGATGACGAAAATTATTTTGTACAAAAAAGACTTCAATGCACTCATGTAAGTAACTGTAAGTAAAAAGCGAACAAACGTTTTCGTGTGTGCGAACGATTTGCAATGTCTTTCCTATTGAAAAACGTTTGATCGCTTTCTATAGAATCTGGCCCCTGAACTTTTTATGTCAACTTTGAAAAAGTAAAGAGCAAAACCAAATCTATGATCAACGACTCCAATGATGGACCAACAAAGTTAAGTCTCGAATGCTGATGGAACTGCGTACGCTCGAAAGCAATTAAATGTGTGTTTTTTCATTGTAAACATATATGTATGTGTGTCTCTTTTCTTTTTTATTCAATCTACACTTAAAATCTATCAAACTATATGTACATATGTATACCGTACACCTACGGTATAAGTATATTGTTTTATCTTAAAGTAAAAAAATACATGTTACTTTTCTAACCGTCATTTTCTCCTGCTTGTTGTTTCTTCTTGGAGGGCTTTCCTTTTAACTTTTTCTTCTCAATAACCTGTTGTACTCGTTTTAATTGTTTGTCTTTGATTTTTTGATCCAGTTTCGCTTTGAATGGTTTTTTTGCAGAAGTTTTCTGTTTTTGTTTTTCTAGAATAAGTGGAAAAAAATTTAATTATTACGTATGTATCTTTTAAATCAAAGAATAAATCGAATAATTTATATATTTTGTATTCTTTTGGCTATCTTACCAGCAAACACTTTTGCCGCAGCGACTGCATCTTTCGCAGCAAATAAGTCATCGTACTCATCACCTTCATAAGCGTGCATTGGTCTTGTTGCTTCGTGTCGAACCTTCTGTTCAACTCTGTTCACATATTTGTCGCTGGATGCCTTCTTCAATGTCTACCTTTGCTTCGATGGACTAACATAATCAGGATTCTCCCAAAGAGCACTTCCAGTAAATGAGCCTTCAAATATTTTCACGGGGTTCATAACAAAACGAGGACCCACTTCAGCCAAACCTCCATCCTCTGATAAAATTTGAAAATTCCTAAACCAGATTCGATTGTCGAGGAATGTAAATGTGAAAACATGATCGATAAATGGCTGGCTCTTTGGATGGTGATTCGGAACTCCGAAGGTCTGAATTAAAAGTTCTTTGAGAAGAGATAAATGTGGAACTTCATCAAACTTCTGGTCAAAAGAAAGCAAAGGCCGAGAACCACGCAAGCAGTTTCCAGTCATTTTCAGTTCTCCCATAGTGTGAATGTTTTATATAAGGAATTTAGCTGAAGGACCTTTGGGAACATTTGATAGCCACATGTACAAATCTCGTTTTCGTCTGCCTTCGAAGAGTACCGCTCTATTGCAATGCTTCATTTCGCACATTTCATTAACCAATGACAGAGATTTCGATCGTTCCATTTTAGACTCTGGTCTGTGGTGAGGCATCAATGTTTTGATATCAGACATTAGATGACGATCTCTGTGATTTATACCACGAGCAGCGAAAACCAGAACGCGCTGTTTATTTGTCCACTTTTCCTGCAATAATAAATAATATATTCTGTAGTTGAGGAAATATTTTGATTTTGTTTCTTTTATACATACTTTTTTAGGTATGGGATCATCGGACAACCTTTTTGCCGGCAGTGGTGGATTCTCATCTTTGGGTATTTCAACTGAAGCGACTTTTGCTTTTTTCTTTATAAATTTTCTGCCCATATTTATCGGAAGTGTTTAGACAAAATTTTTATATCCTTGTTGCTTGTAAAAATGCACGTGTTTATGCCAACCGCAAGTCGCAACTCGTTCGGCCCTTCGGCGTTGGTGTTTTGCGCTTTCACTTTTCAATATGAAAATGATGGCTTGGGGCTAGTGGCTTTCTTTTGCATTTATTGCCAGTGTTCAATGAGTGGCGTCTGGTGCACAGAGTAGATAATACAGAGTATCCACTTCCACCCCTTCAACCCGAAACACCGGCAAAAAATTTTTCAATATGGCGTCCTATTTCTGAGTTTGAGGCTCTGTGCTCACTAGTATGAACTGTAAAAACTTAACTAAACGCCTGCATCGGTATGAAATTTTTTACTAATTTTTGTCTTTTTCAGTGAAATACTGGTCAAAATGTAAAAAAAGTTGATTTCTGCAACTTAAACTCATTTTTCTAAATTCTAGGCTGTATGAAAATTAAAAATTATCGATTTTTTTTTGCAACCAAAAAAAAAATTTTTTACTTTTCAAACTCAACTGACTTTGATCTGTGGGAAGTGAAGGCCAGTGCGGGCATCCGGGTGCGGGCATCCGGTTTAGTTTAGCTTGTAGGCAAAACGCACTACCTTGCTGAAGTGAACTCTCTGGTTCTACTCTGTGGTTGAATCACCAAAAGCCATTGTATATGGAATCTAAATTACTATCGAAAACAAAACCAGTCCCTGAAAGCCATCTATGTATCCGTCGGCGGATACATAGATGGCTTTCAGGGACTGGTTTATTTTCGAGAGTAATATATACCTCGTTTCCACTTAGAATCGGGTAATCGGATCGGATTATGATTCAGATTTCGATGCAGGTATCTACTTACCCACTGAATCGAGTAATATAGGTATACAACACACTATTTTGAATCGATCCAGCTACAAGAGCTGTATCGGATCGGGTAATCCTATTTCAATTCGATCTAGGTATACACTGGCACTAATTCGAATTGAAGTGTGATTCAATTCTAAGTGGAAACGAGGTAATAGATTAGATACATATGCAACGCAAAAGCTAAAAGCGCGTAATGGATCAGTGATGACAAGTCATGATTTTTATTAAAGAGTACCCGTTTCTAATTATTTTATGCTTCGGAATATATTTTTTATATCCCAATAAAAAAAATTAATTTTCTAAAAAATATTTTTTCGAAAACTCGAAATTATCATACATTTGGCGTATGATAATGGTTTGCTATCATACATCATACGAGGCATAAAATTATCATACATGTAGCTTAGTTATCATCTGCTGGCAGCACTGGTCGCAAACAAAAATTACAAAAAAGCAAGTGACAGCTGTCAAGTCGACGGCTTACGTTCAGGAAACATAACAGCTCCGAAAGAGATGGCGTTCAAGAGATGAGAAATTTGTTTTCTGTTTCCGCCACCACAGAGTAGATTATACTTTCAATTTTTTTTCAACTTTTTGACAATGTTGATGGCAAATAATATTCAACATTCTTCATTAATACCGAACATGACTGCTAAAATGAAAAATTTTAGAGGAGCAGCGAAAAGTTTAAAAGAAAAGAAAACTTCAGTTATCTTCAGTAAAGCTGATAAAAGCAATAATATTGTAATACTTGATAAACAGGAATATATTGAAATAACTGAACAATTTATAAGAACTGGACCTTATGAAGAAGTAATTTTTAATCCTTTGCCAGGAATGATAAGGAGAACTAAAGAAGCTATCAAAAAAGCAGTAAAAGTTTTTAATGATCCTACTTTATCAAGGAAATTAAATGTTTCAAATCCAATTTTACCAAGATTATATTCTCAGTTGAAATTACATAAACCAGGAAAACAAATAAGACCAATTACATCAACAACTGGATCGATATTATCAAAACTTGAATGTTGGTTATTAGAAAAACTGAATAATCTCCCAATCAAATTTGAAACAGCAGCTATAAAAAATGGAATTGAATTTGCAGAAAAAGTAAAGAACTTTAAAATAGCTAGCAACGAGATTCAAGTTTCATTCGATGTTGTTTCATTATATCCAAATGTTCCAATTGATGAAACTTTAGTTTTTCTGAGAAAATGGCTAGAAAGAAATGCACTTAAGCCAGAAGAAATAAATGAATTTGTAATACTTACTAAACTGTGCATGGATGAAAATTGGTTCCAATTTAATGAAAAGTTTTACAAACAAAAATTTGGCTGCAGTATGGGATCACATATGAGTCCATTTTTAGCAAATTTATTTATGTCGCATATAGAAACTGATATGAAAAATCAAGTAAATTTTCCAAGAATTTGGTTAAGGTATGTAGATGATATATGGGCGATAATCAAAAAACATGAACTCCGACAGTTCATTAACAAATTAAATAAAACTAAATACCCATCAATAAAATTTACATATGAAGAAGAAATTGAAGGGAAACTAAATTTTCTGGATTTAAGTATAACTAGGAATGGAGACAATTTCGAATTGTATATATACAGAAAACCAACGAATACTCTGAGATACATTACATCAGACTCGTTCCATTCCTTTGAACATAAGATGTCAGCTTTTCACTCAATGATTTTTAGAGCTCTAACAGCCATATTATTGAGAATTCGTAAAACTAGAAATGAAACTAGTTTCTGGTAAAACTAGTTTCGATTCAAGTTTTGCAAAAATTAATCAAAACTAGTTTTTAAAAAATAATCGGTATTATTGATTTCTGGAGAAAAACTTGTTCAAGTTTTGAAAATGGTTTCTCGTTTTGAATATCGAGACTAGTTTCATAGCAAGAGCGGCTTTGATTTTGAAAACAAAATAGAAAATTCAAACAAATTCTGTAATTTGTAAACGTTTGATTGTTTGTATAAATATATGAAAATAAAATAAAGGTAAGTGTTGAACCTACCATTCTATTTCTCAAGAATAAGAACATTATGGGTGGTCGACGGTTCAAGATCATTAAAAGTAAAAAATTGACCGAAGCAAAAATGGAGACCCTGGCATCGCTTTGTTTATCAAATGGTAGAAGTGGTATTTGGTTCAAAGAGACAAGTAGACAAACGCTTTGCTCAAACAAAAAAGATCATTCAATGGATTACTGTCCAATCAGTGTTCAATTCGGTAACTACGCAACACATTAACGTAATTCAGTAGGTATAGAAATAGCACCTCTTTTAGTCCTATATAAGATGCACCTACCACGAATCATATCCGCCCTTCTAAGACGCTTCAAATTCATTTTGATGCATTATGCGGATAGCCGTTTCAGGTGACAGGCCCAATGTTAGATTTGGCGGATGCTTTTCATCTTTCGGTTTAGATGGTTTTGAGTCAGATATACCAAATTTGTTGACTGGCACAGACACCCTGCCAATTGCTTCGACTGTGGCAGATAAATATCCAACGGCAGCAGTAGCTAACTCTTTCCAATATTGCATCGCTGAGCAATGGGGAAATCTTTTGAATGCTGACTTCGAAGTTCGCAACGCAGAGTCTGTGAACCTTGCTCAAAAATCTCTGTGACAAGCCGAGTTGCCTTGCACAGAAATCGAAGCAATAAGTCCAATTGACGTTGCCTTACCAGCGGCTCCGTTTCCTGGTCACATGCAGTCTTTCCGTAGCAGAAACCCGCCAAATTACTTCCAATCGTTGGAGTTGGAGAAACACAACAAAGAAGTTCTTTTTAATCAGCAAGTACAGTTGATTATCGCTGCACACAATGCATTAGCTTGGTCCTGCAAAATGCGTGCTGCAATTATTAGTTTCTGAGCAGATGGCAGTGCCATATCTCACCTATGTCGCAATACCGGAAACCGGCCTTTACCGACTTTTGATATGGTCAATAGCCAATCCGGGGTGATTTACTGTGTATTGGGTAGCCAAATACGGTGTATGTGAATAACATGAATCCCCTACGAAGACGTACATACATACATACTTGCCAAATTAACCGATGCCGAAACGAAGCTTCAAAATGAATACAGAAAATGATGTTTTGATGAATAATACAAAAACGTTTCAAAACTAGTTTCGAAGTCCTCAAAACTAGATATTTCCAGTTTCATGAATTTCTAGTTTTATCAAAAACTAGTTTTACGATTTCGAGTTTTATGTATCACATTTTTTTTCAATAATAACGATTTGTTCAAAACTTGAAACTAGAAAACTAGTTCTACGAAAAACTAGTTTCGAAGTAAGTGAATAATATGGCTGTTACAGCCATATTATTGAGAATTCGTAAAACTAGAAATGAAACTAGTTTCTGGTAAAACTAGTTTCGATTCAAGTTATGCAAAAATTAATCAAAACTAGTTTTTAAAAAATAATCGGTATTATTGATTTCTGGAGAAAAACTTGTTCAAGTTTTGAAAATGGTTTCTCGTTTTGAATATCGAGACTAATTTCATAGCAAGAGCTGCTTTGATTTTGAAAACAAAATAGAAAATTCAAACAAATTCTGTAATTTGTAAACGTTTGATTGTTTGTATAAATATATGAAAATAAAATAAAGGTAAGTGTTGAACCTACCATTCTATTTCTCAAGAATAAGAACATTATGGGTGGTCGACGGTTCAAGATCATTAAAAGTAAAAAATTGACCGAAGCAAAAATGGAGACCCTGGCATCGCTTTGTTTATCAAATGGTAGAAGTGGTATTTGGTTCAAAGAGACAAGTAGACAAACGCTTTGCTCAAACAAAAAAGATCATTCAATGGATTACTGTCCAATCAGTGTTCAATTCGGTAACTACGCAACACATTAACGTAATTCAGTAGGTATAGAAATAGCACCTCTTTTAGTCCTATATGAGATGCACCTACCACGAATCATATCCGCCCTTCTAAGACGCTTCAAATTCATTTTGATGCATTATGCGGATAGCCGTTTCAGGTGACAGGCCCAATATTAGATTTGGCGGATGCTTTTCATCTTTCGGTTTAGATGGTTTTGAGTCAGATATACCAAATTTGTTGACTGGCACAGACACCCTGCCAATTGCTTCGACTGTGGCAGATAAATATCCAACGGCAGCAGTAGCTAACTCTTTCCAATATTGCATCGCTGAGCAATGGGGAAATCTTTTGAATGCTGACTTCGAAGTTCGCAACGCAGAGTCTGTGAACCTTGCTCAAAAATCTCTGTGACAAGCCGAGTTGCCTTGCACAGAAATCGAAGCAATAAGTCCAATTGACGTTGCCTTACCAGCGACTCCGATTCCTGGTCACATGCAGCTTTTCCTTGGCAGAAACCCGCCAAATTACTTCTTATCGTTGAAGGTGGAGAAACACAACAAAGAAGCTCTTTTTAATCAGCAAGTACAGATGGCAGTGCCATATTTCAACTATGTCGCAGTACCGGAAACCGGCCTTTATCGACTTTACCAAATACGCTGTATGTGAGTAACCTGAATCCCCTACGAAGACGTACATACTTGCCAAATTAACCGATGCCGAAACGAAGCTTCAAAATTAATGCAGAAAATGATGTGAAGTAAAAAAGTTTTGATGAATAATACAAAAACGTTTCAAAACTAGTTTTGAAGTCCTCTTCTTTTTCAATAATACCGATTTGTTCAAAACTTGAAACTCAAACTCGAAAACTAGTTCTACGAAAAACTAGTTTCGAAGTAGGTGAATAATATGGCTGTTTAGATCTTCAGTCTAACGCTCTCCAAACTGAGCTATTTTGGCAGATATCACTATTGGTACCAATTTTTTAACAAGTACTTTTTATTGTTAAAAAAAAAGAATGCCAAAGTAACAAATCGTCATATTTCTGAGCTTGGAAGAAATAGTTTATTCTTTTAGGGTCTGGAGAAACAGAAACACTTAAAATTCTGCCCTTCGTGTTCACTGTGTTGTTCAGAATCTACCCGAGAAAAGTAAATGAGCACATTAAGTAAATTGGAGTAATGAATTTTTACAAGGAACACGACAAACAGAAGAATGAAAGCTGAATAAAAATGATTATTTATCAAAATTCGGTGACTAGTGCAAGCCTGATTGGATGATGTGAGCTTGAATTTGATGCTAGCTGTTTACTAGAGGGGTGTATCTTTTTTTTTTGCTCAATGAAACGCTGTACCCACTTATACAATTTTATTCCATAAACTCCATTTACCAGCCATCCCTGTTGTTCACTCCTACAAGTGACTTATTTTTGTTCACTTACGTTGTTCACTTAAGAGTTGTTGTTTTTCCATGTGCGATGTCTTGCGATGTTTTGCTGAAGAATATGTATTCACATTTTCGTTACAATGCTTCGTTAGCTAGTTATAAAAATCAGAAGCAGAAAAAACAATGTTTCCTATGTTATTCTTATGGGAAAACGAAAGGTGCGATGCGCCACCCCTAAATATTTTTATTAAAATCTTAAATTTTAACTGGAGTCTTTATATACCTAGACGAAACTTTTAAACCTGTTTGGGAGAAAATTAAAAAAAAATTTTTCTGATACAGTCTAAACATACATACATCCTATTTTATATAAGGCAATGTTTTTTTTTCGCTTGTGTTAACAGACGAACCTAACTTTGCCTAGATCTAAGGCAATTTCAGATGCCTAGGCAACGTACACCCCTGTTTTGGATAACAACCAAACTCAGTTGAGTTGTGTATAAGGCAACCGAACTTTGAGACAACCGAACTAATTTTCAGTATTACATAAGAACACTATTTTCAGTTGAGTTAAAAAAAATATATTGCCTTCTTTAAGGAGTATTTTATATCAAATCAGCTGTCAAGGCTCGTTTATGTTCAAGTGTTGTGAAAAATAAAAAAGGCATTCAAGCAATGGAGAGTTCATATGATTTGAATTTTGATGATATGGAGCCCGAAACTTCCTCAAATGTAGCCAAAATAAGGAAAAGTATCCGAGACCACTCGAATCCACTGGAACTTCCAAACAGAAAGTTTGTATTGAAACATGAAAAAAAAAAAAAAAAAAACAAACTGGTAGAACTGTTTGTCTTTAATATTATTTTGATTTCAGATTTTTGAGTTACTTTAGGCTTAACAAGGAAGTATTCACGTATGTTCTTAATGAAATAAATGATTTTCTAAAACAACCACAGCGGTCCTCGGCGATTCCACCAATCCTCAAACTTGCCACTGCTCTCCGTTTCATGGCAGAAGGTAGCTATCAAAAATGTAGTGGCAACGACTTCAATTTAGGACTGGCTCAGCCAACCGTTTCAGTTGTGTTAAAAGAAGTGGTGGATACTATAGAGCAGCCCTGGACTGCTGCAAAGCAGACATAACCGCCATCCATGAAGTGCGATGGAGTGGACCGGGCATAAAGAAGATGAAAAACTGTGACATCTACTATATGGCGACTGCTACAGACATCAGAAACAGCGCCTATTCGGGTGCGGATTTGTCGTTAGAGGAAGACTCAGGGATGAGGTGATTAGCCAAAATCCAGTCAATGAGCGTATAATGACCATCTGCATCAGGGCTAAATTCGCTAACATTAGCCTTATTTGCGCCCATGCCCCCACAGAAGAGAAAGACGACGATTCCAAAGACTGTTTCTACGAGCTCCTCGAAGAAACGTATGAGCAGTGCCCTAGACACGACGTGAAAATCGTTCTTGGCGATTTTAACGCAAAGCTAGGGAAGGAGGACATCTTTGGAAACACAATCGGTAAGCATAGCCAATAGCCTCCATGACAAAACCTCCGAAAACGGACTGAGGCTAATCGATTTTGCTGCGGGGCTAAATCTTGTTGTAAGTAGTACACGCTTCCCGCATCTCAAAATTCATAAAGGTACATAGCGATCCCCAGATCAATTAACCGTCAACCAAATTGACCATGTTGCGATCGACGCAAGGCACTCTTCCAGTGTGCTAGATGTCCGAACTTTCCGAGGGGCCAACTTTGACTCGGACCACTACCTTGTTGTAGCCAAGGTACGAATGAGGATATCTTGTTCCCGACCAGCACGAACTAACGCTGTGAAGAGACGTCGGAAGCTACAATCGCAAGAGATTGCCAATGCCTTTTCCAATCGAGTGTCCCTTCAATTATCCTTGAATCCCATGCCGCCAGCATTAAACATTGAAGACCAGTGGCAGCAATGCCAAGAAGCCATCAGAACCGCTGCTTCTGAGGTTCTGGGTTTCACTCGGCCACCAAAACGAAACCCATGGTTCGATGAAGAATGCAGGCAGGCAAATGCAGCCAAGCAAAGAGCACGACAAATGCTTATGCAAACACGAACGAGGGCTGCTTACGATCAGTATAACGAGATTTACAAGGAGAGAAGAAGGGAAGAACACCAACTTCTCAAAAAGAAAAAGAAGCAGCATGAGAAGCGCTCGTTTGAGGAAATAGAGAGGTGCCATGACAGGAACGAGATTCGGAAGTTTTACCAAAAGGTAAAAGATCCTGCCATGGTGGCAAAACCCCGAACTCAAGACTGTAAAGACCAGCAGGGAAACATAGTTATAGAGTCACAGTCGCTACTGAGGATCTGGAAAGATCATTTCTGCAGACTGCTTAACGGCGATGAGGACACAAATTCCGCTGTCAGGCAGACTGCCCCATTCAGCTTGGACGATGATCAAGAATGCCGTCCTCCCGACCTAGAAGAAGTTAAGCTTGCTATATGCAAACTTAAATCAAATAAGACTGCAGGTGCAGATGGCCTTGATGCCGAACTTTTCAAGGCAGCTGGAGATCAGTTGGAAAGGAGCATGCACCAACTGATCTTCATGATATGGTCGGAAGAAAGCATGCCCGATGAATGGAACCTCAGTATCGTATGCCCGATCTTAAAGAAAGGAGACCCTCACAACTGCGCCAATTATAGAGGGATAAGCCTCCTTAACGTCGGTTATGAGATCTTGTCTGCTGAAACCCCACGTCAACAACTTGATAGGTCCTTATCAATGTGGTTTTAGACCAGAGAAGTCCACAATAGACCAAATTTTCACATTACGGCAGATCTTGGAAAAAACCCGAGAATGTAATATCGATATTCACCATCTTTTTATCGATTTCAAGGCCGCGTATGACAGTATCTACAGAGACGAGCTGTACAGAGCCATGTCTAGTTTCGGCATCCCTGCAAAACTCGTGCGACTATGCAGGATGACTTTGGAGAATTCACGCTGCTCCGTCAAGGTCGGTAAAGAACTCACCGAGACCTTTGATGTCGAAAAAGGTTTTAGACAAGGCGACAAACTGTCATGCGATTTCTTCAACATCATACTTGAAAAGATTGTAAGAAACTCAAACGTCAACACCAGAGGAACAATCTTTCAAAAGTCTGTACAATTACTCTCCTACGCAGACGATATTGACGTAATGGGAAGAAAAAAGCGTGATGTCATAGGTGCTCTTGCGAGTATCGAAACAGAAGCGGCAAAAATGGGTTTGATGGTTAATGAGGGCAAAACGAAGTATATGTTGTCATCAAACAAGGACACAGAACATCGACGAATTGGACAAAACGTCACAATAGACAGACATAACTTCGAGGTAGTACAGGACTTCGTCTACCTAGGATCCGCTGTAGACACGGACAACAACATCAATGCGGAGATCAAACGGAGAATAACTCTTGCCAACAGTTGCTTCTTTGGCTTAAGAAGGCAATTGAGAAACAAAACCCTCTCCAGAAAAACCAAGGTAACCTTTTATAAGACCTTAATCATCCCAGTTTTTGAAAACTAATACTTTGTTCTATAAATAAAATTTTATTTCAAGTTAATTTAGTGAATAGTTTTTGAGTAATCCAGTCTCAAAGTCAAAATTTTGAAAAATAAATTCTTACAATATTTTTCCTTACTAAGGCAAGTTATTTCTTCTTTAAATAATCAATGTTCTTATTAGTTTTGAGTCAAACACAGAAAACCGAGCTAAAAAATATTTCTTAGTTTTTGAGAAATTAAAAAAAGGCAAAAGGTACCTTGTCGCACTCCACTGCAAATTTTTAAATGACATTATTTGGCTGTCATCATTTTACTTTTTGGCTGCCGGTGTGCATTTTTCATATCAATTTGTGTGCTGTTGGTGTGCCTTTATGTGTGCATCGTTAAAATTTGACCCTCCTAATTTTTTTCGAACTCTCCGAAAAGTGTATGACTTAAAATCATTCATCATCATATATAATTTCAAATCATTGCTAAGTTTGTCATAGCAGTTTTTTGACTTTCGGTGTGCTTTCATAATGTCGCTTTTAGACTGTCAGTTTGCTCCCGAATCTTGAAATTATTGTTTAAGGTTCCTTAGTGTGGTTTGTCGTACACTATCAATACATACAACTGGCCTTGGATCAGACTCCACTACCAATGTTTTTACCAATTTACCAATTTCAAAAATTGATGTTTTAAAATAAATAAAATTAAAATAAATATGTTTAAGAAATCATGAACCTCCTATTCGTTATGCCCATGAGACATGATTTCTCCCTTTTAAGTGGACATGTTAGTTTTTGTTAGTCTTTGAAGTGTGTGGTGTTAGCTAGCAGTATTCTCACACTTGAAGTGTTTGTTTAAAAAAAAAAATGAACCAGCGCTCTTTGCAATAAAACTAAATTTGATGGGTTACATTAATTGCTATTCAATTTTAAAAAAGGGGTTTTCAGGTCTCTGTTCCTCACTATAGCCAAGACCATACACCGCCTTACTTCCGTTATTGACTAGACTTCTTACCTTTGTCACCTATAAAATTTTCTGTGGGCTCTTGGTCTTTCCATATTATTTACTTACAGAACATTTATGAAATATTTAATTTTATATTAATAAATATTAATATTTAAATTTAACCAGTATTTTCTTAAACGACTTTTTCCTAACATTTTGTAAAAATTATTTATTTTTTAGTTGAGTATGCGTTTACTGATTTCAATAGCGATCATTGGCAAGCAGAATCAATATAAAAACAAGCAATAGGTTTAAAAAAAGAAACAGCAATTTTACAGTGAAGTCCTAAATTAAAAAAAAAATTTTTGTGACCGATGTTCAGGTGTTCCGCTTCAAGCCTAGTACTCCCTTTGTCGTGAAATAAACGTCTGACATTTCAGAAAGTGAATTATTGACATTTCTCGCCAGTTGAAGTTTAAACCACAAAATAATTTTTATTTAATTTTTAGAGCTAGAAATTATTACAAGCAACAACTAATCGCAGTGCTTCTCACTTTACACACATTTTGTTCTTTGCAGTCAAACTGTCAGATCTTCACGTCTTGTCTGCAAGATTCCTGTACATTTTGCAAAATAAGGTTCCCGGCACGTGAACAAAAACTCCCAACTTTGGTCTCCACATGGCTTCACGAGCAAGTTCACTAGTGAAAGAATATGCCAAGTGAGTTGGTACTTCAGGTTGGTGGTTGAGCATCATCAGGAGACTAAACAAAGACTTGTGTCGGCGAATTTGTTCAAGTGCAAGATTACACAATGAATTGGTAAGTACAACTTTGACTTAAGTCAAACCAAAACGCCACTGGCAAAACATCAACTTATTTAAGTTTTACTTTGATCAAAGTCAGAAGTGTTTTGTCCATAGGGACAAAGGTGGGTCGAAACGCTTGCAGCTATTTCAACAAATAAGTAGCTCATTTCAAAGAGAGTTTTAACCGAAGAAACAATTTTTTTATTTATTATTGTGAGCTAAATAGTTGTTTTATGATGGCACATTCAACATACATTGTGTGCTGTCGGTTGTCCCCTTAATTACTGGCATAGTGTCTGATACATTGTGACATTCTGCAGAAGTAAATGAATGTTAGTTATCTATCTTGTTAGTCTTATATTCTTACTTATTCTTATTGATGCTTATTTTTAACTAACTAAGCCGCCCGGCTTTGCTCGGGTCTGTAGTTTTAAGGTTCCCGTTCTCGTTTTTCCTCTTCCGTGGGAACTTGGGGATGAAATATAATCTTTCTTACTGTGGGACTATGTGGTATAGGTAAGGTACACATGCTATTTAGAATAACAGTTACTTCAAGGTTAAGTTTATGGATAAGGACGAAGTATGCAAAAAGTGAACGAAAGCAGTTAGAAGGAACTTGCCATGTTTGTCGAACTTTACTCAGGTTCTCACTCAGGTCTGACAACACAAAGATTTGTAAATGAAGTAAGTTTTTTCAGTTTTCTTCAGACGTGGAGCTTTAACGGCAACGTACCTTCTTACCCTAAAGGGGTTAGGTTTCGAATTAGCGGCAAGAGACAGCATTAGGTTTTGGATGCATTAAATTCTACGAAGTTTCTTACTCCCCATTAAACTGACCAGGAACCAGGTTAGAATTCACATGAGTGGATCTTGCATCGATGGAACTCTTAAACTCTTAATCGTCAGTATGTGCACCTCTTGTGAAATAGTCATATGCTTGACATCTCAAAGGTTCCCGCAAAATGATTACTCTTTCTTCGAAAACGCAAGAAATTTTACTTTCGTTTGACATGGCCTTAATCTACACAAACATACTTTCGTCCTAAGACGGACTTTAACTCCCATATATAGGCATGGGCAGGTGCTCCAACAACTTACTTGAATCTTTTGTATTGTATTCAGAGAAGAGGCTTCATATTATTTAGTGAAAGGAACATCAATAAAACATTTGCGTCACTAGAATATATGGTCGTAATCAAAACGTTTCTTGTCTCTCCTTATAATATGGTTTTTTCTGCAGACAGTTCTCTAGTGTGATAGCCAGTTGCTTCCTTGAGACAAGTCAAGGAAGTCGCAATACTTACGCTTCTTATAATGACCATCAGCTTATCCTTTAGCCCAATTTCCAACGTACTGTCAAATACAGAGGTTCCTTTTTTTGGAATGCATTTCCCAGTTGTATTTTCCCTTTGCCTTGGAATCTTTAGATATTTAAAACTAATTTGCATCGGCATTTTCTTTAAAATCCCCCCTTTTTTCCTAATACTCACACTGTGTGCTAAGTACAGTATCGAAAAAGCTGAGTACGAGACTTTAGGATTCTCTCTCCGAAATATATTTCGTGGAACAAGATTATCAACTACACATTATCAAAATTGAATAAAACCTTAAAATAAAATATTAAAAAATTAAATTAAATATTACAATGGGTGCCACAGTTGCTAATACATATAAACGCTGAACATTTCATCAAAGTCGTTAGAGCAATTTATTTACAAACCCGTTTTTTATTTTTCACTTTTTTTTAAAAACGAAAACATTCCAAAATAATTAAAAAATTTTAAAAATTTTTAAAATTTTAAAAACTTACGGACTTCTAAAATAAAAAATTTCGTCAAAATCGTGTTAGTCATTAACGTGAAAGTCGGTTTTGAAAAAAGACGGTACTATAAGGGGTGTACCGTCTTAAGACTTTTTTTTAAATTTATACCATAAAAAATACGATCAAAAAATAGTCTCTCACAAAAAAGTTTATCGAAATCGTTTGAGCCATTTTTGAGAAGAATAAGTTTTATCATATAAGTTGTATGATAGGTACCGTTATTTCAAGACCCACACACCCAATTCCTATGTAGGCTGACCCACAGACACTAACTGCAAGTTTTGAAGAAAATCGGTCAAGGTATCTAGGCTGTAGGCTGTAGATCCATATACGAACAGACAGACAGACAGACAGACAGAATTATATGGCCCACTTTTTTCGTATTCTCTATCATCGTAAAGTCGTATTTGATAGTTGTCTCAAAAAATTTTTCTGCACGGTTACAAAACTTGCTTTATAGTATCTACCCATAATTGTAAGTAACAACATGCTTACCTTTTGAAGAAAAAAATGCGTACCATTTGACAGCCCTGTTCATTAACTGAACTCGCCCGGCATTAGGATACTGCTACTTCAATGAGAATCGAGGGCAACACTGTGCCCTTACTTGCTTTAAATTCATAGCAGAAATTAAAAATATGACAGACAAAAGTAAGCAGAGCAACTGCCAAATTTTGTATTGTGGACATTTGGTATCATACTTTTTTATAGCAAACACAACAGCGAAGTAACAAAATGGTGGAGAAACATATGCAGATGACTGTAGTGTGTTTATGTGCACACGATTTATGCGCGTGTCAAGCGACGAATTCCACTCGTCACTTGATACTCCGCAATGTGATCTTGTGCACATCATCACACCATAATCTTCCCACGAATAATTTTCCATGAATAATTTTGCTGACTCCACTTCATGTATGAATGTGGAGTCATAGTTTTAGTTTTTAGATTCAGTTATTTTAGAGACAGTGAATAAAGAAGATCATGGAAATAAAGAACGGATTGACTTTTATTATAACATGACAGTTCCCTCTGCTTTAATAGCTGCGATAGATACCCAGCGATAAAAGTATGCCATCTATCGCAGGCTATGAAGATAAAGCTGATATAATGGTCTCCACCTGCGAATTCAAAGGCTGCTGTAATAGCTGCGATATATTTAAAGCATGTGGAGACCAGGGGTAAGCTCATCCCCAGCGCTCAAGGAGCACACTCAAGACGAGTTGTAATTTTCCAAAAACGCTTTGTTGCGGGATCAAAGGGCAACAAAGAAACAGCTTTCTATGATCACGGGTGTTTTCTTTAGACGTGTGGTTTTCAATACGGCAATACTTTTTTTCGAAGATGGTCTTTTTGACAGCTGTCACTTGATTTATGCTTAGTTTGGTTTGCCCTTTTATCGTGAAAGAGTTGAAGCCGCACGTCCACTGAACACTGTGTCGGTTAACTGTCTCGAAACGAAATTGACTTCGATTTTGCATAATTTAGTTTAAACCCGAGAGTTACCTCCAGAAGCGGTTGAACTAACACCACTGAACTATTTTTTGTGGGGTAATGCTTGACGACGTAAGTAAATCCGATACGATAGACGCCTTAGAAGAGAGTATTTGGTGCGTTTTTGCTGACATACGGCCCTAAATGATGTAGAAAGTGGTCGAAAATTGGGCCTCTCGGTTGGAATTTATTCGATCCCGTACGGCGGCGGGGCACTTACCCAAAATCTATTTTAAAACACAATTGCAAACCCTCATCTTTATGACAAAGCTTTTGAGGACGTGCTGCTAACACTTTACCACTGGTGGGGGGATATTAATATAGTATGCACTCAATAACTTAAACCAAACACAGTAAACGTCTTTTGCGCGACCACAGTCGTGATCGTAATCAATCAAAATTTTATTTATCAGTCTTCTTTTATTTGCAAAATTTGCTGACACATTCCATATTAAAGTTTTCATACCCACGATACAACGTGAATATGATCTCCAATAACAGCACGGCACCTTTTGGTGGTGACACGAGGCAACAAACAAATTAGCCCAGATGCCTTGTCAGCAAAAAGAATGCGCGAATTTGTACAAAAGCTGTATAAAAAAGCTAAAAATTCTTGACCGTAACATTAAATTATATGCATTTTATTTCTTCTTAAAAAACACAGTTGTGGTATTAGATATCCTTCACCTCTGCCGCTTTATTAAGAACTCCAAATTATTAAGGTGAATCGAGGAAGTTCCTCAAATCATTTTCTTATGGTATCACCACGGACCTAACAGTGGTCTAAGTGCGTCAGTTGCTTAATTGCCAGCCATTTAAATCTAATCTTACCTTACCTCCCATATCTGTATTTGGAAAAATGTTTTGTTTCCATATGTATCGCCTTTCGCGAAGAATTGGCAAGTCCTCCGTTAGTAGATTCATTGCCATGAAAATTGCTTTCTCGATTAGACGTTCGGAGTCGGCATAAAATTGTAGGGCCCCTCCATTCTATCACAAGGCATGGTTAGGAGAAATCCGCTAGGCCCCGCGGCTTTCCGCTCTGTTGTGCCACCCTATTTTTTTTATTTATTATACCCCCACCATCAACCAAGACCAAAAAGTTTTAGTTTACTACATATACTCTCTGAAAATAACTATAACAACTGAAAGTGCCAAGAAGTCAAAGTTCTTTATTGGTTTCATAACAAAACAGAGTGAGTTAGTATAGTAACTAAAGTCACTTCATATTAATTACCACATATTTTAGCAGCCTTCTTCAATTGATTTACTTTCCCCAATCAATAATACGTGGAGGTGGAGGTAGATCTAGTGGAGTTTATACGGTTGCTGATACTGATAATGTTGGTGGAGGTTGTTGTCCTGGTTGTCCTGATGATGTTTGTCCTGGAGTTTCTACGGTTGCGGATACTGATAATGTTGGTAGAGGTTGTTGTCCTGGTTGTCCATTTGGATTTTGTCCTGGATTTAGATCTAGTGGATCTTCGGTTACTGATACTGATACGCTCGGAAGTGGTGGCACAAATGGTCCAGGTTGTTGTCCTGGTTGTTGACAATTTCCTCCTAGGAGAGGAGCAGCTACCATCAAAAGTGCAAAAACTACACAAATCTTAGATACCATTATTTCTTTTAAAGTTAGACCAACTGTACTGATCATACTCAGCTTCTTGCTTTTATACTCATCGATGGAGGTCAATAGTTCCCCCTCCGAGCTACATTTGCTATTGGTTGTCAAATATAGACACAGTTGAAAAAAGTTATTTTTATTTTATTTACGTCTGCGTATTTTCAAACCCGAAAAAAGCCAACAAACAAAAGTTTGAATGTGCATACCAATGGCATACTGTGTAGGCAAATATGATCTCAGCAGTGTTGCCACACTCCCCCCCCCCCCCCCCCCACCGTGCCCAAAATGTAGCCTCGTGGCGTTAAAATGTAATAGGATCTATGTATGTACATTTAAAATAAGTTAAAAACGACATTCCTCTTGTTAAATAAAGTAAACATGTCAACGGAAACTTGAAATTTTATTTCACCAAAACACAACGTAGACATTTAATTCAATAGGTTTAACAAAAGTAAATAACTCAACATTTCTTTAAATTCATATTTTTAACTCATAAAATGTAGGTACTTGTATTTTTGTAATGAGTGGCGGTGGCGTTATGATATGAAAAAGCCTGCGTGAAGCTAACCAATGAAGCGGGTGGATCATAAAATCCTTTGACATCACTTAAAAGTTCTTTTGCCGACAATATCGCATCAACAGTCGAAATATTTAAATTGTTTCTCTCGCTTAGACTTGAAAAACATCGTTCTGCTCTCCCACTGCTATGAGGCAAACTGCATAGCGTTAGTATATAGCTGCATAAATTGTTAAATGTTGGCCCTGGAAATTTTTGGCTTTCCTTAAATTAATCCAAAATTTTACAACATCTTCATCAAAATATTCGGTCAAGAGTTCTTAAGACCCCACTAACAACCTATATTCATCGTTTAAAATAACTGCATTTTCTCCACAATCCAAAAAAATTTTTAAGTAGGGGCATTATTGTAGGAATTTCGCCATTATCGATTTCAAATGGGTCTAACAACAGATATAGTTCCAGATATAGTTTTTCTGTCTGAAATTTGGATATATGAGTTTGAGGAAAATGATTATTTTATACCGGGCTTTAAGTTTCATTCAAAGACGAATGAAAACTATGCTGCCGGTGGAGTTGGTTTTTTTGTTAAAGATAACCACGTTGTTATTGAAGTTGTTTGCGTTAATTTACTTAGTGCTGATGTTTTAAAGGTTTCCGTGGAAATTGATCGAGTAACGTACGTATTTGTTTGTGTTTATAGATTGCATATGTTTAGTGTTGCGAATTTTATGAATGAATTCACTGACTTCTTGGCTAGGGAAAAATCAAAGAACTTAATTATTGTAGGTGATTTCAATGTCAACATTTTGGATGGTAATGACAACATTGCTAGTTACTTGGCACTACTCGCTTCTCATGGTCTTACATGCTTCATTTTTGAACCTACTAGGCCAGCCTCCAGAAGCTGTCTTGACCATATTTATGGGCGTCTAAGTAATGTTGAACTTAAGGAGTGTAAGAAATGTGTTTTCGATTTTAAAATTACAGATCACTGCATGACCGGACTAGTTTTTGACATTTCTGAAACGAGACGTTGTAATCCTCCTAAGTCAGTTGAGAGAAAGCTAAGATTGACTTTGCTAAACTTAAAAATGGTTTATGCTTTGAGTTTTGGGAAGATGTGTATGCTACCAATGATTCATCTGCTGCATACTCAATTTTTATCGATTGTCTGAAGAAGCATATATCGTCCGCCTCCTTTTTTGTATCACCCAAAAAAATTGTTAAGCATCTAAAGCCCTGGATATCTAGATCAGTTGTAAATAAGGTAACAACAAAAAATAAGCTTAGATTGAAGTGTAAAAAGAATCCTGGTAACCAACTATTAAGAATGAGGTATAAGAAGTTGTGTGCTGATTTAAAAAAAGAGATTCCTATATGCCGCGACACCTATTACCGTGAGCAATTCAACTCTGCACAAGGTAATATAAAAAATGAATGGCGTGTTGTAAATAGCCTATTGAACAAAGCTTCCGTTTCTAAGAAACCTACTGTTTTGCGTGTGGATAATTCTGTAATCTGCAATAAGCTCTGCATTGCTGACGCTTTCAATTGCCATTTCTCAAATATTAGTTGTAATGTTGGACCGAGTCATAACCATCAAATGTGTTGTAGTTGTCTTTCTATATGTCAAAGCTCTGAGAATATCCAAAGCAGGAGTTTTGTTTTTCAGCCTATATCTTCTTTTGAAATTCTGAAAGTTATTGGGAACCTGCCTAAATCGTCTTCGTGTGGAGCTGATGGTTTTTCTAGCTATATACTCAAAAAAATTGCGTATTACCTGGTGGATGTATTAGCATATGTATTTAATAGCTGCGTATTTGAGGGTGTATTTCCAGAAGAGCTCAAGTGTGCAGATGTATTACCATTATTCAAAAAGGGTTCTGCTACTGAAATTAGTAATTATAGGCCCATCTCACTTCTTTCTGTCTTCAGTAAAATTTTTGAAAAACTTATGAAAAATAGAATAATGAGTTTTTTTAAATAAAACTAAGTTTTTCAACCCAGCTCAATTTGGTTTTTTAAAGGGCAAATCGACGGAAGATGCTCTCTTACAATTTTGTTCGTTAACAATGTCACAACTCGACGAGAAAAAATGTGTAGCTGGCCTATTTGTTGACATCACAAAAGCATTCGATATGGTCAACCACAATATATTATTAAGGAAGCTGGAGAAAGCTGGATTTAGGGGTTTCATGCTTCATTGGTTCAGATCTTACCTTGTGAACAGGTCGCAAAGAGTGAAAATGGATGATATAAGGAGCGACGTAAAGTTTCTTGATTTGGGTGTACCACAGGGTTCTGTCCTGGGACCAATTCTATTTTTAGTTTATATCAATTCGCTTTTTGGTCTTAGTTTCAAAGGTTTACCAACTGCTTTTGCTGATGACATTGCGTTCTCTTATGGCACTTATAGTCCTTTAGACCTCGTTTTCAATATTAATTGGGATTTAGACCTATTGCGGCTCTGGTTCTACGAACATAATTTAGTAATAAGCTCTAAGACCAAGATAATGTTTTACAGCTTATCTTCATCTAGCATTTTGAATGCAAGTGTTTGCTTCCATGCTCCTGAATGTTGTTAATTCAAACTGTTTACATGCCACTGTTCGTCTGGTTTCACTCCTCCCTCCTTTAATTGTGATTTGAACTGTAGTGACAAATGTTTTCTAGTTGAGAATGTCAACGAGTTTAAATATTTGGGACTGACTCTAGATTCTCGGATGAGTTTTGCTAATCATGCTGAATCCCTGAAGAAGTACTTCCGCTGTACCCTGCGACATTTTTATTATTTGCGTAATGTATGCTCAACTAAACTGTTAAAAACAATTTACTATGGTATTTTCCATTCTAAGTTACAATATGAAATTGCTTGCTGGGGTGGTGAGTATCGTAACAAAATACAACCACTTTTGCTATTGCAGAAATATGTCGTTAGAAAAATTTGTCGTAAGGCTAGTAGGCACTCTAGCTTTCCTCTGTTCTGTGCTCTTAAAATACTACCAGTTCGTCATTTATACTGTTTCAAGGTGCTAAAAACTTTCTATATGAAGTCTGGCAATCTCAATTGTCGTTTAATTTCGAGATACAATCTTCGTGGAAACCTTTCAAACTTATTATCTGTTCCTTTTTTCCGTACCACTGCTTATCGTAATTTTTTCTCAATTATGTCATATCGGTTGTTTAACATTCTTCCTCAATCAATAAGGACAATAACTGTACCTGGAAAGTTTTTTACAAGCGTTAAATTGTGGCTTTTTTCCTTAGACTATCTTGCTCTGGATTCTCATATTTTTGATGTTCTGGGTTAACTTTGCTTCTAATTTCAAATTTAATACTACTTTTGTTATTCAACTTAGTGATTTGATATCAACTTTTGTATTATATAAACATTTTTATTTTGAATTTTAATATGTGAATTCTAAAAGGGTCACCCCACCCAATTACTTTTGATTATTGTTATTTAAGCTTTTGAAGTGGCATTCAACTCTATTTTTCAATTTCTTAAAAATAAAGAATGCTAACCTTTCTTATATTTTTCTTTTAATTAAATGAAATTTTTATATATTTGTATTATTTAACAATTGTTAAGAAATTTATATGAAATAATAAATATACTATACTATACTATATTAAATATTTATTTTTACTACGAGTATCATTTCTTAAACAATTTAACATAATATCGGCATAGCTGAGACTTAACGCTTTTTAAGACAGAGTTTTCAACGCTTTCATTTGCGCAAAATTTATCAAAATGATATCCAATATACATGAATGAATATGGCAAATAATTAACTTCACTTCGAAAATCGAAGTCATTTCAAATCATTTCTGTCTTACAAATCTTTTTGTAAATTACTTTCAAGAAACTACTTACAGCCATATTATTGAGAATTCGTAAAACTAGAAATGAAACTAGTTTCTGGTAAAACTAGTTTCGATTCAAGTTATGCAAAAATTAATCAAAACTAGTTTTTAAAAAATAATCGGTATTATTGATTTCTGGAGAAAAACTTGTTCAAGTTTTGAAAATGGTTTCTCGTTTTGAATATCGAGACTAATTTCATAGCAAGAGCTGCTTTGATTTTGAAAACAAAATAGAAAATTCAAACAAATTCTGTAATTTGTAAACGTTTGATTGTTTGTATAAATATATGAAAATAAAATAAAGGTAAGTGTTGAACCTACCATTCTATTTCTCAAGAATAAGAACATTATGGGTGGTCGACGGTTCAAGATCATTAAAAGTAAAAAATTGACCGAAGCAAAAATGGAGACCCTGGCATCGCTTTGTTTATCAAATGGTAGAAGTGGTATTTGGTTCAAAGAGACAAGTAGACAAACGCTTTGCTCAAACAAAAAAGATCATTCAATGGATTACTGTCCAATCAGTGTTCAATTCGGTAACTACGCAACACATTAACGTAATTCAGTAGGTATAGAAATAGCACCTCTTTTAGTCCTATATAAGATGCACCTACCACGAATCATATCCGCCCTTCTAAGACGCTTCAAATTCATTTTGATGCATTTGCGGATAGTGCACGAGAACGCCATAATATGATAACAACGCAACGGGGGGCGGAGGTTGATAAATTGCCGTTTCAGGTGACAGGCCCAATGTTAGATTTGGTGGATGCTTTTCATCTTTCGGTTTAGATGGTTTTGGGTCAGATATACCAAATTTGTTGACTGGCACAGACACCCTGCCAATTGCTTTGACTGTGGCAGATAAATATCCAACGGCAGCAGTAGCTAACTCTTTCCAATATTGCATCGCTGAGCAATGGGGAAATCTTTTGAATGCTGACTTCGAAGTTCGCAACGCAGAGTCTGTGAACCTTGCTCAAAAATCTCTGTGACAAGCCGAGTTGCCTTGCACAGAAATCGAAGCAATAAGTCCAATTGACGTTGCCTTACCAGCGGCTCCGTTTCCTGGTCACATGCAGTCTTTCCGTAGCAGAAACCCGCCAAATTACTTCCAATCGTTGGAGTTGGAGAAACACAACAAAGAAGTTCTTTTTAATCAGCAAGTACAGTTGATTATCGCTGCACACAATGCATTAGCTTGGTCCTGCAAAATGCGTGCTGCAATTATTAGTTTCTGAGCAGATGGCAGTGCCATATCTCACCTATGTCGCAATACCGGAAACCGGCCTTTACCGACTTTTGATATGGTCAATAGCCAATCCGGGGTGATTTACTGTGTATTGGGTAGCCAAATACGGTGTATGTGAATAACATGAATCCCCTACGAAGACGTACATACATACATACTTGCCAAATTAACCGATGCCGAAACGAAGCTTCAAAATGAATACAGAAAATGATGTTTTGATGAATAATACAAAAACGTTTCAAAACTAGTTTCGAAGTCCTCAAAACTAGATATTTCCAGTTTCATGAATTTCTAGTTTTATCAAAAACTAGTTTTACGATTTCGAGTTTTATGTATCACATTTTTTTTCAATAATAACGATTTGTTCAAAACTTGAAACTAGAAAACTAGTTCTACGAAAAACTAGTTTCGAAGTAAGTGAATAATATGGCTGTAAATATTCCAATGACAATAGAAACAAAAAGAAAAGAATTCCAAAAAATTAAAGATATAGCCAAAATTAACGGATATACTGAAGAGTTTATTGAAGATTTAACAATTGCACATAGCAGAAAACAGGAATTGAGAAATTATACAACTTTAGATCTTATAAGAAACGAAAGAAATGAAGAAAAGAAATATTCAAAATTTTATTTCTATCCAGAAATAACATCTAAGATAAAACCAATCTTTAATAAATATAATATCCGTATGAGTGAGTGCAGCGAAATAAAAATAAAAAATCTGATTGGAGGATCTAAAGATAAAATTGAACAGCTTCAAAAATCAGGAATTTATTCTATCGGATGTAATGATTGTGCAAAAGAATATATAGGACAGACAAGAAGACCTATTCTAAAAAGATTTAAGGAACATTTTGCACATCTTAAATATAATGAAAAAGAAAAGTCAAGTGTTGCAGAACATATGCTAGAAAATAGTCATAGCTTTAGTTTGCAAAATTTAAAATTAATAAGAAATGTAAATAGCAATTATGAATTAGATGCTTTTGAATCTTTTTATATATTTAAAAACAAAAATAATCTTATGAATAATGATGATGGACCAATCAAAGATTCAATATTCAAAAAATTTTTCAATAGATTTTGACTGTAATTTTGTTTAGAAACATTTTTGTTTTTTGTTAGTTTTTTGACAAATAATTTAATTTAATTTAATTTATAAATCTCACTGACGATGGAAGCATTGCTTCTGAAATGTGCATTTGAGGAAATAAAATAAGTGTTTTTAACTGTTGAAAATTATATTAATCTTTTTATTTAATTAATACAAACATAAAAATATCGAAAACACTTTAATTTTTTTCAATTAATTTCAAACAAACTAACAAAAAAGGGCGAGAGGGCTCCCGACTTAATTTAGCTTGTGAACAAAATGGCACTTCCTTGCCACAGTTGACTCTCTGGTTCTACTCTGTGTTCTTTAACTCCACCTTTTTTAGTCTAATTTTCAATTAAACAACAAAAATATTGAAAATTGCAGTTTATATCCGCTTAAGAAATAAGCGAGGCCGTTTATCCGCGATATCCGCTTATTTTGTTGTCGTTTTTAACACGCAGGAGTTTTAACAAGCGAGTTTTGAATGAATGTTTCTTCACGGGTATCGCTTTTCGCGAGGAATTGGTAGTTTCTCCGAAGCGTTTTGAATCGGCAAAAACAGAGATTCGGTTCAAAATGCTAATACAACAATGAAATTGAATAGTAAACGCTCTGGGCATTTAAACAGATAAAACATTTTTTCAGTGTTGCCATTTCTTTGATCGTTGAGCAGTCTGTTTTTTATCGTTTGAAACCCACTGCAACTGCAGTTTATCAATCCACTCGATAACTGTAGCGTGTACCCTTTTTTTTGCAGTAATAATATCAAATCTCGAAACAAAAACTTTTTTATAAACAACACTCACAAAATTTAAAGCAATCGAATCTTAACTTGTGAATCAAAGATAGAACAACAGTGCATAAGATTTTGCGTTCTTAAGTGAAATATGTTGTGGTACCGGTGGCGTGATGGTTAGCATTGTCACCCAGAGGTTCGTGGTTCGAATCCCAGCAGAGGCGAAAATGTTTTTCCATGGGTATTGCCTTTCACGAGGAATTGGCAAGTCCTCCGTTTGTAAATTGTCATGAAAAGCGCTTTCTCGATTAGGCGTTCGGAACCGGCAGAAAATTGTAGATCCCCTCCATTCCCTTACAAGACACGGTTGTGAAAAAGACAATGGGACTCCTCGCTCTGTTGCGCTACCCTATTTATTTATTTTATTTTTAACAGAGATATGTTCTGAGACACCCCGAGCTTTGCTTCACCTCCCTGTCCTTAGGCGAAGTTCACATTGGTCGATTTGTAGAATCTTTGCGCGTATAAAGCGAATATTTTCTTGTTTTTCTTCTCTGTTACCCCAATGTTCCTACTTACGTTTTTTTTATCGCTAAAATTATATCCAAAAAATAACAAACAAAAATGTGTGTACAAACACACGTTGCTAATTTTTACTTATCCCTTGGCTATCTGCTCTAATTAGTTGTTGCACCCGCAAATATTATGGTAATCACAAAAACAGCATATTTAAAATTAAGTCAACATTCAAACTCTTACCGACATTAAAAATTACCGTTAGAGAGTGTAACTTCTTTTCTATCAAGAAGCCGGTGATTTTTCTACTTTCAAGCATCATATAGAGTCAACACCGCCCCCAATTGTTACAAACATTTGTTTCTTTGATATAACATTTTTATTTTTAAATAGTATGTAAGTTTAAAAGGGTTTCCTCATTCTTTTTTCTTTTAAATAAAATTGTACATCATGCATAACACATTAATATCCATTTGTGGACTCTTTTTGTAAGGCAAATTAAAACACATATTAGGTAGGTAATCTTTTGATTTTTGTTTTCTTTTTCTTTTTTTGTAATTGCTGGGTTATACAGTATAGATATTCTATTAAATATTTAAAAACTATTTCATAGGCTAAAATACGCTTAGGAAATACTTTTTCAATAAACTTAAGTCCTGCTTTTTCTACTTTAATTATGTTCTTTTCGTCTAATATACGGTCCTCCTGTTTTCGTTTTTAATCATCGCATGATCATTAGTTTTAATATTTCCTTTTCCATTATATTAATTTTTCAATGTAGCCTTCATTTAAAATCAGCAGAATAAAAGCTAATAACCTGTATTAGATAGCTCTGACTGACACTCCTGGTTTTAATAGTGTTGTGTGTGTGTAATTGTTTTATCTGGGCGCATGTATCTATGTGTTGTCTATTAACTCTGGTTCTCGCTTTTCCACGCCCCACACAAATAAAAACGTATAAATCACAAAAGCACTTTTTTTAAATTCCCATCATGGAATTGCGTCTCTGAATTTAAAACAATCTTTTTTCTTCTTCTAATAGAAAATGAAATCAAAAAGAAATAGTACCTATAATACAAATAAAAACAATTATTATCCTTGCTGGAGGACATTTCGCACACAGTACAAGACCTCTGTTGATGTGGGTAATTTAAGCAGCGCAATTATCCGCAACAGGGTGATGTACTCTGGCTAGTTGTCATTGTCGCGGTTGCATGCTGGGCGGCTGTTCACGGTAAGCTTTCAGCTTTGTCTCCATAGCCTAAAAAATACAAAAAGGGGAAAACTTATTAAGATCGGATTCCATAAAGTCACTTTGGAGAGGACAGTAGTTGTTAATACGACACAAAGGAAGATGGGATTAGTAAAGCAAACATTCCTTTTTCAGTTTGATAAAACATTCCAGTTTTTTTTTTCTTAAGTTAAACGCGGTTAAGAGCTTGATGAAATAAAATTAGATAAGATGGCAGATTCTAAAAAAAAGGTGAAAAAAAAATAAGAGTCGTGTGCAAACATATACTTAAATAAAATAATATAACAATAGGTAGTTTACTAAAACGCATTTGCAAAATAAGCAGCCTAAAAAATTAAGAATGCTGCCGAAAGTCGCTATATCACGCGGATGAAGTCGCGGGCACAGCTAGTTTTAATATAAATTATAAATAATTATTAAGATTTTAGAGCTATCTTTTAATTATATTAGTTTTAAGTTAAATTTTAAAAAGAAGACCTATTACAAGCTTGAATTTCGGTCTCAAAGGACAGTTCATGTACTGAATACTGGGGCCGAATTACGGCACACGCTATCGAATAAGTCGTATCGGAGTTATGGGAATTTGGTATTACCGCTCACGAAATTTTTTTTATGTAACTTTTTTCTATACGTCATTTAAAACACATTTCCGAAAATTTCATGAAAATCCATGGACTGGCCCTGGATTCCTAGGTTTTGCCTTTTTTATGTCTAACCGCCTTGCACTATAAGCTATATGTTTGGAAATGCTAACTTCTTTATCGATACAGCTATATTGTATAAACAATAAACTTAAATAAAACTGAAGAGCGTGAAGAATAGGACATAAAACTTAAGTATATTTATTTCTGAGCAGCAAAACTGTGTATGAAATTTGGATCAAAACTTCATTCAGTCTTTCGTAATGAGATAGGTATTGTGTAGAATGTCGAAACTGAAAAATGATAAAAGTGTGGATTTTCAAAAGACAAAACCGCAAACTTGAGCAAATAAATATGTGCAATTGAATGCGATTATTGTTAACGAAAATAATATGGACAAACAAAACGAAAGAAGCCCAAAAATTCGCAATTGCTTTAAATGATGACGAAAATTATTTTGTACAAAAAAGACTTCAATGCACTCATGTAAGTAAAAAGCGAACAAACGTTTTCGTGTGTGCGAACGATTTGCAATGTCTTTCCTATTGAAAAACGTTTGATCGCTTTCTATAGAATCTGGCCCCTGAACTTTTTATGTCAACTTTGAAAAAGTAAAGAGCAAAACCAAATCTATGATCAACGACTCCAATGATGGACCAACAAAGTTAAGTCTCGAATGCTGATGGAACTGCGTACGCTCGAAAGCAATTAAATGTGTGTTTTTTCATTGTAAACATATATGTATGTGTGTCTCTTTTCTTTTTTATTCAATCTACACTTAAAATCTATCAAACTATATGTACATATGTATACCGTACACCTACGGTATAAGTATATTGTTTTATCTTAAAGTAAAAAAATACATGTTACTTTTCTAACCGTCATTTTCTCCTGCTTGTTGTTTCTTCTTGGAGGGCTTTCCTTTTAACTTTTTCTTCTCAATAACCTGTTGTACTCGTTTTAATTGTTTGTCTTTGATTTTTTGATCCAGTTTCGCTTTGAATGGTTTTTTTGCAGAAGTTTTCTGTTTTTGTTTTTCTAGAATAAGTGGAAAAAAATTTAATTATTACGTATGTATCTTTTAAATCAAAGAATAAATCGAATAATTTATATATTTTGTATTCTTTTGGCTATCTTACCAGCAAACACTTTTGCCGCAGCGACTGCATCTTTCGCAGCAAATAAGTCATCGTACTCATCACCTTCATAAGCGTGCATTGGTCTTGTTGCTTCGTGTCGAACCTTCTGTTCAACTCTGTTCACATATTTGTCGCTGGATGCCTTCTTCAATGTCTGCCTTTGCTTCGATGGACTAACATAATCAGGATTCTCCCAAAGAGCACTTCCAGTAAATGAGCCTTCAAATATTTTCACGGGGTTCATAACAAAACGAGGACCCACTTCAGCCAAACCTCCATCCTCTGATAAAATTTGAAAATTCCTAAACCAGATTCGATTGTCGAGGAATGTAAATGTGAAAACATGATCGATAAATGGCTGGCTCTTTGGATGGTGATTCGGAACTCCGAAGGTCTGAATTAAAAGTTCTTTGAGAAGAGATAAATGTGGAACTTCATCAAACTTCTGGTCAAAAGAAAGCAAAGGCCGAGAACCACGCAAGCAGTTTCCAGTCATTTTCAGTTCTCCCATAGTGTGAATGTTTTCTATAAGGAATTTAGCTGAAGGACCTTTGGGAACATTTGATAGCCACATGTACAAATCTCGTTTTCGTCTGCCTTCGAAGAGTACCGCTCTATTGCAATGCTTCATTTCGCACATTTCATTAACCAATGACAGAGATTTCGATCGTTCCATTTTAGACTCTGGTCTGTGGTGAGGCATCAATGTTTTGATATCAGACATTAGATGACGATCTCTGTGATTTATACCACGAGCAGCGAAAACCAGAACGCGCTGTTTATTTGTCCACTTTTCCTGCAATAATAAATAATATATTCTGTAGTTGAGGAAATATTTTGATTTTGTTTCTTTTATACATACTTTTTTAGGTATGGGATCATCGGACAACCTTTTTGCCGGCAGTGGTGGATTCTCATCTTTGGGTATTTCAACTGAAGCGACTTTTGCTTTTTTCTTTATAAATTTTCTGCCCATATTTATCGGAAGTGTTTAGACAAAATTTTTATATCCTTGTTGCTTGTAAAAATGCACGTGTTTATGCCAACCGCAAGTCGCAACTCGTTCGGCCCTTCGGCGTTGGTGTTTTGCGCTTTCACTTTTCAATATGAAAATGATGGCTTGGGGCTAGTGGCTTTCTTTTGCATTTATTGCCAGTGTTCAATGAGTGGCGTCTGGTGCACAGAGTAGATAATACAGAGTATCCACTTCCACCCCTTCAACCCGAAACACCGGCAAAAAATTTTTCAATATGGCGTCCTATTTCTGAGTTTGAGGCTCTGTGCTCACTAGTATGAACTGTAAAAACTTAACTAAACGCCTGCATCGGTATGAAATTTTTTACTAATTTTTGTCTTTTTCAGTGAAATACTGGTCAAAATGTAAAAAAAGTTGATTTCTGCAACTTAAACTCATTTTTCTAAATTCTAGGCTGTATGAAAATTAAAAATTATCGATTTTTTTTTGCAACCAAAAAAAAAATTTTTTACTTTTCAAACTCAACTGACTTTGATCTGTGGGAAGTGAAGGCCAGTGCGGGCATCCGGGTGCGGGCATCCGGTTTAGTTTAGCTTGTAGGCAAAACGCACTACCTTGCTGAAGTGAACTCTCTGGTTCTACTCTGTGGTTGAATCACCAAAAGCCATTGTATATGGAATCTAAATTACTATCGAAAACAAAACCAGTCCCTGAAAGCCATCTATGTATCCGTCGGCGGATACATAGATGGCTTTCAGGGACTGGTTTATTTTCGAGAGTAATATAGATTAGATACATATGCAACGCAAAAGCTAAAAGCGCGTAATGGATCAGTGATGACAAGTCATGATTTTTATTAAAGAGTACCCGTTTCTAATTATTTTATGCTTCGGAATATATTTTTTATATCCCAATAAAAAAAATTAATTTTCTAAAAAATATTTTTTCGAAAACTCGAAATTATCATACATTTGGCGTATGATAATGGTTTGCTATCATACATCATACGAGGCATAAAATTATCATACATGTAGCTTAGTTATCATCTGCTGGCAGCACTGGTCGCAAACAAAAATTACAAAAAAGCAAGTGACAGCTGTCAAGTCGACGGCTTACGTTCAGGAAACATAACAGCTCCGAAAGAGATGGCGTTCAAGAGATGAGAAATTTGTTTTCTGTTTCCGCCACCACAGAGTAGATTATACTTTCAATTTTTTTTCAACTTTTTGACAATGTTGATGGCAAATAATATTCAACATTCTTCATTAATACCGAACATGACTGCTAAAATGAAAAATTTTAGAGGAGCAGCGAAAAGTTTAAAAGAAAAGAAAACTTCAGTTATCTTCAGTAAAGCTGATAAAAGCAATAATATTGTAATACTTGATAAACAGGAATATATTGAAATAACTGAACAATTTATAAGAACTGGACCTTATGAAGAAGTAATTTTTAATCCTTTGCCAGGAATGATAAGGAGAACTAAAGAAGCTATCAAAAAAGCAGTAAAAGTTTTTAATGATCCTACTTTATCAAGGAAATTAAATGTTTCAAATCCAATTTTACCAAGATTATATTCTCAGTTGAAATTACATAAACCAGGAAAACAAATAAGACCAATTACATCAACAACTGGATCGATATTATCAAAACTTGAATGTTGGTTATTAGAAAAACTGAATAATCTCCCAATCAAATTTGAAACAGCAGCTATAAAAAATGGAATTGAATTTGCAGAAAAAGTAAAGAACTTTAAAATAGCTAGCAACGAGATTCAAGTTTCATTCGATGTTGTTTCATTATATCCAAATGTTCCAATTGATGAAACTTTAGTTTTTCTGAGAAAATGGCTAGAAAGAAATGCACTTAAGCCAGAAGAAATAAATGAATTTGTAATACTTACTAAACTGTGCATGGATGAAAATTGGTTCCAATTTAATGAAAAGTTTTACAAACAAAAATTTGGCTGCAGTATGGGATCACATATGAGTCCATTTTTAGCAAATTTATTTATGTCGCATATAGAAACTGATATGAAAAATCAAGTAAATTTTCCAAGAATTTGGTTAAGGTATGTAGATGATATATGGGCGATAATCAAAAAACATGAACTCCGACAGTTCATTAACAAATTAAATAAAACTAAATACCCATCAATAAAATTTACATATGAAGAAGAAATTGAAGGGAAACTAAATTTTCTGGATTTAAGTATAACTAGGAATGGAGACAATTTCGAATTGGATATATACAGAAAACCAACGAATACTCTGAGATACATTACATCAGACTCGTTCCATTCCTTTGAACATAAGATGTCAGCTTTTCACTCAATGATTTTTAGAGCTCTAAATATTCCAATGACAATAGAAACAAAAAGAAAAGAATTCCAAAAAATTAAAGATATAGCCAAAATTAACGGATATACTGAAGAGTTTATTGAAGATTTAACAATTGCACATAGCAGAAAACAGGAATTGAGAAATTATACAACTTTAGATCTTATAAGAAACGAAAGAAATGAAGAAAAGAAATATTCAAAATTTTATTTCTATCCAGAAATAACATCTAAGATAAAACCAATCTTTAATAAATATAATATCCGTATGAGTGAGTGCAGCGAAATAAAAATAAAAAATCTGATTGGAGGATCTAAAGATAAAATTGAACAGCTTCAAAAATCAGGAATTTATTCTATCGGATGTAATCAGCCTTATTATGAGTTTCACGTGAAATCATTCCCCCCGAAAAAGATCCCATTTCACTTTTCCCTTATTATGAGTTTCGGGGGAAAAATTTTCCATCTTCGAAAAATTTCCCTTATTATGAGTTTTTTTCCCCCGTGAAATGTGAAAACCTTGAGAGCAATTTATTTCACTTACTTTTGTGAGGCGAACAAGTGAACAACAAAAGCGGAAAAATTGTAAGTCTGGAATTTTGTTCAGGTGAAACTCATAATAGCTTTTAAAATTCCGGGCGAACAAAAAAGTTCCGGGCGAAAAGCTGTTCACGTGAAACTCATAATAAGGCTGAATGATTGTGCAAAAGAATATATAGGACAGACAAGAAGACCTATTCTAAAAAGATTTAAGGAACATTTTTGCACATCTTAAATATAATGAAAAAGAAAAGTCAAGTGTTGCAGAACATATGCTAGAAAATAGTCATAGCTTTAGTTTGCAAAATTTAAAATTAATAAGAAATGTAAATAGCAATTATGAATTAGATGCTTTTGAATCTTTTTATATATTTAAAAACAAAAATAATCTTATGAATAATGATGATGGACCAATCAAAGATTCAATATTCAAAAAATTTTTCAATAGATTTTGACTGTAATTTTGTTTAGAAACATTTTTGTTTTTTGTTAGTTTTTTGACAAATAATTTAATTTAATTTAATTTATAAATCTCACTGACGATGGAAGCATTGCTTCTGAAATGTGCATTTGAGGAAATAAAATAAGTGTTTTTAACTGTTGAAAATTATATTAATCTTTTTATTTAATTAATACAAACATAAAAATATCGAAAACACTTTATTTTTTTTCAATTAATTTCAAACAAACTAACAAAAAAGGGCGAGAGGGCTCCCGACTTAATTTAGCTTGTGAACAAAATGGCACTTCCTTGCCACAGTTGACTCTCTGGTTCTACTCTGTGTTCTTTAACTCCACCTTTTTTAGTCTAATTTTCAATTAAACAACAAAAATATTGAAAATTGCAGTTTATATCCGCTTAAGAAATAAGCGAGGCCGTTTATCCGCGATATCCGCTTATTTTGTTGTCG
Source organism: Melanostoma mellinum (assembly GCA_914767635.1). Taxonomy (NCBI): domain Eukaryota; kingdom Metazoa; phylum Arthropoda; class Insecta; order Diptera; family Syrphidae; genus Melanostoma; species Melanostoma mellinum. Next base: position 195,863,496 of record OU612058.1, on the reverse strand, counting down.
TTTTTAACACGCAGGAGTTTTAACAAGCGAGTTTTGAATGAATGTTTCTTCACGGGTATCGCTTTTCGCGAGGAATTGGTAGTTTCTCCGAAGCGTTTTGAATCGGCAAAAACAGAGATTCGGTTCAAAATGCTAATACAACAATGAAATTGAATAGTAAACGCTCTGGGCATTTAAACAGATAAAACATTTTTTCAGTGTTGCCATTTCTTTGATCGTTGAGCAGTCTGTTTTTTATCGTTTGAAACCCACTGCAACTGCAGTTTATCAATCCACTCGATAACTGTAGCGTGTACCCTTTTTTTTGCAGTGAATAATATCAAATCTCGAAACAAAAACTTTTTTATAAACAACACTCACAAAATTTAAAGCAATCGAATCTTAACTTGTGAATCAAAGATAGAACAACAGTGCATAAGATTTTGCGTTCTTAAGTGAAATATGTTGTGGTACCGGTGGCGTGATGGTTAGCATTGTCACCCAGAGGTTCGTGGTTCGAATCCCAGCAGAGGCGAAAATGTTTTTCCATGGGTATTGCCTTTCACGAGGAATTGGCAAGTCCTCCGTTTGTAAATTGTCATGAAAAGCGCTTTCTCGATTAGGCGTTCGGAACCGGCAGAAAATTGTAGATCCCCTCCATTCCCTTACAAGACACGGTTGTGAAAAAGACAATGGGACTCCTCGCTCTGTTGCGCTACCCTATTTATTTATTTTATTTTTAACAGAGATATGTTCTGAGACACCCCGAGCTTTGCTTCACCTCCCTGTCCTTAGGCGAAGTTCACATTGGTCGATTTGTAGAATCTTTGCGCGTATAAAGCGAATATTTTCTTGTTTTTCTTCTCTGTTACCCCAATGTTCCTACTTACGTTTTTTTTATCGCTAAAATTATATCCAAAAAATAACAAACAAAAATGTGTGTACAAACACACGTTGCTAATTTTTACTTATCCCTTGGCTATCTGCTCTAATTAGTTGTTGCACCCGCAAATATTATGGTAATCACAAAAACAGCATATTTAAAATTAAGTCAACATTCAAACTCTTACCGACATTAAAAATTACCGTTAGAGAGTGTAACTTCTTTTCTATCAAGAAGCCGGTGATTTTTCTACTTTCAAGCATCATATAGAGTCAACACCGCCCCCAATTGTTACAAACATTTGTTTCTTTGATATAACATTTTTATTTTTAAATAGTATGTAGGTTTAAAAGGGTTTCCTCATTCTTTTTTCTTTTAAATAAAATTGTACATCATGCATAACACATTAATATCCATTTGTGGACTCTTTTTGTAAGGCAAATTAAAACACATATTAGGTAGGTAATCTTTTGATTTTTGTTTTCTTTTTCTTTTTTTGTAATTGCTGGGTTATACAGTATAGATATTCTATTAAATATTTAAAAACTATTTCATAGGCTAAAATACGCTTAGGAAATACTTTTTCAATAAACTTAAGTCCTGCTTTTTCTACTTTAATTATGTTCTTTTCGTCTAATATACGGTCCTCCTGTTTTTGTTTTTAATCATCGCATGATCATTAGTTTTAATATTTCCTTTTCCATTATATTAATTTTTCAATGTAGCCTTCATTTAAAATCAGCAGAATAAAAGCTAATAACCTGTATTAGATAGCTCTGACTGACACTCCTGGTTTTAATAGTGTTGTGTGTGTGTAATTGTTTTATCTGGGCGCATGTATCTATGTGTTGTCTATTAACTCTGGTTCTCGCTTTTCCACGCCCCACACAAATAAAAACGTATAAATCACAAAAGCACTTTTTTTAAATTCCCATCATGGAATTGCGTCTCTGAATTTAAAACAATCTTTTTTCTTCTTCTAATAGAAAATGAAATCAAAAAGAAATAGTACCTATAATACAAATAAAAACAATTATTATCCTTGCTGGAGGACATTTCGCACACAGTACAAGACCTCTGTTGATGTGGGTAATTTAAGCAGCGCAATTATCCGCAACAGGGTGATGTACTCTGGCTAGTTGTCATTGTCGCGGTTGCATGCTGGGCGGCTGTTCACGGTAAGCTTTCAGCTTTGTCTCCATAGCCTAAAAAATACAAAAAGGGGAAAACTTATTAAGATCGGATTCCATAAAGTCACTTTGGAGAGGACAGTAGTTGTTAATACGACACAAAGGAAGATGGGATTAGTAAAGCAAACATTCCTTTTTCAGTTTGATAAAACATTCCAGTTTTTTTTTTCTTAAGTTAAACGCGGTTAAGAGCTTGATGAAATAAAATTAGATAAGATGGCAGATTCTAAAAAAAAGGTGAAAAAAAAAATAAGAGTCGTGTGCAAACATATACTTAAATAAAATAATATAACAATAGGTAGTTTACTAAAACGCATTTGCAAAATAAGCAGCCTAAAAAATTAAGAATGCTGCCGAAAGTCGCTATATCACGCGGATGAAGTCGCGGGCACAGCTAGTTTTAATATAAATTATAAATAATTATTAAGATTTTAGAGCTATCTTTTAATTATATTAGTTTTAAGTTAAATTTTAAAAAGAAGACCTATTACAAGCTTGAATTTCGGTCTCAAAGGACAGTTCATGTACTGAATACTGGGGCCGAATTACGGCACACGCTATCGAATAAGTCGTATCGGAGTTATGGGAATTTGGTATTACCGCTCACGAAATTTTTTTTATGTAACTTTTTTCTATACGTCATTTAAAACACATTTCCGAAAATTTCATGAAAATCCATGGACTGGCCCTGGATTCCTAGGTTTTGCCTTTTTTATGTCTAACCGCCTTGCACTATAAGCTATATGTTTGGAAATGCTAACTTCTTTATCGATACAGCTATATTGTATAAACAATAAACTTAAATAAAACTGAAGAGCGTGAAGAATAGGACATAAAACTTAAGTATATTTATTTCTGAGCAGCAAAACTGTGTATGAAATTTGGATCAAAACTTCATTCAGTCTTTCGTAATGAGATAGGTATTGTGTAGAATGTCGAAACTGAAAAATGATAAAAGTGTGGATTTTCAAAAGACAAAACCGCAAACTTGAGCAAATAAATATGTGCAATTGAATGCGATTATTGTTAACGAAAATAATATGGACAAACAAAACGAAAGAAGCCCAAAAATTCGCAATTGCTTTAAATGATGACGAAAATTATTTTGTACAAAAAAGACTTCAATGCACTCATGTAAGTAACTGTAAGTAAAAAGCGAACAAACGTTTTCGTGTGTGCGAACGATTTGCAATGTCTTTCCTATTGAAAAACGTTTGATCGCTTTCTATAGAATCTGGCCCCTGAACTTTTTATGTCAACTTTGAAAAAGTAAAGAGCAAAACCAAATCTATGATCAACGACTCCAATGATGGACCAACAAAGTTAAGTCTCGAATGCTGATGGAACTGCGTACGCTCGAAAGCAATTAAATGTGTGTTTTTTCATTGTAAACATATATGTATGTGTGTCTCTTTTCTTTTTTATTCAATCTACACTTAAAATCTATCAAACTATATGTACATATGTATACCGTACACCTACGGTATAAGTATATTGTTTTATCTTAAAGTAAAAAAATACATGTTACTTTTCTAACCGTCATTTTCTCCTGCTTGTTGTTTCTTCTTGGAGGGCTTTCCTTTTAACTTTTTCTTCTCAATAACCTGTTGTACTCGTTTTAATTGTTTGTCTTTGATTTTTTGATCCAGTTTCGCTTTGAATGGTTTTTTTGCAGAAGTTTTCTGTTTTTGTTTTTCTAGAATAAGTGGAAAAAAATTTAATTATTACGTATGTATCTTTTAAATCAAAGAATAAATCGAATAATTTATATATTTTGTATTCTTTTGCTATCTTACCAGCAAACACTTTTGCCGCAGCGACTGCATCTTTCGCAGCAAATAAGTCATCGTACTCATCACCTTCATAAGCGTGCATTGGTCTTGTTGCTTCGTGTCGAACCTTCTGTTCAACTCTGTTCACATATTTGTCGCTGGATGCCTTCTTCAATGTCTGCCTTTGCTTCGATGGACTAACATAATCAGGATTCTCCCAAAGAGCACTTCCAGTAAATGAGCCTTCAAATATTTTCACGGGGTTCATAACAAAACGAGGACCCACTTCAGCCAAACCTCCATCCTCTGATAAAATTTGAAAATTCCTAAACCAGATTCGATTGTCGAGGAATGTAAATGTGAAAACATGATCGATAAATGGCTGGCTCTTTGGATGGTGATTCGGAACTCCGAAGGTCTGAATTAAAAGTTCTTTGAGAAGAGATAAATGTGGAACTTCATCAAACTTCTGGTCAAAAGAAAGCAAAGGCCGAGAACCACGCAAGCAGTTTCCAGTCATTTTCAGTTCTCCCATAGTGTGAATGTTTTCTATAAGGAATTTAGCTGAAGGACCTTTGGGAACATTTGATAGCCACATGTACAAATCTCGTTTTCGTCTGCCTTCGAAGAGTACCGCTCTATTGCAATGCTTCATTTCGCACATTTCATTAACCAATGACAGAGATTTCGATCGTTCCATTTTAGACTCTGGTCTGTGGTGAGGCATCAATGTTTTGATATCAGACATTAGATGACGATCTCTGTGATTTATACCACGAGCAGCGAAAACCAGAACGCGCTGTTTATTTGTCCACTTTTCCTGCAATAATAAATAATATATTCTGTAGTTGAGGAAATATTTTGATTTTGTTTCTTTTATACATACTTTTTTAGGTATGGGATCATCGGACAACCTTTTTGCCGGCAGTGGTGGATTCTCATCTTTGGGTATTTCAACTGAAGCGACTTTTGCTTTTTTCTTTATAAATTTTCTGCCCATATTTATCGGAAGTGTTTGAGGCTGTTCAGACAGGCGCAAGTGAACCGTGCAAAATTGACGTCTATATGTTTTTTCTCTTTCCCACATGGTTGTAAGAAAGAGACATTTTTTTGCGCCGAAGTTTTTAAAAATTTTAAAATTTTCTTGGCGCAGTTTTGACATTTCCTTGTTTTGACACTTATGTTTTTTTTTTCTCGAGTAAAGAGACTGTTGTTTGAAAAATAAATGCTCTTTTTCATGTTCCTGAAGCAAAAATAAGTAAATAAATAAATTATTTTTTCAGTTCAGTTTAATTTCTGAGTTTTTTCTTCCCAAATCTGAAGGCAAAATAAACGTAAAAAAAAATCCATCGTGTTCACATTACTTTCAGTCTGAACACGACGGGGTGGCGGAACGTCAAAATTGCACGGTTCACTTGCGCCTGTCTAAACACCGTCTTTAAGCACGGGTCACACACGGCTGGTTGCCAGCGGCGAATTGAGTAGCCGCTACTGCCAGCCGCTGATCAGCTTTGTGTGACCACAAAATTCGCAACCAGCCCTGGCAGCCGGCGAGTATTTAGCAGCGGCTGGCGAAGTTGAACATGTTCAACTTTTGGTAGCAAGCAGCGGCGGCTGGCAGCTGTAGCGCAATCTGACCACATCGGCTGGTAAGTAGCAGCGAATATATTTTTGACATTTTCGCTCAATTCAATTCAATTATTGTAAAAATATTTTGATAACGCTGTAACTGCTGCATATACACCACATAATATGTGACATGTAAAATTTAGAAAAAAGTCTCAAAGAATTAACAAAAAAAAAATTGATTACAACAAATGTTTTTCCTAGGTCTCCAGCACTCCAGCTACTAGTCAGGATGTTATAAACTTTCAAGAAATGGTAGACACTAGACTCCAGCAAACCCAGGCTCGAGAAACTGGAATTTGTCCTATACGCCGCGAGCTATGTTCGCAATGTTTCGGTAAGCAAATAACCTTCCTATTCAAGGATTTTCTTAGACTTTCAATTATTTCGCAGATGAACTGATTCTGGAAGTAACAATAAATTGCTCCGAACGGGGACTTCTACTTCTTCGTGTACGTGATGAAATTGCCATGTCAATTGAGGCCTATGAAACCCTTTATTGCAGATTGAGGAAAAAGAACTTTTACGTGAAAAGTTAAACAATTGGAAACAGATAAAGAGACTTTGGAAGAAATCATCACAGATATGAAAATCAAATCAGAACAGAACGAAAGACGAAACGCCGAACTGCGTGCATCCGAAGAGAAAAAATACGCCGAAGAAGCTGCGTTCCTGAAAGAGACAAATAGCCACCTTAAAGCCACAACTAGAAGGAATCACAGCACCAAATAAATAAAAGAAAATATTTTATTTTTAGAGAAGTTGTTCAAAGTTTATTTGTCTGGTTCGGGTTTATCAATCTCATTGATAAATCGGTGTTTGCTTGAATACTTTACCATCCGCTGATTTAGCTTTCTTTTTATCAGCAGGTGGTGTTGGTGCAGGTGGTGTCTCTAATATTTTTGGTAGATATTGTTTTATCTTCATCCAAAGCTTCCAAACAGCAAATTGAAATTTAAGTATGGCAGTCACAGCTGCTGTCAATCGGTTAGCTGTCAGTGTGTGATTTGGCGAGTGGCTAGCAGCTAGGTGTGACCGCACTGCCAGCCGCTGCTTGCTGCTGCTACTGCCAGCCGCTGGTAAGAAGCGGCTGGCAGCAGCCGTGTGTGACCCGTGCTTTAGACAAAATTTGTATATCCTTGTTGCTTGTAAAAATGCACGTGTTTATGCCAATGCCAACCGCAAGTCAAGTCGCAACTCGTTCGGCGTTGGTGTTTTGCGCTTTCACTTTTCAATATGAAAATGATGGCTTGGGGCTAGTGGCTTTCTTTTGCATTTATTGCCAGTGTTCAATGAGTGGCGTCTGGTGCACAGAGCAGATAATACAGAGTATCCACTTCCACCCCTTCAACCCGAAACACCGGCAAAAAATTTTTCAATATGGCGTCCTATTTCTGAGTTTGAGGCTCTGTGCTCACTAGTATGAACTGTAAAAACTTAACTAAACGCCTGCATCGGTATGAAATTTTTTACTAATTTTTGTCTTTTTCAGTGAAATACTGGTCAAAATGTAAAAAAAGTTGATTTCTGCAACTTAAACTCATTTTTCTAAATTCTAGGCTGTATGAAAATTAAAAATTATCGATTTTTTTTTGCAACCAAAAAAAAAAATTTTTTACTTTTCAAACTCAACTGACTTTGATCTGTGGGAAGTGAAGGCCAGTGCGGGCATCCGGGTGCGGGCATCCGGTTTAGTTTAGCTTGTAGGCAAAACGCACTACCTTGCTGAAGTGAACTCTCTGGTTCTACTCTGTGGTTGAATCACCAAAAGCCATTGTATATGGAATCTAAATTACTATCGAAAACAAAACCAGTCCCTGAAAGCCATCTATGTATCCGTCGGCGGATACATAGATGGCTTTCAGGGACTGGTTTATTTTCGAGAGTAATATAGATTAGATACATATGCAACGCAAAAGCTAAAAGCGCGTAATGGATCAGTGATGACAAGTCATGATTTTTATTAAAGAGTACCCGTTTCTAATTATTTTATGCTTCGGAATATATTTTTTATATCCCAATAAAAAAAATTAATTTTCTAAAAAATATTTTTTCGAAAACTCGAAATTATCATACATTTGGCGTATGATAATGGTTTGCTATCATACATCATACGAGGCATAAAATTATCATACATGTAGCTTAGTTATCAACTGCTGGCAGCACTGGTCGCAAACAAAAATTACAAAAAAACAAGTGACAGCTGTCAAGTCGACGGCTTACGTTCAGGAAACATAACAGCTCCGAAAGAGATGGCGTTCAAGAGATGAGAAATTTGTTTTCTGTTTCCGCCACCACAGAGTAGATTATACTTTCAATTTTTTTTCAACTTTTTGACAATGTTGATGGCAAATAATATTCAACATTCTTCATTAATACCGAACATGACTGCTAAAATGAAAAATTTTAGAGGAGCAGCGAAAAGTTTAAAAGAAAAGAAAACTTCAGTTATCTTCAGTAAAGCTGATAAAAGCAATAATATTGTAATACTTGATAAACAGGAATATATTGAAATAACTGAACAATTTATAAGAACTGGACCTTATGAAGAAGTAATTTTTAATCCTTTGCCAGGAATGATAAGGAGAACTAAAGAAGCTATCAAAAAAGCAGTAAAAGTTTTTAATGATCCTACTTTATCAAGGAAATTAAATGTTTCAAATCCAATTTTACCAAGATTATATTCTCAGTTGAAATTACATAAACCAGGAAAACAAATAAGACCAATTACATCAACAACTGGATCGATATTATCAAAACTTGAATGTTGGTTATTAGAAAAACTGAATAATCTCCCAATCAAATTTGAAACAGCAGCTATAAAAAATGGAATTGAATTTGCAGAAAAAGTAAAGAACTTTAAAATAGCTAGCAACGAGATTCAAGTTTCATTCGATGTTGTTTCATTATATCCAAATGTTCCAATTGATGAAACTTTAGTTTTTCTGAGAAAATGGCTAGAAAGAAATGCACTTAAGCCAGAAGAAATAAATGAATTTGTAATACTTACTAAACTGTGCATGGATGAAAATTGGTTCCAATTTAATGAAAAGTTTTACAAACAAAAATTTGGCTGCAGTATGGGATCACATATGAGTCCATTTTTAGCAAATTTATTTATGTCGCATATAGAAACTGATATGAAAAATCAAGTAAATTTTCCAAGAATTTGGTTAAGATGATACATGGGCGATAATCAAAAAACATGAACTCCGACAGTTCATTAACAAATTAAATAAAACTAAATACCCATCAATAAAATTTACATATGAAGAAGAAATTGAAGGGAAACTAAATTTTCTGGATTTAAGTATAACTAGGAATGGAGACAATTTCGAATTGGATATATACAGAAAACCAACGAATACTCTGAGATACATTACATCAGACTCGTTCCATTCCTTTGAACATAAGATGTCAGCTTTTCACTCAATGATTTTTAGAGCTCTAAATATTCCAATGACAATAGAAACAAAAAGAAAAGAATTCCAAAAAATTAAAGATATAGCCAAAATTAACGGATATACTGAAGAGTTTATTGAAGATTTAACAATTGCACATAGCAGAAAACAGGAATTGAGAAATTATACAACTTTAGATCTTATAAGAAACGAAAGAAATGAAGAAAAGAAATATTCAAAATTTTATTTCTATCCAGAAATAACATCTAAGATAAAACCAATCTTTAATAAATATAATATCCGTATGAGTGAGTGCAGCGAAATAAAAATAAAAAATCTGATTGGAGGATCTAAAGATAAAATTGAACAGCTTCAAAAATCAGGAATTTATTCTATCGGATGTAATGATTGTGCAAAAGAATATATAGGACAGACAAGAAGACCTATTCTAAAAAGATTTAAGGAACATTTTTGCACATCTTAAATATAATGAAAAAGAAAAGTCAAGTGTTGCAGAACATATGCTAGAAAATAGTCATAGCTTTAGTTTGCAAAATTTAAAATTAATAAGAAATGTAAATAGCAATTATGAATTAGATGCTTTTGAATCTTTTTATATATTTAAAAACAAAAATAATCTTATGAATAATGATGATGGACCAATCAAAGATTCAATATTCAAAAAATTTTTCAATAGATTTTGACTGTAATTTTGTTTAGAAACATTTTTGTTTTTTGTTAGTTTTTTGACAAATAATTTAATTTAATTTAATTTATAAATCTCACTGACGATGGAAGCATTGCTTCTGAAATGTGCATTTGAGGAAATAAAATAAGTGTTTTTAACTGTTGAAAATTATATTAATCTTTTTATTTAATTAATACAAACATAAAAATATCGAAAACACTTTAATTTTTTTCAATTAATTTCAAACAAACTAACAAAAAAGGGCGAGAGGGCTCCCGACTTAATTTAGCTTGTGAACAAAATGGCACTTCCTTGCCACAGTTGACTCTCTGGTTCTACTCTGTGTTCTTTAACTCCACCTTTTTTAGTCTAATTTTCAATTAAACAACAAAAATATTGAAAATTGCAGTTTATATCCGCTTAAGAAATAAGCGAGGCCGTTTATCCGCGATATCCGCTTATTTTGTTGTCGTTTTTAACACGCAGGAGTTTTAACAAGCGAGTTTTGAATGAATGTTTCTTCACGGGTATCGCTTTTCGCGAGGAATTGGTAGTTTCTCCGAAGCGTTTTGAATCGGCAAAAACAGAGATTCGGTTCAAAATGCTAATACAACAATGAAATTGAATAGTAAACGCTCTGGGCATTTAAACAGATAAAACATTTTTTCAGTGTTGCCATTTCTTTGATCGTTGAGCAGTCTGTTTTTTATCGTTTGAAACCCACTGCAACTGCAGTTTATCAATCCACTCGATAACTGTAGCGTGTACCCTTTTTTTTGCAGTGAATAATATCAAATCTCGAAACAAAAACTTTTTTATAAACAACACTCACAAAATTTAAAGCAATCGAATCTTAACTTGTGAATCAAAGATAGAACAACAGTGCATAAGATTTTGCGTTCTTAAGTGAAATATGTTGTGGTACCGGTGGCGTGATGGTTAGCATTGTCACCCAGAGGTTCGTGGTTCGAATCCCAGCAGAGGCGAAAATGTTTTTCCATGGGTATTGCCTTTCACGAGGAATTGGCAAGTCCTCCGTTTGTAAATTGTCATGAAAAGCGCTTTCTCGATTAGGCGTTCGGAACCGGCAGAAAATTGTAGATCCCCTCCATTCCCTTACAAGACACGGTTGTGAAAAAGACAATGGGACTCCTCGCTCTGTTGCGCTACCCTATTTATTTATTTTATTTTTAACAGAGATATGTTCTGAGACACCCCGAGCTTTGCTTCACCTCCCTGTCCTTAGGCGAAGTTCACATTGGTCGATTTGTAGAATCTTTGCGCGTATAAAGCGAATATTTTCTTGTTTTTCTTCTCTGTTACCCCAATGTTCCTACTTACGTTTTTTTTATCGCTAAAATTATATCCAAAAAATAACAAACAAAAATGTGTGTACAAACACACGTTGCTAATTTTTACTTATCCCTTGGCTATCTGCTCTAATTAGTTGTTGCACCCGCAAATATTATGGTAATCACAAAAACAGCATATTTAAAATTAAGTCAACATTCAAACTCTTACCGACATTAAAAATTACCGTTAGAGAGTGTAACTTCTTTTCTATCAAGAAGCCGGTGATTTTTCTACTTTCAAGCATCATATAGAGTCAACACCGCCCCCAATTGTTACAAACATTTGTTTCTTTGATATAACATTTTTATTTTTAAATAGTATGTAGGTTTAAAAGGGTTTCCTCATTCTTTTTTCTTTTAAATAAAATTGTACATCATGCATAACACATTAATATCCATTTGTGGACTCTTTTTGTAAGGCAAATTAAAACACATATTAGGTAGGTAATCTTTTGATTTTTGTTTTCTTTTTCTTTTTTTGTAATTGCTGGGTTATACAGTATAGATATTCTATTAAATATTTAAAAACTATTTCATAGGCTAAAATACGCTTAGGAAATACTTTTTCAATAAACTTAAGTCCTGCTTTTTCTACTTTAATTATGTTCTTTTCGTCTAATATACGGTCCTCCTGTTTTTGTTTTTAATCATCGCATGATCATTAGTTTTAATATTTCCTTTTCCATTATATTAATTTTTCAATGTAGCCTTCATTTAAAATCAGCAGAATAAAAGCTAATAACCTGTATTAGATAGCTCTGACTGACACTCCTGGTTTTAATAGTGTTGTGTGTGTGTAATTGTTTTATCTGGGCGCATGTATCTATGTGTTGTCTATTAACTCTGGTTCTCGCTTTTCTACGCCCCACACAAATAAAAACGTATAAATCACAAAAGCACTTTTTTTAAATTCCCATCATGGAATTGCGTCTCTGAATTTAAAACAATCTTTTTTCTTCTTCTAATAGAAAATGAAATCAAAAAGAAATAGTACCTATAATACAAATAAAAACAATTATTATCCTTGCTGGAGGACATTTCGCACACAGTACAAGACCTCTGTTGATGTGGGTAATTTAAGCAGCGCAATTATCCGCAACAGGGTGATGTACTCTGGCTAGTTGTCATTGTCGCGGTTGCATGCTGGGCGGCTGTTCACGGTAAGCTTTCAGCTTTGTCTCCATAGCCTAAAAAATACAAAAAGGGGAAAACTTATTAAGATCGGATTCCATAAAGTCACTTTGGAGAGGACAGTAGTTGTTAATACGACACAAAGGAAGATGGGATTAGTAAAGCAAACATTCCTTTTTCAGTTTGATAAAACATTCCAGTTTTTTTTTTCTTAAGTTAAACGCGGTTAAGAGCTTGATGAAATAAAATTAGATAAGATGGCAGATTCTAAAAAAAAGGTGAAAAAAAAATAAGAGTCGTGTGCAAACATATACTTAAATAAAATAATATAACAATAGTGTAACGTGCGCTTTGTTCGCAAAATAAAACTCTACCTTTCTATTTAATTCTACCACTTTATTCAGTATCTACTTTCGATATACACTTTATTCGAACTCAACTCAATTACGTTTACTGCGTGAACACAATGCATACGCATACGCAACGGAGCCGGAGCCGCAAGAACTGTCAAAATATTAAAAAGTAGCAAATCCATTGATGTGAACACAATGCATACGCAACGCACTACGCGCCGCAAGCCGCAGACGGAAGAGTTGGCTAACTTTTAACTTTTACGTGCGTACTTGTTTTGGTTTTAAAGGCGGTAGAAGATGGACGAGTCGGAAAAAATTATTGAAGCAGTGCGAAGCCGAGAGATGTTATGGAATTTGTGTAACAGAAATTATAAAAATGTTAAAATGAAAGCCAAGGAGTGGAAAAACATATCTGAGGAATTGAATTTTTAGTTTCATAATATCCTTCGGTTTTTCTGTTTTGGTACAATGGTCGTACCCACCATCTTCGTTTTTTTTTCTTTGAAATATTGTAAAGCCAGATAACAAATCTGGATTACACCCATCAAAAAAACCATCTCTTCATTTTCTCTTTCCATTCTAGCTTTTATTTTATTTTCACAAACTCAAATTTGATATACTCGTAAATTAGATTTCATGCAGTCAGCTGACATCAATACAGACTTTATGTCAAAAAACACGTACGACGTCCAGCTGCATTGTGTGCAGTTTTTAAAAAACACGTACGACACAGTTTGACAGCTCTTTCAGCACCGGCTGCGTATTGCGTCTGCGGCTCCCATTGTGTTCACGCAGTTATCCAATATTCACACTATCACTTTCTAAATAAAACTGACTTCTGGTTGCGTCAGCTCCCTCTTTATATAGGAAAGTGAACCATCGAGAGATTTCTAGTAGTTTTTCCATGAACCATGATGTCTAGACAAGTTCCCCTCCCGGTATTTCTGCACACATACACACTCACTCACAAAAGACGTCTTCTTTTAAACCACTCCATTATAGTGCTCCCAGATGTGTTTTTCGGTGGAACGTTTTCGATTAGGAAATTGGTATTAAATGTTGGGTGTACATTACACTGCCCCCTCCTTAAGATTGTTCGTCCCGAATAATTTCATTTGCGGCCTCCCCACTATATCGATGCAGCCGGTCACAATGCACTACTTTTAACTTGCCTCTTAGTCCTCTTTGGATGCGGTAGACCACGTCGTTAATCCTCGTGACAACAGTATAAGGACCTTCCCAGTTCTGCTGAAGTTTCGGTGACAATCCCTTTTGACGATGAGGATTATAAAGCCACACACGATCTCCTGCTCGGAATCCTGCCGTTGTCGCTTTTGTATCGTACCGTGTCTTCATCCGGTCGCTGTAGGTTTTCATCCGTTCCCTTGTTCTTTTATGGATGTCAGCGAGTCTCTCCTTGAGGTCGTCCACATACTCGTTTGTGTCCTGTGGCTCCTCGGTGGGGCATCCAAATTTAAGTTCGCTGGGCAGCCGCATGGTTTTCCTGAACAGGATATCAGATGGTGTTTGTCCTGTCGAGCTATGTACTGCACTTCTATAGGCCATCAGGAATAGCGGTACGTGCCTATCCCAGTCTCTTTGGTAGTCGCCTACGACCTTGGTGAGGTGTTCTTTCAAGGTTCGGTTGAATCTTTCAACCATCCCATCAGATTGTGGATGAAGCGGTGTGGTTCTTGTCTTCTTAATGCCTAGTAGTCCGCACACTCCTTGGAAGATGTTTGACTCAAAGTTCCTCCCTTGGTCGGAATGGAGTTCCATAGGCACGCCAAACCTACTTACCCAGTTAAACACAATCTGGTCGACCACCGTTTTGGCTTCTTGATTTGGGATGGCATACGCCTCAGGCCACTTACTAAAATAGTCCATCACGACCAGAATGTACTTGTTTCCAGCGTTGGTCTCTGGAAAAGGCCCAGCCACATCTACTGCAATCCTCTCAAAAGGCGATCCAACGTTGTACTGATGCATCTTACCTTGAATCTTCCTACCAGGTCCTTTGGTTGCAGCACACTTGTCACATTGACGGCACCATTTTTCCACGTCATCTCTAGCATGTAACCAGTAGAACCGATGTCGCACCTTCTCCAGTGTTTTGTTTACTCCGAGGTGGCCTCCAGAAGGTCCGTCGTGCATCTCCCGAAGAACTTCACTGACTTTCGACTGCGGTACGATCAGCTGCATCACATGTGACTTACCGTCAGCGGATTCCCATCTTCGCCTGAGGACACCTTCTTGCACATATAGTGAGTCCCACTGTGCCCAATAGGCTTTGAGAACTGGACTCCTGTCAGAAATGTCTCCCCATTCCGGTTTCTCTTCATTTTCTTTCCATGCGAGAATGGGTTCGATATCTGGATCTTCCTGTTGAGCAGTCCTCACTTCCTCATTGCTAAATCCGCTTATTGGATCAGCTCTTAGTCGCTGAGCGGTAATGATTTCTTTGTCTTCTTGCCGCCTGCAATGCTTGCAATCCACTTTGCAAGGTCTTCGGGATAATGCATCGGCGTTTGAGTGCAGCTTTCCTCTGCGGTGTTGGATCTGGTAGTCATAGGTCTGCAATCTTTCTATCCACCTTGCGACTTGACCTTCTGGATTTTTGAAGTTCAAAAGCCAGCTCAGAGCACCGTGGTCTGTCCGCAGAAGGAATTTCTGTCCATAGATGTACTTATGGAAGTGCTTTGTTGCCAAGATAAGAGCTAGTAGTTCCCTTCTGGTCACGCAGTAGTTTCTTTCGGGTTTCGATAGGACCTTGCTGTAGTATGCCACCACTTTCTCTTCGCCATCATGCACTTGGGATAGTACCGCCCCGATTCCAACGTTGCTTGCATCTGCGTCGACGATGAATGTTTTGCCAGGTGTTGGATGTGCCAGCACTGGAGCGTTACAGAGGCGGTATTTGAGTTCCTGGAAAGATTTCTCACACTCACCTGACCATTTAAACTGCTTCCCCTTTTCGGTGAGCTGATGCAAACTCTTTGCAACTCCAGCAAAGTTCTTAACAAAACGTCGGTAATATGTGGCAAGTCCCAGAAAACTTCGGAGTTGATGTTTGTCCTGTGGTGTTGGCCAATTTTTGACGGAGTCAACTTTTTCAGGATCAGTCTTTACTCCTTGGGATGAGATGATGTGTCCCAAATACTTGACTTCGGTTTTGAAAAGTGCACATTTTTCCGGATTCAGTTTAAGGTTAGCCTCTCGAAGTCTCTGAAACACGGCTTTTAGGTTCTTGCAATGTTGGTCAAATGTTTTCCCGTAAACAATGACATCGTCCAAGTAGACTAGGCACACTTTCCACGTCAGTCCTTGAAGAACGCACTCCATTAAATGCTCGAATGTTGCCGGAGCGTTACATAACCCAAACGGCATAACTTTAAACTGCCAGAGCCCATTACCTGTAGAAAACGCCGTCTTTTCCCGATCATCAGGGTGGATGTCAACTTGCCAATATCCGCTCTTCAAGTCCAGCGTCGAGAACCACTGCGCTCCCTCCATGGCATCCAGGGTATCACTGATTCTCGGCAGGGGATAGCTGTCCTTCTTAGTTACATCATTCAGCCTTCGGTAGTCCACACAAAAGCGAGTGCTTCCGTCTTTCTTTTTCACTAGCACCACTGGTGACGCCCAAGGACTTTTGGAATTTTCGATGAGACCGTCCTTTTTCATTGCTGTTATCATTTCCTCAACCTCACCTTGTTTGGCCAGTGGAAGACGTCTTGCGGGCTGACGAATCGGTCTTGCATCTCCTGTGTTGATGCGATGCTGCACCAACTGTGTCCTACCATATTGCCCCTTTTGCGATGCGAAGATGTCAGTGTACTCTTGTAGGAGACTTTCAGCCATCCTTGTTTGTTGGTGATCAAGGTTGGATGAATTCAGTATTTTAGCTCTGATGGTTTCGAGCTCCTCCGGAGTTATAGTTTTTCTCGGAGCTTCGTCTGTGATCTTCGTAATTGCTGCAACCGATTCGCAACGTCCAACGACTTCTCCTTTCTTCAACTTTACATCGTACGGTCTGGTGTTTAGTAATCGTACGGGGACCATTTTGTTTTTCGGTGCTACCAGTGTTTTCCCAATGATGACGCTTTGGGAGGAACACTCTGGGTCTGGTTCCACCATGAGGTATCGAAGGCTTCCAAGCTCACCCTCCAGTTTCGTCCAAACGAACACTTCAGAAGAAGGAGGCAGAATAAGATCTTCCCTGATGACAGTTCTCAGTGTCGACGTACTTTCGTTCGAATAGGTCATTGGAAGTTCTTTATTTTGGTACTTCAAAATTTGATTACCGATGTTCAAAATAACTCCGTGCTGTTTCATAAAGTCGATTCCAATGATGCACTCGTCACATATATCTGCCACCAGGAATTGATGAGTAAACACTAGATCGGCCAGTAGGATCTTCAGATACACTTCTCCATATACTCTTGCTGCTTCTCCCGTTGCGGTTCTTAGACGGTAGCTATTGGTGTTATGAAGCCACGTCGTCTTTACCAGGTCTCGACGTACTATGGAGGCTGTGGCACCGGTTTCGATGGTAGCCACATGTTTGTTCCCGTTAATAGTAGTCTCCACAGTCAGACTTTTGTTGTCTCGTTTGGTCTGAGAGACCTGGATGGTGGTTCTGGGGCCATCGATACAAGAAACCAGCCTCTGCCCCTCGAAGTTGGTTCTTACTCGTTTCCCTGATGGGAAACGGATTGATAGGCAACGCTGGTGTTGTTGTTACCTTGCTCTGGGTTGGATCTCTTGCTTCCACAATGTTGACAACCGGTTTTATTTGGTGGTAGCCGGCATTGACGCTGTAAGTGCCCGGTCTTGTTGCAGTTCCAACATCTTACTGGTCCACTCCGCTGGTTCTTTTGTATTTCTGATCTTTGGCACGAGCATTCTTCGACTATGGCCTCTCTAAGTCGATGTACTCCATGAGAAGCCTGTTCTGCTGCTTCAATTGTCAATGCGAATGCTAAAGTTTCGGAAAGAGTACGTGTTCTAGCAGTTCGCACAGACCTCTGAAGATGTATATCGGAAATGGCACGAACGAAGGACTCAACAGCAAGCTGGTTGATGATTTCTTCTCCAGCATCCGGGTATGCCAGGTGAACCAGTCTTTCGACGTCTGCTTGGAGCTGCTGTAGACTTTCACCCCTTTTCTGGACTCTGTTATTGAGTTGGACTCGGAAGACTTCTTTCAAGTGGCTATCTCCAAAGCGTTTATCTATAGCTGCCACGAGAGAACTGAAATCGCCGCTCTTACCAGCTGGAACTGTTTGAAGTAATTCAGCTGCTGGTCCTCTAAGAGCAAGAGTCAGTGCAATGTACTTGTCTTCGTCATCCCAGCCATTTGTTGTCGCGGCTGCCTCAAATTGTCTCTTGTAGACTGGCCAAGAAGACTGTCCATCAAATGTTGGGGGTTTCATCTCCTTTTTCTTTGCAAACTCCCCAGCAGACTCTCGAATTTTGATTTTCCGGATCTGGTCCAATTCCTTGGTCAGAACAGAGAACTGTTTATCACATCGGGTTTCTACGATTTCGAAACGATTCTCTACAACAGAAAGCTGTTTCTCCACACCTTCAACGCGTTCGTCTAGGGCACATACATTTTTCTCAATGTTACCCAATTTACCTTCTAGAATGTTTTTCTGACCTTCCAAAACATTTTGTTGCGCCTCAAGTCTTTCGAGAATATTCTGTTGTTCCTTCTTTTGCTCGTTTCGTTGCTCTTCAATCAGCTTCTTTTGTTCGTTTCGTTGTGCTTCCAGTTGTTCGAGAACATTCTGCTGTTCCTTCTTTTGATCGTTTCGTTGCTCTTCCAGACGTCCGAGAATATTTTGCTGCTGCTCTTCAATCAGCTTCTTTTGTTGTTCTTCGAGTTTTTCGAGAACATTCTGCTGTTCCTTCTTTTGCTCGTTTCGTTGCTCTTCAATCATTTTCTTTTGTTCGTTTCTTTGTTCTAATAAAAGCTTCATTATACTAGAAAAATCTACACTTTCACTTGCTTCCTCTTCCTCCACTTCTGTTTCAAAAACAAAAGTGTTTACGTCTTCCCCTTGCTGTTCCAAGTGGTTGCGCAAGCGCAGGACGAGCTCATTTTTCGATCCCGCTCTAGAAAGATTTCGCTTACCTAACTCACTTTTAAGCTCAATGCAGTTGAGCTCTTCTAACAACTTACCCATTTTCACTGTATATAATTATTATTTCTCTTTTTACTTTTTTTTTTTTTTTTACACTTTACTAGTCAACTCGTTTTTTCTTTTCAAATAAGTTTTATTTACACTTCTGACACCAATGTAACGTGCGCTTTGTTCGCAAAATAAAACTCTACCTTTCTATTTAATTCTACCACTTTATTCAGTATCTACTTTCGATATACACTTTATTCGAACTCAACTCAATTACGTTTATCCAATATTCACACTATCACTTTCTAAATAAAACTGACTTCTGGTTGCGTCAGCTCCCTCTTTATATAGGAAAGTGAACCATCGAGAGATTTCTAGTAGTTTTTCCATGAACCATGATGTCTAGACAAGTTCCCCTCCCGGTATTTCTGCACACATACACACTCACTCACAAAAGACGTCTTCTTTTAAACCACTCCATTATAGTGCTCCCAGATGTGTTTTTCGGTGGAACGTTTTCGATTAGGAAATTGGTATTAAATGTTGGGTGTACATTACAATAGGTAGTTTACTAAAACGCATTTGCAAAATAAGCAGCCTAAAAAATTAAGAATGCTGCCGAAAGTCGCTATATCACGCGGATGAAGTCGCGGGCACAGCTAGTTTTAATATAAATTATAAATAATTATTAAGATTTTAGAGCTATCTTTTAATTATATTAGTTTTAAGTTAAATTTTAAAAAGAAGACCTATTACAAGCTTGAATTTCGGTCTCAAAGGACAGTTCATGTACTGAATACTGGGGCCGAATTACGGCACACGCTATCGAATAAGTCGTATCGGAGTTATGGGAATTTGGTATTACCGCTCACGAAATTTTTTTTATGTAACTTTTTTCTATACGTCATTTAAAACACATTTCCGAAAATTTCATGAAAATCCATGGACTGGCCCTGGATTCCTAGGTTTTGCCTTTTTTATGTCTAACCGCCTTGCACTATAAGCTATATGTTTGGAAATGCTAACTTCTTTATCGATACAGCCATATTGTATAAACAATAAACTTAAATAAAACTGAAGAGCGTGAAGAATAGGACATAAAACTTAAGTATGTATTTATTTCTGAGCAGCAAAACTGTGTATGAAATTTGGATCAAAACTTCATTCAGTCTTTCGTAATGAGATAGGTATTGTGTAGAATGTCGAAACTGAAAAATGATAAAAGTGTGGATTTTCAAAAGACAAAACCGCAAACTTGAGCAAATAAATATGTGCAATTGAATGCGATTATTGTTAACGAAAATAATATGGACAAACAAAACGAAAGAAGCCCAAAAATTCGCAATTGCTTTAAATGATGACGAAAATTATTTTGTACAAAAAAGACTTCAATGCACTCATGTAAGTAACTGTAAGTAAAAAGCGAACAAACGTTTTCGTGTGTGCGAACGATTTGCAATGTCTTTCCTATTGAAAAACGTTTGATCGCTTTCTATAGAATCTGGCCCCTGAACTTTTTATGTCAACTTTGAAAAAGTAAAGAGCAAAACCAAATCTATGATCAACGACTCCAATGATGGACCAACAAAGTTAAGTCTCGAATGCTGATGGAACTGCGTACGCTCGAAAGCAATTAAATGTGTGTTTTTTCATTGTAAACATATATGTATGTGTGTCTCTTTTCTTTTTTATTCAATCTACACTTAAAATCTATCAAACTATATGTACATATGTATACCGTACACCTACGGTATAAGTATATTGTTTTATCTTAAAGTAAAAAAATACATGTTACTTTTCTAACCGTCATTTTCTCCTGCTTGTTGTTTCTTCTTGGAGGGCTTTCCTTTTAACTTTTTCTTCTCAATAACCTGTTGTACTCGTTTTAATTGTTTGTCTTTGATTTTTTGATCCAGTTTCGCTTTGAATGGTTTTTTTGCAGAAGTTTTCTGTTTTTGTTTTTCTAGAATAAGTGGAAAAAAATTTAATTATTACGTATGTATCTTTTAAATCAAAGAATAAATCGAATAATTTATATATTTTGTATTCTTTTGGCTATCTTACCAGCAAACACTTTTGCCGCAGCGACTGCATCTTTCGCAGCAAATAAGTCATCGTACTCATCACCTTCATAAGCGTGCATTGGTCTTGTTGCTTCGTGTCGAACCTTCTGTTCAACTCTGTTCACATATTTGTCGCTGGATGCCTTCTTCAATGTCTGCCTTTGCTTCGATGGACTAACATAATCAGGATTCTCCCAAAGAGCACTTCCAGTAAATGAGCCTTCAAATATTTTCACGGGGTTCATAACAAAACGAGGACCCACTTCAGCCAAACCTCCATCCTCTGATAAAATTTGAAAATTCCTAAACCAGATTCGATTGTCGAGGAATGTAAATGTGAAAACATGATCGATAAATGGCTGGCTCTTTGGATGGTGATTCGGAACTCCGAAGGTCTGAATTAAAAGTTCTTTGAGAAGAGATAAATGTGGAACTTCATCAAACTTCTGGTCAAAAGAAAGCAAAGGCCGAGAACCACGCAAGCAGTTTCCAGTCATTTTCAGTTCTCCCATAGTGTGAATGTTTTCTATAAGGAATTTAGCTGAAGGACCTTTGGGAACATTTGATAGCCACATGTACAAATCTCGTTTTCGTCTGCCTTCGAAGAGTACCGCTCTATTGCAATGCTTCATTTCGCACATTTCATTAACCAATGACAGAGATTTCGATCGTTCCATTTTAGACTCTGGTCTGTGGTGAGGCATCAATGTTTTGATATCAGACATTAGATGACGATCTCTGTGATTTATACCACGAGCAGCGAAAACCAGAACGCGCTGTTTATTTGTCCACTTTTCCTGCAATAATAAATAATATATTCTGTAGTTGAGGAAATATTTTGATTTTGTTTCTTTTATACATACTTTTTTAGGTATGGGATCATCGGACAACCTTTTTGCCGGCAGTGGTGGATTCTCATCTTTGGGTATTTCAACTGAAGCGACTTTTGCTTTTTTCTTTATAAATTTTCTGCCCATATTTATCGGAAGTGTTTAGACAAAATTTGTATATCCTTGTTGCTTGTAAAAATGCACGTGTTTATGCCAATGCCAACCGCAAGTCAAGTCGCAATCGCAACTCGTTCGGCGTTGGTGTTTTGCGCTTTCACTTTTCAATATGAAAATGATGGCTTGGGGCTAGTGGCTTTCTTTTGCATTTATTGCCAGTGTTCAATGAGTGGCGTCTGGTGCACAGAGTAGATAATACAGAGTATCCACTTCCACCCCTTCAACCCGAAACACCGGCAAAAATTTTTTCAATATGGCGTCCTATTTCTGAGTTTGAGGCTCTGTGCTCACTAGTATGAACTGTAAAAACTTAACTAAACGCCTGCATCGGTATGAAATTTTTTTACTAATTTTTGTCTTTTTCAGTGAAATACTGGTCAAAATGTAAAAAAAGTTGATTTCTGCAACTTAAACTCATTTTTCTAAATTCTAGGCTGTATGAAAATTAAAAATTATCGATTTTTTTTTGCAACCAAAAAAAAAAATTTTTACTTTTCAAACTCAACTGACTTTGATCTGTGGGAAGTGAAGGCCAGTGCGGGCATCCGGGTGCGGGCATCCGGTTTAGTTTAGCTTGTAGGCAAAACGCACTACCTTGCTGAAGTGAACTCTCTGGTTCTACTCTGTGGTTGAATCACCAAAAGCCATTGTATATGGAATCTATTACCTCGTTTCCACTTAGAATTGAATCACACTTCAATTCGAATTAGTGCTAGTGTATACCTAGATCGAATTGAAATAGGATTACCCGATCCGATACAGCTCTCGTAGCTGGATCGATTCAAAATAGTGTGTTGTATACCTATATTACTCGATTCAGTGGGTAAGTAGATACCTGCATCGAAATCTGAATCATAATCCGATCCGATTACCCGATTCTAAGTGGAAACGAGGTATATATTACTATCGAAAACAAAACCAGTCCCTGAAAGCCATCTATGTATCCGTCGGCGGATACATATACCTCGTTTCCACTTAGAATCGGGTAATCGGATCGGATTATGATTCAGATTTCGATGCAGGTATCTACTTACCCACTGAATCGAGTAATATAGGTATACAACACACTATTTTGAATCGATCCAGCTACAAGAGCTGTATCGGATCGGGTAATCCTATTTCAATTCGATCTAGGTATACACTGGCACTAATTCGAATTGAAGTGTGATTCAATTCTAAGTGGAAACGAGGTAATAGATGGCTTTCAGGGACTGGTTTATTTTCGAGAGTAATATAGATTAGATACATATGCAACGCAAAAGCTAAAAGCGCGTAATGGATCAGTGATGACAAGTCATGATTTTTATTAAAGAGTACCCGTTTCTAATTATTTTATGCTTCGGAATATATTTTTTATATCCCAATAAAAAAAATTAATTTTCTAAAAAATATTTTTTCGAAAACTCGAAATTATCATACATTTGGCGTATGATAATGGTTTGCTATCATACATCATACGAGGCATAAAATTATCATACATGTAGCTTAGTTATCATCTGCTGGCAGCACTGGTCGCAAACAAAAATTACAAAAAAGCAAGTGACAGCTGTCAAGTCGACGGCTTACGTTCAGGAAACATAACAGCTCCGAAAGAGATGGCGTTCAAGAGATGAGAAATTTGTTTTCTGTTTCCGCCACCACAGAGTAGATTATACTTTCAATTTTTTTTCAACTTTTTGACAATGTTGATGGCAAATAATATTCATTGCAGCACAACATTCTTCATTAATACAAACATAAAAATATCGAAAACACTTTAATTTTTTTCAATTAATTTCAAACAAACTAACAAAAAAGGGCGAGAGGGCTCCCGACTTAATTTAGCTTGTGAACAAAATGGCACTTCCTTGCCACAGTTGACTCTCTGGTTCTACTCTGTGTTCTTTAATTCCACCTTTTTTAGTCTAATTTTCAATTAAACAACAAAAATATTGAAAATTGCAGTTTATATCCGCTTAAGAAATAAGCGAGGCCGTTTATCCGCGATATCCGCTTATTTTGTTGTCGTTTTTAACACGCAGGAGTTTTAACAAGCGAGTTTTGAATGAATGTTTCTTCACGGGTATCGCTTTTCGCGAGGAATTGGTAGTTTCTCCGAAGCGTTTTGAATCGGCAAAAACAGAGATTCGGTTCAAAATGCTAATACAACAATGAAATTGAATAGTAAACGCTCTGGGCATTTAAACAGATAAAACATTTTTTCAGTGTTGCCATTTCTTTGATCGTTGAGCAGTCTGTTTTTTATCGTTTGAAACCCACTGCAACTGCAGTTTATCAATCCACTCGATAACTGTAGCGTGTACCCTTTTTTTTTGCAGTGAATAATATCAAATCTCGAAACAAAAACTTTTTTATAAACAACACTCACAAAATTTAAAGCAATCGAATCTTAACTTGTGAATCAAAGATAGAACAACAGTGCATAAGATTTTGCGTTCTTAAGTGAAATATGTTGTGGTACCGGTGGCGTGATGGTTAGCATTGTCACCCAGAGGTTCGTGGTTCGAATCCCAGCAGAGGCGAAAATGTTTTTCCATGGGTATTGCCTTTCACGAGGAATTGGCAAGTCCTCCGTTTGTAAATTGTCATGAAAAGCGCTTTCTCGATTAGGCGTTCGGAACCGGCAGAAAATTGTAGATCCCCTCCATTCCCTTACAAGACACGGTTGTGAAAAAGACAATGGGACTCCTCGCTCTGTTGCGCTACCCTATTTATTTATTTTATTTTTAACAGAGATATTATGTTCTGAGACACCCCGAGCTTTGCTTCACCTCCCTGTCCTTAGGCAAAGTTCACATTGGTCGATTTGTAGAATCTTTGCGCGTATAAAGCGAATATTTTCTTGTTTTTCTTCTCTGTTACCCCAATGTTCCTACTTACGTTTTTTTTATCGCTAAAATTATATCCAAAAAATAACAAACAAAAATGTGTGTACAAACACACGTTGCTAATTTTTACTTATCCCTTGGCTATCTGCTCTAATTAGTTGTTGCACCCGCAAATATTATGGTAATCACAAAAACAGCATATTTAAAATTAAGTCAACATTCAAACTCTTACCGACATTAAAAATTACCGTTAGAGAGTGTAACTTCTTTTCTATCAAGAAGCCGGTGATTTTTCTACTTTCAAGCATCATAAAATAGAGTCAACACCGCCCCCAATTGTTACAAACATTTGTTTCTTTGATATAACATTTTTATTTTTAAATAGTATGTAGGTTTAAAAGGGTTTCCTCATTCTTTTTTCTTTTAAATAAAATTGTACATCATGCATAACACATTAATATCCATTTGTGGACTCTTTTTGTAAGGCAAATTAAAACACATATTAGGTAGGTAATCTTTTGATTTTTGTTTTCTTTTTCTTTTTTGTAATTGCTGGGTTATACAGTATAGATATTCTATTAAATATTTAAAAACTATTTCATAGGCTAAAATACGCTTAGGAAATACTTTTTCAATAAACTTAAGTCCTGCTTTTTCTACTTTAATTATGTGTTTTCTTTTTGTCTAATATACGGTCCTCCTGTTTTTGTTTTTAATCATCGCATGATCATTAGTTTTAATATTTTCTTTTCCATTATATTAATTTTTCAATGTAGCCTTCATTTAAAATCAGCAGAATAAAAGCTAATAACCTGTATTAGATAGCTCTGACTGACACTCCTGGTTTTAATAGTGTTGTGTGTGTGTAATTGTTTTATCTGGGCGCATGTATCTATGTGTTGTCTATTAACTCTGGTTCTCGCTTTTCCACGCCCCACACAAATAAAAACGTATAAATCACAAAAGCACTTTTTTTAAATTCCCATCATGGAATTGCGTCTCTGAATTTAAAACAATCTTTTTTCTTCTTCTAATAGAAAATGAAATCAAAAAGAAATAGTACCTATAATACAAATAAAAACAATTATTATCCTTGCTGGAGGACATTTCGCACACAGTACAAGACCTCTGTTGATGTGGGTAATTTAAGCAGCGCAATTATCCGCAACAGGGTGATGTACTCTGGCTAGTTGTCATTGTCGCGGTTGCATGCTGGGCGGCTGTTCACGGTAAGCTTTCAGCTTTGTCTCCATAGCCTAAAAAATACAAAAAGGGGAAAACTTATTAAGATCGGATTCCATAAAGTCACTTTGGAGAGGACAGTAGTTGTTAATACGACACAAAGGAAGATGGGATTAGTAAAGCAAACATTCCTTTTTCAGTTTGATAAAACATTCCAGTTTTTTTTTTCTTAAGTTAAACGCGGTTAAGAGCTTGATGAAATAAAATTAGATAAGATGGCAGATTCTACCTGTATGGTCTATTTTGAATCTTTGTTTCGTTTTTATTAAGAAACACTTTGAAATGTCAAAAGGTTTCAGTAAAGACCACAAAATATTTTAAATTATTAAGCTCATGAAACTGTACAACTACTACTCACATTAGTAATAGAATGACATTGATTTTTAAACTAATTCAACGTGCCTAGTTTTTTATTTTTCGCCATGATATGACTCTCAGGTGCAGATGGAATAGAAAGGTGAAATGATCACCAGTTTTCTTTTTCTGCTTTTTTGGTTACATTCTGTATTTGCTATTTTATTGCTTTCCCGACAGCTCTTATCATCATTATTATTAAATTTAAATAAAAAAATTTACTTATCAAAAAGTAAAATACAGGACACTACCTCTTTTTAAAAGATTTCTTTTCCTCAAAAGCTAGGCTCATAGTCATGGTACTATATACAAAAAAAAAAAAAAAAAATAGGGGTTGTATAACTTCAAAGACAAATAAATGGACACCAATCACAAAAAAATCTTCGTTTTCCTAGAGGAACGAAATTAAAGGAAGTCGAACATAGGACACGCAAGTAGAAAAGATCCCCAAATAGCAGAAGCAATAGAGAGCAGTTCTATTGAGTAAAAAAAAAAAAACAATTTTTCATTGAGGACAAGGCCACTCCACTACACGGGTTCAGAGCTTTTCAATAACTGCAATGAAACACAAATAAGAACCGAAAGAACAAAAAGCCAGATGCCAGGCTTCCTCGAAAAATCTGCGAGTTATATGACCCTTTTATAATAGACGACGACAAGGAAATTCTGCAAAGAAAAAAAAAACAAACAAATTCTCATTGACTGTAAACCTCGCCCCAGAAGCCGTCATGAACTCTGATATAACACCATAAATCACTACACTCTGGATTATCCCAACAAATGCCGTTAAAACATCCATATCAGTGTTTAAAAAGGAATCTACAAACAAAGATACCTATTCATAACTTTTCAATAGTGTAATGGAAAATACAGGAATGGTTTTTGTATTTGGAATGCACACGAACGGTTCAAAATCTTAAAATATTACACGGCTCGCAACAAACATACACTACGCCACTAGAGTTCCAAACTACTACTCCTTAACAGAAGCGTACGTTGTTCTGAAAGATACTAAAATAGCTATTGCATAAAAAAACTATGTAGTTTGCACAGACTGTCTCTTTACGCCGAAGGCCATCCAAAACATTAGAAATAAAAATAAGCGACAATATTAACAAACTTTATAAATCAATACAAATTGTCTGGACTTTTGATCACTCAAACATAGAAGAAAAGGACTAAGCTAGCAGGAAAAAATGCGGCAATATCCCTCCAACCCCCAACGCAGAGAGACTTCTTAACCTTCAAGCAAGCACTGGTCTTTGAAATGATAGCGGTCATGTTTAATCGAAAAGAGGGATATATTTCTTATAAAATAACATTCAATCAATTTATCCGTTAATGTATTTGTTTTACTCGGACATATGAACATAAACTCAAATTATGAAAAACAAAAAATATGAGAGTGTACTAGGAATTGGGAATGCATGTGTCTAGTAATAATGTTATTGACGAAAATGTGATTAATGGGGTATATTCGACGCCTCGCACATGCTTTAAGGTGGAATATTATCAACTCATCCTCAAAGCAAAAGGTAATGCAGAATGGTATTACTATGTGCACCAATACTCGGCCATTAAACCAAAAGGTGAATAACTTAACTTCCCATCTCAGTCACCTGTTAGAATAAAAAAGTTTTTTATCCATTTACGTCTTGGTCATATTGAACTAACAGAATCTCTTAAGAAAAAGAAAATCCTTAAGCTTGCAATCTTTACAATTCCAACCAAATATACAAAGCATATCATATCAGCCGCATGTGATATCTTCAGTAGCAACCGGCTTAAACACAGCATCAGAAAACATAAAAACCTTATACGAAATGTTTAAGGGCCAGTTGCTCAATCGAATCATAAATTTAAGTTCTACATAAAGTTCTACTTTAGTATGGGGATTTTATGTAGAACTTAAGAATTCCGGAACGTCTCATACAAAAATGAAAACCTTATGTAGAACTTAAATTTATAATTTGATTGAGCAACTGGCCCTAAATCGCTTAAAATAGAATCTATTATATGATCAATTTTAAATGTAATGAATAATGTAATTTCAGCTTAAGCATTTTTTTTCCTCAAAAGAGAAAAAACCTAAATCGTTTATACGAAGCGAAAAAGCATGCCTTTTAAAAAGAATTTGAAGTTCAAACTCTTCCACCGACGCCGACAACTTCACGTATTCAAAAAGTACCATACCGGTGAAATCACCACGAGAAGAAGATGCAAATAAAGTTAATGAATAACAATTAAAACTGGTTACATTGTTCTGATCATCGCTTTCTGAAGGAGTAGTAGAAGAAGCGGTTGGCGAAGAGGATTGAATACCGCATCCGCCGTTGCTGAAGCGTTGGGCAAATCTTTTAAAAATATTCGTCGACCCGAATGATTGGTTGTTGGTTGATTCGAAACTCATGCTCGTTCGACTGCTATTACTTCTCATATCTACATGATTGCTATCTTCTTGAAGAGCGCGTGATTCATTGCATATGCAACGAAATTTACTACATCGCGAACAAATGAGTGTTTTATCCAACTGGAAGAAAATATATTAAGGTTTTGTTTGGGGGAAAAGAAAAAGAAAAAAATAGAAGACAAAAAGCATGCAGGACATTAGAAAAAAAACAAAATTTCAACAAAAAAAAAAAAAATATTGACTTTCAATTTTTACCAGTAGTTTAAATTAGAAAAGATTTCATTGTACTCACATTAAGCTTTCTTAACATATCAGCAACAATATTCAACGCTGTTGTTCGGGAACTTGCAGTCATGGCGGCAGCGTTTCCATTTAGCATATTGTCTGGATCTGAAATAGATTTCTCAAAAACATCAATCTTAAACATCAATCGCAACAACAAAGGGAGCTACTTATAGAGTCCACAAGTATATTAAAGACAATCACACAACACTAAAGTTAAAAGATGAGGATGGACTGATAACGAGAAATAGTGTGGTTTTGTGTTTTTTTCCTTTCTTTTATTATTTTTGCTCATTATGCATTTGTTTTATATGTATGTGTGTGTATGTGTGAATAATTTACATTTTTCTTTCTATGCATAAAATTAAAATACATGATGATGGTGAGAGATAATGTATATGAAAATTTTTATAAAATACTTATTTTATAATAAATTACATAAAATAGGAATATGATGATTAAAATCAAATCACATGCGACATGACTTGGAGATCTTTAAAGCTCGCTTGGTTTGTTTTAATGATGAAATTATCTTACTTTTTAGAGAATTTTGATTATATTCGTTCAGAGACGACTGACTGTTGCCAATTGGTATGGTTGCATTTGTCGGATTACTTAGGTTTTCTGATAGGACTGAGTTTTCGGCAACGCCGTTCGGCGTGGTGCTGGGATATCGAGTTTTCACATTGAGTTCCTGTTTTAAATCTGAAAAGAATTCATAATGAATAATAATATATTATGTATTATTATTAATATTATCAATTGAAAATTATTTCACATTTTTACATGGGCTTTTAATTTAATTGAGTTCAATATTTGCAAAAATATATATTAACCGCCGTATTAATAAACACGGAATAGCTGGGCTAAGCCTTATTCCATGGATTAAGTTGAAAATGGTATAGCATTTTCCACTTAATCCATACGGCGGTAACAGAATAAGTTCACACCATTTACAATAAACCCGACCTATACTTCTTCAAATTAGTTTTGCATAAATACTTTTTTGATGAGTTTTCAAAGTCTGTATATTTATTTACCTAATAGGAAAAACGTCAAATCGAAAATAATAAGAACTGTAAATTTAAAACATTTGTAGCAACGAATTCCATGCCAAGAAAAAATTAAAAAAAAAATCTAGTGAAAAAATGGATTGAATCATTTACTAATGAGTTCAGCCTCGTTTGTTAACAGAAGAATTCCGACTATCTACATCTGTCTAAGTCACTGATGCGCTTCAGTTGTAACAATTGTATAAAACGCTATTCTTCCTGCCTTTCAAACCACTTAAAAACAATATCTAGAACTTCAAAAGCTTCTGCGTGGTACTTAGCATACGGCTGGCAACTAGTCGTGTGTGACCCGTACTTTAAGTAGAGCCATGAGCACAGCACAAATACACACAGCGTCAGTTCGTGAAAAAAGCTTCCCGTTTGGAAGAAGGAGGTGTATGTGCATAACGAAATGTGCAGTTTTATATCATCGTTCTCCACAGTAGAAAACTAACAGCGCTTTAGCGGTTTTCGACTCGATATATTTGGACCAAAATAGCTTGGTATCTGGTATTACTCCAAGATGTTTGAGAAACGAATTTCACCACTGCTTCGCAAACTATGTCAGTAAGGATCGCTGCACTTTCAGTTATTTTCAAACTATCAGTTATATAGCTTTTGAAACAATGTTTTTTAACGACACATTAAGTGTGTTTAATGAAAAAAGAAGCAGAGCAGAGCAGCTCAGAGCAGAGCAAGACACATGAAAAAAAAATGTCAGGCAACTTAAAGCAGAGTCAGCTGGTCCCAAAAGTCAGCTAAAAAAAAAACAACAATCATTTTGTAACCTAGCTAGCTTGCAAAAATAAATTTGGTATCCTATTACATATAATAAAAATACGTATTCGGAAACATTGGAATCAAAACTGAACTAACATGCGATGTTAATTGAATTGATTTTAAGTTAAATTCGATTTAAAATAGATTGCAAAACGCAAATTATAAACAAAAATATTTGAAACAAATGTCAACAGCTGATTTTGAAACTTTTCACGGATCTGCTTTGACTCAAAAGCAAGTGCAGAAAATGCTGCTCTAAAGTGATCTAGAGCAGGTCATTAAACACAAAAAGTTCTTGCTCGGAGCAGAAAAATTGTCATTAAACACCAAAAAGCTGGTTTTTTCTGCTCTAGATTAATTTATTAAACACAACTATTAATGCTGCGATTTGTCTTCACATTTTTCGGTTCAGAAAATATGTGGAAATGCTTGTCTAGTTCATATTATATTGAAATTGTTTAAAGCAAAAAGCATAATGCATGGAATGCGTATTCTACTTGTGTGAGTTGTGACTAACACAAGGTTTTTCCTGTCTTTTTCATTAGCCCGAAAATATTTTTACCAGCACTTGCTTGTTGTATCTTTTATTATCGGAATTTCTTACAGTCTCTAGTTGTGGCAGTCTCAAAACAATTTTATTTTGTATAGTTATTAATCAAGCAATTGCTTGGCAGTATAAATTCTAAATGCATCAACAAGAGTGTGGAAAACAGTCTTTTTGTGCCATCACTCACACGTAAAATTTTCCATCCAGAAGTGTTTTGCATGATTAAAAGTAATAAAGTTCATTTTTTTCTTTATTGATTTAATATGTGCGCATGGGCATGGGGTCATTCATTTTTCGGTTTCAAAAGTAAATTTAGATAAAACACACACAGGAATGTATTTTTGATGAAAATTTAATTGAATTTTTAAAGTTTGAACTTTGCCATTAACTGTGAAAAATAATAGGTGTGTTTCTTTACTGAAAATTCACACGAAATGCACCGAAAGTCGGTGAAAGTCAGTCAAATGTCGTTCCAGCACAGCGATTTTTCGTAGCAGTGCACAAAAGAGAGTGCTCACGAGAGAGTAAAAAATTTCCCCACCCTGCGAATTTCTGCCACCTAACTGGCTAAACACAATGCAAAAACGGAGCTGGACTGCAAAATCGGAACTGGATGAGCTGTCAAAATTGCTGTACGTTTCGATTTTAATCGGCCCACAATGCAGCTGCACAGCTTTTGACATTTCCATCATTTGAAACATTGTTTTGTATTTTCTAAAATCGGTTTGAGTATTTTATAAACAAAACAAATTTGATATTGTTACTATGGATGAGGAAATAAATGATATTGTGTTGATTGTTCCAATTATCAGAATGTTTTATTCGTATTTAAAGTACTATAAAAAAAGAAATAGGAGGTGGTGGGTGCACAAAATTGTTATAAATTAAAAGTAAAAACCAAAAAACAAAAAACTAAAGTAACACTTGGCTGTCACACAATAATTTACACACAAAATGTTTTTTTTTTCCTTCAAAATCATAAACGTTAAATTTGCTGTACAGCAAAAGTTAAAAGTTCGTCAACTTGTCCAGTTCCGATTCCAGTTCCGTATGCAGCTCCGTCGCATTGTGTTCGCGCTATTGAATTTGTGTGTATTCAATAATTTGACAGCTCTTCCAGTTCCAGTTCCAGTTGCAGCTCCGTCTGCATTGTGTTCAGCCAGTAAATTTCTGTGGGCAGAAATCGTGCACAGCCAAAACAAATACAACAACTGTCAAACAGACGTTTTTCCAAGCGCTGCTGCGAATGTTTGTTAAAGACCGTTTCTTTACTTTTGAGACAATTACGCTCTTTCAGAGAGTTTCTGACTATTTCTGAGAGAATTTCACCCCCACTCCTAAAAATTTGACAGATTGTGAATTTCTGTGCACAAAGTAAAGAAACAGACCTAATATTATTTATGTCGATTTCCTTTGCAAAAACAAAAGCACTCTAAAAAAGTGCTTTATTTTCGTGCTCACTGGAACAGAAAAGACAAAATTCTTTTTTATCATTGTATGTGTGCTATTTTTGACAGCCAACTCTTCCCGTTTGTTTTGTTCTGCAATTTATATAGAAAGAATGTTTTCGAAACTTTATTAATAAATGCACTAGGAAGAAACCTCCTCATCCGAATAATTGTACACAACACTTTGAACAAAATTATTCACAGAATGCCTTTCGTTTTGTGTAAGGCCGGCCACTGACTACACAATATAACTGCGCAAATTGGAGTTTGCGCAGTTCATTTGTGTTGTGAATGGGGTTGTTTGTGCAGTTAACTGTGTAAAAATCAAAACG
This sequence comes from Melanostoma mellinum, assembly GCA_914767635.1. Classification (NCBI taxonomy): domain Eukaryota; kingdom Metazoa; phylum Arthropoda; class Insecta; order Diptera; family Syrphidae; genus Melanostoma; species Melanostoma mellinum. The sequence continues at coordinate 195,830,639 of OU612058.1, read as the reverse complement.
ATTTGATTTTTGCTCAAGTCAGTTTGCGCAGTTAGTCAGGAATTACACGATGTATCGTGAGACATGTCTCTTTTTTGACGTTCCTTTTAAATTTCCATCCCGTGAGACAATCGCAATTACACGTTCAATTTCGCAGGCTCACGTCTCAAATTTGACAATTCTTCATTTCGCTTTGAATGCTCATTCTCGTTTGCTTTTATAACGTTCAAAGTTATCTTTTCCTCTATGATACATAAGACGTCCATCTCACCAACACGGAAAAACGAATAAAGCAACATAGCAAAAAGAGAAAATGAGAAAAGAAAAATGCAAATGAGCCTGCTAAAAATCGGCCCGGTACTCACCGAAAAGTTTTTTTCGCATCTCATTTCCTCACATCTCCTTTCTTTTTCGCACTCATGTGAGACTTGTCTCACCATACCTCGTGTAATTCCTGACTTATATTGTGTAGTCAGTGGCCGGCCTAAGAAATTTCAGAATTTCAAACACTTCTTCTTGTCTCACCATACCTCGTGTAATTCCTGACTTATATTGTGTAGTCATTGGCCGGCCTAAGGAATTTCAGAATTTCAAACACTTCTTCGTTGGAATCAGAACAAGATGACGACTCATAAATAGTTTGATAATTTCAGCTAAAATTGAGCGATCCATTTTCACAAAATAGTTTATTGTTTATTTTTATTATCTCTCTTTCACAGTCCTTTAACCAAAAATGCAAAATAATCAAACTGCAAACTGGTAAACGTCAAATGTTTTGTGTTGGTGTACGTGAAAGTGCGTGTAAATCTTGCCTCTGAATCGAGATTCGTAAAAGTGCTTTTTCGGGGCAAAAAAAAAAGTGATCTAGTGCCTCAATGTAACATATTTCGAGCAAAAAAGCACTTTTAAAAGTGCTTTTGTGTACCACTGGAAATCGACATTAAATTACCGCAGGGTGGGGAAATTTTTTACTCTCTCGTGAGCACTCTCTTTTGTGCACTGCTACGAAAAATCAGTGTGTTGGAATGGCATTAGACTGACTTTCGCCGAATTTCGGTGCATTTCGTGCGAATTTTCAGTAAAGAAACACACCTATGGATTCGTTTGTTCAGACGTTGAGTTTGCTTTCATATAAGTAAATAGGGATAGCTTCGACTTTGAGACTTTTTCATCACTCAAAAAATATTCACTAAACTAACTTGAAGAATAAAGTACATATAAGGTATTCCATACCAAATCGACCACTTTTGAACCCGACCCCTTTAGATTTTGCTGAAACTTTACCATTCTTTTCTACCCTTTGAAAAACATTTTTGAGAATTTTTTCAAATTTTTTTGTCCAATCTCAAAAAGTTATGAATTTTTCAAAAAAATGGCTTTCTTATTTTCAAACAGCTTCAAACAGCCATAACTTTTTTAAAAATTGACTTTTCGGAACATTTTTTTTTTTCAAATTGTTTGTTTTTGAATGAACTTTTCGGAAAAATACACGAAAAAAATTTAGCATGATCAATTATATAAAATAATCGGTTTTTTTTAGTAAAATCGTCATTTTTTTGAAGTTCGCCATATTTTATTTTCTTCATTTTTTTCTCAAAAAAATTTCAATCAATTTGACAACTATTTTCACCAATTTCGGAGTGGGCCGACTTTTTTTTACATTTTTTTTTATTTAAAAAAAATCAAAATTAAAAAAAAAAATTTTTTTTTCGTAAACTTTACTCGGCACTAGTACGATAACTTTGGCGACAAAAAATTATAACGGTTTTTGGTGGAGGGGTTCAATACAATGAATTTTTACTACAGGAGGGGGGTCTATCTCCCCCCGCTTAGGCAGTAGGGGCAATTTTATAAAAATTTACTTCAAAAAATATTGTTAAAGAACAGGAACATTTACAGATACAAATTATACTTTTTATGAAAGCCAGAAATCTGCACTTCATAATAAATTTTAAATGAAGTTGTTTCAATTTATAGTTTTTGAAATGACTGACTTCAAAGTCAAAATTTACGAAAAAAAGTAAAAAAAATCACTTTGAGTATTATGTTCCTCATGATTACAAATGAAAATAAAAAAATATAGATGTAGTAAGTTGCTTCAATAAATTTTTCATCAAACGTTGCAAACTACTTTTTTCTATGTCTTGTAGTTTTTGAGATAATTGAAAAATAAAATAGTAAAAGTATATTTGAAATCCAGTTTCATGAAACTAGTTTCACATTTCTCTTTATCTTTCATTCGCTGTTTTTATTTTTGGGGAAAAATAGTTATCTAGTAGTGCCTGGTTGCTTCAAAACCTCTTCTATTGGCAATTGAAAAACAAAGAAGTCATTATTATTAGTATTATTACTTATTTTTGAACCAAATGAAACAGAATAAACAAAAACACGAACAAAGACAAAGAGAATAGTGATGTGTCGGTATCATAAACCGAGTCAAACCGATTTGAACCCAAACCGAGTTGACTCGGTTTACATTTTTCCAAACCGAGTTGGCAAACCGAAGAAAAAACCGAACCGTCAACCAAATAATTAATATGAAATGAATGCAAGCAGACCGAGTTAACTTGAACATAATCAAAACTACCCTCCCTTAGTTGCGGTCTGTGCCAAACACAATGCACTTATACATAAACAGCCTTATTTATAAACCCGTATTATCGGCGGATTAAGGTTACTACGAACTTAATACTCCACTAATACTCCAAACCTTATTTATAAAAAAAATACACCAGTATTAGCGACGGATTAAGCTAATACTGGTTCATAGGAGTTTTAAGGGAGGATTAAGGTCGTATTATAGTCAAATATCATTTTGAGGATAAAAGTGTAGGAAAAATATTGTTGAAATTTCTGGAGGAAAAGTGGAAAATATTTTGGTTTTGTGAATAATTTAAATTCTTTTTCCGCCTTAAATACCAGATAAATAAATTAATAAATTAAAACTAGTACTTCTTGTTTTGTTGTGTTTAATATCCATTTTAGAAAAATTTCCGCCAACCACAAAAAAAAAATATAAATCATAACACTCGGGTTCAACGCAATTTAGATTTTCATGTAATCTAACTTTTTTTTCAACCTCTAATTGGTCAGAAGTCACGTATCAAAAGAAGAACTGAAACTCTGGCCAATCAGAGTCCGAAAGAAGTAAGAATATCTGAAAAAACTTAATGCGTTGAACGTGCACAATGAAGTCAGCTGGGATTTGTTTACGTTTATAGTAACCAGAGCTACAGATGGGTCATTTTTTTGATGAAAAATTTGACAGAAGCAAGTATTAACTAATACGGGTTGGAAAATGTTTTATAAATAAGGATTCGCTCGAGCTGGCGTAAGTGAGTATTAAGTGCTAATACTAGTATTAACTAATACCAGGTTGAACCGAGTATTAGTGAAATCTAATAAATAAGGCTGAAAGTCCATAGTCGACCGGTAGTAGTATATAAAGCATCAAAGCAAGTGAGTTACTTGCGCAGGCATACAGAAACACACACATCTGTTAAAGTAGATGTTTTTTTGTTTTTTTGATTGTCGTCTGTTAATAGGTAGAAGGTTTGAATGTTTTGGGTACATATTGCTACTCGAGTTAGGATTTAATTGTCTGTAAAATATCCAGAGTCAAGTCAAACCGAGTTGGACTGCGCATTGCGTTAATTTCTTTCTTGTGTGACTTTTTTTTACTTCATTTTGATTAAATCCGTTTATTTTGATTGAAAATTTTGCTTTGTTTCTATTTTTCAAAACATAGTATTGAAGGAAAAAGCGCAAATTTATTTTTGTAAACCGAGTTAGCTAACTCGAGTTACAACTCAGGTTAATCAAAATCCAACTCGGGTTAACTCGGTTTGTAAATTTTACGGTTTGGCACATCACTAAAAGAGAAACGTCAAAGCTGTTTCACCAAACCATAGCCCATGCGACACAGGGTAGCTCATTGTCCATCTCTCTTTTTCGAACTTTCGTTCTCTTTTGCACTTATTGTGTTCGAACAGTTTCATGAAACAAATTTCACCGTATAATAGCAGACAAACAGAATAAACAAAAACACGAACAAAGACAAAGAGAATAGTGATGTGTCGGTATCATAAACCGAGTCAAACCGAGTTGAACCCAAACCGAGTTGAGTCGGTTTACATTTTTTCAAACCGAGTTGGCAAACCGAAGAAAAAACCGAACCGTCAACCAAATAATTAAAATGAAATGAATGCAAGCAGACCGAGTTAACTTGAACATAATCAAAACTACCCTCCTTTAGTTGCGGTCTGTGCCAAACACAATGCACTTATACAAAGTCCATAGTTGACCGGTAGTAGTATATAAAGCATCAAAGCAAGTGAGTTACTTGCGCAGCCATACAGAAACACACACATCTGTTAAACTAGATGTTTTTTTGTTTTTTTGATTGTCGTCTATTAATAGGTAGACGGTTTGAATGTTTTGGGAACATATTGCTACTCGAGTTACGAATTAATTGTCTGTAAAATATCCAGAGTCAAGTCAAACCGAGTTGGACTGCGCATTGCGTATCGGTTCGTTTCTTTCTTGTGTGATAAATTAGTAGGTACCCTTGGTTTTCGGACTTTTTTTTAATTCATTTTGATTAAAACCGTTTATTTTGATTGAAAAATTTGCTTTGTTTCTATTTTTCAAAACATAGTATTGAAGGAAAAAGCGCAAATTTATTTTTGCAAACCGAGTTAGCTAGCTCGAGTTATAACTCGGGTTAACCCGGTTTGTAAATTTTACGGTTTGGCACATCACTAAAAGAGAAACGTCAAAGCTGTTTCACGAAACCATAACCCATGCGACACAGGGTAGCTCATTGTCCATCTCTCTTTTTCGAACTTTCGTTCTCTTTTGCACTTATGGTGTTCGAACAGTTTCATGAAACAAATTTCTCCGTATGTCTGCTATTATACGGAGAAATTTGTTTCATGAAACTGTTCGAACACCATAAGTGCAAAAGAGAACGAAAATTCGAAAAAGAGAGATGGACAATGAGCTACCCTGTGTCGCATGGGCTATGGTTTGGTGAAACAGCTTTGACGTTTCTCTTTTAGTGATGTGCCAAACCGTAAAATTTACAAACCGAGTTAACCCGAGTTGGATTTTGATTAACCCGAGTTGTAACTCGAGTTAGCTAACTCAGTTTACAAAAATAAATTTGCGCTTTTTCCTTCAATACTATGTTTTGAAAAATAGAAACAAAGCAAAATTTTCAATCAAAATAAACGGATTTAATCAAAATGAATTAAAAAAAAGTCACACAAGAAAGAAATTAACGCAATGCGTAGTCCAACTCGGTTTGACTTGACTCTGGATATTTTACAGACAATTAATTTCTAACTCGAGTAGCAATATGTACCCAAAACATTCAAACCGTCTACCTATTAACAGACGACTATCAAAAAAACAAAAAAAAAACATCTAGTTTAACAGATGTGTGTGTTTCTGTATGGCTGCGCAAGTAACTCACTTGCTTTGATGCTTTATATACTACTGCCGGTCAACTATGGACTTTATTATGTATAAGTGCATTGTGTTTGGCACAGACCGCATCTAAAGAAGGGTAGTTTTGATTATGTTCAAGCGAACTCGGTCTGCTTGCATTCATTTCATTTTAATTCTTTGGTTGACGGTTCGGTTTTTTCTTCTGTTTGCCAACTCGGTTTGAAAAAATGTAAACCGAGTCAACTCGGTTTGGGTTCAACTCGGTTTGACTCGGTTTATGATACCGACACATCACTATTCTCTTTGTCTTTGCTCGTGTTTTTGTTTATTCTGTTTCATTTGGTTCAAAAATAAGTAAAAATACTAATAATAATGACTTCTTTGTTTTTCAATTGCCAATAGAAGAGGTTTTGAAGCAACCAGGCACTACTAGATAACTATTTTTCCCCAAAAATAAAAACAGCGAATGAAAGATAAAGAGAAATGTGAAACTAGTTTCATAAAACTGGATTTCATCGTATAATAACACTTGCGACACGGAATGACAGAACAAAGAAGAATTCGAAGTTGTTTCGTGAAACAAATTTCACCGTATAATAGCAGTCAAAGGAGTGAACACCAATACATGAACAAACTTTCATCTGACTGCTTGTCAAAACAAGCCGCAGTTTCACTCCAAATCTGTCAATTTTGCTTATGTCGTTTTCCAAAAACAAATTCACCCTTTCACTCCTTTTTCGTTTTATTTTGGAAATCGTTTTAACCGAAGTGACAGATTTGGAGTGATTGCATTGGTAGTGGTTAGCTTGCTAAATTTTTTCTCTCATGTTAAAGCAGAAAACAACACTAAAAATCGTTCACTTTAATTTTTAAAATTATTTAATGGTCTTCTGAAGATAATTTATTAAACTATCGCGTGCTTTGTGAGCTGACAAAAAATTAATAGAAACTGCGGCTTGCTTTGACAAGCAGTCAGATGACAGTTTGTTTATGTGTTGGTGTTCACTCCCTTGCACCTAAACTGAAACGGGAGTGAAAAAATCACTCCCAAAATTCACTCCAAACCGCATTTTGGAAAATGTTTGGGAGTGATTATCTGTCAGATCTGACAGATAATCACTCCCATTTGGTTTTTGGAAAACGACATTAAAATAGGTTTGTTCGTTGAAGCCCTGGGGTTGCCCTAGGGTCGCCACAAAGCGTTTTTTGAGAAACCTAAATTCGCCCTGAATGTCAAATTGAGTGTTTTTTGAGCCATAGGTTTGCCATAGGTTTTCCCCCAACTCGCCCTAGCTTTTTGCTGTGGCGATTTAAGGGCTGTCAAATGGCATGTATTTTTTCTTTAATGACAGGGATGTGTGGTGATTTGTGGCTTAGCGTTTTTTGAGGAGAGGAAAACCCAGGTTTTTTTGACAAATCATAGGGTTGTCAAGAAAACCTGGGTCAACCCTGGGGAAAGTTCAACGAACGGACCTAATGAATTCCAAAAGTCGTCAAGAAAGGAGTGAAGAGTGAAAATAGGTTTGAAAAACGACATAAGAATTTCACCACTGCATTACTCAATTAAAATTCTGAAAACGAATTTCAAAAGCCAACGAAAATATAAATAAGGAGTTACATTCTTTTGTAAAACTACATCAATTTCTGTTTTTGAAATAATAGTCCTGAAGAAAGCAATAATATTGTTTAAAGGTTTACCTAATGATTAAACAGAAAATTTTGTTCTGTACTATTTGGAACTACATATTTGTAAAGTTAAAATTTTAGAAGTTATCTTTAAAGTCGCCTGACTCGCAATTTCAAGTTTTGAATTTCTCTGAATGTTTTTAAATTTCTGATTTACATAAATAAATATGTATCGTGGTATAGTTTATATTTTTGATTACCTCTCGTTTCATCCATTAGCCTTTGTAGTTTCTCCTGTAACATTTCCTTCTCATCAACCTCCATTTCAAGTAAGGCATTCTTTTCGTATGCCTTGTCAAGCATCGCTTCGAAATCGGCAATACTCTCATTCAATATTCGATGAGCACGCTCGAGATCGTCGTTTTTCTGTTCCAATTGACGCAGGTATTGCTTCATTGAATCTCGTTCATTCTTAACTGTTTCCAATTGTTTTTCAACATTTGCAAACTCGATTATGTGAGAATCTTGTTTCATCTAATCAAATGAAATTTCGTCAAACGATAATCAAAATAAGGACATTATGCAATCGAAGTACAAATAAAAACTAATCAATCAAAAACAAATACTCACTCTAAGCGAATCGTTTTCTTTTTCCAAATTTGCTACTTTTAATCTGAGATCTTTGATGGCGTTTTGTTTCTGTTCTAGTGTTGCATCCATTTCAGCTTCCATTTGCCTAGACTGTTCGACATACTCATCAAATTCTTGCTTTACATCTGTCCATCTGAAATATAAACCAAGCGGAGAAAAAGAAAAATAGCAATTTTCTCTAATGGCCAAAGGGAAAAGTTATCGAAGTGTACACCGCTTACTCTTTGTGGTAAAGCTTAGCCCGTTCCTTCCAGTATCTGCATTCATCTTCGACGCTGTTAAACATCGGTGGAGAGTCCATGTTTGTTTTTTCTTTTCTTCTGAAGAAGTTTTTTTTCTCTGATTGGGTAAGTGCTATGCCCTATCCCAATGTATAATTTTCAGTCCGGTTAACAACAAAATATTATTTATTAACAGGTGATTTTTACCAATGTAAGGAAAGAAAATTTATTAATTTTTGCTTATTTTTTCACTACTGACAGATAGAGAAAATAAAATCAAGGAGAAATGAAATCATCGTATCTTCTGCGGTATAAAACGCATGGAATACGACGCATTTAGGAACTTTTGACCCTGCAATTTTACTTATTCAATATGAAAACTCACCAGATCAATCGAATGAATGCTTTTGTACGAAACTTTTTTGAGTTAAATATATGTATTTTCACTTAAAATAAAAAGAAATTCTGCTTAGCTTAAGTTTTTGTGTTGTTTGGGATAAAATGCCATGGAAATGTTGTTGCCAGATTAAAGAAGTTAAATTAGAAATTGGCATCACCTCTGGACTAGTTCGGAAAATCTTCGGATTGAGGAGATGTTGTGTTGTGCGTTTAGAAATGCAGCTTTTTTGAGTTTTGATAAAAAAAAAAATACATTACCCAATAAATACATCAGACTAGCTTGGCAGACCTCTAATATTAATTAATAAATTAATTAATATAACATCAATATAATATTGATTAATAAATAAAGACATGTACACAAATAGATTTTTTCTCGATTATTCAACCTCCTAAGCCAAAATGTGTTTGCATTGCAAATTTATGCTGGATTTACATGCATCTGCTACTGCAGAAGTAGTGTAGAAAAGTAAAGCGAGGTGGATGAAGATTGTCTGCTATTATACGGAGAAATTTGTTTCATGAAACTGTTCGAACACCATAAGCGCAAAAGAGAACGAAAGTTCGAAAAAGAGAGATGGACAATGAGCTACCCTGTGTCGCATGGGCTATGGTTTGGTGAAACAGCTTTGCCGTTTCTCTTTTAGTGATGTGCCAAACCGTAAAATTTACAAACCGAGTTAACCCGAGTTGGATTTTGATTAACCCGAGTTGTAACTCGAGTTAGCTAACTCGGTTTACAAAAATAAATTTGCGCTTTTTCCTTCAATACTATGTTTTGAAAAATAGAAACAAAGCAAAATTTTCAATCAAAATAAACGGATTTAATCAAAATGAATTAAAAAAAAGTCACACAAGAAAGAAATTAACGCAATGCGCAGTCCAACTCGGTTTGACTTGACTCTGGATATTTTACAGACAATTAATTCCTAACTCGAGTAGCAATATGTACCCAAAACAGTCAAACCGTCTACCTATTAACAGACGACAATCAAAAAAACAAAAAAACATCTAGTTTAACAGATGTGTGTGTTTCTGTATGCCTGCGCAAGTAACTCACTTGCTTTGATGCTTTATATACTACTACCGGTCGACTATGGACTTTATATGCATAAGTGCATTGTGTTTGGCACAGACCGCAACTAAAGGAGGGTAGTTTTGATTATGTTCAAGTTAACTCGGTCTGCTTGCATTCATTTCATTTTAATTATTTGGTTGACGGTACGGTTTTTTCTTCGGTTTGCCAACTCGGTTTGAAAAAATGTAAACCGAATCAACTCGGTTTGGGTTGAACTCGGTTTGACTCGGTTTATGATACCGACACATCACTATTCTCTTTGTCTTTGTTCGTGTTTTTGTTTATTCTGTTTCATTTGGTTCAAAAATAAGTAAAAATACTAATAATAATGACTTCTTTGTTTTTCAATTGCCAATAAAAGAGGTTTTGAAGCAACCAGGCACTACTAGATAACTATTTTTCCCCAAAAATAAAAACAAAGAATGAAAGATAAAGAGAAATGTGAAACTAGTTTCATGAAACTGGATTCCATCGTATAATAGCACTTGCGACACGGAATGACAGAACAAAGAAGAATTCGAAGTTGTTTCATGAAACAAATTTCTCCGTATAATAGCAGACATTATAATGCTGGATTTACATGCATCTGCAACTGCAGAAGTGCAGAAAAGTAAAGTGGGACGGAAGGAGATTATAAAGCACAAAAGTTAAAAAGGAATTATGGCTACAGATGAAAAATTATGGATGCAGGTGAAAATGTTCCTATAATTTTTCATCCGCATCCTATAACTAAGGAAGTGCAGATGGTGCCTTCCCTTGCTATCAGACAAGTATGAATTTTACATCTTGTGTACCCTTTTCCTTTTTTCATCTGCACTTGCAGATGCATGTAAATCCACCATTATAGACGTGTATCATGTAAATATTGCTGGTTTTACATGCATCTGCAACTGCAGAAGTGCAGAAAAGTAAAGCGAGACGGATTAAGATTACAAAGCACAAAAGTTAAAAAGAGAGACGAATAGGATTATGGCTGCGGATAAAAAATTATGGTTGCAGATGAACATGTTCATCTGCACCCATAATTTTTCATCTGCAACCATAACTAGGAAGTTCGTTCCCTCTCTATCAGACAAGTATGAATTTTACATCTTGTGTCTTTTTCCGTTTTTCATCTGCACTTGCAGATGCATGTAAATCCACCATATTATCTTGACAACTGAATTTGTCGATGCTGCATGACTACAAAATCGCTTTTGTTTTGGATCACTTTCTCTTCTGTTCCATGAAAGTATGCTCGTCTAATAATTCTCTAACTTTCCTTTCAAACCAATTTTTTTTCATAATAAACAAAGTCCAAAAAAACTTTTGATTAATCATTAATTTTCATTTAATGCAGTACCACCCCAAGTTTCGTACGTCTTCTGCACATAGATGGCTCTTAACATAATTTGACATTTGTTTACTTCGTTTTGTTCGTGTTATTTTATTGGTTTCGTTTTTACTTCTATTTCGCAAGCAGTTTTGGTGTTAAAAAGGTGATTATTTTCTTCAATTTCCTAGCTACTCAATTTATTTTATCAAATTTCTATATCAAAATACTCACACAGAATTATTCGGTTAGTAAATATTTTGTATTTTCAAGAATTCTAGGTAATTGGACATATATTTAGCTGCACGAAAAGACAAAAACTACATTCTCTGGATCATCATAGGGAGGAAACTCAACAAAGAGCAAGAAGAAAAGAAAAAAGAACAATTCGCCATTGTTACTGCATCAAAAATCTTTTAACTCCTCATCGGTTTTTCAAATTGCAATCGCTCTTAGAGTTGTTGAGACATCAATTAGTCAGATAGAATGGCAGATGAAGAAAGTAAACCAATGATCCCGGCCGAGTATGATGAGGCTAAAATAATGTACTCCGTTGCCGGCGAAGGGTCTGAAAATCCTGGCACAGGTGCGTATTACATTATTTTTTTTTTTACTTATTGTTTCTTTTACACAAGGGGTAAGTAAACTTGTGTTAATTCCCAATCAAAGCACTCATTATTCAACTGGTTATTGAACTTTTATTGATGAAACCCTTTAAGTGTGTTTTAAGCTAATTTTCTTTTCATTTTCGCCAAGCCGCAAAATGCGATGTAATCTAATACAACTTTCCATAAGAATTGCATTAACTTATTTGTTAGTTTAACCAGAAAAGATGCCTATCCAGTATTCAATCTAAGTGAATGATATCAAGTTGGTGTGTTTGTTGTTCTCCATCGCATCACCGTGCGTATATCGAATCAGCACTCGTGACTCATTGGCATGGTACATTGATTTGTTTCTCCCTATGCGGCCTATTGTCTATGGATTACACACCAGCTGATAACAAGTTGTTTGAGGTATAGTGCTTTTGTATTGTAGCTGCCTCTGTTCCATTCTGTGGCTATTATTGTTCGAGTGATAAGAATGGTGATACATCCAATTCAATGTCGTATCGAATTACCCCCGTTCAGCATTCTAACTCATTAGTTTTGAGAGCAAACACCATTCATACATATTCGATGAATGCTAAACGCTTGGAAAGATTAAAAAACAAGAGAACCTCTGTTCTTATAAGAGATTCAAAATGTTGTGTTTTGGGACAGCATTGACATAAATTGTAATCGCTCATCATGACTGTGAGCTAAATAAGCATAATGGAGAAGGTACAGGGGCATATTTGTTAGAACCACTGATTAGTTACTAATCAAGCTTTTTACTTAGCGATGCGAAGTGTTGCGGGATGGAATTTACTCTTTACTACAAAAAAGGTAGAAAAAGGCTAGACTAAAATTAGAATCCATAGTGTGACTTGCTGAAAATATCAGATTACATTGAATTCAGTGAAGTGTAAAAAATGCAGAAATTATTGCAAACCTATCTATACTTATGATTCTTTTGCATAAATGGTTTCTGTTCACCTTTTAGCATGGTTCTTACTTCACTCATGACTTGTTGATCTGTATTTCTTATATGTGTTAGAACATTTCCGCTAGAATGTTTTTATTTCCCAAGAACTTATGTAATAGAACGTGTCAAATTTTTAGTAATGATTCTCTTTCCATCTGATAATCCTACCGGAAATGGATTTTTTTTCTACAATTTCTTGCTTCTTAAATTTTGTTGCTTTGTATTCAAGAAGATGCTATCCTTGTCCTGCAAAAAGCAACATTGATTTGAAAGAGCACCTATGCTTTTTTCTCGGCGGCATTATTTGTGTGTAATAGTTGAGCTTAGACATACGAAGTTCTCGAAATATCTGATGCTGTGTTTAGTCTTATTTTAAGCTGCTTCTTGTTAACAGCAAATTGTTGTTAACTATTTAACCTCTTAAAAACAGCATGGACATAACGCCAGCTTTATAAAGAGTATTGTAAAAGAGTAACTGTATTTGGAAGTTTAAGTTTTGTCACTGTTCAGTATTTTTTATATAAATCTTAAGAAAGTCATTGAAGCATCATGCTGCCAAATAAGAATTTGAAATTCTGTTGTTATTATTTTATCTATTTATTAAATGATCATACCTTACCTTATTAAGGTGGTATCGCACCGTCAGTTGTGTCATCAATTGGTCCAGATGAGGTGCCACCGCCGTATCAGCAGGCAAGTAGTGGTGGAGTTCCGATGGTCACATGCCGGGTATGCCAGAGTATGATTGACATAACAACCAAACGGGAGCAGCATGTTGTCAAATGTGGCCAGTGCAATGAAGCAACTGTAAGTTAGAAAAAAGCAACAACCATTACGACTAGAAATATTGATCCTTTGCTCCTTTTTATTAACAGCCAATTCGCAATGCTCCACCCGGCAAAAAATATGTTCGTTGTCCATGCAATTGCTTGTTGATCTGCAAAAGCTCATCACAAAGGATTGCATGCCCACGGCCAAATTGTAAGAGGATAATCAATCTTGCACCTAGTCCAGTCACACCCCCAGTGCCTGCAATGCCTGGTATGTGTCGTGTCACTTGTGGCCACTGTTCGGACACGTTTTTGGTGAGTTTTTATTTTTTATATTGCTTTTATTAAATTCCAACTTTAAAAAAGTGTAAGAAGAGTTATATTAATTTATTTCATAGTATCGTATTTTGTATATGTTTTTCGCTTTACAGAACAGTCAAACGAATTATTTTCTTGTTAAGTTAGGTATACCACGTATGCCCATTGTCATACTATACGAAATGCGATACGTTTGTTAGTTTTTGAAAACTTCGGAAACTTGAGCGACCTCAAAACATTTTTTAATTGAGCTAATATTTTGATAGGGCTCTGTAAACATATGTCGTCTTCCAAAATTAGCAAAGGAGTGAACACCAATACATGAACAAACTGTCATCTGACTGCTTGTCAAATGTCGTTTTCCAAAAACAAATTCCGGAGTGAATTGGAGAGTTGAAGTGACAGATTTGAAATTTCTAGTATAGCTTATCTGTCAAAAAAATCACTCCAACTCTCCATATGAAATTGGGAGTTAATTTTGGAAAACGACTAAAGCAAGCCGCAGTTTCTATTTAATTTTTGTCGGCTCCAAAAGCCCGCAATAGTTAATAAATTTTCTTTAGAAAACCATTAAATAATTTTTAAAATTCAAGTGAACGATTTTTCGTCTTGTTTTCTGCTGCAACATGAAAGAAAAAATCTAGCAAGTTACCACTACCAATGCAATCACTCCAAATCTGTCACTTCGCTTAAAACGAATTCCAAAATAAACGAAAAAGGAGTGAAAAGAGTGAATTTGTTTTTGGAAAACGACATTAGTCTTGTTTTTAGATTTAACATGAAAGAAGAAATCTAGCAAGTTTACCACTACAAAAGCAGTCACTCCAAATCTGCCAATTGTGAAGAGTGAAAATGATTTTGGAAAACAATAATATACCAACATTTTCTCAATAGAAACATAAACAAAATGTATGTGTTTTTTTTTGGAAAGTAGGTGTGCTAACTTACTTATTTGAGTGGGTAATATAGTAGAATTGAATGAGCCTAAATTTCAACCAACATTTTTCGGCAACGATTTCAATTTCGTGCGAGTTTGCTTTTTTTTCAATACCTAAGGTCTTGGTGACTTCTTTACCGGCCTTAACGGAGCAGCGTGAATTCTATAAAGTCATCCTGTATAGTAAAAATTGCAAAACTTGGTCGCAGAATCCAAAACTACATACTGCTCTGTACGGCTCGTATATCGATAATATATTCCGGAGTTTTTGTCAACCAAGATCTGCTATTATATCAAAATTTGGTCGACTACCGATTGTTCTGGTCCAAAACCACGTGTGGTTTCAGACGTTCACATTCATAGTTTAAGCTTAACACCCCCCCCCCCCCCCCCCCCCCTCCACTGCCATAGTCTGTGAATGGTGTCTGCATCCGAGAAATCGGAAAGCTGTCAGTATTTGGTATATGTGTAAACGATGATCTTCGTTTGAAGTCTCTAAAAATGCTGCTAAATGCTTGGTTACTTTTAATAGCACCTACATCGGCCCTAAACTAGAGTACAATTGACAATTGCATTTTGAAATTTTGTACAACCTTTCATGTTGCAATTAAATAAGTAAAATACAAAGCAGAAGATCATTAGTTAAGCTATTAAACTTAACTAAAAAATCGGTTCTAATTTTGCAAGTTCTCCTTATGAAAGCTTGCTTTCAATAAAAAATTTTAATGTTTCTTAGATTATATAACACTCCTTTTGATTTTGTTCTCCTAAACATTGGAAGAAGTGTTTAATGAAGACCTCTCAAGGGCGCACTTTGTATCTCATATTCGTGTTAAAATTAAAGTAAGAAAAAGATTGAAGTGTAGGTGTTTAAAATTAAAATAATGAAGCGATTTTAGTTAGTTTAAAAAAGAAACAATTTCAGTGTCTGTTTTTGGGAGATCTCATATATTCGAATATGTACTAGGAGAACAAACCTAAAACTTGTCCCGTAAAAAAGGTGATCTTCTTTATCTTCACACTATGATAAAGAGGTAAGATTTGTTTGTTTGTATTGAATAGCCTCCAAAACTACTGGGGTAATTTGAATAGAATTTGGAACAGAGATGGTTTATTAGAGCCTCAGAAGTAACATAGGCCAGATTCCAAAAATTGTTTCACCGTTAGAGTGCTTTATTATCGCCAAGTAGGATAAACTTTATATCATTCTCATATTCCCACAAAGAACAGAGTCGATGCTGAACACTAGATTACCGTAAGGCCCGAGCTACGAAAGCCGGGTCAGCTTGTTTGTTGTATAGAGATAGAGGTTTCGAGTAGGTTCCATTAAAACCTACTAACTGTAGGTCCATTCCTTTATTTTGTGCACAGAAATTCATAATCCAGACCCTAGACTATCTCTGCACCAAATTTCATTTATCGGTTCAGTAGTTTAGCGGTGATGGGGTAACAAACAAACTTACTTTCACTTTTATAATATTAGTAAGGATTGTCTTTTATAAAATGATCTCGAAAACACAACATGTAAATTAAAATCAAACACTCATCACTTGGCGCTGTTTCGACGAACTCAGTAACCGCCTTCAATTGTCGACCATTTCTCATGCAGATGGCTGAACATTCACCTTTTTTGGTGCCGGGGCACAGATATGTCCTACGAAACTGCAAAGCTGATGAACTTGCCAAAAATGAGGCCGTTATGCCGATCTCAATCAGAAGGTTGAACATTGGTATACCAATCGCTACATGCAGGCCATGCTAAAACAGGTGGAACAATACCACTACTTGTGTGGCAACAAAACAGATATGGCCAAAGCTAGATCTAAAACGCACAAGGCATTTGCTATCCATAAGCAGATTGCATATTGGTTCCTTAATCAATGCCATTACCAGACATTACCTCATAAGTAGACACGCCATAAGACTCGGCGTTGCTTCAAACGACTTCTGCAGAAGCTGCTCAGATGAGGAGGAACAAGAGACAATCCCATAACTACTCTGTCCATGTCCTGCACTCTCCCTCAAAAGAAAACTGCATCTAGGAGACTACTTTGTCGATGATCCAAGCGATCTGGTAAACACAGGGGCCGGATCGCCACACACTTGATCGAGTATTACGTGACTGAATTATGTGCTTTTAGCATTACTTCTCGCGTTTTCGAGCACTTTAGTACCACAATTTGACATTCTTTCATCAGTATTTGAACGAATTGAAGACGATAAATAAACAGCTGATGTTGTGTAATATAGAGCGAATTTTGAATGAAAAATAGTACTCACTCACTCGATCACTGATGCAGTAATTCGACCCAAGATATCCTTCACCTCCGCTTTATTAAAAGCTCTAAATGGTATAATTAATTGGGGTACTCTAACCTAACTTAACCTTTATATCTAAAAACCGTAATGTTTTAGAGTGATTCTGAGCGTCAAAAAACATCCAAAAATGTGACCAAATTTCCAAATAGATAAGAAAATGTGATTCAGTGATCCTTTTTTTACAAAAAAAAATTTTTTCTTTCAATTCACTTACATCCAGTTCAATACATTCACCAATGCGTTGGCCCGTTGTCCTCATTGCCGAAAAGTCTCATCGGTTGGTTCAAGGTTTGCTCGGGGCCGTGGAATAATCTTTTCTGTGGTTGGCTTCCTATTCTTCCTCATTGGTATCGGTGCCACCATTGGAACCTACACATATGCCAAAGTAAGTTTTACTTAATATTAATAAAAATTCTAATTCCCATTCTAATATCCTATTATTTTTTGTTTTGCAGGAACATGGTGGAGTTTTCGTTGCGTACGTTGGAGCTTTTTTAATTTCTTCATTTCTATTCGCTCGAGCGGTTTATTATTTCCGCCTTAAAGTTAGTGCCATAGATGGGCCCATGTAAAACATTTAATCATATTTTTTTTATCATTCCTTTTTTGATATTACAAAAAACCAAAACCCGAAATTCGAGCAAAATATGTAATAATAATTGTAACAATAAGCAGCAACAGTGTAGTTAAACACATTCATAGACGACTATACAACACCTATAAAAAAGGGTTCTTGTCCGAGAATTCGTTTGACAAAAAAGATAAATTGTTGTTTGAAATGTTCACAAAAAAAAAAAAAAAAAATAATAATAATAAATCAAAAGGAAAACAAGTGTGTACCGTTGAAGAGCATGTGGTGTTTCTCAAACATTTTAAGTTTTTGTTTCTATTTTGACTAATGAACAAGTTGTTATGTTGCTTTTGATAGGAAATACTTAATTGTTTACAACTGCGATTAGTTCATTGTTTTTGTGTAAAATTCTGTCTCTGGTCGACCACATGTGAATTTGTGCTACGATTGTTCGATTAGGTCAATTTAGTTTTACTAAAGTTTTAGATTTGTTTTTTTTTTTTTTTGATAGTGTCTTTAAAATTTAGTTTGATATTTTTTTTGGCATGCGCACTAGTGATTTAGAGACTTGCATCTCTCCAAGCTTTATGAATCTTTTGTTTTAGTAAATTAAAAATATTCATTTCTCAATATACACACATACACATCCACTATTACAGAGTTATACATTTTCGAACTAAAAACAAACCCAAATTATAAATATAATAGACACTAACGTATTATTTTCATTGGAAAACTCAGTGCATACAAGAAAAAACAAATACTTAGTGCCGTTTCAAGAAGAAAGAGTATGGTTGAATGAAAATCTCATTCTTCAGTATTGATTGAATACTATAGTGTGAGAGTTTGTATTGCATTACAGCATATAAAGTAAAAACAAAAATATTATTATTATTATATTATTGAACTTATACACGTATTATAATAAATAATGTAAATAAATTGAATAAAACTTAAACATTTTTTATAGTAATTTTCGTTTTCAGAAATTTCAAAGGTAACGCAGATTTTAAATTTTTTTTTGAAATCATGGAAGATTGTGTGACGAGCATTTTAATTTGTTTTTTAATCAAGCCATCGTAATTAGTAACCGATGGGGAGGTGTTTCTCTCCGAAATGTAAAGATACTTAAAGGATGGTAACGATTCTGAATGATAAATCATACGTATCTAAAAAACTGATAGGACAAATGTCTTTTCCGAGCAAAAGAGATGCGCATACCACGAATACGATAAGTCTCATCTTCGTGATTCTCTCCGATTGTAGGTATTTCGATTGATTACGATGAGAATAGAATAAAAATTTATAAACACACGACATTCTAAGTCGGTATTAGATAGATAGATAGATAGATAAAATTCTTTATTACAATATTCAAGTTTTACATTCCATTCTTTCTTCTTTTTCATTTTCGGCGTTACGAGTGATCTTGAAGCGATCACAACTCTCCCACTTTTCTGCTTCACACTAGTGATCCGCCTGTGGGGTACGCCGCGTTGACCTCATAAATCGTCGGCAAGTCTCCCGGTTTTGGATTGTTCCATGTCTGAGGCCAACCAAATGCTGCTGTTTTTGCATTTGCTTGTACCAGGAGTGTTTTGGCCTGCCTTTTCTTTTTCGTCGCGAGTTTGTTGTACGTTGTACGATATTGCCTTTTTGACGGGGTTCTGCGGATCTCTCCTTTGAACATGACAATACCAACTGAGCCGGTCGTGCTGAATTTTGTCCAAGATGGTTTTTACATTCCATTAGTACTAAGAATATAAGGACATGGCTATGCTGCCGTCTGCCTGAGTCGGTATTATTTAGAATTTATTTCTATTTGTTTTAAACCAAACAAATTTAACATGATTCATTGCCAATGCTGATATCGAAAATGAAGTCTCATAACGCATCGCTTTTCCTTTAAAAAGGAATTTAATTAAAATTACTGTTTTTTGTTAATTGTTGTTGATTTGATTGAAAAAAGTTTTTAAACAATCGTGTAGTGGTGTAATTTGTCATCTTCTCTTTGTTGTAGAAACTTGGTCTTTGTTAACTGTACTGCAGAATGTTTACATTTTTTTTTAAATACCGGGCACTTCATTGTATTACTAATACCCTTACTTACTATTATATTTACAAATTCAGTTAATTTTTTGCTATTTTTATTAGGTTTTTTTTTCGTATATATTCGAAGCGGTAGGTCGTTTACTATTCGGGAAGGTTCTGTGTGATGTCAACTTGGCTGCGCCCAGACGTTGCGACTTATAGTACACGTCAATTGTGCTTACTATACCTCTACGAGTTAGTCACTGGCAACTTGGATCGTCCAGTGTTAACAAAGAGAAAAAAAAAATAGCACAACATTCTAATGCTCTGCAAGTAAAGCTTATTGGGAATGTCACAGTGGATGAATTCGACTAACAAATCAACGGTGGACTTCAACAGTCAAATAAGCAAAAACCCTTGATTGAGCTATTTCGACATATTTGGTTTAAGGGGTTAGGCCACCCTAGAATTTTCAAAAAATCGATTTTTTTTAAATTCCAAATGGTCCCTTAGAACCTCAAAAATGATGTCCCATAAGATTATGACGGGGAAAAACCTTTAAGTACTCGGTTTCGAATTTAAACAGAAGGCCGTCTGGACCGCAGCCATCTCCTTTTGTGATCGCAAGGGGGAAGGTACGTTAGGGGAGTAGAGCAAAAGTTTTCTTATTGGCATTTGATTAACATGTGTTGGTGCTTCTTGAGTCGATTCTCACTTCAAATCGAGAAGCGGTTGTCCCTCCTCAGAATCATGAGAAGTGATCGTTTTGCACCAAATGGAACGGTTTGAGAATGCTTCTGGACGATCCTGGACGCTTCTTTTCGTCCAATGGAAAGTGACATCAGTTTGAAATTCAGGACGAGTTTAGGTTTTTTAAAAAAAGTTTTGTTGTGACCACAGGGCAGCGCCATGCCTTCAAAGAACAAACCTAATATCAATATACCACCATCTTTTTATCGATTGCAAGCCGCGTATCACAGCATTTTCAGAGAAGAGTTGTACAGAGCCATGTCTAGTTTCGGTATTCCTGCAAAACTCTAAAAAAAATTGCAGGAGCCCTACTCTGTAATTCGTTTCGAAAGCAAAAATTTCCGAAAACGAATATTTTGTACTCTTTATTTCTAAAGCGGATTTGAATCTGCCACTTTCGGAACGGCAAATGCGAAAACGATTTTTTTATTTAATTTATTTCTATTTTTACTTGTTTGTAATTTGCTTTGATATTATTTTTTTGGTTGATTTGACAGATATCTTGAGAAATCTTTCAAGACTTCGCAAATGTATTCTGTTAATGAAAATATTAACAAGTACTTTTTTTCGATTCGATAACGAAATACAGAGTACGAATTCATAATCGGATCGAAAATCACTTTCGAATAGACTTACGATTCGAAACGAAATACAAAGTAGGGCCCCAGGATGACATTGGAGATTTTACGCTGATCCGTTAAAGTCGCTAAAGAAATCACAGAGGCCTTTGATGTCGCAAAAGGCTTTCGACAAGGGGACGAACTGTGATATGGTTTTTTTTTTAACACCATACTTGAAAAGATTACTCACGAAACTCTGACGTAACCATTAGATGAATAATCTTTTAAAAGTCTGTAACATTACTCCGTTACACAGACGATATTGATGTAATGGTAAACAGCAAGCGTGAAGTCATAGGTGCTTTTGCTAGCATGGAAACAGAAGCGAAAAAAAGAGTGAATGAACGATTGAACTCTTTTTATAAAGCTTACCTTGTAAAGTCGATGTACCTAAACTTTTTTTTGTTAAAATTTTCCTTAATTTGAAGGCAAATTTAAGTAAAACAACACCTTTTTACAGCACTTGTAATTAGCGCTCACATCACTTATTTATTAATCTAAAAAAAGTTCCTAGAATAAAAATGCACATAAGACAATTATATCGAAGGAAAAAAGCCTTCTTGTTACTCTTACGTATAGTTAAGTGGTGGATTACTGTTGCTAGAGCTATCACCAGAACTTAAAGTCTCTGGTGTTTCTTCCTTAGCTTGAATACGGGAAAAACTGGGATCTTTTTTATCCTTTTTCTCTCGTTCTTTCTCCTTATTATGTTTATGCTTGTGTTTGTGCTTATGTTTCTTCTTATCCTTTTTTTTCTTCTTCGTCTGACAAGTAATAAAAGTTATTAAAAATAATAACAAACAAAACAAAATACCTTTGATGAATTATCGGATTTTGATTTGCTATCATCTTCCTGCTTAAACATGCCTGGTTCGAAGCCAACCGGTCCAGGAGTTGGCAAAGCACCGGGTAAAGACGTTGAGTTGTCAGAGTAGTATTCTGTTTTCAATCGTTTATTTTCGGCACCAAACATTTCATTGTCTACGACAATACATGGTTTAACATCGACTGTCTGGGGCTCAAACGGTTCTATTTTAACTTCATCCTGCTGTTCAAGTTTGATAGGCACATCGTCAAATGCTTCGGAAGCAGACCTCTTGACAGGACCGGTCAGTTCAGGTGGTTCATGTGTTGGTTCGCTTTCAAAGAGTTTGAAATTTTGATTCGTTGAATGTACTTTCGGAGTAGATTCCTTAACAAACTCTTTAAACATGCCTGATACGTCGCTAGATTGCAAACTTATTGGTTTTTTGATACCATACAATGCGTAGTACAGATCTACCATGTCGCAGCGCAACATAGTGTCATGTGACAAATTGTTGCTAATCAAAAATAAAGTACGAGCATGTTAATTTGAAAGTAAAAAGCATAATCAAGTCATACTTCATGTTGCGCCAAATACGCTCAACTAGTTCTGGTTTGTCCAAACGGCTTCTTTGCATTTTCGTGAACGGAGGGTTCTCTATAAGGAGACGTGCCAGAGCATGGCGTGCAGCTGGGTCTGGATCTGTTTCTAGGAGTGTTATTAAGTGATCCAAATCTTCCCATCGACCGTCTACCTTGACGAAATCTACAAGACATTCCATTGCAGCTATGCGTACGTCTATATACTGCCCATATGCTGCATAACATCGGTAGATTTTAGGCAACGATGGCAAATGACCGCATTTTTGAAGTTTTCTGATCACTTTCAGACAAGATACGGACACTGTGTACTTATAGGAAGGTAGGTGCTTTTCCAAGTTGAGAAGTCGTGTTACCTCCTCAAGTACCACTCTGTAAATTAAAGTCTAAACTAAATTCAATATTCTAGGTGTTTTCAAAGCAATTTTACTTAGCATCGGCAGACAGGTTCTCTGATGTAATAGGGGCCCCTCGAAGCACAACAGATACCACTGGAGTGATGGAATTGCCCAAAGCATCCACCAAAGCTGCTCGATAATAGTTGTCTGAGTAATGATTCCTGGTGTTGTCATTGTATTTGAAAAGATCCAAAAGAAAACGAATAACTTCGGGCGGGCAAATTCCATGCGAAGTTCTAAGACCTACAAAACAGAAACAATGTTACTATTCAAGGACATTCAGGTCGAAACATCGCACATACCAGACATCGCAACAGGAATGGTCTTTTGCAAGAAATAATGCTGAAAGTTTGAGAAGTTATTTTGTTTTATTATATGCGGAGCGCTGAATGATCCGAAGAATTTTCGAAAAATATTCAACATAGCAGGTGGACCGTTCCATGTGGTAACCATAGCGTTGGCAACCTGAAACCAGGAATCAGTTGACAATCATCTAAATTTAATATATTTTTATTTACCTTTGTCAAACAATGCGCCGCCTCACATCGAACTTTATAAAAACACCTCTCGTTCTCGATTGTGTCGGTAAGGGCGCGTCTTGTTGCCGACGTTGGATATTTTTCAAGAGCTCCAATTGCTTCAAATTGTGCCGTGACATCCCGTTCGTGTCGCAATTGAAATTGCCATTGAAAGTCCGGCTGTTCAATGTTTAAGTCCCTCAGTAGAATCATTTCGGGGTCCAGCCTTATCCAGAGAACTGGAGAATCATCCATAGCCGACAGATCCATATCGACCTCCTCACCAGTGCAAAGAGGAATTTTTTTCTTCTTGTTGCGACGACTTTTCGAATGACAAGTAATATCTGACCTGACGACCGTATTTTCGATTTGCAAAGTGTGCTTGAAAGTACCGTCCAATTCTTGTAGCTGCACCAATAACGGTCCATTGTATTTCTTTACACCTTTTTGATTGACCGAATCCTGTCGTACTTCGAGTTCAATTGTGTTCCTCTTGCGATTGAAAACAGAGGTGAGCGAGAACTTTGCATGACCAGGCGTTCGCACCCATTGATCCATAAACACTGACATATCTTTACCAGTTACCGTAAAAATGGCTTTGATGAAAATGTTTGTGGAGATCAACAAGTGATGCCAGAGTCCGCTGCCGATCTTGGTGCCAGCCGCATTTGTAGCCAGAGCAAGCTGTTTGTTAAAAACCTGTAAAAGTAGCTCTTGACCGATACGATCCTCTAACATGCGAATAACCAAGTGAGCCTTGCGACGCATTGCCTCGATGTACTTTGGGGAAACTGTGTGCAAGCTTTTGATGGGAAAATAGTGGGGAACTTCTTGTGACTTGTTTGCAACATTGGCTGGATTTGTTGAGGAAACTGGCAACGGAGCTGGTTTTTGACTGCAATCGAGAATGATACCTCCGTATTGCTCTTCATACCGCACAACAGCAGCCATTTCCTTCTGAACCCATTCACGATATTCATTATTACCAAAGCATTTTTTCGAATACAATCCGCAAAGGTACTCAGCAATACCTTTTGCCAGCCATGTATCCGACCATCTTTGTGTGGTAATGAAGCATCCAAAGAACTGTTCAGCAATGGCCTTTGTCATGGCCGTTCTCGTTGCATATGTCTGATCAATAATAGCAATCGAATGAAGTAGATGCGTTGACACTATGCTTAAAGTAGCATATGCAGCGATGTTGACATCGGTCTCATCTACAAAAACTTGCTTGTAGCATGAAAATGGGTATCGAGTCGACAGGGTTTCTTCGAAGAACTCAAAAGCTTCATGCAAATACCGTACGGAGTTCTTTAAAAGGGGCATTAATTGCGGCAAACAGAAGTGAGTAACCTCGTGCATATGTGGGTCGACATAAATCTCAAAAGGTCCAATGGCTAGAGCTATGTTTGGGGCACTAACCGGAGTCGTCAGGGAATAATGAAAGGTTTTTCGTCTCAAATCTGGCGTCATAACCACCTCTATCAACTCCCCACAAGAAACTGCTGTTAATTGTTTGTCTACAGTAAATTCCAATTTCCAGGTGCAAGGGTCAGCGAAACTATCGACGCAAGGAAACCAGAGACGTGTAGAGTTTTCATGGCCATAAGTGAACATATGGGCAGAATTGGGAGTAGGCGGCTGTCCTTCGATTTCTGGAGGGATAACAAAATGTATACCACCCTGTGGATTCTCAATGGAGAATTCAATTCCTATACGAAGACCACGACCTTCCTGAATCATGTGGAAACCTTCTGGGGGAACCTCAATTATTAGCTCCCCAGCATTCACATCTGGGTTAGTTTTTTGAGCAGCGGTTAGATGGTGTTTGGAAAATGTCTCCAAAGAACGCCTAAAAATAGGATTTTTACTAAAATATTTTAATTAACTTATATATTTTGATTCCATACGTTTTTGTGTCAGTCTGGCATACATTCATAAACGGATCGAAGTACACAAATTTGGCTTCGCAAACATCGTTCAAAACTACCCGATATATTCTGCATTGTTGGGCGTTCAGTCGTATTATATGAAGATTTTCTTTAGCAGGGACAATTGTCAGTTCAACGAAGCCCTGAAACACAATCGTATTTTACTTAATAAAATGTTGGAATAGATGACTATCGCACTTACAATAATACTTTTGCGCTCGAAACTGATCCCAGTCAGGCTAACAATTTGGTGAGCTGTATAAACGAAAAAACA
This sequence comes from Melanostoma mellinum, assembly GCA_914767635.1. Taxonomy (NCBI): domain Eukaryota; kingdom Metazoa; phylum Arthropoda; class Insecta; order Diptera; family Syrphidae; genus Melanostoma; species Melanostoma mellinum. Next base: position 195,805,515 of record OU612058.1, on the reverse strand, counting down.
AATAAAACTTTGAGTTTTTCAATCTTTTTACACTGTTGGGGTTACTTATAATTTAAAGGGCCGTGTTACTTCGGGATTCTCAGCTTTTTCAGTTTTTTCTTTCATTTTTATTATTTTTTAAAGGAAAAACACTTTTGATAGATGTTTACATGGTTTTTAGCAAGTATTTTTAGTTTGACATTTTTGACATTTTTCAACAGTAGAGGGCCCAAAAAAGAACTACGCCAAGAGTTTTAAAGCTGATGACGCAAAGTAGAAATGGACGTGGTCAGCGTTCGAAATAAAGTATAATAACAGAGGATACAATAAAACACACATTTAGCACTTAAAACTAGTTTTAAGCCTTGCGCAAACCAATGCGGTGAGTGCGTGCGATGCGGTTGCGCGTTGCGGTAAGTCAAGTCCATATGCATTCAGTCAAATTCCTATGTAATCTTATGGACGTTTGACTTAATGCATATGTACTTGACTAAACGCAACCGCACCGCACGCACTCACCGCATTGGTTTGCGCAGGGCTTTACTCGGAACTTCCCCAAACCAACAAAAAATTAGGCAGTTTTTTTTATAAAAAATGAAAGCTTTTCACAATTACTTAAGGGGGAGAAGGGGGGGAGGTAGAGGTGAAGTTAATTCAGGAGAAAAAATGCATATTTTTAAGGGTCTCAAACACGTTTTTTACTGTCTAAAAATCAGTCGATAGTCATCTAAAAAGTTACGGAATGCGGCTTAAGGTATAAAATCCAAGCCTGGAGCAATAGACGCTCAAATACTCATAATTTAAATACCTTAGCCCCCCCCTCCCTTAATTTCAACTAGACCCATTTCAAACCAACTGCGATGAACATACTATTTCCAAATGTTTCAGTGACAGTTGACATTTAAGGGGTTGGAATTGAGCGGAGAGAAGGAGATATTGGAATTTATCATACGTCAGTGGTGTTCTGTTAACATTTATGTGATGTCTGTCTCAAATTAACTAAAAACAAAAATATCAACTCATAATTTTTTTTCAGATGAAAACACTACGGATAACTCAAATTATCATGGAATGAAACCCAGTTTAACTTCAGGTAGAGTCATTTTTCTTTATAAAAACTTTTTTTAGTTCTTCAATTAAGCCTAATCGTTCCACAAAACAATCAAAATGATTTGAGTAAACAATAAAATTTAATTAAGATATTTTTAAGTAAAAGGAAATGTTTTTTGGAAATTAGCTGTTGAATGTTTTACTCCCCACTCGCATGTAATTGGATAGATCAGCAAATCGAGGAGCGACGAGAAAAAAATATTGAATTCAAAATGGCTCACCGCGAATCAAAAAATATTGCCCGGCTGAAAATGACACGGCTTTTCTGTATATGTACATAATCTACTCCACTTATGTCGTTTTCCAAAAACCAAATCGGGAGTGAATTGGAGAGTTGAAGTGTCAGCTTTGACATTTCTAGTATAGCTTATCTGTCAAAAAATCACTCCAACTCTCCAAATCACTCCCGATTTCATTTGGGAGTGATATTTTGGAAAACGACATTAGTATGCTAAAATGCTTCACCTATCTGTTAACTCCCTGTTTCTACTCTGTATGTCTGTGTTCTGTTATTAGTAGAGCCAGAGAGTCAACTGCGGAGAGGTAGTGCAATTTTGTCCACGGCTTGAAATAAATTTAAAAATGATGTCCTTTGTTCTTACTTACTTAGGTGGGCATTACAGTTCGGGGTGAACCTGGGCCTCAACCAACATCCTTCTATAACGACTTCGATTTTGGGCGAGCTCTCCCCAGTTTCGCACTCCAAGTCGGTTGAGGTCTTCATCCACCTGATTGCGCCACCTAAGACAAGGTCTTCCTTTTCCGCGATTCACCTGCAATGTGCTTTCGATTACCCGACGAGCCGGTCCATCCGCTCTACATAGCCCAACCATCATAACCTCGCGATGCGTACTCTTCTGGCTATGCCCATGTCGCGGTACAGCTCATACAGCTCGTTGTTGTATCTTCTTCTCCACACATTGTCTTCGCATACGGGACCAAAGATCATTCGGACAATTTTTCTTTCGAAACGACCAAGGGTTTCCTCATCCGCTTTCGATAAGGTCCATGCTTCCGTACAGCAGGACTGGGATGATTAAAGTCTCTAGAGAGGGTTTTGTTTCTCAATTGCCTTCTTAACCCAAAGAGGCAACGGCTAGCAAGATTTATTCTCCGTTTGATCTCCGCACTGATGTTGTTTTCTGTGTCTACAGCGGATCCTAGGTAGACGAAGTCCTATACTATCTCGAAGTTATGTCTGTCTTTTGGGACGTTTTGTCCAATTCGTCGATGTTCTGTGTCCTTGTTTGATGACAGCATATACTTCGTTTTGCCCTCATAAATGCATTTTTGCCGCTTCTGTTTCAAAACTCGCAAAAGCACCTATGAAATCACGCTTTTTTCTTCCCATTACGTCAATACCGTCTGCATAGGCGAGTAATTGTACAGACTTTTGAAAGATTGTTCCTCTGAACATACTGAAGTTCCATTCATCGGGAATGCTTTCTTCCGACCATATCATGCAGATCAGCTGGTGCATGCTCCTTTCCAACTGGTCTCCAGCCGCCTTGAAGAGTTCGGCATCAAGGCCATCTGCACCTGCAGTCTTATTTGATTTAAGTTTGCATATGGCAAGCTTAACTTCCTCTAGGTCGGGAGGACGGAATTCTTGATCATCGTCTAAGCTGAATGGGGCAATCTGCCTGACAGCGGAATTTGTGTCCTCATCGCCGTTAAGCAGTCTGCAGAAATGATCTTTCCAGATACTCAGTAGCGACTGTGGCTCTATAACTATGTTTCCCTGCTGGTCTTTACAGGCTTGAGTTCGGGGTTTGCCACCCTGGCAGGATCTTTTTACCTTTTGGAAAAAGATCCTGCCAGGTCAGCAGCAGCTTCTCATGCTGCTTCTTTTTCTTTTTGAGAAGTCGGTGTCCTTCCCTTCTTTTCTCCTTGTAGACCTCGTTATACTGATGGTAAGCAGCCCTTGTTCATTTTGCATCAGCATTTGTCGTGCTTTTTGTTTAACTGCATTTGCCTGCCTGCATTCTTCATCTTTTGGTGGCCGTGTGCAACCCAGAACCTCAGAGGTAGCGGTTCAGATGGCTTCTTGGCATTGCTGCCACTGGTTTTCAATGCTTAACCCTTTGTCGGCCGACGGTACTTGTGAGTACCACTGAATTTAACTTCAAATAAGTTCCCTATATGAGTTGAATTTGAGACTGTCGACCAAAGCGACTCTTATAAGAACTATGTAGTCTCCATGTTTCAGCTTCTTTTTTTTTGTTTTTATCTAAGTTCACGGCATGTTTACAATCGGCATTTTTCGACAACATGTTTTTCATAGCTTGGTCAACAAAGGGTTAATACTGGCGGCATGTGAGTCAAGGATAATTGAAGGGACACTCGATTGGAAAAGGCATTGGCAATCTCTTGCGATTGTAGCTTTCCGACGTCATATCTCTTCACAGCGTTAGTTCGTGCAGGTCGTGAACACGATATCCTTTCGTACCTTGGCTACAACTAGGTAGTGGTCCGAGTCAAAGTTGGCCCCTCGGAAAGTTCGGACATCTCACACACTGGAGGAGTGCCTTGTGTCGATCGCAACATGGTCAATTTGGTTGACGGTCGATTGATCTGGGGATCACCATGTACCTTTATGAATTTTGAGATGTAGGAAGCGTGTACTACTTACAACAAGATTTAGCCCCGCAGCAAAAGCGATTAGCCTCAGTCCGTTTTCGGAGGTTTTGTCATGGAGGCTATGCTTACCGATTGTGTTTCCAAAGATGTTCCTTCCCTAGCTTTGCTTTAAAATCGCCAAGAACGATTTTCACGTTGTGTCTAGGGCACTGCACATACGTTTCTTCGAGGAACTCGTATTTTAAAAATATATAGAGCAAAAAAAAGGAATTTATTTGTGCTTTGAAAATGTAAAGAATAAGAACCTCATGCCTTAAATGTTAAAATGGTGCTATTTTTTTTCATTCATTCTTTATTTATCTATTTTTTTATCTGACTGTTAAATGTGGTTCCGTCTCAGCTCCTGGCTGGCCTGCTTCTGTCATCTGGTCCTTGATTTGGTCGACATCTAAGTTCTTAGCGCTACATAAATCTTTTAAAAGTTCCGAAAATTCATCAAAATCCAACCGCCACTTCCTAAAATAAAACATTGAGCTTTTAGAGTTCCAAATAAGTTTTACTTTTGAACAGTGAAAATTTACTTGAATTTCATCCATGCCAAGCCAGTTTCTGTGGGACTGAATGTTGTTTTCATGAGTTTTGATTTTTTTAGCCAAATGTCTATTTGCGATAATAAAATAGCCTCGTAAACTTCATTATCAATGTCTAGTGGATCGATTTTGTAATTTGAATATATTTGAAATAGCTCTTCAAACGATTTTGTAACTACCACATTATCATCGTCACCCATGTAAAATTTTTAAAAATCCACAGAGAGAAGAAAAAATGATTGATTTTGAATTTGTAATTTTTTTTTATTTTCGACATAAAAGCAATTAAAGCAAAGGCATGTTGAAGACTCAAGGTTGTCCCAGGCTAAGCAATATTTTGTAGACACTAGGTTCCTTCGTTGAAGCCCTGGGGTGGCCCTGGGGTGGTTTTTGAACCGTGGGTTTGCCCTTTACTCGCCCTAGGTTGTTGCTTGGTCGGTAATGAATAGGGCTGTCAAATGGCGTGTATTTTCGCTCAAACGACAGGAATGTGTTTTGATTTTGTGGTTAAACGTTTTTTGAGGGCTTGGTAAACAAAACAGGTTTTTTTTGACAACTCAGAGGGTTGTGGAGGAAAGTTGGGTCAACCCTGGGTAAAGTTCAACGAACGAACCTACTTTCGACTTTCGAGTTCCCCCATGGAAATTCAACTGAAGAAAAACAAACACTTCTTATGTTCTTATTTGTGTTTTTATTTGGACTTAAGTTTATTAAACAAAAAGAAAAAAAAACGTTTTTTCTTCTGTATATTCAACAAAACTTCTACACTGGTGTGTCTAAGATGCTTATTAGCTAAAGGATAACACCAAATAAAAAACTAAGTATATTCGTTGTAGGTAATTTCTTTTAATATAAATAACAGGTTAAACTAAAACTGGTATACTAAGTACAGCACAAGGGAAGATGTGCGATCCCTTTAAATTATGAAGTTTCACTCTTTCCGGGCACAACTTCTTCCTTCTGGTCGCGTGGATGACGTTGTTGTTGTTGTCTTTCGTTGGGTATGGGCCTTAGGTATGTGGTTGGGCTCCCTTCGTTTTCACCAGGTGCTCCACGTTGTGAATGACGTTGAGGTATTTCAACTGGCTCTCCTGTATATTCTGGATGATCTTTGACGTATTGCTCATATGGAACTGGAACTGGTACTGGTACAGCCTGCACGGGGTATCCAGCATCAACAAGAGCCTGGAATTCTTCTTGGGTAATCGGTTTACCATTTGGAGGTGGTAACGCTAGAGGCTTTGGACTGCCCTGTTTAGTCTTTTGAGAAGACTGAATTCCGGTACTTTGCGAGACAAAGATGCTTGATTGTGAGGGAGCTGTTGATGGAGTTGCATACTGTGGGTAATCTTGTGGTTGTTGGGTCTGGGTTGGCGCCGGTTGCTGTTGTTGTTGTTGGTCACCGTAATAGAACTGAACAGGACCAAGGTTTTGCTTTCCCTGATGTCTGGGTTTGTGGTTATGTTGTTTGACTCTGTATTGGCCATTCGACCCTGAGGACTTGGCTGGCTTACCAGAAGATGATTCTATAACATACTGGGGTTGAGTTGTCGAATAAGCTGTTGGGGTGAATTTTTTATGCTGTTCCTGGCTGATAGTTGGAACAGTTGGTGATGGTTGGAAGCCGCTGTATGAAACGACAGATGGAGAGTAGTATTGACTAGCTTGTCCAATGGTCGTCGGTGGCGAAGCTGTTGTAGAAAATGACTTTGATTGTAGGAACGGCGATCGACTTGATACAAGTGCTGGTGGAAGAGAGTGTCGGTATCCAGATGGTCTATTTGATGCAAGCAACTTTTCTATTTCTTTCTCCAGAGAGGACTCTGCTAATGGGTGGTTTGGTAGTGTCCTATAGCTGATTGCTGATGGACCTTGGTAGAAATTAGGGGGTTGGTCTCTGATTTGAGCCTGCTGTTGAGCTTGAGCTTGAGCCTGACCATGAGCATGAGCCTGAGCTTGAGCTCGCAGATGCTGCTGCTGTTGATGGGGAAGATATTGAGGGCCTTGATGAGGACCAGCTCGAGGTGGCTGACTATAAGCAGCATATTCAGGGGCTTCTTCAGCCTTGGCACGATAGTTAACCAGACCTTGTCTTTCAACAACTTGCCTATTTTGGGGACTAGCTTGGGAGTACGACGTCCTAGCCTGAGCCTCTTGCAATGCTCGAGCTTGTAACTCCTCTTCGATTAGCCTCAATAAGTGCTCTTCTTGGAGTGCTTGATATTGTACTTGTTGCTGCTGTTGTGGTTGTTGAAGTTGTCTTTGCTGAGGTATGTATTCCGAAGGTCGAAACTGTCCATGGGCGGGAGTAAAACGTACTTGTGCTTGTGACTGTAACTGCTGTTGGGCGTACTGCTCTTCAGCAGCATATTGCTGTTGTAATTGAGCATTCGAAGGCTTCTTTGTCAACGTGTGGGATTTACCTTCTGCTATAGCCTTGGCTTGGTGATTGCGACTGATATCTTGCAAATAGGCAAAGTGCTGAATCTGTAAACAAAAAAATTGATCAAAACAAATCATGGTATAACAATGCGTGGGAGGTAAGTATTTTTAGTTAAGAAACAAAATAATTATAGACTCCTATGATAGATGGATAGAAGTCTTTCATCGGCGCTGTGTACTGTATGGGAATTTCTTTTCATTGATACACACACAACAATGTGAAGTAACGTAATTGCAGCCAAAGTATTACAATGTGACTTCATTTCCACCTTATGACAGTCATGGCCTGATGGATGTGAGTGTACAATTCGCAAAAATTGCACAATACAGGTGGAGAAGGTGCTGCTTGCGTGTGTGTAATTAATTATAGAAACGATGTGAAACAGTGAAATAAAAAAATGTCACAGTTCTTTAGCAACATTGCTAAATGGAAGGTTTATTGTAAGTTAACTGAAACGAACCGAGTGGTGGTCTGTCGCCGCCGTTGAATCGTAGTGCAACAATCTGAACTGAATATGTAAACGTTGGAGTTGAGTAACTAAGTTTTTCTATCGACATACTTAAACGTTAGTAATAGTTAGATGTAAGACATGAAGAACCGGGACTGTTAAATAATTTATACTCCATAAAAATAAAGTAGATTGTGCGAGAGGCATGGCATGCATGAGGCATTTGAGATAGGAATTTGGGAAAAGAAAGGCTTCACGTAAAATATTTGTTATTCACATTAGAAATACACAAACAATCCGCATTTGTTTTATATAGGCTCCAGGAGTTGTGTTTTTCTAACGCAATTCGAAAAAAATGCCAGTTTAAAAAGATTTGCTTGTTCCCAATTTCCCCCAAAAAATTTGATAGTCAAAAAAAGCAAATAAAAATAATAACATCTTCGAATGTAAAGAATACAAAAGAGAGTTGATATTTGATTGTTCAAATAGCCAATTGTAAAAAAATTGCAGTCGATCGATGAATCTGTTTTTACTTTTCCCGGGGACCTACAATTTTTTGCCGATTTTGAAAGGAGAAACCATTTTGCATTGGCTGTGCAAGTAATCTCGGAGGACTTGAAATTCTCTCGCGAAAGGCGATGGGAAAATATTGGACGTCTCTGAGGTTTGGACCCTTTACGAGCAGACATGTTAGCCTAAACCACACGGTCACCACACGTATTTGTGTAGAAATTTTATAATTTGCATCATACGTCAAAATATTTGTATGAAACTTTTGGGAAAAAACACCTTTAATACACGAATATTTCGTTCGTACGGTACTGTTAAAATGCATACCGTAACTGGTAGTTGGCCGTGTACTATTCAGGAAGGTGATCTTAAAGCGATCACAACTCTCCCACTTTTCTGCTTCACACTAGTGATCCGCCTGTGGGGTACGCCTTATAGTACACGTCAATTGTGCTTACTAAACCTTCTCCACCACTGGGTGCTAGTCTTGTCCAAATGGTGGTGACTTCCCAGTTGACTAGCAAGTGCCAATGTTGACCAATAGTAATGATTGACTGCCCGAATATGGGGCTTGTGGGGAGTGTCGCAGTAAATGAATTCAACCTACAAAACCAACGGTGGACTTTAGCAGTCAATGAATAGAAACCCTTGAATGAGACACTCCGATTTATTTAAATTTAAAATCTTTCATAGTTTTTAAATACAAGAACAGGGTAATAAAATAGAGATGGCGGTGGATGAGTTACTGGGAAGTAACAGCTCTCAAACTGCAGTAAGATTGTTAAACGTTTAAATAAATAAATAGGGTGGCACAACAAAGCGAGGTGCGCATTTCTCACAACTATGCTTTGTGAGGGAATGGAGATGACCTACAATTTTCTTCCGGTTCCGAACGGTTAAACGAGAAAGCGTTTTTCATGGCAATAAATCTACTAACGGAGGACTTGCCAATTCCTCGCCAAAGGTGATACCCTGGAAAAACATGTTTATCTCTGTTAGAATTCGAGCCACGCACCTCTGGGTTAACATCAGAAATATTTCCAATGGGATCTCAAAAGGACCTGGCCTCCAGGTTGGGGGCTGTGCTTGGGGTTAACTATCCAGCCGCGCAAAAAGCAACTGGTCCCAAAACGTTTAGCAGCATCGGATAGGAATAGTCATTTCACAGTTGATGAGACTAGCAAACGAAAAAAGGACAAAGGCCTTTGAGGTGAGCACGCAGAATGTAAGATTCCTTAACGGACTACGCATACAGCCGAAGAAGGGGAGGCCGCAAACTGTTGCAAACTGATATAACCGCCATCCAGGCAGTTGGATGGGTTGGGCCAGACATAAAGAAAATGAAAAATGCGACATCTATTAGAAGCAACATAAGCCAAATATGCAATCATGCTCCCACAGAAGAAAAAAACGATCATTCCAACTTCTCGAAGAAAAATTTGAGCAATGCCCTACGCGACGTTAGAATTGTCTTTGGCGATTGTAAAGCAAAAAAAAAAAGGAAACAACCAAGGTACGGATGAGGATATTTTGAAAAGCTTCAATCGCTTTTTTCATTCGAGTGCCTCGCCAACTATCCTTGAATCCTATGCCACCAGCCACTACTGAGGATATGAAAAGACCACTAGTGCAGATTGCTTAGCGGCGATAAAGACACAAATTCCGCTCCCATTAAACTTCGACGCTGATCAAGAATGCCATCCTTCCGACCAACATTGCAGAGATAGCGCGGCAGGGTAAGAACGTTTTAGGTAGTACAATCAAGTGGAAGAAGACCTCAACCGAATTAGAGTGCAAAACTGTGGAGAGCCTAAAATCGAAATGACTATCGAAAGATGTTGTGTTGAGGCTCAAGTTCACCCCGAACTGTAAGTAGGTGAGAGACATCATAGACCGACGTAACTTACTCGTCACTCCAATAACTGCAAATTTTCTTCACATTTGACCCACTGTTCACTTCTCACGGCAATCATTAGATACCATTTTATCCAGCGTTCGTTAAGAGATTCGTAATACTTTTTCAAAAGATATGCATCTTCAGCATAGTTTCCCCATAACTTTGCATCTCAGATTAATCTGTCCACCACCTTTGCTCAAACATTATAAAATAAAAATGTTACTTTATTTATAATAACCAACGAGTTAATGAGAAACTATACTGCAAATATTAAAAGCAAAAAAAAAAAAAAATATTTAAATATCCGCCAGCCCCAGCACTTAAGGTTGATGCCAATGGACCATAAAAATTCCTACTCTGAGCGCGCATCAAGCCACTCAGCTGTTGTAATCGAAGAAGAAACGTGAACTTCAAGTCACGACGGCGACCTCTTGGATAATCTTTGTTTTTTTTCTCTCTCTTTTTTTTTATTATTTTTGTATCTCCTATTTGTGACTTATATTCCAGAATACTCGCAGCAGAGCCATTGCATTAACCTTTTGTCTTTTCACTTTCACAATACAAACAACAGACTAATTCCATTTTGTCGCTTTGCTTTGGTATAGTGTCGGTGACGCGTCACCTTGTTACTGATTTTAATGTTGAGTTGTAAACGAAACGGAAAGTATAAAGAAGAATAACCTATCATAAATTTTATGTTTGTGTAAAAGTTACACAAAATAGATGATGCTCCAAAGGCACCTGGAAATGAGAAAAAGAGTGTTGCGTTTTTCAAAAGAGTTCATCACAGCCATGGTACCGCTAGATATTTCCGGTAATATCTTTGGGGTAGCTTGTATTGTGTTTTTACCAATTAAGGGTTATTAGAAGGTCTCGATATTCTTTGCAAAGAAGCATCTAAAATGTTCAGTCTTATCAATAGCTACACTAGAAGTTTACCCCACATAACGATAATTCCTCTTGTTCACTTACCTCCTGACTTTGCTCCAGTTGTGGTCCTAACGCTTGTAATTGCTGGCTTTGTGGTCTACTAGTTGGCTGATAGTTGCGCAACTGTTGATCATGCGGCGACACGGGGCGAATGAGAAAATGACCCGGTTTGGGACCATAAATAGTCTCTTGAGGTTGCTCTGGATCGTCTGACTTGTCATTGGAATATGATGCCGTGTCACTTGAACCTATTTGCCGTTTATCCTTGGTTTCGGATTTTTTGCTATTTGCATCTCCATCAGAAGAAATTTCAGATTTGTCCTCTTTTTTGTCGAGACCATGTGCACTCAGAATACCTGAAAGATAATAACAGTTTATTGATCATAGTTTTTAGTAAATGAACTGTTGAGATTTTTTGTAATTGTCTTGTAAAGGAGGGGGCCTACCGCATCTCTCTCAAGCTAGGTGAGAAAGCGCAGTGATATTACTCTTGGCGGTTTTGCCAATTCCTAGTGAAAGGCGATATTTGCAGAAAAATAATTATAGTTTCGGTTATTTAGTTCTCGAAATAACACGTAACATGCAGACCAGCGCCCATCGTTACGCCACGGGCATACAAAAAGATAATGAACTTTGATTTAATTAGAAACTACTTGTCCGTTGCGAAACGGTAGCATTAAGTTAAGCAGCCATTTCAAACGACCTAACATTACCTACTTCAAAAATAATTGTGCATATTATAACGATTTTCAATGACAGGTGTTGGTTTTGACCTTCGCTCTGGAAACGAAAAAAGCCGGTGAATGAAACTAGTAAAAGAATAAAATCAGGTTCTTATTAATTCACCGCAACATTAAAAATGCTTTATGTTACTCACGTAAGAGTTAGGTATACCATTTCTATCTTTCTCAATGGCCTTTGTTCTTTTTAAATACATAGTGTTAAATGGTTGGTATAGCTCTAACTATACATAAATAGTAGCAAAATACAGCTTCAGGGTTCTACAGGCAAAGTGTTTATTTTAATAGCTCACTCAAAGTAATCGGAGTGAGCATACTTTTTACTGACTATTAGGTGCTTAGTTTACGGGTATATGTGCCATTTTACTACAAAAGTAATATCTACGAGATCTAATTAAATCCTTGATTATGTTTAAATGGATTTTATCAGTGACTAACAGTTACATTTTGTCGAAGAGAAAACTGGAACCAATAACTGAGCGAGGAATAAACGTTTTTGGGAACAAAAATTGTCAACTTTTTGAATAACTAAAACATAAAAAACTTTTACCAGCGCTTTTTCTTATTATGACATCACTAAGGTGGAGACCACTTTAGGAGCTTAAAAAAAATGTTTTTTGCGATTTTTTTTAGAGAAAATAAAATAACCCAATCATTTTCAAAGAAATATTAAAAAGAGCTGTCCAGTATTGAAAAAAATCTTTATCTATTCGATGACCAACAAAATGGCGGCGTTATTGAAGTTTTCCGGACACATGTTTCCGGCGACATCGAAAACTGCTGCAGTTGCCACTCTTTTTCGGTTGACCTGAGAAAGATCTACCAAAGTTCATTCTTTTACTGATATATTAAGGGGAAAGATATACCTAAAGAAGAATGAAAAAGTGCAAAATTCTAAATTTGATAGCCTTTTTACTCTAAAATATGAACTTTCGGCGATTTTTTTCTCCGAAAAATGATTTTCTTACACGATACCTTTAAAACTTTAGGCATATCCTTTCGATAATTTTACTAAGAGTAATCTCCCAAAATTTCATCTAAATCGGTCGCTTACTTATTGAGCTAAAAAACGAGCTGTTTTTGGAAAAGTAGTTTCGAGATAATGCGTTTAAAGTTTTATCACGAAAAAATTATTAGTTGTTGTAACTGTTACTTACGGATTAATCGAAGATTCCAGGCGCGCACAAAAGACCTTCGACTTCCATACAAAGGTTAGTATTAGAAAGCTTTGTGAAGCGAAGGTCACTTCTCCTCTAACAGGCTGAGCTATCTCCTGACCGCATGTTGTTATCGCGCTCTAAATGCTATAACTCTGCATCTATTCGATATTTTCAGTTTACCTTTGGTCATAACATTCTTTGGATATCATACTCTCGAAATATATAAGAAAAAATTGATTTTTCGAAAATTTTAAAGTGATCTCCCTTAAAGCCTTAGCTCTTATTAGATCTTAACCATCAGGATCATGAGGGGAGCCATGGCATGACGGTTAGCATGTCTGTCTGTTAACCCAGAGGTTGGTGGTTCAAATCCCAGTAGTGGCAAAAATGTTTTTCCACGGCTATCGCCTTTCGCGAGGAATCGGCAAGTCCTCTGTTAATAAGTTCGTTGCCTAAAAAAACGTTTTCTAGATAAGCCATTCAGGATCGGTAGAAAACTGTAGGTCCCCTACATTCCCTCACATGGTTGTGAGGAATGCGCTACCGAGCCTAGCGCTCCTCTTACTGTTGCACCACCCTATTAATTTCTTTTTTACGTTCCTATCCACAGGATCCACATGATGTCTCAACGAAGACGAAACCCTTTGCTTAATTTTGTTTAACAATCAACTCGATAAAGTCTTATTTGAAATTTGTGCGATAGCTAAAATTGTATGTCTTAATAACGCTATTGAGACTAAAATCTGTATAGGGTTGATTATTTTTCGAAGAAAAAACGACTTTTTAATTAAATTTAACATTAAGTCTGTGGTATCCAATATACGCGGTATGCATATCCGCGTGATAGGTGGGAGATCCATGGATCAAACACCAGAAACAGCAAAGAAAAAAAGCCATTTTATTCGAATCAGATTGGAAATGCGTTTAGCCCTCCCCTGAGGTTTCCATAGCTTTGTTGTTCCACCCTATCTAATTTTGATTTTCTATAAGTTAATTTAAAATGTTTACTACTCACTCCATTTCGTTTGCCATATAATCACCCCTATCACAAGGCCCGTATAGCGTCGTAACAAATTCGAACTTCGAATGCCAATTAGCAATGATTTAAAACATCTTCGCGATGAATGTTTTGCCATAGATATTTAGAACTTGTAAATAATTTTACCAACAGCGACAAATTTTTTTGTTCACCACAAGTGCGTTTATGATGCTTTCTTTTTGGCTTTTGTAGTCTGAAATTGTTACGACGGGCCTTGATGTGAGGGCCAATAAAAGATTTAGTTCCTTAATTGGAATTCCTTACTATTTACTAATAAATACAAATCCTAACTAATATTATAAATGTGAAAGTAACTCTGTCTGTACGACTTTCTATGTTACCGTCTCCCACTCAAACTACTGAACCGATTAAAGTGAAATTTCGTACATAGATAGTCTAGACTCTAGAGGCTGAGGAAGTACATAGGCTATATATTTTATATCTATATTTTCACGGGAACTGGAAGGTCAACGGGATCTTAGGAACTATAGCACTGATCTCGAAAATTCTTCCACCGTAAGAATGCTACACTATCAACGTGTAAAATAAGTTGTAATTCACCCCCATATTCCTACGAGAACGGGAGTCCTTACTAATATAATAAGTCCGAAATTGACTAGTTCTGTCTGTTTTCTTTGTTATTATTTACCGCCCAAACTATTGAACCGATTTATATTGATTTTGGTACAGAGGTAGTCCAGAACCTGAAGATGAACTTCCTTACCCGCATGTCCAATGATTGTCTATGGGGGCCCTGTGTGGTTCAATGTTACAGCGTCTCAAATGGAAAAGATTCGGGTGTTTGAGAGACAGTGTCTGCGTACCTGTCTTGGATTACACAGAACACCAGAGTCGGAGGAAAAAATATTATCCCAATGAGGTCCTTTACAACGGGGCTCAAATAAACAGGATCGACATTGTCATTTTAAAACTGACTCGTGGTCACACGGCAAGACCGATGACCTCGACCAATGACCTGATTTTTGGGGCTTATTACCCCAAAAGAGAGTATATGGAAAGAACACGCTTCAGTGGATTTTTCCCACCGGTGGCTTCCCTCTATTTTGATATGGAAGGGCTGATTCAGGATAGGTTGGCGGTTCCGCTAATTTGCCACGTCTGTCGTTAGTCCGTGGAACGACTGCTCCTATATGTATAACCGAGACGTCACCGCAGCGAGACGTTGAAGAGCTTCTTCGGTTCAGTAGGGCGGTCTCAGATCGCGATCGTCGTGACGTTGTTAAAATGTCAAATATGTTCTGGTGGTTGTCTGAGCACGAAACTCAAATTGATATTTATAGCGAGTCGCCAATGGCTGGCTTACACAGGTTTAGCGTGTAAGTCTTAGGGTATACGGGGTGGGCACAGTGGCATACAAAAAAAAAACCAAAAAAAAAACACAAAAAACCAAAACAAAAGCAAAAAGTAACAAAATCATAAAACATAAAAATTCCAAAAAAAAAACCAAAACATAAAACAAAAAAAAAAAAAGCTACTGTGGCTGCTCTAGGTTTGAGTAGCTTAAATAGATTCAAGTAATTTTAAGTAGTTTTAATAAAAATAAAAAAAAAAAAAAAATGATCCAGCTAAACTCAGTTTTTTGTTTTTAAATTTTGTTAGTTTTTAACCATAGCTCTAGTCCTTATATAAAAGGGAAATGACTGTCATCAACATAATTTTTTAAGTTCGATTTTAAATGAACTTGAAGTTCATTCATGAATAACGCTCAGACAAGAGACAACGTACCAAAACAAGCCTGTTTGAATGGCCATCTATGATTTCTCATGAAACATATTAACATGTCAAAGTTCGAATAACGTTTGTTTGATAGTTTGAACTGATTTTGTTTTGTTCTACAAGATTTTTTTTGTTTACTTAATCTAATGGAAAGCTTAAAACTTTGAACATTGCGGGCTTCTTGTGAGAGAAACCATTAATTTTTTTGATCAAGTAGCAGGCTTGATATCAAATAAAATAAAAAATAAATAGGGTGGCGCAACAGAGCGAGGAGCCCTGGGCCTAGCGCATTTCTCACCACTATGCCTTGTGAGGGAATGGAGGGGGCCTACAATGTTCTCCCGGTTCTGAACGGCTAATCGAGAAAGCGCTTTTCATGGCAATGAATACTAACGGATTACTTGCCAATTACTCGCGAAAGGCTATACCTGTGGAAAAAACATTTTTTCCTCTGTTGGGATTCGAACTCGAACCTCTGGATTAACAGGCGGACATGCTATCCATCAAACCACGGGTACCACAGGCTTGATACCAAATAAATAAAAAAAAAATAAACTCAAAAAGTAAATGAAATGTGCTGCAAAACAAAAAGGATTATTGTGGCATAATATGGTTAGTGTGTTGGGCTTTTACATTGTAGGTTGAGATTGGGAATAACTACAGTAACACTTTCCCTCAATTTTTCACAAAATCTCTGAGAGGTCTTAGTCTACTATACAAATTTCAGATCAAAACCTTACGATAGGTAAGAGGGGACAAAACATGTTTCACCATTACGGCCGGCGCACAGTTAGTGACTTTCAGAAATTAAAATTAAAATGTATTTAAAAAAAAAAATAATAATAATAATAATAATAATAATAAGTTTAAATAAGTTTTATCATGGTATTGGTTTTAAATAAAAGATACTATACGATTTTGGGCATATGGGCCCCATGGCTGGCTCGAATTAAGCGTGATCTTAAAGTCTAAGTTTCGAATACTTTTTCGAGAAACTGGGCCTTAATGATTCGCTAGCATGGTTGAAATAAGTCTATTCGTTCTGAAAACACATTGACCACAAATATAAGAACAACTATCTCACGTATTGTCAAATTGACATTCACTAGGAACAGTGATACAAATTCAAAAACCTAACCTTTTAAAAAACGCCAACACTTTTCAAACTGCGAATTGCAACGTCGAGAACTTTCGTTTTTGGTGAAACGGAAAATTAATATTCTGAAAAGTGCAAAGTGGTCGTTGGGCCCTGTTCTTAAAATTTGGGTACACCTTAAAGGTATCGAACGCAAGGCATTTACTATGAGCCAGGTTACACGCTTTGAAAAAAGACGAATTTTCAAAAGAAGGAAGAATGGAAAATTATGCCAAGTTAGGAGTTATGAGTTTTGCGTCAAAAGTCAGTTCCTATTATGTAAAAGGGAAAAGCCGATTTTGAGAAAATGGAAGAGGGATGGTGATAATTTTTCAAAAAAAAGAAAAGTATGGAAATAGATGACAAATATCGTCGTCTTATTCATTTGCAGATATGAGTTTTTCGTCAAAATTCAAGATTTGAGAAAATAGAAGTAATAGAAGTACAGAGAAATCTCAAATTGATCACTTTCCACGATAGTGACAGCAGCGGCGACAAAAGATTTTTTTAGTTCTTTTTACCTAAATGATAAAAATAAAATAAGTAATGTAAAAGCTTCAGGTTGATTTCATTTGATTTTGTAACAATGCTCGTATGTTTTGGTCTTTTAATTTTTGATAAAATTTAGCACATTTTTACAGAAGAAAAATTATCAATTCTCTGAACAGAAAGTGTCTCCAAAACATTTTTTCTCAGAAATATTTTATTATTATGTAAATGTACTCAATCAAATTTTTTTTTCCTATATTCAACAAAAAATTTTGTAAAAACTTTATGTAAAGAATTAAATTTTGACTTTTTTAAAACTTTGACTTTGAAACTTGATACTTGTAACTCAAAACCTATTCACTAAATCAAATGTGGTTGTAAGTTGCTTAGTTGATTGTTAACAATTTAAATTAAAAAAGTCAATGTCTTATAAAAATATTCTTTTCGCAATAAACCCTCCTTCCATACGATTTTGTCTTGTCTGACCCAACCTATCCGTTTTGAGCTTTTGTCACACCGTATGCTCCACACGCCACACCTTGTATAGTAAGTATGTAGCAAAAACAAAAGAAGAGTGACTATTTCAATGGTCTTGATTCAAAGGTTGCCAAAAATCGTTGAAACAATAAAGTACTAGCCTTAATTGTTAAAAGAATTTGGAATAATACTCAAGTTGTTTTTTGTGTAAGAATTTTTTTAAGTTGCTAAGCAAAAGCTTGTAATTTGTTTTCAGTGATTTTAGTTAATTTTAAATCAAATTGAGTTTTTTGGTTTCATTTAAGTATTGTATTTATCTTTTAGGTGAAAGAAGCGGTAGTCAAATAATTTTTTTTCAAATGAATTTTAGAAAATTGTAGTGGGTTTATTGGCTGAAATTTTCACAAATAAAAAAGCAACACGCTCGCTATTTTTCATTTTTTTCCTAATGTTAATCTTTTTTTCTGTATACTTTCACAATGTTAACATTTCTCTGTTTCTTTATGTGGAATGCAAATTCTTTTAACTATTATCCTGTGAACGTTCTACAACAAGAAATTTTGAGTGAAGAAGATTCCTAATGATTCTTTGATTCAGCCTTAGCCCTCCTGGTGCAAAAGAATCAAAATGGTTTGTAAAGGTAGGTCAGCGAACAGTAGTGTTACATATTGATTCAATACGACTCCTTGTAACGTTCACATTACCAACCATAAAACTTCTCTCAGCGTTCAATTATTCCAAAACACTCTTTAATTTAAATTTTGTATGCCCTCTTTTATCTCTCTCTTCATTTTTGTTTTAACGAGAAATTTTTTTAAAACACATAACCGTTATTTTTTTATAGCGATTGCACTTTTGAACTCACCTATTAACAGGCAGGAAACCAATAATGTCGTCTTCATACTGCCAATTGAATTCCACTATTTCTTCGCTTTATGAACGTTAAAATTATTAAAAAACTTCACACACACTTTAAATTCAAAAGAAATCAATTTTTGTATTTCTTAAAAATTTTACACATATTCGTGAATCTTAACAATTCAGTTTATGATATCCTTGGTAGGTATATTTTTTATCAGCAGTAATTAATGGTATACAATTAATTAACAAGAAAAAATTCTACACACGGAAAAGGCACCAGTAAAGATTTTCAACAATTCACGATACTTTCAGAGGAATAAATTTTCCGGACATAAAAAAACAAACATGCCAAGAGAGGACGGATACTCTATAAGCGGCTTCAAACACGATTCTGTCGTATGAATCTATCTTGCACTGGCATTTATAAAAACTCCACATCAATGAGACCTTTTCGTTAGATTAAGTATGTGTTTTCCCTGGTTAGCTTTTTGTGTCTTTTTGTTTATGTTTTTTGTTTTTTTTTTTTCATTCATTTTTCTCATACGGAAAGAGAAAGGCCATCATCTATTGGCATGACTGTGGTGCAGTGTTGCTGATGGAGTTCCATCTACTCGATCCACGGAAGTGAGGAGGTGGGCATTGTCTTCAAGTCTTGTGTTTTTGAATTTCCAATTGTTTGGTATACAACACAGTATCTATCTATACAACAGTAACCAAACCGTGTTCATACATAATACGTCGACGATAGATTTTCCAATGAAGATTCCGTAAATGAAGATTAATGTGACCAAGTCGAGAAGTGCCTCGAATTTCGGTTCCAATGTGGTAGCTGGACAACAATATTCGGTATTTGGTCGGTGTATTCTTTATACATTTTCTGGTCACAGATACAGTTGATTATTGATTTTCTTCTTTTCTGGGCACGAAATGTAGGTAATTCAAGCTGGGAGCTTTTGCATCTTGTCATGGCTCTTTGATGAAGCCATGGTAGGTGTTTAATTGGCTATGGAAAAGAAGAAAAACAACACGAACTTCTGTAACGTGTTTTATTGTCTGATCTCGTTATTTCGCGAGGAAGCAGAATTGATGGTTTTTTTTCTTCTTTCGTTGCTATATTATGGAGACGTAACCCATCGCGTGTTGGTATGCCCACTGCTGAGGAGAGAGAAGTTGTAAATTATCATGTTGAATGCTGTGTGATTTCAAATTTGTGTAACCCTATGTGCAGTGACAGGTATTGAAATCTGAAAACTGCTGTAGAAAAAGAATTTATTTGGCAATCGACCGTAGGTAAAACAAGTCGACCTTAACATTTAGATTTAAAGACTTTGGTTTGAGTTCTAGAAAAGATTTGTAATGGGCTAATTGTAGAGTTGACAAAACAAAATCTGTTCCTATATCTACATACATACATAAAACTATTTTATATTCAAAGTTAAATTCGTTTGTCTCAATTTCAAAAGGGATAAAATATCGCCTGCCTGTTTATTTTTTAAAAATTTGAGTCCTTTTTTTGTTCTTTGTTTTTACTCTCTATTTGAGCATTAACAAAAAGTAGATCCATTCACTCGAAGTACAAAAATGGAGGCAGTACGTTATCAAACGCCCAGAGGTTCCAAAACTGTAGCAACCGCTTGTCACATACAAAATAAAAATTAAGATAATGATAAATCTTCGTCAATCAATTTTAGCATTTCCAGTTGAAAAGATTCGTGATCTCGGGATCATTTGCGACCAGGGACTCAATTTCATCTCACACATTGATGATATTATACGAAAAGCCAATTCAGCACTTGGTTTCGTTAAGCTTTGGTTTCGTTCAAAGGAATTCTGTCCCCTTTCCAACAATTCTAGAACTGAAAATATCCAGCGCTCTTTTCTTCGATTTGCTTTGAGAGGGCTTTCTTGAAATAATTCCTTGGTCGCATCAAGATGCTCAGCATCAATACGTTGAAAGATCAAAGATAAATATTCGATATTCTCTTCAGTCACCGTGTCTTTTCTGGAACCGTTGATTACACAGCCCTTTACTACTTTACCTTCCTTAACACTTATCCTCGCTATACTCGGAACCGTCGCCTCTTTTACCTACCCCCTCATCGTGTTGAAATGAACCTATCTCCCGAATGCAGATGCTGAGTAATGTTAATTCGAGTTGAATTCCCAAACTACTGTAAACGTATTCCAAACGAAAATTTTATTAATTAAAGAGGTTCCTACGTGCCTAAATCAAAAAGGAATATCCTCAGTGAATATCCGCATAATATCATCCAAGGAATATCTTTTATAAAGTTGGAGGAATAGATTGACTTTTTTTGGGTGTCAGTGCCGGGACACAGATGTATGAGGAGAAACTGCGAAACCGATGAACTTGCCAGATATAGAACCATTGTACCGATTTCAAGTAGCAGGATGAACATTGGCATACCAATCCTTATGGCAAACGCATGTTAAAGCAAGATGCCATATGAAAAAAAAGAAGAATGTATAGAAAAACTCTGACGACCAGTCAAATCTGGTCAAAATTGGATCGTAAACGCACTAGGCATCTCCAAACAAATTGCAAAAATTTCATACATTCTTCGTTAATGTTCTGCTTTCTTCCTTAAACGCAAACTGCATCTAAAAAATTATATTATATTATTATCGAATCGTTTTGATGGACGAAGATATTCACTGAAGGACACAGACATTCACTGTGGTACCCGTGGCGTGATGGTTAGCATGACTGCCAGTAATCTTTTGATCTTCGTCTATCAAAACGATTCAACCGGGAGGTCAACAGAAGTAAAAATACTTTTTAAGTGTATCGCCTTTCACGAGGAATTGGCATGTCCTTCGGATAGTAAATTCATTGTCATGAATAGCGTTTTCTCAATGAGCCGTACGAAATCTCTGTTGCGCCACCCTATTGTTACATTCACTGCCTCCATCGCTTCATCGAAAGCTCAAAGTGGTTTAGTGAGGCGTACTCGTCCCTCGTCCCAGCAGAGGCAAAAATGTTTTTCCACGGGTATTGCCTTTCGCGAGGAATTGGCAAGTCCTCCGTTAGTAAATTCATTACCATGAAAAGCGCTTTCTCAATAAGCCGTTCGGAACCGGCAGAAAATTGTAGGTCGCCCCTCCATTCCCTCACAAGGTATGGCTGTGAGAAATACGCTAGGCCCAGGGGCTCTTCGCTCTGTTGCGCAACCTTATTTATTTTTTATTTTATTTACTCGTCCCTAACATCTTTTGGTCATGGTATCGCAATGAATATATTTCAGTTGTCTGGCAATTGTTATCCTGGCAGCTAACTTAACCTAACCTTACCTAACCTATACTATAAGATCGATACATCGACGCTTTCTTGCTACTTTATCGAATAGTCTATACCAAAAGTCAAAACTTCAAAAACCAAATTTGTTACAATTAGTTTCCTCCGTATCTACTTACAAAACCGGATAAAAATTTATTCAACATTGACAGAGACAACTGTGAACAGATACAAATACATATTCAGCCATTAAACAGTATGATTTATGATATAATTCGCCGCTTCAATGTCGACATCATCAAAACTTTTATGTAAATCGTTGAACGATACTTTCAAAGTTACTTGTAAAAAAAATCGCTCTCTTTCAAAAAGTCATAGGGTTCCGCTTAAGTAGTCTTTTAGTCTACCTTTCGATCCTTGATGCTTAATCTATGTTCTTTTTTTGTATCCCAAAACTAGCTCAAGCGAGTCCAAAATCTGTGAATGTGCAGCACAATCAAGTCAATTGTTTTTACATTCACCTGAGTATACTTAATGTTGCGAATATAATCAAAGCGAGAATATTATTCCAAAGTAAACTGCGGGAATCTATTACATTCCATTGCATTGTTTTTGCTCGCCATTGCAAAATAATATTAAAGAGCACTCGTTTTGCTTCCGTTACACTACTAACGAATTAAGGACAACCATTTAAATACAGAAAAAACTACTTTGGTAGGTACTTATGTTTCCCTTCGTCAAACTCGACCAAACCGTTTAACATGGGAAAACTCAATAAAGGAAAACAAGCAACAATTAATCATTAAAAAATTTTTCCGCTAACTGAATCCCGCCACACAATTTGTATCGATGGCAGTGGCGGCTGTACCTTAAGTGCGCTCGTGCGCTGAACCACCAATTCAAAAGATTAAAAATTACAAAACATAACTTCAACTTTTTAAATTACCATTTTAATATTTATTTTTTAAACATACAAAAGCGTATAAAAAATTAAATTTCAAATTATGTGAAACAGTTTGAGGGCTTTACCAAACTATTAAAACTTATTTTCATGTAAAGATAAAATCTCGTGCGCTTCGGCGAGCGCACGAGGACTGCTAATATAACTTGTATGAGATACGAGTAATATGCCTGACGCGTGAAACAAAAAATATTTCATAGAAATGTACCAAGTAATAAGTTGGTTCTCGAGCGCCGCACGAACCGAAGATTGCCAGAGCACACACAGTACACTGATCGAAAAAAATTTATTGCACTATTGCGCATGTCGTCATGTTGTTCCGCGTACACATGCTGTGTAGGTGTACGCGGAAAAGTTTTTTTTCATAATTTTTCATTTGCCTTTTGTGCACAAAATAGACAATATAGATATAGAGTATTGAGAATAGAATGAAGCTATGACCGCAGACATGTTCGACATCTCGTGTAGTTTTACTGTATGTGTGAAGTGTGATGCGTTAAGCTTTGTTTGTATATATTACTGTAGGTCAGTGTTTTTCAATCTTTTTGATTTCGCGACCCCCTTACAGGTTGAAATATTCTCGCGACCCCCTCTTGTATTATAGAAAGCAAAAGAATAATTTAACGAAAAGACTAGGTAGGCGTAGGACCCACAGATTGAAAAACACTGCTGTAGGATGTAGGTAATTGCTTTTAGTTTCTGTTTCCACTTCTTATTGGAAGTTTCATTCTATATCGTGTGTTGCATTAGTGATTAGTGAAAATGAGTATAAACATTGACTTTATTAAAGAAAATAACAAAACCTTTGAAAACAAAAAGAACATAAAATTGGCCGGACCACCAACACCAACGCAAATAGTGCAATTGCAATTTTACAGTTGTTCTATAATAATGACCTGACTGAATCATTTTCAGAGTCAGTGAAACTATTGCGAATTCTGTGCACTATACCAATGACTTCGGTAGAGAGCAAGCGATGTTTTTCGACACTGAAACGAATCAAAACTTTTCTCCGAAATACCATGTCTCAAGATCGGCTAAATGCACTTTCTGTGCTTAGTATTGGAAAAAATTTTATACAAACAATACCCGATTTTAATAAAAAGGTGATTGAACATTTCACTTCAGAAAAATGTCGTCGCATTGATTTAATGTATAAAAAATAATAAAATAATAAAGATCTAACACATTTTATGTCAATTGTTGTTTTTTCAATTTTCTAATTTTAATATTTTAGTAAAGTGCACTGCCAGTTCGTTAACCTACCAGCCGCCACTGATCGATGGTATACAAATACAAATTATATACTGATTATGATTATTATTACCGTCATTTTCTGTATGAAAAGATCTCTTGGTTTTATTTCAAGCATACATCCGCCACCTGGTGGTTGTTACTCCGGAAAAATACATAATTTTCGCTCACGAAAGACCTTCAGAATCTCCTAATGCTTTGAGCTTTGTTGAATGAAATTAAAAGAAGCAGTCACAGCAGCATACCTAAACGCAGGTTAGTAATGAGAGCACTAGATTAAATTGATTGAGATCTAGCATTGTGATCCATGGAAGCGGATTTCACGATAAATTATCTCAAGCAAATCGTAGACTATATATGCCTTAAGAATTTACAGCAAATGGATACAAATATCATACGAATATGAAAAGTGCTGATAGCAATGGTTCGTGGTAGTAGATGGTAGATATTTGTCACATGCTTTATGGAAATAACCAACTGGCTAGTTGATATGGTCGTATATAGGATGTCTTTGCTCTATTAAAATGTGTTTCCTTAAGTTTACACCAAAGAGAGGTATGTTAGTTCCTAATGAACAAACCCAATTTAGAAGCGTGGCTTAGAAAATTTTTGTGCAGTCGGTCGTTTTGAAATTTTTTTTATCATATCAGTTGATTGTTTAGCAGATGAATTTGAATTGGCAAGAGCTTCTGTTTACCAACAGAATCAATCCCTTGCAGTAGGACGATGAAAGTTACCTTCTCTTAAGTACTTTCCTTTTTGGTCTTTCTTTGTTTTTGATATTTTGTAATTCTTTTAAGGATTAAAACACACGTAAGGAATGCTAGTTCTTTTTTTTATAGAAGAAATTTGCTAGCGGTTAGCAGGTGGTCGGTTATTACTCGTGTGTTGAACGCATTGTTTAGAAGCTTTTAAAGGAAAATAACCCCGAAGGCCACTCTTAGCCAGCCAAAAAAAAAAAAAACAAGCGCCTGTAATCTAACCTCTTGGTAGTGTTTAAAAAGATAAATTTTAATTTATTTCAACAGTTTAATAGAAGTTTGAAAAATTTCCAATGTTATTTCAATGGGCAAAAGAAATCTGCGATCTCTTAATATTATCGTTAAGAGCTCTCCTTTTAACTGGCATCTTTCTACACCTCCTCGAAGGTGTAAATGAAATTTTTGAAAAAACCAGTAACTTTTTTTTAACTCACATAGCACAGACTTATCCTATTTATGAAAAAACAAAGTAGGAAGGACGAAGTATACCGATCAAGTGGAAAAGGAGCTAAACTTGTCAGGAATCAGACTCGTTGGAGTTATATGTCGATGAGTCTCTTCTTCGTTAGATTAGAAACTACCTTTCTGTAAAGTTGTATTGGATGGCTTCAAGTCTGATACCCACTTCATAAATGCTGGTGTGCCCCAGGGCTCCGTTTTGTCACCGGCTCTCTTCCTCATTTTCATAATTTATCTCTTGTCTGAAACTTCTAATCCTCTCAACTGTTTTGCTGACGACTCGACCCTCAGCTTTTCATATTCGTTTCCAAATTCACGTCCCTGTTCTTCGGATGTGGAACTGGAACGGTTGCGTATGATAAGCTCATCGAATTCTGACCTTGACAGCATTGTTACTTGGGGTCATAAAAACCGAGTTGATTTTAATGCTTCGAAAACTCAATGCTGTCTCTTGTCATTGAAGCTTAACATTCTCCCATTGCCATTATCCATGAATGGTACCTGCATCCAAGAAACCGAAAAGCTGTCAGTACTTGGTATGTGTGTAAACGATGATCTTCGTTGGAACGACCACATATTTGAAGTCGCCAAAAACGCTGCTAAATGCTTAGGTTTTTTGAGACGATGCAGGAAGTTCTTCACCCCTTCTGATCTGGCTACAATTGAAAGTCCTTTATCTGCCTAAAACTGGAGTATAATTCCCATATCTATGGTCAGGTGCTTCTCAAACATCTTTGCGCCTACTTGATAGGGTACAAAATTGATGGGTGATAGTTCAATCGTAGAATCGATTGATTCTCTTGAAAATCGTAGGAACGTTACCTGTCTCTGTCTCTTTTTTATCGCTTTTTTTGTTTCCCCTGAAACAATTTAGCGGCAATACCCGCCTCGCTAGGAATGCTCATCAGTTTTACCTTGAGACCAACTTCGGCAAACAGTCAAGTATTGAGATTTGTTTTTCAGTCGCACCACCAAAATGTGGAATGCTTTACCTGGCTCTGTATTTCCCCCATATTACGATTCACAAAAATTCAAAAGCAACGTGCATCGGTGTCTCCTTTCAAATCCTCTCCTATTTTCCTAAATGCTCGCACTGTGTTCTATAACATTTTATAAGGTTAGTCATAACCCCTTGATGTGCGCGTAATTATATACAAAAAAAAAAAAAAAATATGTTTGCCAAGTCCAAGTCAAAGTAATTTATTTTTCAGTACAGTGTTGAAACAAAATACGCCATATGCTTGCTGAGTTCTGCCTTGTTGATATATTTATTATTATTTTCTTGGCTGCCTTTGACGATTAATTAGAACAAAATACAAACCATTTCTTGTAGGAACATCAATGGTAACTATACCAACTCCACCCAAGACCATAATCTTTAAAGCAACCTTGAACTACTCAACACACTTTGCTTGTATTTTTTCAATTACTAGAATAGAAGTGATAGAACAATAAGTTGTTTTTATAAAGAAAACTTTTTTTTTAGCCTGCACATAATTATCCGATTTGTTTCTCAAAGGTTCAATGACAACAACATAAAAAATCGAATAACATATATTTATTACAACGTCATCGTTCTACAGATCTTATGGGCTTCAAAATCAGATTGAAATATTTTATACTGTGAGCAGCTTTAGATAAACTCAGGGTGACTTTGGTCTTCAAGCTAAACAGTCTTCTTAAATTGCGTGCTAACTTCTTTTGTTTCCCAACGTTAAAACAAAAATAACTATGTCAAGTCTTAACTACCGCTTTTCAAATTAGGAAATCGTACAAAAGAATTAATTGTAGCTGTTTTATAGTACCAATAAACGTGTGGTCGCCTGATTTTTTATTTAAAGTTGCAAGGTGATCTTGCTAATTCGGCTATTGTTCTTTTGTCATAAGATTTTCTTAAACAAATCTTGTCTAAATTGTAGGCATGGATGTTGTGCAGAGATAGTTTAGTATTTGTTTAACAAAGTGCAATGCACTTTGAAATTACAGTCTGCCAAAGTGTGCTTTTTAGCATTTTTAATTATTGAGCATCTGAGAAACAAAAAATACCAATATCAAAGTTTGAACTTCAACTCTTTCGTTTAGAAAGAAATATATTTTCTGAAAAGAGGTGTGTGTTTAATTAGTATAACAAACTGACTGTAGAATTAAGAAGTTTTAAAGAGGCTTGCTATACAGGAAAACACTGTTGGTCTATGGCTAGCACAAACATTATGTTGGAACCTGCTTCTTCCTTCCTGTAGCACTTTCGTTTTATCTTTAATGATTTCAAATAAATCATACTTCAAACCGATTCAACCACAAAACATGTGCCATCAGTAAACATTCCGTGAAGATATGCATAGCAATTAAATAATAAATCTCTACATCGAATGCGGCTCTTATCGATTTAAAGTAAGTAATCATGAACTGTGAACCGCATAATGACGACTTAAACCTCATCGAACACAAACAAAAGAAAAATGAGTTAAGTATGTAAAATAAATTATGTAAACTAATGACGAATACGACTCGATGGCTTTTGGATATTTATCTTATTTTCAACTCATTTGTGTTTAATCTTATTATGCGGAATTACGTGTTAAACCACAATCTGGAGTTTTTGGCATTCAACTTCCGTAGATTTCTTTTTGTTAGAAAACAAAATTAAATGTCTAATGCCCTTCTTCTAAACTCAGCACGCTTGACCTCTTCTATCTTCTATTTGCCATCAAAGTCCATAAGTGAATGCAGAGCTAGACATCCATGAAATCTAGGTGAAGTCACGGTTTATTAAGTAATTACGATCACTTTGTTAATAATTGCTGTAAAATATTTGTTCGTGAAGATTGACGCTTGATTTGATCGAAAACAAAAAATTGAAACTTAACAAGCTCTGACCGGCGGCGTCATATACTTATGTTGTCTATGAGCTTATCAACATTAGTTTAACCGAGTTTCCCAATCTTTCAAACGCAGATGGCAATTAAACTAGAAAAACTGTTATAATTGCAATAATTCTATTGCACGTTACATAAGTGATTATTTTGTCTCGTTGTTGTCTCTCTCACGTTTGCGGCCGGATGGTATTACCCGCCCAGGTGAGATAATTGACCCCCCGTTCATTTGGTAAATGCAAATTCTTATCATTTTGTTTCTTTTTTTCTGTTTCTGTGCAGATGCTAATAGATCGGTTGTTGTTCATGGGATTAATCTGCAAATCCATGGGTTTGTCAAAACGTTGCTAGGAGTTAGATTGCGAAAGATGTAGTTTTACTTATGGTGTGAACTGCTTACTTGTGGCAATAGAGTGTAGTCTACAAAGAAAACGTTTGTATCCCACATCAGTTTTGTTGAAGCTGCGCTCTGCAGAAGATTTTTGCAATATTTTCGTTTGTTTTTGTTTTTGTTTTGTTACAACGAACGGTAATTATCACTCCCAGTAGAAGATATAAATTATTGAAAATTGTTAAGTAATTTGAATGAGACTGATTGTACATAATTATGTTCTTATCTTGGCTGATATATTTATAACTGATGTAGATAGATTAACAGTTAGCCTTAATTGGTTGTGTAAGGGTTTTGAAAACCTGCTTCAACTAGACTTTATAGGACTCTTTATGGTACTTTTGTTTCTTTTTAAGGAGATTTATTGGTTCCAAAAATATACTAGACTAGGCTTTAAATTCGGCCTTGCAACTTCAACCAACAGCCGAGAAAAGGCTCATAGCTCATCTCATATTTTTCAAAAATGTATTTGCTCTTTAGAATAGTAGGCTTTTAAAAAAAAAAAAAAACGTTGGCAACTCATGACGATGATAGACTAGGTTGGCAAAAGTTTTGTCATGCGGTGAATCAGAGCACAAGTTTGTCTGAGTCTATTCATACATTCTGCATAGGACTACACCTCAAAGAAATAAGGGAAGGGAGTTTATTTAAAAGTGAAAACGTAATGAAGCGTCGGCGTCGCTTCGTCCTCACGTTACATGCGAAATCCTCAAAGCGCACTGCTCCCATTATAACTACTCAGCTGATTTTAATTAAATCTAAGGCTGGGCGATATTGCAAAAGTATACCGATTCGGTTTTTGACAGTTTTTTTTGTTTGTTTTCTGGAAGTAAAAAAAATGGCAAATGACAAGCTATTTTCAACGTAAAAATATCTGTAGCACAATGATTAACAAACTGCCAATTGCACAAGTTTTCACTTTTTTACCTAGCAAGAGAATGGGAAGGCCAGCTTTCGCTATTCAAGTGATACATTGTATGAAGCAATTTCGATACAGTGGTACCCGTGGCGTGATGGTTAGCCTGTTAACCCAGAAGTTCGTGGTTGGAATCCCAACAGAGGCAAACATATTTTTCGACGGGTATCGCCTTTCGCGAGGAATTGGCAGAAAATTGTAGGTTCCCTCCATTCCTTCCCAAGGCAAGGTTGTGAGAAATGCGCTAGACCCTAGACCCTGATGGGGCTACTTGCTGTGTTGCGCCACCCTCTTTATTCATTTATTTTAGTTAATTTCGACACGCTTTTCTACTTACGAACTAAGGTTGGCATTAGGCTAGGCCCTCATTGGAGTTGCATCGCACGATCGAACGACGAACTTCGATCGTTCGCGTTGCTTGTTGGTATTGCTACCACAATGCGTGTCCTTATACCAATCGCAAGATGCTCATAAGATCGCGCGACGAGGCTGCATTTTCACTTGCTATTTGCTAAGAGCAACCCGACGAAAACCAAACTGGTCGATTTGATGCAACCAGACTACTTTTCGGTCGCACAAAATTTTTCCTTGATAGGGCATACTTCCCTACGAGTATATGCAGTTTGATTAATGATAAAGCTTGGACGATCATGAAACAAACATATGCGACCCGTTTCCTGTGTTTATAAGGACGCACAATAGGGTTGTTATTGATCGTCCAATGCGGCGCTCGTTATTCAGTCGCGCGATGGCTGCCAATAAGGACATTGGGTAATTCTCCGTTTGATCTCCACAATGATGTTATATGCCTATAGTGGAACCAAGGTAGGCAAAATCGGGTGCTACCTTGAAGTTATGTTTAGCTATTTTGACGTTACGTTCGTTTAGTCGATGTTCTCTGCCCTTGTTTGATGACAGGATATACTTCGTTTTTCCCTTGCTATACCACTCAACTCATTCTTGGCGCTTCTATTTCAATGCTCGCAAAAGCACTTATGACATCACGCTTGCGCTTGGTTCTTCCCATTATACAAATATCGTAACAGAGGATCTTTACAGACTTTTGAAAGACTATACCTCAGGTATTAAAGCTTAAGTTTTGTACAATCTTTTCAAGTATGACAAGTTTGTCGCTTTGTCGAAAGCCTAAGGTCTTGAATGCTTTACCGACCTTGACGAAGGAGAGTGAATTCCCCAAATTTATCCTGCATAGTCATACCAGTTTTGGAAGGATGCGTACAAATAAGACATGGCTCTATCTACAGGTTGTTTCTATGTAAATACTGTCATACCGCATGCCTTGAATCTATAAAAAGATGGTGTATATCAATATTGTACTCCCGGTTTTTGGTAATTTGTAAATTTGATCGATTGTGGACTTTTCTGGTTTAAGACCGCATCAATAAGAGAATATAAAATTTTTGACGTAGGGTTCCAGATCAAATATTACAGCAGACAGGTTCTTACCTAAAGGCGTGTTAGTCTATTCATTCTCCATTTTTTGTAGTCCGATGTAAGTCTTTTATCTGACGCTGTTTACTCTTGTTCTTAATGTTACATTACTAACGTATGCGTAAACCTCACCCACCTTTAGACATTTTTCTCGATTTGAGTAGTGATTTTACAGCAGAAGTAATAATAAATGTGACGAATCTTTCTGATATATGTTGTAAAATGTTTCAATCCAGTTTTACAACTCAATATTTAATTTGAATAAAATACACCTACCTCTTTTTTCTCTTTAAACCGTCGCTGTGTCGTCAATCTCTGATCTTTTAAATTATGTAACGCAGTAGGGCAAAATTTATCCAAATTTCTCCTCATCAACCATAATTTCCCTATTTCGAAATATTGATTTATATAGCGTCATTTGTTACCAAATTCAAATTAGGTAAGTAGGCATATGTCAAATTTATACGATTTCATGAGCTATGATTTGCGACCACCATCATCATCCATCAAAAGACGGAAAACGAATTTCACCGCTCAAAAACTAAAAACAATAACAAGGAATATATAGATCCAAACCGTGCATCGATGTTAGCGTTTTTTTTTTGTTTGTTTTAAATTTAACTTCAATTGAATTGAGAGACAATTTTCTCTCAATCTAAACTGACATGAAAAAAGGAACTCTGCAACTGCACTCTGATTGTTCATGAATTTGACGTTTGGGTATTATTCAATTACAATGCCCCTTCCGCATTGTGTCGAGTCTTGATTTTTTTTCATTTTTTTCACGACATTTGAGGATATAATTATGACTACACAGAGGTGGTGAACAGTGAACACACATTAATTAATTATGGCAAAATACTATTTGTGCCATTGATCTTTGCTTGTACAAGTTGTTGGGACAGTAGGTATAGTATAAAGCGGATTAGTATGTGTAATGCTCGTGAAAAGCTATCCACAAAGAAAGTAAATTTTGTTTTACGTACATATAGATTTTTTTTATGGACTCATAAAACAAGTTCAAGAGCTATTGTATTCACGGGCAGAAAGCGATTATTCAATATAAAACAAGTCGAGTACCATTTCGCAAATTCTGCAAGGTGCCTTAACGCTCAATTACACACTCAAAGATAGCTGCCGTAAGGCTTTTGTTGATTGTGAAAATCAGTGAACCAAATCGATCAAATTTAAGACAAATAAAATGACGTTTTTTGCAATCATAGGTTAAAAAAGAAAATGCTAAAGGGAGTTATATATTAACAAGGTAGGTAAAAGTAAACTGTTCGTGGTAATTGCTTTGAAGGATGTTATTATGTTATATTATGTTATAAGTGATAATTTTTAATTATTGCCATTAACGCTTAACATTAATTTTTAAACTTAAAATGTTGTTCAATGAAAACTAACAAGCGTTAAGTATACGCCCCATTGTATTTTCTTACTCAATCAATTTTGTTGTGTTTTTATTGATAACCAAATACGTCCCGACAATTCCGTCAATTTTGTTTTTGAGTAACAATGTCTTCCTTTTTACAGCAAATTTTAACAATTTGTGTAGCGAAAATGAAATTGAATTTTTCAAAGACAAAGTGACGAGCAAACGAAGTACATAAAACTCCAGATCTGCGCTAATCTTAAGACCTATCTAAAGACCCCTCAACGGAGTACGTGCAGCCAGAGCACAGGCGGAAGCCATAGACTGCTGCAAAACAGATAAAACAGCCATCCAAGAAGTGAGATGGAATGGTCCGGTCATAAAGAAGATGAAAAACTACGACATCTACTACTAAAGAGTACAGATAACAGAAATAGCTCTTAATTAGGTGCGGATTTGTCGTTAGAATTAGTCTTAATAATAGGTCAAACACCGTTTAGACATGACGTGAAAGTCATCCTTATCGATTTTAGCCCAAATGTATGTAAGGAGGACATCTTTTGAAACACAATCGAAAAGAGTTGCTTGCATGAAAAAATTTCCAAAAAAGGGCTCTCGTTATTCGAATTTACTGTGGTAATTGTTGTTAGTAGCTTCCATCATCTCAAAACTCATAAAAGATCATGGCGATTCCCAGATCATTCAGTCGTCACAAAATTGACCATTTTGCGATCGCTCTCTTCCAGTTCTTTGGATGTGTGAAATTTGTGAAAGACCAGATTTGACTCAGACCACAACCTTATTGTAGCAAATGCACGATTTAGGATACTTTGTTTACTACCTGCGAATAATAACGCTGTCAAACGATTTGAAAGAAAAGCTACGATCGCAAGAGTTAGCCAATGCCTTTTCCAATCGAACGTTCCTCCAATTATCCTTGAAACCTATGACGCCAGCACTTAGTATTAAAGCCAAGTGGCAGCAATACCACAAACCATTAGAGTCTGAGTTTTACTCGGCCTCCATGGGAAGAAAATGGAGTGAATTGTGATGCAAATGAAAACCAAAGCTGTTTCTGACCAGTACAAGGAGTTATAGCAAAGAGAAAAGAAGGGAATACATCCTTCATCTCTCAAACCATTTTACAAAACCAAAATAACCTTTTGAAAGACCCTGGTATTCCCAATCCTGCTATTCGGGAACAATAGGCCTTATCTGAAGCGGATGAGGAAACCTTTGGTCGTTTTGAAAGAAAAATACTCCGAGTGATGTTTGGCCCCGTTCGTGAAGACAATGTCTCCACACAGAAGATTCAACAATGAGCTCTAGAAGAGTGCGCATAGCGACACTACGATGGCTGGGAATGTAGAGTGGATTTACACCAACGCTCCAGCTTCATGGGTTTGCGAAAGGACATTGTAGAGAAACCGAAGGTGAATATACTTTGAAAATTTAGGGGGCGAAATCAAGTGAGAGAAGTTCTCAACCGTCTAAGAGTGCAATACTTGAGAGAGGTAGTCCGAAAATGAAACTGTTTTTTGAGGCCCAGGTTCACTCAGAACTGTAGGTAATGTCCACCGAAGAAAGCAGGTAAGGTTGATGAGCAAAGAAAAAGGAAGTACAATGGTAAAACCAGAGGTTCGAGTTCAAATCCCAACAGGGAAAAATGTTTTTTCCACCGGTATCGCCTTTCGTGAGGAATTGGCAAGTCCTCCTAGTATTCATTGCCATTAAAAGCGCTTTCTCGATTAGCAGTTCGGAACCGGCAGAAAATTGTAGGTCCCTTCCATTCCCTTACAATAGATGGTTGTGAGAAATGCGCTAGGCCCAGTGGCTCCTCGCTCTATTGCGTCACCCTATTTATTTTTATTTTTTTACAATGGAAAAACATCCGAAAAAATCTGTATCCTTTGAACACTGATCTGAGTGCATTGAACAGAATGAGTTGTTTGTCATGTATTGTCAATGTACATATATACCTAGGTACTTATACTTATGTTGATTTGCATCTTATGAAGTCTTGCCTCGAGTCTTTTCTAATCGTTTTGTACTATCCATTATACTTCAAGTCAAAAATGAATCCGTTTGCAAGTTATTCTCATTCATAGAAAAACTGCGCTACAAAAAAAATTGGAAGGTACCCTATCAAGTTTTTTTTTCAGTAGCATCTGGATCATTCTTCTCAGACTTAATCAATGCAAAATCTTTAGTATTTCTTGTAACAAAAATAATGCACCACCTTTAACACCGATGAAAAGTGAGAGCTGTTATAAGCAGCACCAGGAAAAGATTTGTATTTCGGTGCATGCATTGCTGGTGTTTATTTACGTCGGTCGTAAGATGTCTTCTTTGAGAAACCAACCTTCAGCAAAAATGAAATCTTGAACTTCACTTTCCCTATATGTGTATGAATTGTTTGCTTCTTCCAACTCGTCTATCACCATTGTACGGAACAAAAACATAAAACAAGAAAAAATGTTCATCAAGCCGACACTAGAAGAATATGGCAGAAAAAATGATACCCAACTATGTAAACGATGCGGAGATGAACCACCTTGGCATTTAGGATTCCAACAAAAAGTACTACAATAGCTACAACTATCTGACGACTATTGAAGTTGCATATGAAACAAAACGATGAAACTGAAAAAAGGAAAAAAATATGCTCAACACCATCAAAAGCTAATCGCTTGCAATAAAGCATCTATTAGTGAACAATGCAGCAATAAATCTCGAGCAAAATATCTATAAGATGTAAATCAGAGTTTTTGCAGTTGATACTCACATACTGCAATGCCATAATCATACACCAAGATGAGTGATGAGTGGAAATTGATGCGTAAAAGTGAAAGTCTATCAGCGAATGTCCCGTGGCTGTGCGTCCTCTGAGGAATTGTTAAATAACAAAACTACCTTTATTATTTGAATTAAAAACTTCAAATGGTCTGTTACTGTGTTGGTATTGTTACATATGTTCCTCGTGCCGTTGCATGGAAGCATCTTAAGTTATGTGGCAAACCAAAGCTGGCTAACGACAATTCTAAAGGCCAAAACCACAGCGAGTGTATGACTACATAGATGCCATCTACACGGTGTCCAGAGTGCAACCAAATGCAGAAACCAGAAATGTTGTAATTGTCCCCGCGCCCGATTGCATAATTGTGGCACTGAGAATAAGGGGACGCGCAAGCGCACACGACTATTGGATATATATTGGAACAATGCATGTAATGCTGTTACCTGGTAAAATTCTGTGTGTTTTCAATTTGTTCTTTAGCGGGAGTATAAATGTCTATGTTGGTCGCAAAAAAAAACCTTACAGAATAATAGTAACAAGCTTGAGGTTTTCGTTTTGAAAATGCTAATAAGGGGATACAGTCGTGCTCTTAAGAAAATAGAACAGTGGATTGACGTTAATTGAGCTGTTTTCAAGTGGTCTTTTATAAAGAACATGTTTAATGATATTTTGTTGCTTATTTTTACCAACATTCTGCCATAACATTCGTAACCGATCAGGACCCAAAAAATCTGGGTTTTCGGTTCTTACAAAATGCACAAAAATCTGTCATTTGATGAAAAATACATTCCATGTGACTTCCCTGTTTGTTACATGAACTAGCCTCAGCAAAACCTTAGTGCTATTTTGGATCGAGTTGAAGGCAAACCACGTGCTCAAAAAACGTCCAGAGTGATTGTGGATTAAAAAAAAAAACGCTTTGTATGAACATAAGTTTTGAACCATAGAGGAATAAAGAACAAAAGGAAAAACCATTACTTCTCTTGCCCCGCAACTTCCAATTGCTAACATTGTTGCTTTTATAAAACGAGATCTATCTGTGATACATGTATTCAGCTGAACATAAAGTTGTGTCATTGATATTACTGGCCCCTATCACAAGGCCCGTCGCGTCGTAGCGATTTCGGACTAACTTAGGTGGGCATTACAGTTCGGGGTGAACCTGGGCCTCAACCAACATCTTTCTATAACGACTTCGATTTCGGGCGAGCTCTCTCCAGTTTCGCACTCCAAGTCGGTTGAGGTCTTCATCCACTTGATTGCGCCACCTAAGACGAGGTCTTCCCCTTCCGCGATTTCCCTGCAATGTGCTTTCGAACACCCGACGAGCCGGAGCGTTTGGGTCCATCCGCTCTACATGGCCCAACCATCGTAGCCTCGCGATGCGTACTCTTCTGGCTATGCCCATGTCACGGTACAGCTTATACAGCTCGTTGTTGTATCTTCTTCTCCACACATTGTCTTCGCATACGGGACCAAAGATCATTCGGAGAATTTTTCTTTCGAAACGACCAAGGGTTTCCTCATCCGCTTTCGATAAGGTCCATGCTTCCGCTCCGTAAAGCAGGACTGGGATGATTAAGGTCTTATATATGGTTACCTTGGTTTTTCTGGAGAGGGTTTTGTTTCTCAATTGCCTTCTTAACCCAAAGAAGCAACGGTTAGCAAGAGTTATTCTCCGTTTGATCTCCGCACTGATGTTGTTGTCTGTGTCTACAGCGGATTCTAGGTAGACGAAGTCCTGTACTACCTCGAAGTTATGTCTGTCTATTTTGACATTTTGTCCAATTCGTCGATGTTCTGTGTCCTTGTTTGATGACAACATATACTTCGTTTTGCCCTCATTAACCATCAAACCCATTTTTGCCGCTTCTGTTTCGATACTCGCAAAAGCACCTATGGCATCACGCTTTTTTCTTCCCATTACGTCAATATCGTCTGCATAGGCGAGTAATTGTACAGACTTTTGAAAGATTGTTCCTCTGGTGTTGACGTTTGAGTTTCTTACAATCGGTTCAAGTATGATGTTGAAGAAATCGCATGACAGTTTGTCGCCTTGTCTAAAACCTTTTTCGACATCAAAGGTCTCGGTGAGTTCTTTACCGACCTTGACGGAGCAGCGTGAATTCTCCAAAGTCATCCTGCATAGTCGTACCAGTTTTGCAGGGATGCCGAAACTAGACATAGCTCTGTAAAGCTCGTCTCTGTAGATACTGTCATTCGCGGCCTTGAAATCGATAAAGAGATGGTGAATATCGATATTATGTTATCGAGTTTTTTCCAAGATCTGCCGTAATGTGAAAATTTGGTCTATTGTGGACTTTTCTGGTCTAAAACCACATTGATAAGGACCTATCAAGTTGTTGACGTGGGGTTTCAGACGTTCAAATATTACAGCAGACAAGATCTTATAAGCGACTTTAAGGAGGCTTATCCTTATCGTTCTTGTCATGGCACCTCTCTATTTCCTCAAACGAGCGCTTCTCATGCTGCTTCTTTTTCTTTTTGAGAAGTCGGTGTTCTTCCCTTCTTCTCTCCTTATAAATCTCGTTATACTGATCGTAAGCAACCCTCGTTCGTGTTTCATAAGCATTTGTCGTGCTCTTTGCTTGGCTGCATTTGCCTGCCTGCAGTCTTCATCGAACCATGGGTTTCGTTTTGGTGGCCGAGCGAAACCCAGAACCTCAGAGGCAGCGGTTCTGATGGCTTCTCTTTATTGCTGCCACTGGTCTTCAATGCTTAATGCTGGCGGCATGGGATTCAAGGACAATTGAAGGGACACTCGATTGGAAAAGGCATTGGCAATCTCTTGCGATTGTAGCTTTCCGACGTCATATCTCTTCACAGCGTTAGTTCGTGCTGGTCGTGAACAAGATATCCTCATTCGTACCTTGGCTACAACAAGGTATTGGTCCGTTCGGACATCTAGCACACTGGAACAGTGCCTTGCGTCGATCGCATCATGGTCAATTTGGTTGACGGTTAATTGATCTGGGGATCGCCATATACCTTTATCAATTTTGAGATGCGGGAAGCGTGTACTACTTACAGCAAAATCGATTAGCCTCAATCCGTTTTCGGAGGTTTTGTCGTGGAGGCTATGCTTACCAATCGGTGTTTCCAAAGATGTCCTCCTTCCCTAGTTTTGCGTTGAAATCGCCAATAACGATTTTCACGTCGTGTCTAGGGCCCTAGCGGCCTAAGTGTGTTAGGCAATGTACTCATTGACTGACAGCCACTTCCACCTAACCTAACCTAGGGCACTGCTCATATGTTTCTTCGAGGAGCTCGTAGAAACAGTCTTTGGAATCGTCGTCTTTTTCTTCTGAGGGGGCGTGGGCGCATATCAGGCTAATGTTGGCGAATTTAGTATAGTAGATGTCACAGTTTCTCATCTTGGTCCACTCCATCGCACTTCTTGGATGGCGGTTATGTCTGCTTTGCAGCAGTCCAGGGCGTCCGCAAATTCTCCAGCTGCACGTAGTCCGTTAAGAGATCTTACGTTCCACGTGCAGATCCGGAGGTCATTGTCCTTTTTTCGTTTGCTTGGGTCGTCAACTTTAAAATCATTAGATTTTTTTTAACGATTTCGGACTACGAATACCAAAATTGAAGCATCACAGACGCCCTTGTAGTGAATGTTTTTCCACAAAATTTGTTACTATCTGGCAATACCTTTCTGTCTTGCCATAAATTTGGTCGAGAAAATCAGACGAAATTAACAATTATTCAATGTTTACTTTGGCCATCTTTACTGTTTGTCGCTCAGAACATTACTAAAAATTAAAACAGGTTTGGTTGCTGAGCGGCGCCGCTTAGACGCTCAGAATTTTGTTTCGCCGCTCGCTTATAGCGTGGCCGAGGCCGTTAGAAATATCTGTTCCCAAGCGTTCATTATGTAAATAATTTCCGTTATTTCTATTTGACATTCGTAGTCCGAAATTGCTACGACCGACGGGCCCTGTGATAGGAGTGACTAACTAGCACCACTTTTTTCGGATTTGAAACTGGTTTTGAAATATGAAAATAAAGTGGTGTCTGTAAAATCAGTTTGAGAACAGATGCCGTTGGGTGTGTGTTGTTTGCCCTCTTGTTGTATCTCCTCTGTGGTTTTAACGAAGGAAACTACATTACTAGCCGTTTCGACAAATAGGCCGGAGATAGATGGTGCAACAGAGCGGTGAGCTCCGAGGCCTAGCACTTTTCTCACAACCATGTCTGGTGAGGGAATGGATAGGGACCTACAATTTTCAGCCGATTCACTGTTCAGAACGGCTAATTGAAAAAGCGCTTTACATAGCAATGATTTTGTATCGGAGTACTTACCAATTCCTCGCGAAAGGTGATAATCGTTGAAGATCCATTTTTTGTTTCTGTTGGGATTCGAACCACGAACCTCCCGTGTAACAGGAATAAATGCTTAGCATTGCAATCGGAGTTTTCAACTAAAATTATGCCCCTTCGTTCAATCTTCCCATAAGTCACAAACATCAAGTGAACTTGTGCCAGATTTTTGAGTATTTAGGAATGCTACTACACTCACACTTTTCGGTCTTCAGTTCTTTTAGGCCAACTTGTGGTAGTACGTACTTTTTATCAACTCATCATTTTTTCGATTAATGTTTAAACTTAATAATTTTTCCCAAACACACATAATGTAATTAAAATTCAAGTAAACTCCCACAGTTCCCTGGCTAACCAAAAAATTACTTCAACCACCTTGTGCATTGCCTGTCTGTATGCTGTTCAATATTGTCAAGAGGAACGATTTACACCAAAAAATAAGCTTATGTGTTCGTTCCTGTGAAGTGCTATCATATAGCGCTACTTATGCCACCAATAATTGCAGTTTTCTTTTACCAAAAAATTTGTCCAATTTTCCAACTTTGAGAAAGTAAAAAATGAAACCTTCAATTTATTTAAGAAAGTCATCCACTCAACTTAAATTCAATCTGAGTCCTCCCATTCCAATTTGAGGGCACATGGTTTTATTAAAAAGGTTGCTGCACTCCCCAATTGGCAAGATGCCCTTTACTTATAAGATTTCACATATTATTAACCAAACCAGCATAAGTCCGATGACGACGGTGAATGGGAAAAATGTATAATGATAAAATGGCAAATTATTAAATGGTTTGTGCGCACGTATCTCACAGCACAGTTCACATGAAATGAAAAGTGAGAGGACAACAAATGCACAAACAGCTGGACAACTGCAGTTTTTCCGGTGCACGGAAGAGAAAACAATGTTCGCCATTATATTGTATTGTCTTGGCATCAGTCGTCGCGTCGCTGGCCACGGCTTTAAAGAAATTACTTATGCAACGAAATATGAGTCAAAATGTGTGTATTATGCCATCAAGATTTGGCATTGCACATCCAAATGAGAAGATACAATTAAATTATTTTCAAACCTTCTTTATTAGAGCAGAAGTGTATTTTAGTTTAAAATTTATTTTAGCTTAGTTTTGTTTGTTTAAGCAACACTTACATGATAAAATGGTTCTCTAATTATATCATTTACGGATTAAATTATTTGATTAAAAAAGGACCTTAACGTTATGAAAACTTTTATTCCGCTGCAACTTCGGTCTTCTTTTCCTTTGCGGCTGCATTAGATTTTACTGCGTTTGCCTTGGACGAGGCTGGCCCTGCTCTAGGGGTTGAATTGGTTTTTGCCGACGCTGGACCAGCCTTTGCTGGAGTCGCCTTGATATCGATTTTTTCTTTTTTAAGCTTCACTACTGGAGTGGACGGTGGTTCCTTTTTGGGTTTTTCTTCCTCAACAACAACAACGGGAGCAGGAGGCGCTACTGGAGCTGTTGGTTCTTCCTTCTTTCCGTTTAATTCCTTGCTTGGTTTAGATTTTTCACTAAGAAAACCAAAACAAGATAAACAAAAGAGTAAATTTTGGATTTAAAGACTTACCTTTCAATGTCGATGTTAAGGACAGATTCATCCTCTTCTTCTTCTTCCTCTTCGTCATGTTCTTCTGGTCCGACTTCACGCAGTAGATCACCCAAATCCTTGTCAACATCTTCCCACAATTTATCTTCCACAGCTTCCTCAACTTCAGGTTCTTCTACCTCGGCTTCTTCAACAGCTTCCTCTTCCTCTTCTTCAACTTCTTCTTTCTTTGCGGGTTCGGTGACCTCAGTTGTTTCTGGCGCTTTAGACTTGCTTTCTTTCTTCTTTTCAGCGCGTTCGGCCTTAGCTTGAAGGTTCTCATCCTCACGATGGCGCAAGAATGCCTTCAAGTGAAAGCGTGAGCTGCAATGTTGTTTTATATACCCCTCGATGTCTCCCTTAACACCATTGTAGGTACGGCAAAGTTCGCAATAAAAGGCTTGAACTTTCTTGATGTATTGCGAACCAATTGGAAGTTTCTCTTTATTTGGTGACGAACCGTCAATATCTAATTGTTTGTCAAGATCTTCCACATCCAGATCGTCTATTTCACCAACTGAGTCGACAGTCATAAAGTTCTTTAGATCGACTTCCTTCTCCTCGTCACCACTAGCTTCACTGTGATTGTCATTGTTGCGATGTTTGCGCTGCCAATGTAAAATAGAAATTTATTTTTTTTTTGAAACTTGATAAAATTGTGTAATCTACCTTAAGATGTTCCAAGGAGCAACGATGAGCTTCATAGAGCATTGGGCTCTTAAATGCCAAATGACAGGTCTGGCAATAGGGCATCAAGAACTTCTTCATGTCCTTATGATGCTCAGACAATTGATGCTTGGCTTTTGGTTGGCGATAGTTCAATCGACACAAAAGACAGAATTGCGATTTCATTTCATCGACATCGTCCTTCGACTTCTCTTCAATCGCACGCTGTGCATTTCGCTGTTGAGTACGCATGCGTGCAAGAGTCACACGTTGGCGAATGGCCACTCGACGCATCGCCATCTTATGAGGACGAGAAAACAAATGCGCTTGGTATTCCTACAAAGAGATTTTGAAATGTAAGCACGGAATTAAAAAAAAAAAAAGCCGAACATTACAACCAAGGTATTTGTATAAAGAATCAACTTTAAGAAAACAAATAACTTGGCTGGAAAATATGGTTCAAACAAATAGTTATGCAATTGCAAAACAAATCTCACCTGAAACGTGACGCAGCTTGTTCGACAATGAACACAAGGTAACTTGATATACTTCCCTCTTCTGGGTGGACTCCTACTGCGCTTGCGACGACTTTCCTTGGATCTTTCTTCTTTGCGTTCCTTGTTACTCTTCTCTTTATCCTTACCCGATTCTTCAGCACCATTGGCACTCTTTGCTATAGACGTATTCTTACCTTCTTTGGCTTCATCGCCATCTTCACCTTCTACGGCATCTTCATCCATTGCTTCGCCCGATTCTTTCTTGAGCGACTTGTCAAGCTCATTGTCATCGTCCTTATCCGATGTCTCCTCTTCACCATTTTTCTCTGCGTCTTCCTCGTCGTCAACGCCATCACCCCCTTCGGCAGAATCTTTCTTTGCCGAAGAAGATGACTTGGTTTTCTTTTTGGTACGCTTTTCTTTCGGCTTAGCCGACTCTCCATCGACCTCTTCTTCTTCCTCTTCCTCTCCATCCACTGCATCTTCATCTAATATTTCTTCATCTTCTTCCTCCTCTTCATTGTCTGATTTCTTATCGCCACCACGCGATTTTCGGCCACTTGGGCTCTCAGACGAACGAGGACCTTTACGCTTGCGCAACGAACTAAGTAATAGGATAGGATGATAGTAGATACACAACGAATGAAATGAGAAACAAATTTTCATCAAAAATCAGCTAGAAAAAGATCTAGAAGATAGCACACTTTTAAATGCACAAAGACATAAACAATAGTAGTAGATTTTATTTAAACGTTATTGCGCCTTTTTGCCGCACAAAACTTGAACCATCAACCATTTTGTTTTGTTGTTTGAATGAACTTGTAAGGAGAAAAGCTTTGAATAGAGCTTTGTCTTCAACACTAACCAACGGTATTCGGTTCAGCGGTTACCTGATTGAAATGCATATACATTTTTACCTATACGCATTCACATATTATGCTATTGAGGCTTTCAATTTTTGAGACACCCTCAAGACGCATGCAGCAGGTAGATATATTTTTGTTATAGTCATTGTTTAGTTTTGAGAATTTCTCATATGTGGCTAGAAATGTTTTTGTAAAAT
The DNA here is from genome assembly GCA_914767635.1 of Melanostoma mellinum. Lineage (NCBI taxonomy): Eukaryota > Metazoa > Arthropoda > Insecta > Diptera > Syrphidae > Melanostoma > Melanostoma mellinum. The sequence goes on along the minus strand of OU612058.1, from coordinate 195,762,723 downwards.
TTTCTGAATTTGTTTGTATTTTACCTCGTTAATCGTGCGATTTTAATCAATCGCGCACGATCTCTTTGGCGTGCCAGAAGCAGTTGCCTTCGCATGACTCTCATGTCTGATGATTCTTTGCGGATTACTCGCAATCCCCCGCGGGAGGCTCCAGCGCCTCGTACACGTGTGGCAGAGCCGCGTGGGCGTACAACATAGCTGCTGCGTATGGGACGCTTTGGTGGGCCCATCGGTTCACTTGCGCCATGCCGTCTTCCGGCAGAGTCTTCTCTCGTGCCACGGCGGTAGGCGGACGAGGATCCACGTCCTTGGTAGCCACCGCTTGGTGAGCTACCACGATTGCGGCTTGAGTCAGTTCGGTTGCGGTACGATGATGCCGATGCATAGCTTGAACTTAGCCTTGAGTCCTGTGTATCAAAAAGGGGAGGAGGAAATTTTGTTGGTTTGTTTTTCATTCAGTTTCGCATTCAGTTTTTTTTTTTTTTGTTTCATGACAGAGATTTAATTTGGTTTATTAATAGAGAGAGAGGATGCAATAACAGTCTGTTTGTCATTCAAACATTTATAGGTCACTCATCCCAATCAGCTACTATTGGAATTCGGCTCCTAAACGTTTTATTTATTAGTTAGCTAAGTGAAAAATTGTCTCAGCAAAGAATGGTGCCTTTGATTTCACATATACTGCTACATCACAGCGGGTTCTTTGGACTGCAGAGTTGAGCGCACTTGAGCGCATCTTAGAATTTGTTGGAAATGCATACATATATATGTATTTATATTTTTACTATATGTACTATACAGAAACATGACTTGAAAGACGCACTATAGGGCTTTAGATATTTGCGACTGCATGATACTCATATTCATTTTCAGTCTCAATCTGTTGTGATGATGCTTGCGGTTGATTGAATACATTTTAGCTTACACCCATTTGCTAGATAAAACTCTTCAATAAAGTTAGGTTTGTGTTCCTTTTCACTTTTTTGTGTGCTCAATCTAAGCATTTTCAGAGTATTCATTCTATAGTTTGCTCTAATTATACATTTTCTATATTCTATTTGTGTGAACATCAAAATAAAATTATTTTTAAAAATAATCGCATAAGCTTATTATTTGACTAGTAATGAAAATGATAAGGTTATGTTGATTTTTTTTTAATTATTGGAACAGAAATGGATGGGGAGTAGGAATGATTGTTTAGCTTACCTCTTGACGTGGACGTTTGCGGTCATCTGATCGATCTCGGGAACTTTCCTGAAGAATAAAATCAAAATGAACATGTTATTAGCTTTGAAATAAGATTTTAGAAAAAGAACAATATCCTATTTACTTCCTACAAAAAATCAGAAAATATGACGGATAAATCGGTATTTTTGTTTGAGAAGATATTGGAGAACTCAGGAGGAGATAAGAGAAATATGTACAAATATTTTTATTTTTATGAGGGCACATAACCCAGGGCATCAAGTGAATTAACTTGTGATGACGACATAATTAAATCATCGAGTAAGCATAGGAACCCCAGCAAAAACGTAAAACATTCAGTTCGAAATTCAGGGAGAGTTTAAGGGCCGTTTTCTTCACTATTTCTCAACTTGCCTCAAAATCTCAAGTTGGCCAACTCTAGAGTTGAGGAAAACTAGAGAGTTGAGACACAAGTTGAAATTTGTTTTTCTTCACTATTTCAAATTTCAACTCGAGCGTTGAAATTCAAAGGTTCGCCTACTTGCGTTTTTCAAAATTTCCTAGGGATATTTTTGACAGATACATAAATTTCAACTTTAAGAGCCCGACCCATAGAATCCGTTGCGTCCGTTCGCTGCCGGATTCACCTGACAGCTCGATTAAATACACACGATCTTATGAGAGGTGACCCATAAGCATCGGATGCAACGGACGCAACGCAAAAAGTAGCCCAACTTTTAACTTTTTGCGTACGGCAAAAGAGAGACATGCGCAGTCACAACCAATTTGAAGTTTTCTTGTATATGGAAAAAGTGACAATGGGCGCGTTCAAGAACCTATCGGATAGCCTACCTCGGATAGCCGTATCTTGGATACCTTTTTTTTTTTTGCTGCAGACAACAGCTGTGAAATATTAAAATTCGACTTTTGAAAAGAAAAACATTCAAAATATCATTGCAAGACGATTATAACTTATTTTTTTCGATTTCCCACACGTAAACAACAACAACAAGCTATCCGGATACGATTCTTGAACGCCTACTTTTTGACTAAATTTATCTGTCAAAACACCGCAACGGATTCTATGGGTCACCCCTCACAGCTGTCAGGTGAATCCGGCAGCGAACGGACGCAACGGATTCTATGGGTCGGGCTCTTTAGATTTGAATTTCGGTTGCTCGATTGTTTTGAAAATTAAAGTTCCGGTAGTTCATTGTGTTTATTGCAAAAATAAAATTTAATAAAAACATGGCAGAAAAAACTAATAAGCAGGGTTAGGATTTTGCTGACCTAAAAAATTGGAAAAAGACAAAACAAAACACTTAAAAAGGCAATTTATTAAAAAATACAAGGAAAATAAACAAAAATACATTTAATTGTATTAGCATTGGACTACCAAGAGTTTTTTTTAAGTTGTCAGGAAGCTATCTTCTTCGGCTGTCCCTAAAAAGGGCTTCGAAGGAGCTAAATAATCTCTCAGCTTCAGCTGAAACGAGAGGAGCCCATCTAAAACTTTCAACATTATTCACTTCAATGTTTCCTGGGAGTTTGGAATCCACTTCGCCGTTTATTACAGAATTTATCTGCACAATCAATTTTAGGCCTGTGTTTTCATTGGAAACGGCAGTAATCTTCTTCAAGACTTCCTCAATGTCTTTCAAAACGGGCAGCACTTCACCAATTGAGGTTCCTGTTTTTAGTAGGTCTTTGAAAATGTGTTTTCTCAGATCGACTACAAACTCAAAATTGACTTTAATGTACGCCAGCTGCGCTTGCAGTTCTTCATCTTCAATCATTTCTCCGAACAGTCAAGAACGTTCTAAATGTTGATGCAGTTATGCATTTTACGCTGCGAGGAAGAAGCACCGAGCATGGCTGCGTAGAAAAACATGCATACATGCCAACATTCTGTTAACGCAGGTATGCATTTTACGAAGGTGAGGAAGAAGTACCAATCATGTTTGCGCTGATAAAAATTAATACATGCATTAATTCGAATATTTTCCATAGTTTTTGTGTTTGTTTGAAACTGTACAAGATTTTTAACGAAAGGTTCTCAACGGCAAACGAAAATACTCGCATTTTTTCTTAATGCTAAACTAATTATTAGATATTACTTAACAAACTTTAATAAAAAAGCAAAAAAGGCAGAAAAAGGTAACAATGGCGAAGAAATTCAAAAGGCAATTATGGTATGAAAAGGCAAAATAAAATACATGTATTTGCAATCACCAGGGCTTGAAACATGTTTATCGAAAGTCTATTTCATATTCCGTTTTACCAAAAAAAGGCAAAGTTAGTAAAATCATATCCCTGCTAATAAGTTACCAAAAGTAGTGTATAACAAAGAAGAAGAGGACTGGCTGGTTGCAAATGCATTGCAATACAGCCAGGTTAAAGAAAATAAAAAAAACTGATGGCGCAACGAAACGAGATAAGGACAAGGCGTTGGAGGACATTGCCAAACAATTCAATATTGCCCCACCTAGCCAGGTTTGTACAAAATAAGCTTATATCGAATTATTTAAATATGATTGGCGACAGCGATTTTCTTTCCCTAGAAAAACCTGCGCCAGAACCCATCGAAGCCGATGATGTCATTGAATCCGGTATCAATATCAATGACATTTTAATATTCCAAAATGATTGCCTGCATCAAAGCAATGTTGATGAAAATGTAGTCCCAATTCAGACGACTGTTTTGGAAGAAGCTTGTGATGAGTCCTGGGAGCGGGTCAACCCAACCAAATTGCGCAAGCCACCGAATCCTTTGCTGACCAACAGGCGTCGGAAGCAAAGAATAGAGGGTGAAATGGGACCTTTAAAAAAGGAAAAGTTCGAGGAAGAATTAAGAGAACACCGACTAAAGAAAAATGCAAACGGAAGGAGGAAAGCCATATCCACCTCCAGACCCTAATTTTTTTCAACCATTATTAGCCCGAAAATTATTTTTGGTCCTCCAATAAGTTTTTACTGCGAAAACTTTTGGTTTTAGAAATGCAATGCATTGCCGCATTTGTGAAAAATTTCTTACGATGACAACTTACTTACTTAAGTGGGCATTACAGTTCAGGGTGAACCTGGGCCTCAACCAACATCCTTCTGTAACAACTTCGATTTCGGGCGAACTCTCGAATTTTTCTTTAAAAAAAAAAAATACATATGGTTCCGAAACAACCAAAAGCATCGGATAACGATAACGATGACAACTACTTCGAAGCAAAATTGAATCTCCGAAAAGGGATGCGCTGCGGAGAAAGCTCCACTCCGACGGTTACCTGGATAGGGTCGATTATAATTTTATTACTTTTCCTTCCACAAAGAAAAAAACAATTAGACTGTTAAAGTGGTGTTACCCCTTGTCCAATTTCATTGGCAGCACTCAAGAATCGTATCCGGATAGCTTTTAGTTGTTGTTTACATGTCAAACCGTTTGGCAGAGTCACAACCCCACTTCTACTGAAAAGCTATCTAAAAGTATCCAAGTATTTTTGGTATACCTTTCTATTCAAGTGATCGCCTAGCAAAGATATTTTGCATGGAAAATATAAAATATATGTAGATATAAATTAAAGAAATAATTGTAATTTTCTTATGTTTTATTGTATCAAATAAACTTATCACAACTTTTATTTATAGTTTCGCCTTTCAACTGATTTCAATTGAAAGGCGAAACACCTGAGATGAAATTTTAATTTCGAAACGCGTCAAATGTATGAATAAAAGTTGTGATAAGTTTATTTGATACAATAAAACATAAGAAAATTACAATTATTTCTTTAATTTACATATATCTATACGAGTAATTTATATTTTCCATATAAACACAACAGGGGACCAAAAACCACCATGAATATTTTGCATGTTTTTCTTTTTTCAAAAGTCGAATTTTAATATTTCACAGCTGTTGTCTGCAGCTATATGACTATTTTACCTTCTATGATACGGCTATCCGATAGGTTCTTGAACGCGCAATTTATAAACGAACAAATTTAAGTATCTGTATATTCCTAAACGCAAGTCTTGCTCAAAATTTTTTAGTGAGCCAATCAGCCCTATCACAGATTCCATCGTAATCGAAAAAAGTCTAAGTTTCCCGATGTTGCTATCACATAATCCATTCGGAGTGGAACGAACTTCGAAATTCGTATTTTGGTATCACTAATTCCGAATGAAACGGAAATATGACGTCCTTTTCTACGACAAGTTTCTTCTGTCGTAGAGCGTAGAGCGTAGAGCGTAGAGCGTAGAGCCATAAGTAAAATCCATTTGTAAAAACATAAAAAAACACATTTATATGAAACAATTTTACAAAATATAATTCTACTTAAGAAAAAACAACAGAAAGAAAAAATATCTCGTAAATTATCCAACTCTGTTTTTATTTCCTCCCAGTGGTCATTAACTTCCTCTTTTGGATGTTTAGCGTGCGTATCCTTTTGTTTGTTGTTTTGCCTGTTGTTTGTTTGTTTGTTTGTTTGTTCACCCTTTAAGAACATCGGTTATATTTATACACATATCAATGAATAAAATTCTTTCCGAAAGAAATTTTGTTACGCCCGTTTCCAAATTTAAACGAAATTGAGACTTGGAGTGTTTAAATACCAGTCGTATGATTGTTAAATTACTTTTTTATCTGTTACCACTCAAACTCAAAACAGCACCTGAATTTTATACGGAAAAAACTTGGATTTCAGAAATTATTTTATGATTTGTTAAGCGAATGAAATTCTATTTGACAGATTGGAAAGTACTCATGGACCACCTAACAAAAATCCTTTTTTGGGAATTTATAACTTGATGAAGAAAATATTTGATTATATTCGACAGTATAATTGTTTATTTCATATAACATTTAAGATTTGATCAATCATACAGATCTATTATAACTTATCCTAAGCACAAAAAGTGCAAATAAATCAATTTTTACTCGAAAACAAAAATCGGTAAAAAAATGTGTTTGGGAAAAGTTAAGGGATTTTTTTAAGTTTAGGGATTTTTGTTTCTATTGCTTCTAGTATTTATTTTGACATAGGACAGCTGACTTCGAAAATGGACACTCATTTTTTCAATCAGGCAATGCTTTTTCGAATTCGTTCGAATTTTGTGATTGCTTTTTATCGGGATTCGTATCGTGATTTTTCACTCGGGGATTTCTCCGAATGGATTTCATGGCTTGCCATGTTGTTATATAGCCGCAGGGTTAAGGACTCTAGCTCCTCCTCTTTTTAGAATTAAAAAAAAAAAATCAATTTTTTGGCTTTCCAAGAGTAATCAGTAATCAGAATCAAGAAAAGTGACTCTTAAGTTAAGTTTTTCGAAATAAATGTACTTCCGTTGTCATAAACGCCCCCATTCAAATTTACTAATCACCCCTATCATGAAATCCACTCGGAGAAATCCCCGAGTGAAAAATCACGATACGAATCCCGACAAAAAGCAATCACAAATTCCGAACGAATTCGAAAAAGCATTGCCTGATTGAAAAAATGAGTGTCCATTTTCCATGTCAGCTGTCCTATGTCAAAATAAATGCTCGAAGCAATAGAAACAAAAATCCCTAAACTTAAAAAAAAAAATCCCTTAACTTTTCCCAAACACATTTTTTACCGATTTTTGTTTTCTAGTAAAAATTGATTTATTTGCACTTTTTGTGCTTAGAAATAAGTTATAATAGATCTGTATTATTGATCAAATCTTAAATGTTATATGAAATAAACAATTTTACTGTCGAATATAATCAAATATTTTCTTCATCAAGTTATAAATTCCCAAAAGAGGATTTTTGTTACGTGGTCCCTGAGTACTTTCCAATCTGTCAATCACAAATTCATTCACTTGTGTTTTTTAACAAACCAAAATAATTTGTGAAATCCAAGTTTGTTTACAGATAAAATTCAAGTGTTATTTTGGCTATCAGATAAAGTAATTTAACAATAATACGAGTACTATTTAAACACTCCAAATCTGTCAATTTCGCCGCTTAAATTTGGAAACGGGCATAACGAAGACAGTCTTTTGAAAAAATTTAATTTCTTTTGGAAATAATTCTATTCATTGATATGTGTTTCTGTTTATAATAACCGATGTTCTTAAAGGGTGAAAACAACAAACAAACAACAGGTTATATGAAATGTTATCCTGTAATCCAGACGGCAAAAGGATACGCTAAACGCCTAAAAGACGAAGTTAATGACCACTGGGATCTGGGAGGGAATAAAAACAGAGTTGGATGTAATTTAATTTACGAGATAATTTTTGTTTTCATTGTTTTTTCTTAAGTAGAATTATATTTTGTAAAATTGTTCTGTACAAATGTGTTTTTTATGTTTTAACAAATGGATTTTGCCTGTGGCTCTACGCTCTACGGCAGAAGAAACTTGTCGAAGAAAAGGACGTCATTTTTCCGTTTCATTCGGAATTAGTGATACCAGATTCACGAATTTCGAAATTCGTTCCACTCCGAATGGATTATGTGATAGTAACATCGGGAAACGTAGACTTTTTTCGATTACGATGGAATCTGTGATAGGGGTGAATGACTGGCAATTTTTGCGATTTCCACTTTTCATTTTTCTCGATGACAGAAAATTAGGCCATTTATCATTTAAAAAATGGCAAGTGAAAACTTAGAAAGTCTCATACTAAGCAAGGAAAAATTCAAAACAAGTTCTGCAATGCATCAAAAGTTTGAAAGTGTTTTTTCACTTAAGATTGCGAAAAAAAGCAATTTACTACGTTTAGGAACTTTTTGCTTTGGAGGCTTTTTTTCGGCATTTGTTAGCTGTGTTTGCTTTGCATAATAATTTGTGCAAGGATTGCGTTTAGGAATACTCCCTAATACTCAAATTTTATAAAGAGCAGTCTAAGAGCCGTTTTCTTCACTAAAAGTTGAAGTCAACTGAAGGATTTTTATTCACAACTTGTGATTTTGTTTTTCTTCACTCAAATTTGACAGCTTCAACTGCCGATTTTCAACTCTCGAGTTGATCATTTTCCAATTTTCTTAACTTCTGGAAAAAGTAGAATTTGAATGAGTAAACTTGAGAGTTGTCTGCGAAATTTGATTTTGTACTACATTGCTCGCGTTCTTCGCACCGGGACTTCGAAAACTACAGTCAGTTTTCGTCGCTCTGATTGGTCAAAAAAGTCAGAAGTTTCAGCTGACATTTAGCTGACAGTTAGATTTTCAGTTTTTCGAACATAGATTTTCAGATGGAAAAAAGCAGTCTGAAAATTCTTAAAAAAGTTCTAGTTGTCAAAACAAGTCATGACAATCGGACTTTACTCGGTATTCTTGGGTTAGTTTTTTGTTTTATTAGTTTTCGCTTACTTGTTGAATTAAAATTGATTATTATTGATGTTCGGATATTTTGTTTTGTAAATTGATATTGAAAATAAATTTATCAGCAACGAAAATATATTTTTGAGGGCACATGATTTTTATTTTTTTTCATCAAAATTGATTGAAGTGAATTTAATCTGCATATTACGTTACACAAATACTTGAAAATCGAATTCCTTAATTTCAAACTGGGAAAATCTGTATATTTACCAATTACTTTTACCACTAACTATGTAAAACCGAGAGGTGAATCACAGTACCATTTTATATCTGACACAGAGCTTAATTTGCGTTCTTGAACTGACAGATTGAATATCGAAGATTCGAAACTGCGAAGAACGCGAGCATTTTGTTGCTTCTGTCTGTTATTTTGGATTTGCATAATATGTAAATAAAAATATTTTTAAAATAAAAAATTATTATTGTGAGAGTCATCCATCGTCTGACAATATAAAACGTGTCCACGGGTCTGGCTTGAAAAATAGGTCCCCAATTCAATTTTATTTTCAGTCAATTTTAGACCAAGAACAAACAAGACAAAATTAAAAACCAAACATATTCGATATACATATGTATCTATGTGCATATGCATATGTATATACATTGATTTTTACTATCTAACATTTTTATTACAAAACTAGATTTTTGAAATAGTTTTTTCGGAATGACGTTTTCGGCAGCTTGCAGATAAAATCTCTGAAATCTTTCAACCGAACCCTACCAAAATTGAACCGCATATTCTTTAGGACTACCCACTGCCTAATAGGGAGACACGCCAAAAGACTTGGTGTGTTTTCCAATGATTTCTGCAGAAGCTGCATGGACAAGGAGGAGGAAGAGACCGTTCAACACCTTCCTTGCTCATGCCGTGCACTGTTTCATAGGAGGAAGGCTCATCTCGGTGAATTCTTCTTCGATGATACTAGCGACTTAGCTTACATAGACCCTAAAAGTCTTTCAAAATACATTAAAAGTTCCACGTGGTTCGACTAGCAGGTGATTAACCGGCTAGTCCCGTAATGGAAGATTAATAAGTGATCAACTCGTTAATCTTATATCGGGTTTCTGAGATCAGTAGGTGATTAACTTGCTGATCTCTGTGGTATCACAATGGGCCCTTGCGGCCTAAGTGTGGCAGGCAATGTACTCATTGGCTGACAGCCACTTCCACCTAACCTAACCTAATCTAACCCAGTTCTAAGGAACATGTGGTTAAATTTTGGTAAAATAGCTTTTTGCCATCCAAAGAGGGTAGATTTCTTAATTTTTTAATTTTTTAATACCTGTATAAAAAGGAAAATGTAATTTTTTCAAAATATTTTTTCTCTGGAACCTTTTCTACAGTAGGCCTGTTTTTTTAAGAGGCTGTCCGGTACCTTGTATGGTAAATACATGTAAAGCAACAACAACAAAAGATACAGGGGATAAAAGGATGAGTAAAACTTACAAGGGATAGATTATTCGAGTTCGAATGAGTTTTTCGATGTTTCATTTTTAAATGTTGGTGCGACTAGAGGCTCGAGCAACAGAAAAAGGACGTGTTCACAAGTGAATGATAATGAATTTTGTACAAGAATAGAATAGAATAGAAAATAATTTTGGTAACGATTTTTGAATTGTAGAAATTTATTGATTTTGATTATTCAATTTGCAGGTTCATAGGTATATAATAATATATCGTAAAAGAAACAAAAAAAGCTCTGTTAAACTATTTTTTTGTTCTTTTTTGCATAGTTCCTTAACACATTTTTCGGTGAATGTTAACATTTTTTTCCAATAGTATTTACTACGTCTTATCTTAAAATAGATTTATTTATTGATTACTAGCAGACCCGGCCACGCGTTGCTGTAGATCGCCATCTGTGAGGTGCAAGGGACAATGTTTTACAGTTCTCTGTAAAGAAATTCGCTTAAGGCGCCATCTGTTCCAGATTTATGCAATCTATGATTAATAACAACAAAAGCGCCATCTGTTCCAGACTTATTTAATCTACAATTAATAACCATTAAGGAATAGTAAACTCGATTTCGTTATTCGTTACATATAAACCATGAAACGGAAGTTGATTCTTATACAGATAAGTATCCGCTTGTGTCTTATTTCTCAAGACACTTTTAAAATATAAGTATTGAACTTTTAAGCTTCTAAGTAATGTGCTTTAGCGGATTACCGACATTTAAAAGTTTTTCGCACTTGTTCTCATTCATTCTCAAGTGAATTGATTGAACCCAAGCGTGTAAACAGAGAAAAAAAAAACCACAAGAAAATACTTGCATACTTTGGTGAACACGGCTATTTTTGACATTTCCCAGTTGATTGAAAAAAAGTATATTTGTAAACAAACATGGCTCAAGAAAGAAAGAGGTAAGAAAAGATATTTTTATATTAATTATGTTCTAATGCATTACTTATTTCCAGAAAGCAGAGAATAAGTTGGACAAAGGAGCAGACGGATGGATTATTAGATTGTTATGACAATTGACAACTCGTCACGGATACCAACCATCAAACATAAAAACGCGAACAGTTTTTTTGGACTTACCATACAAGGTACCGGACAGCCTCCCAAAAAAAACAGCCCTAGTAACGGAGTAACAAATAAGACAAAACCCAGTAAAATGTATTTCTTTTCAAATGACAGATATGCAGCCTTATTATGAGTTTCACGTGAAATCATTCCCCCCGAAAAACATCTCATTTCACTTTTCCCTTATTATGAGTTTCGGGGGAAAAACTTTCCATGTTCGAAAAATTTCCCTTATTATGAGTTTTTTCCCCCCGTGAAATGTGAAAACGTTGAGAGCAATTTATTTCACTTACTTTTGTGAGGCGAACAAGTGAACAACAAAAGTGGAAAAGTTGCAAGTTTGGACTTTTGTTCAGGTGAAACTCATAATAGCTTTTAAAATTCCGGGCGAACAAAAATGTTCCGGGCGAAAAGCTGTTCACGTGAAACTCATAATAAGGCTGATGATGTGATGATTTCGTGGTTTACCGATTTTTGAGTACCGAAAACTCATGTTTTTTACAACTCATAGAATTGTCATGGAAACCTTGGTAGAGTTCAACAAACAAACCTGTTAGGTACTTTTTAACTTACTGGTGTAAAAGAATCATATATGTAGCAAGTTGCAACCCACTAAAAATCTAATATTTAATGCATTTGTGCTAATTCGATATTTGCTGATAAAACATGATGCTATTTCTGATGTACACAAGTTGTCTTTTTAAAAAAACAAATAGAATGCTTTTGTTTCCTTGGTACCTTTAATTGCAAATATCTCAGTTCTATGAATTTGGGGTTACGCCACTTCTGCTCCAGAGGCCTAAAATATTTTTGGATTATAAGCAGATCCAGGCTATGTAGTCATTACATAATTCAACATCGATTTTGAGTTGCTAATCCGTTTAGCGTTGATCGAGAAATGGCTCGGTATCAAAAAACCTTTGCTTCAGGTCCACCTTAGTGTTACAAAAGATTTGAAATAATAAATTTAGCAGCCCAGTATGACCCAGACTTCAAGACCAAGTTTGAATTCTACATACTGCTCTCCTGAAAAGTTTGTGTATTTCAGTGCACCAACAAATCGGACCTAATCTTTCTAATCACCCTTCCAAAAGGCAATCGTATTGAAAATTTTAATCTTGGTACAAATTAAAAGAAACCACCAAACTGCACTTCGCGACAAATGAGTCTGAAATCATCAGTGCGCATTTCGTTTTCCACCCTTTTTGTAACAATCATAACCTAATTATAATTCAACAAACAACGCATCTACCGATGTCGTCTAAAATAATTAAATATGAAGAAAGAAAACAAGTGCTTACCCTGTATGATCTTTTGCCATCATGGCGATTCTCATAACGAGAAGCGAACTTATCACGACTTCTCGAGTCATAGCTGTTGTAGCCTCCTGAATTATAACGGGAGCTTCCTCCTCTGTAACTAGTGTCACTGAAGTCTTTTCGCGAGCCTCCGCGATATGCTGACCCAGACGATCGATATGAATTTCCACGTCCGCCACCACGACTGCTGTATCCACGACCACGAACCATTATTTAGTTTAACTATAAATAAATTAATTTAAGTTATCATATTTTTTCAGAGGAGGAAAATCGATTTTTTGCACTCCATTTTGTCTCTACACCACCTTGCATATCAGAATTTCAATCGAATACTCACATTTTATTAGCTGCGAAATTAAACACTTATTGATAGATCTACAACTTTAATTTATTTATCTATTATTATACTATCAATATAATTGGAATTTAAAAATTAATTATAAGGAAATAGCGGCAGTAAGATTTGTCAGGCTACGGCGACTTTTTCCGTTCTTCACAAAAATTTTTTTAGCAATGGCGTCGAAGCCCGAAGCCGGATTTCGTTACGTGATGCAAGCCGCCGGTAAAAAATGCAAACAGCTAATGGCTACTACAACACCGAACATCAAACTTTTCTGGTAGGGTAGGCTTTCGCTGGTAATGTAGTGATTGAAACCTAGCACAATTTCAAATTCTCAATCATTGAAATAACTTTTTTTAACTGAAGTGACAAGGCTCAACATGTCACGATTGATGCTTTAAAAGATTTTGATGGTAGTTTTTAATTGTTTATTGATTCTACAGCTGCATTGTTTAAATAAAAGGACTGAACTCAACTGCGGCAAGGTAGTGTTATTTTTCCACAAATTTAAGAAGAACCGTGGTGGAACGTGGTGGAACCCTTGTATTGTAGTCAAATGAGCGTGTTTGCAAAAAGAGCACAAGTTCAAAAGGGTTATCCAAAATCAAGTATTTGTACACATAGTTGACTTCTCATCCTTGACTCCTTTGTGGGCACGGTGTTGACCACAGAGTTGGTGTTACCTTGTCGTGTCAGTGTTGGTGCTCGCAACCACCTCGGACCTCGCAACTATCGCTATGTAATTTGATTTATTTTTGTTTTCAGTGTAAAGCGACAAAAACGCATAATAAAAATTAGAAGATGGTAAGTCTCCGACAAAAATTACTATAACCACTTTATTTTTGAATTTCAAACTGGCTTTGAATCCGAACATAAATGTGTTATGAGTGGCAAAACGCCTGGTTTACACACAACTTTTTTCTACGTTCAAAAGTAGAGAGTTGAAAGTCAACGTGTAGATCAGAACTCACTGTTTACACGGTGTTATTTAAATATACAGCTATTGGCAAGTACAAGTACAATTAACACAATTGTAAAAGTGTAAAGTGTTCAATCTTGTGCATTTTCACGGTAAATTTTACTTCCATCGTATGTAAATCAAATAAACAACGCGAATTGATTTTAAATAATATGTTTATTGAGATTAGTTCAATTTAAATTTCAAGCTTTACAGTTATAATAAAAAAATGTTTAGTAGGTGTATTTACCATTTTATCGCATAAAATTCACAGTGTCCGGACACTAGTGCCTTTACCCTAGGTACCTATTTTTATTTAGTTCCTCGCACAAACGAGGAAAAGCTGACATAGTCCCTAACCAGAGTCATCTGGTTCCAATACATGTTAACCCAACGACTATAGGCTTCCTGGTATTCTCTAGTTGCATTTTCATCGTACGTCTCCGTGTTCACTTCCCGTGATTCTCCCAGGTACCTTTCCTCATCAACACTTTCCTCTTCCTCATCGTAATCGCCATAATACCTTCCGTCCTCATAGTCATCATCATCATAGTCTTCTTCATAAGAACAGTCATCTACGTCTTCGTAATCGGTGAAGTATGAGGCCGACTCATCGCCAAACGTCTCATCTTCTATTTCACTGGTTACAAAGCCAGAAGTTCCACCCGAAACGATGTTCTCATCAAACCCACTGCTGCCGCGTTCGGTATCGTCCGAGTAGACACTTTCAGTTCTTTCACTTAGTGTTGGCGATCTCACTGGAGGGGCTAAGACGGCTGGTGGAATTTCTACAGATGGTTCAATGTTCGCTGGCGAGGGGAAATGCTTCATATCTTGGACAACATCAGCGTCAGATCCTTCTGTGACGTCGCACTGTTGGCTGGTATTCAAATCCTGACTAGAGGCATCTAGAGCAGATGGAGTTGCCACGGAGAGAATAAAGGTGGCTTTGTCGACATCGGCGCATGTTGCTTGACTTACAGATGGACTTTCTTCGTTGAACTTTTCATAGTCTGAGTAAATGTCCTTTTTGATGCGATTTGGTTCCTTTGAAGTTGGGTTTATAAGCAGATTTTTTATGTCCATTAATTTCTGAGGGCTTCTCATGACATCCTCGACTTCTTCGACAGACTCTGTCCGACTGCAGTCTAATACTTTTTTGTAGTCCTCGAATGGATCAATTTTCTTGTCCTTTTCCTTTCGGTCTACTAGAAAATCCGTTATGTTCGGAATTGACACTTTTTCACGCAAAATCGATTGAAAAGGACGGGCTGTAGGCTGTTGCATGTCGTTTTGGCTACTTCGAAGAATGTCACTATCTGCTGCAATGCTGCTGGCGTCATCGATTGTGTTTGACGATGGTAATTTCTGAGAGGAACTCTGTTTAGACTCGGGGGTCAGTTTGTGCACATTATCAGGCTTGTGGGGAAACAGTTCCAGCAGTCCCATTGCTGCTTCTTGCAATTCAACCTGGAAAGTCTTTGTATCGATAGAATATGTGAAATTGTTATCGACAACATTCTCCTTGTCGTCTTCATCGGCTCCCCATTGCACCTCCGGATCGCCATAGCACCCGTACTGTGCAAAATCACGGTCAAAGTTTGAAAAGTCCCAGAAATCTCGTTCCACGTCCAACTCCGGGAACCGCAAAATATTCATTCCCGTTCCAATTTTATCGCGAATCTTAGTAAACAGTTCTTTGTCCTTCTCCGAGGCAATAAAACTTATTGCTATTCCATGCGAACCAAAGCGCCCTGCCCGGCCAATTCTATGCAGATAGGTAACAACATCAGTTGGCAGTTCTAGGTTTATTACTAGATTCGTGTTCTCTGAATCTATGCCACGAGCCATTAGGTCCGTGGCCACCAAGATGCGCGTTTTGAATTCCCGAAATTTCTTGAACATCTCAAGACGCGTCTTCTGATCTTGTGCTCCCGAGATCAACTCGCAGGGCCACCCCTCTCGCTCCAGATAGTTCTTGTATGACTCTGCTCTGGACTGCGATCCAGTGAATAATAAGCATTGTTTGAAGGGAATCATTCCAAAAATCTTCCTGAGGGCATCCAATTTGCGATTCATTTCGAGGATGCTCGTTTTTTGTTCTGGGATTTCAAAAACAAACTGTTTAATGCCCACCAAGAGTGTAGCACGATTTTCTGTGGACACAAGCAATGGATTTTTCATCATCTTGGCTAGTTCTTTGTCGAGATCATTGCAAAAAGTTGCACTGCAAGCGATGGTTTGCTTCCTGGATGGCAGATTTTGCCGTATTAAGGTTAAGTCAGATTTAAAAGACTGTGAGTACATTTTGTCGGCTTCGTCAATGACTAGAAGACGGATTTTAGAGGGATTAAGAACTTCGTTGTTGATAAGGTGGAGGACCCTTCCGGGGGTACCAACTATCGCCTTAGCCCCTTGCAAATTTTTACGGTCATCAGCAATGTCCATTCCACCGATGACACTTATCGCTCTAAACCCTGTAAATCGTCAAAGTTGAAAGCACTTCTGACAAACAAATGTACACATTCCCCTACTCACCATGGCAGAATTTTCCGACTTGGTTGAGTACATATTCAGTTTGTACAGCAATTTCACGCGTTGGAACTAAGATCAGCGATTGTGGTTCCCTGACTTCGTTCTGGTACGCGTCAAGGATGATTGTGCAAAAGATTAACGTCTTTCCAGTACCAGATTTCGACTGGACAAGTAAGTCTGTCAAAGTGGATTAATATAATAAGGAAGGACCTCTGCATGATTCGAGAAACTTACCTATTCCGGATTTTCCAACTGGAATGGCAGCTGCTTGGATTAAAGTTGGATAAACAAATCCGGCAGCTTCTAGTCCTTTTCGTATGGGATCGGCAAGTAGCATTTTACTGAAAGGTGAAGCGCTTTTAAGGCGAACGTCTTCAGTACGCTCCTTAGCTTCGATATTATGTGCTACAAATTGCATTGTGTTCTTGTTTCCGAATTGGTATTTTATAAAGGTAACTTTGTTGCTTAAACAAATTCTTTCCCAAATTACATTTGAAGAAAAAACAGCAATTTGATAAAATGCGACTGATGTTAATTCTGACAGATAGTGACAGTTATGTGAGTTTGAAAAGAGTTGAAACAAATTGTTTGATACAGGGTGCGTCTAATTATTTTTTATCACTTTAAAAATTTCATTTCCCTGCGGCTTCATGAACGTAGTTTACATTAGGCGTGTTTTTTTTTAAGCTAGTATATAGTACAGCATTCGAGTTAAAAAAAAACGATCTGTCCACAGTATTTTCAGTTCTATTTTCAGCAACAAGATGGAGCTCAACGTCAAAGCTTGTTGCTACTTTTCAAAGCTCTCTGTGAAATTCAAGATGAAACAAAATCAAATTCATACCAGGTTTGTTTCGTTAATTGTTCTATCAAATGAATAACGATACAAAGCCAGGTATGAATTTGTATTTTTTTTCTTATTTTCCATACATCAGATTCTCTCTTACAGCTCTTTTTTACTATTTTTGGAGGCATCGTCCAGCAGTGAAGAAAGCTCTATGTCAAAGTCAGCTGTTTTGTTGAAAAAAACTTTCGGGTATGTTCGGGGAGTATGTAAAAAGATATTAAAAACCAATCTTTGATGAGATTTTCCATTGGCAAACAGAATCAATTTATTTTTTATCCAAACCTGTGGTAAAGCAATTTTACACTATTGACCAGTCTTTTCGATAGGTTTAGAACGAAAATAAGTTGATTCTGTTTACAAAACCGTGAAATTGAACTATAATATTACCGCACAAATAAACACAACCCAAATTAAATTAAGTTGAAACACGTACTGCTAGTCCCAAACTTGAATTTCTATTGAGAATGTTTAATTTTCATACATATATCTTTCCCTTTTGACCATTTTTTACTGCTTTGTTTGTTTGTTTCATTTGTTTTTTTCTTGCATTGGGCTATATTTTTTAGTCAAATAATTCCATGAGAAAAGCTATTAGCTTCAGCAAAAAAGAACTAGTGCAAATTCCTGTATTATATACACCACCGGGTAAGAAACAGGGCGAAAATTCAATATGAATATAGTTTTTATTTCTTTAATTTTTAATCGAGAGAAAAAATTTCTTTGCGAATACCACATTTTTTTTTGAACACGTCCTTTCGAAAAAGCTTTGATGAACTGAAATCATTGGTGGTGCCATCTTATTTTCAAAGCTGGAAACTATCAATCCACAGCAATGCCATCCCTGTTTTCACTGTGGAAAATTACGACAGTAAAATGATTTGTTGTTGCTCCCCAAGGGAAATTTTTACTGTACTATATACTAGCATAAAAAAAAACACGCCTATTGGTCGATTTGTTGAACCTTCGTGCGAATAAATGCGACTGTTTTCCTGTTCTGTACAGAGAACGCTCTGTTACACCAATTTGTAGGTATTGACTTAAGGTTGATTCGTTGAATAATGTAATCACTTTGGTCGATTTGTTGCCTCGTACAAAAGCAGCAATAGCCGTATTTTATTATCACGATGATCCCGATCAGATTATTGATTTACTTATTTATTTATTTATTTATTTTTTATAAATCATTTATACTATTTCCAATAACAACAGTAGTGTCACATGAACATTTTTATCTGTGTGAAATGAAATATATTTTAGATAGATAGCGAGAAGCTTCATATTAGGTCTGCCCTGGGGTTGTAAATTCACCCTGAATGTCAAATTGAGTGTTTTTTGAGCCATAGGTTTGCCATAGGTTTTCCCACAACTCGCCCTAGCTTTTTGCTGTGGAGAGATGAGAGCTGTCAAATGGCATGTATTTTTTTTTTTTAACGACAGGGATGTATGGTGATTTGTGGTATAGCGTTTTTTGAGGACTGGAAACCCCAGTTTTTTTGATAGTTCACAGGGCTGTCAAGAAAACCTTGGTCAACCCTGGGGAAAGTTCAACGAATAAACCTATTTATTTATTTTTATATATTTTACAAAACAAAACATATATTCGTCAACAGCATTTCTGTCGCCGTGATAACCAGAAATGTGGGGAAACGTGGTGTCGATCTTGTCGGATCATTGTGGGAGCTTTTATGACGCTTTCTATTGGTTTCACACGAGGATGCACTCATTTTAAGAGCCATTGGTACACTCAAAATCGTTTCCATTCAGTTTAAAATAATTTCCTCTGTGTGAGTGAAACATAAATGGCTCTTAAAAACATTCTTTAACTATTCTTTTTGACATTTGAGTAATATTCGTTAGTGCTTTTGAGTGCTTTATAATTTCAAATCAAGAAGTAGTGGCTGTTACTTCTCATAATCATGAGTAACCATGTTGTTTGAGGTTTGAGATTTTTGTTATGCTATTTTTTTTTTATATTTTGCGAAACGCACAATTTTTCATGGAGTAAGGTCACTGGATCTCTTGATCCTCTTTCTGATTTCAGTTTTCAACTCCAAACAAAAATCTTTTACACACATTCACTTAGAAATAATAAAATTCGCAGCAAGTGAGTGCTGTGAATTTTATATGTGTGTTGGTGTAAACAAAAACAAATTTACGTCTTAGAAGGGTACGACAGCATCTAACTGATGAGCCCACTGTCGTACCTGGGCGAAACGCACAATTTTTCTAGGATTAAAGTCACTGATGGATCACTTGATCCTCTTTTTGTTTCCCTGGTTCTACTTTGTGGTGATTACACCATCAGTACTGATAGTCCATTGCGACGAAAAAGTGAATGGAAACTGAATCATTCTGTGCATTTTATGCTTCATTTGTGATTTAAAATATTTTCTAGGCTAAGCTAAAAATTTAAATAATAAAAAAGAAGAAAATGAAATCACATACAAAGACCCAAGCTTCGCCTAATCGATGATTGATTTCGTTATCACAAGTAGCCAAAGCACACAAGATCAAATGATATACTTTGGTGTTCTTGACTATATTTTCTAGAAGTTAAACAAGAAATGTAATAAAGTGTACAGGACTGAAGACGCTTCCTAGTTGTACACCTACTCTGTAACTTGGAATGTTTCAATAATTTTAGCTGGACATCTTACCTTCATCATCGCTCCTATGTAAATGATCCTCAATCATCCCCACGTAGCACATAGGCCTCAAGAGCTCCTCGTTTCTGAGGGAAATCCATATAAGATCTCATGTGATTCTTCATCATAAGAAAGTGAAATGAAATGAGTGAGCATGCAACCCGGATGATTTGATCGCAGAAAAAAAAATCCTAATAGTGCTTAGAATATATGACATAAGTATCACCAAGATGTCCGATATTGAACATACAAACTAAGATAAGGGAACACATATCCTTTCATCTCCTTATAAGGTTTCTTCTCTAGTTTCATATCACATTTCACTTTTCTCCATGACGACAATCCGTGTAGATTTAAGGACCTCCCAAACTAAAGCGTTTTTGCAGTCACGGCAGCGGCAATTGCAGCTGTCAAAATTAAGTTGTACAGCGACATATGAGAATATTCACACCGACACGACACCGACAACGCAGCGTTTTCGTAATTTTTTTTTTGTCCGGACGGCAAAAATGATGACGGAAGTGTTTCTGCATCTGCCGCCAATGGAAAAACGATTTGGTTTGGAAGAACGTTTTATCTTGAAAAAATAATAAATATGAAAACTTTCCAATTGATGGCAACTGAGATGATTTAAAACGAAAATCAGTCCGGTTCCCAAAAAGCCAAAGGCTCTCTTTATGAATGCTTTCAAAAACCAGGGTTTGAATTACCGCAGACGTGATCGAGTAATACGTCACTAAATTATGTGTTTTCGGAATTGCTTCTCACGTTATTGAGCACTTTAGTTACCCAAATTTGTCACTTTCTCATCGATATTTGAACTATCGGAAAAGATTATGATTATGAAAGCGGCAGACTCATGTATACGATCTATAACATACATGGTCGGTACAGGGTGTGCCTGTCGTAGCGCTAGTCACCAGTCACCTCCCAAAAACTCTTTCGTTGTTAAGCTCTATTTGCAAATTAAAGTCCATACAATCACAATCAAATATATCATTTATTTATACCGTATTATATTGTATATAGGTATGCATATATATATGTATACATGTATATTATATACATATAAACATACATATGCATTTGTTTAATATTAAGTTAGACATAACTTTTTATTTAAAATAATTTCATTTGCTTTAAGTATTTTTAATTAAACCAAAAATTGATATGGTGTTATTTTTACAGTTTCAGATGCGATAGCGCGGTAATAAAACTATACAAACTACCAGCAATACTATCTAGTTATTTTAAATGTCAATGCTTAAATTTAAGTGTGTGTGTATTGTTAGTCAGTTAATACTTCTTTAGTTATTCACTACAAATCAATATTTTTTCTAGTTATTTAAGGAATTCAGATTTTTGTTTTAATTCTATGTTTCTTTGGATTGAAAATCTTAAAAGTAAATTGTTTTAACGTATTGTTATTTCTTCAAGATACAGAATTCTTTTTAAGGATAGGATCTCATAGAAGAGAAAAGAAACACTTAGGTACACTATATTAAATGTAGAAACTAGATTTCGTTTTAGAAGCTTTGACTTGCTTTACAAAAGACAGCTTTGATAAAAAAAATTCAACTCAAGTTGTTACTTAAAAACAAGATCCAACATGCAGCAAATACTTTCCACTTCACCAGAAATGTCACTCTTTTAAGGCCAGAATATGAAGTCTATAATGCTGGGTTTCCACATGTCACTAAAATGACATAGTTTGACAGATCAAAAACTTGTCAGTATTGATACAATTGCCAGTTCATTTCCACTTGTGTCATTTACTGTCAAAAAATTGGTTGTCATTTCATTGATAAAGAAATTTTGACAAAATGTTTTGTCAACTCAATGAGCGCTATTTCCACTTGTATTGTCATTTCTGAACTGGTAGTAGATTGTCACTGAAAATTATTTGCCTCCTTGCTACGTCGAACATTTGTTTTGTGTTATCATGGATATCATCTTTTTTAATTAATAAAATAAATAATGTGTGAAATGAAAATAAAATGAAAATTAATTTATGTTATGCCTGCTGTGGATATAAGGCAAAGAAAAAACCTTTCAGGAGGAGGGACGGGGTGTTTATATACTTTGAGGATAATGTCGGGGTGAACAGACAGCAACAAAAGAAAAATAAAATAAAAAAGTTGCTTATAATTTTTATGGAGGATTCAACACTCCCCTCCTACGTTGATTTCCTCTGCCTTCGATTTTTTTCCTTTTGAATTTTTTTCATATCATAGTGCTATTTATTTATGTTATCTCGTGTTATTGCTCGTCACTTCATTGACAAAAGATTCAACACGATGCCAAAAAAAATATCGATGTCAGTGAATGATAGAGTGACATTTTGTTTGTCAATCAGCCAATTTCCACTTGTCATTCAAATTTACTGCCAAAAAATTACCGACGCTGTTCGTCAGTTGAATGACTGTCAATTTTTGCAATTTCCACTTGTCATTTTTCTCGATGACAGAAAACTAGGTCATTCATCATTTAAAAAATGGCAAGTGGAAACCTAGCATAATAGCACTTAGCAATCTGTTCATTTAGGGCCGGTCTGTTCAAGTTTGGTTAATTTTAACCCGTGGTTATTTCCAGTGGTTACCATGGAATGCGTCTTTTCAACCTTGGTTTGGTTAACAAATGAATGGTTTTGTTAACTAACCAGAGAAATTGTTAACCAGTCGATTTTGGTCGGTTAACGCATTTAACCAACGATTTACTGGAATTTCGTCTTTTCACGTTTGGTTAATCTGTCTTTACGCATTATTTTTGACTCATCATTTGGCTATACAACAATTCAGTGCGATGGAGTGCGTTTATTTTTAATTTTTCATTATATTTATCTCCCATATTATTCTTGTTATAGTTCTTTTTATAAAATACTGTTTCATTTACAAATTTACTTTCAAATCGCAAAATTATGAATAACATAGGAAAAAAACATAATTAATTATAAAATAGCTCACTATGAAATGCCGACAGTAAACACATGTCACCAAAAAAGATAACCATTGATTGAGGTTAGTGATAAATTTGACAGATAGACTGGAAAAATATTGGAATTTCTCGATAACCTACGGTTTGTGAACCAAGGCCGAAAAAATAGTGAAAAGACGCAATTTCTTAACCCTAGATCCATAAACACGGGTTAAGCAAAATCTCTATTAACCAAACCACAGATTTAACCACACTTGAACAGACCGGCCCTTAGCCTTGTTTTTTTGGGAGTCTATATTCACGTTTGCAAAACATCGCACATGTGAAAACAACAGCGATTAGTGCATGAACAACGATAAGTGAACAAAAATAAGTCACTTGCAGAAGTGAACAACAGGGATGGTTGGTTAATGGAGTTTATGGAACAAAGTTACATTAGTGAGTACAGCATTTTATTGAGCATATTAGTGAAGATGACTTTAAAATTCGCAATAAATAAAACGCATGTAAAAAGGGCTTATTGCAATCGTTTGAGTTGAAAACCTCATGGTGTGACTCGTGTTGGTTTCCTCAAAACCAAATCATTTCTGATGAAAAAAATGAAACAATTTCCAACGGCTGTAATTTGCTCATTTTACGATCTTTTTCACCGGAAATGATTGAGTGATTTCGTTTTAAACGAATCAACACGAACGAACTTTTCAACGTCTTATGATTCGATAGAGGTCGTATTACACAGCTTAACAAGACCCAAAACGTAGGTCTATAGATATGGCCATTTACTAGTTTGGGAAAGCGCAATTTTAATGTTAGGATAAATTTTCAGTGCAGGATGGTATTTATTATCTGCCTTTTATACAGATATAAGTACTATCATTACTCTTTCCAACTGTTACAATTTATATATTTTTTTTTTGCATTTTTAAGCACTCACACATGCATACATAGGCGCAGCAGAGCGGGGGAGCATCGAACATAGCGCATTTTTCACAACCATATCTTGTGAGGGAATGAAGGGGACCTACAATTTTTAAGCGCACATGCATACATAGGCGCAACAGAGCAGAGAGCCCCGAGGCTTAGCGCATTTGTTACAACCATGTCTTGTGAGGGAATGAAGGGGACCTACAATTTTAAAATCAAGAGCGCGATTTTCATTGCAGTAAATTTATTAACGGAAAATTTGCCAATTCCTCGCAAAAGGCGATACCCCTGGAAAAACATTTTTGCTTCTGTTGGGATTCGAACAACGAACCTCGGGGTTAACAGCAGACATGCACACACACCATTTTTACCTTCATAGACAAAAAACGCCAGGTTAGTCAGGTTTTTTTTTATAACAAATGACTTTGATTCTTTTGCTATGCCCGTAGCTTAATGGTTAGCATATCTCCCTGATACGTACCTACGAGGTTCGAGTCTCAGAAACATCGGAAAAAATGTGTTTCAAGTTTATTGACTTTTGTGAGGAATGAGCAAGTCCTCCTAGAATAACTACACATATCCAAGAAAGAAGCTAGAAAGTTTGCCATCAGAGATGGGCACAAAAGGAATGGTCCTTGAAATACAAGGTTTCCGTAGCCTTGTTAATCCACCCTATTTACTTGACACCAACTGACTCTGTTCTAAGTGGGCTGCTATTTTTTCTTTTTGCTCAGCTCTAAGCTGTTTTGATCTGCCTTTTATCTCAGTGAACAATGGTATAAATGATAATAGTTATGACAAGTCACTGAACAAACACATATCACCATCCTCCGTTTCCACAAAACGGTAGAATAAATTGAATGAATCTTGTTTCAACATGTAACTAGTTTATCTCTGCTCAAAAACAACAAGTCACAACACTATGACTTGCTGAGAAACACATGAGAGAAAAGTAGTGATTTGGCTGTGCTTTTAGCAAGCATTTCAAAATATTCGAATGAACAATTTGTTCTCGATTTGAACCATTTTTTCTAACACAAAAAATTTACAAAATAAAATTAAAGCCGAAAGTTCTCATTTAGTTTAGGTACCTATAGTAACGATAGCACGTTAAAGTATAAAACATTAAATATTTTTTCATAACGGACAAATCCAACAAATTTTGCACAACCATTTAGTTCTGAATTAGTAACTTGTAATTTAATAGTTTTATGTTAAATTCAACGCTTTGGTGATATTAACTCACCTACCTTACCCCGTAATGCGGCTCTTTTTTTAAGTTTGTCCTAGTTACAATGCAATTACAAATAACTTAATTATAGATCTTTTGTAAAAACAATAATAATATAATTCATTTCATTTATATAATAATATATAGTATAATTTTTACCTTTTGTATCACAACTATTCATAAAATATTTTATTTACTTTTTAAATCAACATTAATTTATTTATTGAAGTATATAGAGTAACGCTTTTTTTCTCTGTTATATAATTTTATGTTTTTATTTTTTCGATAGATAAATTTGCAAGTGAAGTAATTGAGATGCAACTCAAAGCGTTTTATTTTCCAATAGAAAAATGTCCATTTTTGTAATATAAATATTTATTTAGTTATTGTATATTTAGTTTTACTTTTTTTATGTAGAATGTAGATTGTCTTCAGTATGCAAAGATGTGTGCAATGCCTACAGTTTTTTTATAATATTGAAGTCAGCATATCAATTAAATCAACCAATTTTTGTTTGTGTTTTCTATGCTTAAAGTGCTTCTAGTTTTACTTTTGTAGTGAATATAATTTTTCTTATAAATATGGCTACATAACATGTTTTTTTCTGCTCATTTTCAAGGAGTTTTTTTTTTACTAAGATAGTTTCAATCGAAACCTTGTCAGGAAACTTTTTTTGTTTAGTGTAAGAAAATGGATAGCTAACTATTTAGAAGTACAAAAAATATTTCAGATTTTTACTGCAGAAATAGCAATAGCAGTTTTTTTTTTAGCTGAGTATTAAAGATATACTCAAAATTATAATTTCAGTCATTCCAAAGTTTAATTCTTTCTACTTGCAGATTCAGTGCACAGATTGTGTATGTTGGTTTCTTTCTATTTTTTAAGCGGGTTTAATGGAACAAGCTCACTGCTTGGTATTAAATCTAGAATCTTTTTTTGACTAAGCTTGTGTTTGTTTTTTTTTTAAGGAAAAAGTTTGTTTTATCTCATAGTTTTTTAGAAGATTGTCAATATTTTAAGATTTTAAGGTTAAACTTCACAACATTGATTCAAGGAAATAATTTATTCATACGATTTATTGAGTATGTACATTTTTATAAGAGTTTAAAATTTCTCGTGATTAATTTTTGGTTTTTTTTTAAAATCCACCCATTTACATCATTCTGTTTTTTTCATTTTAATTTATGGCGGATAAATACGTTTCAAACACAAGTTTTTGTAACTGAAGTAGAAAAAGAAAGCCTGAAAGCGTGAGCAAGGAATGATCCTAAATTAATCATTCATATAAATAGTAAAATTTTTAAAGAAAGTAAACTTTTCAAAATAACCTTAGAGTTTTTAAGTAAATATTTATAAAAATATTATATTTAGCAGAATTTATTTAATGTGAAAAATGCACCTTAATCCTTGAAATAGGAACGGTAGATAGCAGCTTACAAATAAAAAAGGCGAAAGTAGTTAAATGAATTAAAACTAAAAAGTGTTTTCTTACAGTCTTTCCCATAAAATGAATTCAATAAGTGAGTCCGATTCACACGCTACACTATTATATCGAGAGAGAGACGTATAGGTTTGATATATCGTATAGTGCAAGATTATCTTTAAGTTTTGCTTCCAATGTGTATTGTTGTAGAGGTATGGGAATTAAATTGGCAACACTGTTTAAGGCCCCTCCTAAACATGTTGCAGAGCAAGGTACGAGACAAAATACTTTTCTTTTATGCAAAAGCTAAAGCTAGCCCTAAACGACGAACATGCTCGCCGTATTTTCGTCGTGTAGGGAAATTTTAAGACTTCACATTGTTTTACAAAAATATTGCTAACAAAAAAAAAAAAAAAAAAAACTACACAATACGTGAATCACCTATTTGTTGATCTTGTGCAGCTCGGGGTCTGGACACTGCAGTACCTGAGTGCAACTTATTGTGCTTACTCATTAGAAGTTTCAGAGCAATTCTCTTGCTCCTGAGTTGAGCCTGAAGTTAGCAATCTTCTGTGGGTGGATGAGTTTGAGCTTATCTAGTGGGATGATCTCATAGCCAATTTTTGGTTTCTAAGGCGGAAAAGTGCTTGACATTCTGTAATATTCTGCGGATATGTTTCTTTATTTACGAGGCATAGTCTACAGATGGGGTCTGCTGTTAACCGAATTTGGTGAAGGTTTTTTTTAGAGAACAGTAGCCGGTTAATAGTCTTGTGCAAGTTTCGAAGGCCCAGTATATAAATTTTGATGTTTTTTTTTAGTATGTTCTGGATAAGAAAGTTTTGAACAGGTTCGGCCGGATGAGTTACACCATTTATTGGATTCTTCCAGTGTTATTTTATTGGCTGTGTGTTTGAAAATGCTTTTACTTACACCGCAGAAGGGTTAAGGACCTACAAATGGCTTAGATGCGCCGCTAGGATTTCTGCCTTCTGGCTAACATTACACCCTTCGTGTGCTGGGATCAAGTGGAGGATGACAGACTTTCGGACTAGTTCGGAGAGTGATGATTAATTGTCACTTAGACTAGTCTGGATCTCATGGTAGGTGCTTTTAGTGCAGATGGCTATCTGAGAAAATGAACATTAGTTAATGGCAAAAACTTCAGGTTGGAAAATGGACGAGCGACTACCAAGACTTGCTGAAAAGTTCGTTGTAGGAGAATCGCTGAAAATACTGAACCTGTGCCAGTTTCCATTTTTGAGCTGTCGCGTCAGTATACCACACCATATCTGGCATATTTCTTCGCTAGGGGGGAAATGAGTAAGGAAAAGTTGAGTTTTACACGGTAAAAGCAGCATCCAAGCACATACTAAAGGTATTGGATTTTTCTAGACCGCCCATTACCAACAGGTGTCCCTTCGGGTTTGGGTACGAGGTGATGTGTCCTTGATGGAGGACACGTTTGGTCGTCAGTCTTGCGTCCATTTCAATAAACAAGTGAATTGGTTCTAGTTCTAGAATGACGTATAGAGCGTATGTAGGGGTTGTTCGTATGCATCCAGTAGTCTATGTTGTTGCTAATCAATGAAGGTTGCTAGCTTTTGGATGACGTTTTTTCTTTTGTGACCTTACTATTACTGTAAAGGTTCACTAATTGATTTGATTGTTAGCCAATTAACATTTAAATGGTGAACAGTAGCCACAGAGTTGATAATACAGAGGGTCAACTTGTACCCCTTTTGCCTGAAACAACTTCAAATTATTTCTGTTGTGAAATCAAGATAGCGTTTTATTTGAACTAACGGCTTTATGTGGTTGCAATTGAGTTTCATTATTTCCACTTTTTTTAATGTTGTTTCCGCTTTGATGACAAATAATGTTTATGGCGGCAGTTTTGAATGAAGCTTTCGACATTCTCAATTGCTAAATAAATAAAATAAATAGCATTTCTCCATGCCTTGTGAGGGAATGGAGGGGACCTACAAGTTTGGGCCGGTTCCGAACGGCTAATCGAGAAAGCGCTTTTCATGGCAATGAATACTAACGGAGGACTTGCCAATTCCTCGTGAAAGACGATACCCGTAGAAAAAACATTTTTGCCTCTGTTGGGATTCGAACCAAGAACCTCTGGATTAACCGGCGGACATGATATCCACCACACCCGTGTACCACATTCTCAACTGCTACAAACCAACAAATAACGAGTAGGTACAAGTTCACTTTTTTTAAATTAATTTCAAACCAACCCACAAAAAATGGTTTGACTTGGGTGACTGGTTGTGGGTTCCACCTTAGCCTAAAAAATAAATAAATAGGGTGGCGCAAAAGAGCAATGAGCCCCAGAGCCTAGCGCATTTCCCGCAACAGTGCCTTGTGATGGAATGGAGGGGACCTTCAATTTTCTGACGGTTCTGAACGGCTAATCGAGAAAGTATTTTTCATGGCAATTAACTAACTAACGGTGGACTTGCCAGTTTCTCGCGAATCGCGATAGGCGCTAGAGGTGGAAAAACATTTTTGTCTCTGTTGGCATTCGAACAACGAACCTCTGGGTTAATACGCATACATCCTAACCATCACGTCACGCGTACCTTAGTCTACGAAGTTATTGTTACTTTATCATATTTTTTCGGGCAGAACAATTTGTTGGAAAATTAGTAAAGCAAAATTCTTCAAGAGGGAACCTTTGTGACAAACTCCTTACATGAACCTGATTCTCAAGTCACAACTATCACTGATTGGAAATCACTTTACGTTTACAAAAAAAAAAAATCAACTACAAGTGATTGTGGCAAATTTCACAATCACATTTCTTCGCGATTGAATCTCTTAAGTTGTGTGGTGGAAATTATTGAAACAACAAATTAATGGAAATTAAAGCATATAAACATATCCTATGTCTACGAAACTGGCTGCTCATGAAAGTCATACACAAAAATCAACAGTGGTCTTAGAACTAAGTATTCATATAGGTATGTTTATATTTTTAAAAATTTGTAAAAAAATACTTAAAAAAATAAATTTAAAATTTGCTGTTTCTTTTGTCTGCTGTGTTAAACACAATTCAAATACAAAAGAATCATTATTCCGTTTTTTTTGCAGTCACGCAATCAACCAATCAATACA
Source organism: Melanostoma mellinum (assembly GCA_914767635.1). Lineage (NCBI taxonomy): Eukaryota > Metazoa > Arthropoda > Insecta > Diptera > Syrphidae > Melanostoma > Melanostoma mellinum. The sequence continues at coordinate 195,733,380 of OU612058.1, read as the reverse complement.
TTAATTGATTTTTTTTTTTCAAAAATAGTTTTTGTAATCTTAAACTTATGATTATTGTAAAGTTACATACATACAAGTCATTTGACTTTGCTAAAAATTATGGTTTGCTTTAAAAAACAGGAATTTCTTGATGATGTATCATTTGTTTATGTTTTTCATAGTTACTTCGTTCCATGCAATTCGATGATAGTTTAAGAGACTGTGTGATCGGTCAAGGAGAATTGTCCGAATCGGAACCACCAAATGAATGCATCGGGAAAAGGGGATACCAACCGCCAATGTGCTGCGCTAAATTGATTTTGTCCAAGTTTACTTCAGTACCACCAAGTCCTTGATTGTGTTCAAAGCCAACACAACGCTGCCAAACCATGATGACAATGTTTCGGCCAAAGACATCTGAACTCTTTTTTGTATGGCGAAACATCAGAATAATTTTAAAATTTTTTTTTGTTAAATGAAGAGTGCTTACCTGATATTTAATAGTTTGCTTATAAATTGGCTCTGCTGAATGCCGAACTACCCTCGTCTTCTTCTTGTGTCGGAGCCTGTCACCGTCTTTGATATAGCATTTGACGTATGTGTCTGGTGGAGTTTCACAATCAACTGGCACAATATTTCGAACACAGATTACCTACACATACGACAAACATCATGAGAAATGTCATTCATCAGAACTGTAGCTGCAAGACTTACCTCAACTTCAACGGTTCCTTTGATCTTCAAAAATCCCATTTTCAATTCTCCATATCGTCCGGCTGTCAATCGATATCCCTTTGGGTGTACTTGACCAGGGCCCAATTTAACATATGGTTCTGATTTAGTGCCTGGCACTACCGTCGTCACAATAGACGGTCTTTCTGGACCAATTTTATTGACATTTGACACAGATGAAGCCTGTTTGAGTATGGACATAGATTGTTTACGTGCTGTTGGAGCCAGAACACCACCTGAACCCTTCCAGCGAGGTGGTATCATCTTCTTAGTTTCTTCGTCGGAAGGTGGACTTGTTGCATTTGTGCCTATGCCTATTGGTAAAATTTCTGGGATCTCCATCACGCTATCCTTACGAGTTCGAATGGCTCCTGGAATCTCTATGACGCTATCCTTACGAGTTCGACTGGCTCCTTTAATGTGGGGGTGTGCATTGAGGACAAAGATAAAATTACGTCAATCGATGAATTTAAAAATGGTTTTTGTAATAAGAGCAGACAATGTTCGGGTAGAAATCCGTTTTGCAGCATTTACTTGGAAAGCACTACTGACACATGTACCTGATTTGCACATTTGAAAACGGCAAAAAAATGAGGAAGAAAATGTTCTTATGTATCCTCCCAAAGTTTAAAAAATAAAAATTGCACAGGCACAAGAAACAATGTGTGACACAATCTGAAAGCTTATGATTGAACGTCGATTGTACCATAAATAAAGGGGTACAATTGCTAAAGGGAGTTTAATGTCACATTTCATTGGATTTACTCGGAGAAGTACCTACTCATTTCAAAAACCAATGAAAATGCCAAAATTGGCCGAATTTAACAGAGTGTGACACCTGTGGCTCATAAAAAGTACTCGTCTAGAAAAATTTTCTTTTTGACATTTGAGTTACATGTATTAGTGCTTCTCGAGTGGATTCTCACTTTTCAAATTGAAAAGTGTCAATCACTTCTCAGAAACGTGAAACGCTATATTTTTGAATCAACACAATTGTACGTTTTGATAATGCTTACGAAGGCTTCTGGAAGATTCTTTTTGTCCAATGGAAAGAACCATAAGCAGATTAATTTGATCGAAGCGGAATAAATCGTCAAGTTTTAGAACTACAGGCTAAAAGTCCCACATTGCATTCTCTTTTTCTTCTTTTATCCTTCATTCGAAATGCCCAAAGCATTCGTCTCTTTTTTTATTACGGTGGTAAATTAAATTGCATACAAAAATCTCCAGTCTTTTTGTCGTTGTTACAAATGTACCGTAAAGGATAGTAATTGGCACGTGATTCATCTTTAATGTGCCTTTTACTTGTGTAGAACACTAATGCCTTATTGTTTCCACAGAAAATAAAATTTGCTTTTGATGAAACAGCACATCATAAACTTGATGTATTACCAAGAGTAGAAAACGTGTTAGTGGTGACTTTTTATGACCAAGGCAACGACATGATTGTTGATTGCCTATATTACTCTGCGAAGAAGTGTTCTTAACCATTGAGTCAACAAAATGGCAAAGGAAAATCGCTGAAGAATACTTCATCAGAGTTTTCTAGATTATTATTATTAACTTAAGCACGCAATACTGTTGCTTTGTGCAAGAGTGTAGTTTATTCTTTGTTTTTGTGAAATAAACATGATTGCGTGATGGTGGGAGAGCTCTCTTGAACTGTCATCTGTCAGTAGAGTTAACTTGGTAAACTTTTGCTGACAGAAATAATTATTAATCGAACGTGATGGTTGCTTTTGTCGCTAACTACAATTCTTGAAACTTTATTTCTGGCTATCAATTTGGATTGGAATGATGATTTTTTGATGACAGTTGTTGTGTACAAAGAACTTTGTCAAAAATGAGAGAGGTAGAGAGAAAGAGATAGAGTAAAGGAGGGAGAGAAAGGAAAGGAGAGAGAGATAGATAGAGAGAGATAGAGGGAGAGAGAAGATAATCACTAGCTCTTTAACACTAGAATAATCAAAGATAAGTTTTCAAAAAAATGGTTGACAATTTGACAAAATCTGTCTCACAGCAGCAAATCATATTAGCATAGATATACAGTCATTTAAAATCGCTTTAAAATAAGCATTTGTGCCACATTAGCATAAAATGACACTTGAAGCTATTTATAACTGATTTTAACTTCACACGTTTTTAGAATCACTATAAATTTAAAATCAGACAACCCACATTATAAATACTTAAAACCTTGTTCTAACTCATCTGACGTTTCTCATTTGCTTAACATTTTATGTGATTTATTTCCGAACTAATAGGTCCGTTAATTGAACTTTCCCCAGGGTTGACCCAGGTTTACTTGACAACCCTATGAGCTATCAGAAAACCCTGGGTCCAGTCCTAAAAAAACTCTAAACCACAAATCACCACAAATCACGCTACAGAAAAAAGCTAGGGCTAGGGCTCAAAAAACACTCAACTTGACATTCAGGGCGACTTTAGGTTTCTAAACAACGCTTTGTGGCGACCCCACGGTGAACCTAATATTTGTTCTGAATCAAATATTTCAAGATAAAACAAAACTTTCATTACACATTTTTGTTTGCAATCCAAATATATGCCATTTTTCACCTGAGTTTACTTAACTTCATTTGACTAACCTGTCAAAATTTTGGTACTGTTCACATTCGTTTTAACCAAGTCCATTTGAAAGTTGTCACTAGTTAGGGTGTTGTTTATAAATCGATTGTATTTAATGACCCCATGTTAAAATGAGAGCGATGTTAACAAGAGCCGGCACTTTCTCTTAAAAACGAGCTGACTATGAATTTGCGCTATTACCTATTAGGTGTTAAAGTACTGTGTCATCTCTGTGGCGGCCTCAAAACGTTTTTCTAAAAACTTTAACTTGCTCTTAATTTCAAACTGAGTACTTTTTGAGCCCTGGAGTAGCACTAGGTTTTTGGTTGGGTTCAGGTAACGAAAAGGGCTGTTAATTCATGGTTTAGAGTTTTCGAAAATAGAAAATAGTGCAGTTGGTTTCAAGTAGGTTATGTTGAAACCCAGTTACTGAGGTTTCATTTTATATGGCAAACCGCGTAATTTTCAAGTTGGTATTACATTTTATGGAATTTGTCCCTATGTGACGAAAGATAACAACAAAACCTTCTAGTTTTTCAATTGGAAGTACTAAAGCGTAAGCTGAATCGATTCTGGAATGAGATCTTTTTTAACTTCAGGTGGAAGCAGTTAACATTGACGTATACGTTGACAAGCAAATGGATTCCGAGAAGATTTTTATACCATTACAAAATGATTATTTATTGAATTATTTCCTAGAAATGTTCCGCCTTGTTTTCCTGAAAAGCGCTACCCCTTCCTTCCACAAAATAAATGCTTTTGACTTTGCACGTATGTGGAAATGTGGTACACCATGTTACTGTTTTTAAGCGTGATTTTCAGAGAAATAACGAAGTGTTTGTAATGCACACACAAGTGTATACTTGTGCGGTGAATAGTTGTTGATTAAGCTAAGTGGAACACAACTTTTAAATTTTTCGTCAAAGTTGTTCAAATTATAATTGTGATTTGGAAGTTGGGCAATGCACGAGTAGAGTAGCGTTTAAGTGGCGTCATGTAGTATAGGCTCTTACTTGAAGCATAATTAACACGCCTTCTCGAGGTTACTGGCCTCGTTCAATCAAAAAATACTTTTTAATAAGAGTTTTCCTGCTTCGGGGCGTAGGTAGGCTTACAACTTGTGTTAAAATGCAGGTTCACGCGAGACGTCTCACGAACGCCTCATTAAAGTTTCTTGCGCTATATGTAAATCAATTGCAGTTGCTTACCGAACGTCAAAATCTTCAGAATTTTTTTTTGTTGACGTTTGTTTAAGTTTACGTCTTGGTTTACACATCGAGTTCGTGGTGTTATTTTACCAACTCTGTGTAAAATGTCTCCCGTGCAAAATTATACTATTTTTTTTACCAACTGGTAAGCTTATAAATACTACATGAATTACAAGAACTCTACGCGTATGTATGAATCAATATGTCATCAATGTGTCATATACATATATGATAAGCGCTTATGTTGACAAAGGAATTACACCAACCCTATAAACATTTTTGAGGAACTACTTATGTAGCCTCAGTGGAAAATTGAGGTTGAGCTCTAGAATCTATAGTCGACATCAAACCAAAATAGGAACCCTTTAACCATTTTCTACAAGTATGCTTACACAGGTTTGCTTCGAATGCGAGCAAAACTAGCAAAGTGTTCGAAAAACTGTCAATTCAGTTATCAGTTCAGATGTCGGTTCAGATAAATCTGTTGATGCTCTACTTTTTTCAACTAGAAAGAAACGTAGACACGCGCTGCAAATTTAAATGCGATCGCCAATAAATGAATCTGTTTCGTCATATTAAAAAAAACAGTAGCTCTAAAATGTTGATTCAACACCGGCTGCAATTGACATGACCACTGAATTGACAACTGAACTGAAATTATTAACACAAAAGCCTTTTTAGACGATCATTTTAGTTTCAGTTCCAGTTGGACTATCAGTTGAGCATTCAGTTAAAATGATGTCTGAATGCAAAATCTAAAGCTTTTAACTGAAACTGAAACTGATGGAATTCTCATAGCCTATCAGTTCAGTTATTAGTTGAACTAACTTTCGGCTGCTCAAAAGTAAATTAAAAACTTAGCTGACGTCTAATTGTACTGTCTGCTGATCGTCTAAAAAGGCGTTACCTTCAAATTGAACTGACAACTTATGGGAATTGCAACAGTTTCTGTTAAACTCTTCAGTTTTTGCATTTATACATCAGTTTAACTGAAATCGTAGATTAAAAGCTCAACCGAAACTGAAATAATCGCCTAAAAAGGCCTTTACAGGTTTTCCACTTTTAACTCATCCTTTGTAAATAAATTTTGCTTTCCATTGGACGAATAGAAACGTTCAGGAGAGTTCGGAGGTATATTCTAACCATCCTACTGGTGCAAGAAAATCGCTTCTCGTGATTCTGAGAAGGAACAGCCACTTCTCGACTTAAATGAGAATCTACTCAAAAAGCAAAAATACATGTTACTCAAATGTCAAAATGATAACGTGAAAGTAGTTAGGTTGTACTGGGTTAAGTTGGGAACGGTGCACAATCCCAAACGTCAAAATTTCGAACGCCATTGAACGCAAAATCTCGTATATCAAAATCTTGAAAGCATTACCACAAGTTGCTAAAATCCGGATTGTTTTTTCTGATTTTTAGAATTCTAGAAATATGTTTTCAATTTCTGTCAAAATGTCGAACAGCCTAGCACTCTTTCCAGCGCGGTGTTCTACTTTCTTGCTAAAAATAATAAAATCAGCTTGTTCCATTGTTTGCTTTAAGGAGAGGATTAAAGCGCTGTTTTTTGCTCCAAGTAAAGTTTTGTACAAATTTAAATTTCTTATTAAGATACGTTCAAAACACATTAGTTTCTACATTTTGAACGAACTGAGTTTACTAAGTGATTGGTGGTATATTAATTTGGGACTTATAACACGTTGGTAATGCTTTTCTACCCTTGGCAACTAGTATTATAACAATGCTGAGGCTCTTATTTCAGATGACATATCAAAAATCATGTTATAAACATTCAAAAGAACAAGCAATAAATATGAACTTATTAAAAATTGTGCTTTGATGTGCCACAGTAAGGCATAAATAAAATTTATTGTTGTTCTAAGTTATACATGAAATGCTTAGGGACGGACCATTTTTGAATTCTGTGCAAAAGTTTCTCATGATATTCTAGACAAAAAGCAATTCTTAATTTAGGACCCGAATTTCCAAAACAGACAGTAAACAATCGATTAAAACTTGAATATAAACATAAACATAAACATAACAATTATAAAAAATGTCAACAACAAAATGAACTCGTAAAAATGGTTTAAAAATTGTAAATTTAATAAAGTTTTGAACAAATTGAAAAACTTTGTGAATATAAAGTTCATGTGTGTTAGTAGAAAGTGTTAAGAAGTCTAATAAAAGAAATTTGTTTTCAATCGAAAAATTAATGATAAGTGTGGCCACAAATAAAATTTAAAAATTCAATTCTACTCAACGTTAAAAAAAAAGTAATTGAACATGAAAACTTAATTGTATAAAGGTCAGTCGACTGCATCTTAATGATTTTCAATAAATTTACAAGCTGATTTTGTTTCAGAAAATGACTTTTTACAACCAACGCCGTTTTGTGATTATATTTTTGACATGTTAATAAAAGTTCGCAAAACTGATACTTGTTACATGGGATGTTCGAGATTCAAATCCAAGTAACATAAAAAGAATGTTCTTCCAGTGGCCTATTTCCTCAACAATTACAATTTTGTTAGTAGCGTACTTTAACAAAGTTTGTGATTTGTAAACGTTTTTGCTAAACTTACCCCGTTTATTTAATTGTTTGGGACAAATTTCGTAAATTAAATATGACTCTTTTTCTTTTGACGAGTTAATCTAAAATAAAGTGAGCAACTTAAGTTCGGCTGACAATGAAATTTAATACATTGAGTATCATTGCAAGTCCCAAGGTGGCCACCGCTTCAAAATGGCGGGTTACGTCCTTTTTCACTACTTTTTCCATACGGATATCAAATGAAAGTTCGTTGACTGGTATCGAGTAATTTTTTAATTCGTATCTTGAGTACACTGTCTACATCATTTTAATCACTATTTTCAATAAAACGCTAAACTTAAAACTTTTTCTTACTCATTTTTATTTTATATTTATAATTGTTGTTTCGCCAAAAATGTTGTTGTTCACAATTTTGGAGTTGTATTTTTCAAAGGAAATTTGTAAGAAAATTACATTTTTAACTTTACCAACTCAAAGTTAAAGTTGTAATCTACATTGTACTGTCACTTTTTGAATCATTTTAAGTTTTCTATAAAGCGATTATTTATATTATTATTACGATGAATGTCTATGTTCCTAAAATCACTTGGATCATCTATAAAAGTCTTTCGCTTTTGAAAAAGGTGCAGAAAGGATGTGGAACGGTCTTCTCCTAGTCCTAGTCCAGTTCGCAGAAGTCGTTTGATGGGACATTAATCCTTGCGGCATGTTTATCTGAGACAGTGTCCGGCAGTGACGGATCCAGGATTTGGGCAAGGGGGTCTATTACTCAAAATTATATTTATATATACGAGGTTTAGCAGATTCAATCAGAAATTATTTACATGATGTTGGCGTCGATTGCTCATATATGTATGGCCAAAGGTTCGACGGAGCTCCGGCAATGAGTGGCCAATTCGTTGGTGCACAGGCTCATCTGAGATCGTATTTCCCCCTTTCAATTTATGTACATTGCGCTGCACATAGCTTTAGTTTGGCAGTCAATGCAGCATGCGAAGTGTCAGGAATCAAAAATGCGTTAAGAACTGTCGGAGCGATTAAAGCCTTGCGCAAACCAACGCGGTGAGTGCGTGCGATGCGAGTACGTTAAGTCAAATCTCTATGCATTAAGTCAAACGTGCATAAGATTACATATAGGGATTTGACTTAACGCAATCGCATCGCACGCACTCACCGCGTTGGTTTGCGCAAGGCCTAAAGCATTTTTTCACTGGCCTAACCCCGGGGCTACACGATCAAGATATGGTAAGCCATTTACAATACATTTGAATTTTCTTACATACACAACCAAACTTTTCGAAATTGAAACCCAACTGGTATGGAATATTGAAAACCACCCGAGAAGCAGTTTCAGTTGCCATGAAATTGACAGCTTTGTCAAATACCCTCAAAAAGAGAAAAGAGTGCCTGGAAAAAAACTTTGAATTAAAAATTTCTTCTTGGTGCCATTTTGAAAATAGATAATGACATATCGATTGAAAGCCAGTTGCCTGGCAAATTGTAAGTCGCCTACGTCACATCCGAAACACGAACAGGAATTTGATAGATTGTATATGTAGGCTGATGGCTTATCTTGATCGTGTAGCCCCGGGGTTAAAAGACAATACGTTTTACACCAAGAAATTTCAAAAATGACAAACAAAAGTTCGAAAAAAAAGTTGAAGTCTGTTTGTCCTACCAGGTGGGCTCAGCGTTTTCGACGGTTGAATTCCAAATCGCCTGTCACATTATGGAATCAGTCAGTTAATTCGATTGTTTTGTCTTTGAGTCGGGAATTGCAATCTAAAAACCAAGATCTGGTTGAGGCTACTAAGCTGGCAGATGAAGCTTTGAATGAATTTACGTACAAACGCGAAAACGCAGATTCTACTTTCCACGATATTTATGAACATGTTGCTAGAATTTGTTCTGAATACGAAATCACAATGAAATTGCCACGCCGCCGGCCGCCCCCGTTGCAATCAACAAAAAAATCGTTGCAACGTTCAAGCACAAAGGATTGGAGACTACTACAGAATTTCTTTCTATACATTCCGTTTCTTGATACGTTCATTTCTCAACTCAAAAGTCAGTTCTTGGAACACAAATCCGTTTTCCAAAGTTTCGGGCAACTGTTTTTTAAAGAAGAATTGAACGAAAAGAAATGCGCTGACCTCTATACATTTTACGAAGATATATCGGATTGTTCCAAAGAAAATTTTCTGTCAGAAGTCATGATGTAGAGACAACGAATCAACGGCCAGAACATCCAAAATGCGTTTGATGCTTTACTGGTTAGTATCTTTCGATCAAAAATTTACACGTAAAAAAGTTTATATGAGACGCGATCCGAGAAAAGGCACCTTCTAGGTAAAAGTGAAAGCTTACGCGGCACGCTCTGAAAAGCGCTGATGTACCATTTAAACGCTTTAAGATGGGCTTTTAAGCCACCATTCGTGGCGTCATTGCCGACATACAGTCTCAAATGGACCTCTACACTTGGCTTTATACGAGTCTGCCGCGGCGGCCGCATGCCCCAAATCATATTTAAACATTAATGGAATAAAATTATCTTTTCAATAAAGCCAAATTGAATACGATGGCAAGTATGCAGTTTGTCTTCCGTTCTCCTAAGTAAAGCAAAATCAGACTGTAAAATTATTTTGAAGATCATCAGCTAAATTATCATTGAATCATTGAGAACCTAGTTCTGTTCTTCCAATGTACTTTGTTCATGACCCAAAGCAACTGTTTTTATAGAATACTCTTCAATCATAATTAGTTAACTGCAACAGTTGAACCAACAAAAGACTGATACTGCAACTAGTGCATGCACAAAGGCAGTACAGTTACTGAACAATTTCAAAATGAATGAATTAAATAAAAACTTCTCTGAATTGAAAAAAACAAATTTTATCCAACGCAACGTGTTAAACTCGAAAAAAACACAAATTATACAAAAAAGAAGGCTTACCGTGATTTGGAGAGAAAAAAGGCAATTTACTTTGATTTTTTTGTTATGGTATAAGATTTGTGCGTTAGTTGTTTTTTTTTTTTAATTTTTAAAATAATTATATTTATGATGTAAAATTGTTTCTGTAATTAAGTGCTTCAGATTTTTTTGACATCCAAGGGTGATTTAAGTCTAAGCTGTGGTTTTGTGATACATAGATCGGTGCTTTATTTTTTTTTTTTTTTTTTTTTATATCAACAAAGGAAAGGTTTGCGTTATTTTTGTTTTTAGAAAAACATTTAAAAAGAAAATAAAAATAAGAGATAAATATTAAAGCGACAGAAAGATAGAAATTGAAAGAGAAAATGTGTATTAATTTAGTCATAAGAAACTTACGTCTTGATCCGACTCTTTTGGGTTCTGTATTTAAGCTCATTGCCCGTCCGAGTTCTCCTCGAACGGCTTTTAGAGATTTAAGAATTTCGTCAGGATCTCGACGAGCCACCGAAGATCTTCGACGCCCTTGCATATAAGTTGGTGGTGGTGGAACCGCTTCTTCTTCCTTATTTTCACGATCTTGGAATGATGATCTTCGGGACCCGGGCAGTGATCTTGAGAAATCCTTACCGAGCTGGTAGACCTCTACTTCCAAAGTTTCTGATTGAGAAGATCCACGTCGCGAGCCAGCGATCCAAGCAGCATCAGGGTGAAGCAGTGAAGTTCCATCGCCAATTGAGTCGACATCGTCAGACATGGACCGTTGTATATTGTAGTCACGTCGTATAAGTCGTGACACATCCCCTCCAGCAATGGATCCTCTGGGAGAAACACTTGGAGACTTGGACATGCTTATACCTCGCAAGCCTTTTGGATCCTCCAACCGACACCACAAGGCTCGGTCTTCGAGGAACGCCTGCTGCATCTCAATGTTGCACTCTCCCAAAAAAATAGACTCGGTATGAGGAACCAAATCCCATAATTGTATTTCAATGTACCGATCCATGAGACTGTCAGCCTTCACGTGACCAAATGTGAGCGTTGCATTCCAAATTGGATTCTGTGATGGCCGACTGACTTCTGTTTGCTGTACACATGCATCCACACTGAAGTAAAACTATTTTCAGAACATCTTTAACCTGAAATCTTCGGTACTTACATTTTCGGCAAAATCCTCACTTTGGCATACGCTTCTGGAAGAACCCCGTGTCCATACGCCTCATCCCTAAAAGCTAGATCATCGGCGGCCATCAGAGAAACCACAAGCTCATTACGCTCTGCGTGATACCAAACCTGAATCTGTACTCGACCGCTAACCTGCTTCTCGCGGGCAATTTGTTCCTATTTACACAAAATGGGGTTGATACAGGGGTTTGTGTCATTTTAAATTGGATTTAAAGAGGATTTAAGGATTTTTATTTGAAATTAAAACTTCTCTGTCATGGTGAGTTGTGAAGGCTGTGTAAGGTGGCAATAATAATAACAACAACAGCAAGTATATCCAAGCAGGCATGCAAAACTTATGACCTTCATTAACACTGTGAAATTATTGTTTTGTGAGAATAAAATTATACATATAAATAGATTTCATTATGGTCATTACCATAAGACCAACAAATTCCTAAGCCTAAATTAGGTGTCAGATGGTAATAACAAAACAGAGCGATGCTGGAGCACTGTGATGACTTTTAATGAGGGCTTATTTTTTATTTTTTGTATTGCGGTCGTTGAGATAATGGCGACTCGCTTTATGGAAGACTACTTCTAATTAAATTGGATGTTTGCACTTAAACCAAAAAAAAAACAAAAAGAAAAAAGGAATGCGAGGGTGGGGTTTTGCAAATGAACTTTCATTTTTTGTTTAAAACAAATTGTATCAAAGACTTTATTTATTAAAAAAGTTTTACGCAACCGTTCCGTTCAATGTGTTGCTTAATTTTACTACGACAAGTTGGTGCTTATGGCGCTTCGAAGAGGCGACTGGCTTGATGAGCAAGGAAGTGGCAATTAGTTATATAAAGGCAGCACAGCAGCGTATCGTCTAATTTTAATTTCATGATTAAACCAAAAAAAACCCGAGGGAAATGTTTTAAATTCGTGTCTTTCATGCCCAAAAGTAGCTGCTTTTTTTGTAAAGGATTTCGGTGTTATTCGACAGAGATGGCTTTTTAAAGGTAGGTATAGGTACCATTAATACTTTTTTTTTAATAAAACTAATTCCCTTAGATGTCCTCTGAAATGGGAGCTTATTTTTAAAGACAAAGATTGTTTTCTCGGAGTGAACGATTCTAAGCTAATAAAATCTGAAAGCTAAGTTCAAATTGAGCAACAATAAGCTGAATTTTGCTTTGTGTTTTAGAGATTTGAGTTTGTACTTAAAAGAGGAAAAACAACCAGCAGAAATTGGGTCTAAGAATTTAAATTAACCATAGCTGGAAGCTTTGTCGACGCGTTTCGAAGTATATGCCGCTTTCCTTGGAGGCTAGATAATAGTGTGACTGTGAAGCAGGCGAACGGGAAAGATGTGATCCGTTTGAGATTGACATTACTGTTCATAGACCAAACAAAGCAACTTACATCAATACCACCCAACTATGAAGTTTTTATGTAGACTTGAGTAGCAAAATTTTCCGAAAATAGCAAAAATGAAATTTAGGCAGTGAGAATAGTTCCAGATATAGAGATGTCTATTAAGAAGACTCCCAAAAGATATCAGGTAAATCTGTCCAGCTCTGCAAGTATTGACTGACTGCCCGAACCTTTGTGGTCTATCATAGCTATTCGGGAATGACTTAGCGTATGAATTTGACTTACAGAATCAACGATGGACTTTAGCAGTCAAAAAAGCGGAAATCCCTCAATGCTGCACCGAGATACTAGTTTTAAAGGTCTTTCAATACTAGGACAGGGTATTGAAGAATAGATGGTGGTGGATGGCCTTCTGGCAGGCAAACGGCAGGTATCATACCCTGTAGCAAAGTACTGCTTCTGTATTATCCTTTATGCCAAGGCTATACTATAAGGACCTTGCCCTCCAGAATTGAGGTTTTGCGTGGGGTTAACTACCAATACACGTAAAAGCTACAAGGTTACAAAATAACCAACAGCATCGGATAACAATTATGATTTCAACGTTGACAACTCAAGCAAACGAAAAAAGAACGAAGACCTCCGGATCTTCAAGTGGAAAGTAGTTCCTATAACGGATTACGTGCAGCTAGAGAATTAGCGAACGCCCTGGACTGCTGAAAAGCAGACTTAACCGCCATCCAAGAAGTGCGATGGAATGGGCGGGGCATAGGAAAAAGAAGTTGAAAAACTGCCACATATACTATGGCGACTGCTATAAACAACAAAAACAACACTAATTTGGGTGCGGATTTGTCGTTAGAGGTAGACTCTGGGATAAGGTTATCAGCCAAAAGGCAGTATATGAGCGTAAAGTGACCATCCGTATCAGGGCTTGATTCACCAACATTAGCCCAATATGGCCCCACGCCACAGAAGAGAAAGATGACAATTCCAAAGACTGTTTCTACGAGCTCCTCGAAGCAACACATCAGCGGTCCCTTAGACATGGCGTGAAAATCGTTCTTGGCAATTTTAACGCAAAACAAAGAAAGGACGACATAATTGGAAATGCAATCGGCAGGCATAGCCTGCATGACAAAACCTCCGAAAACGGACTCAGGCTCATCGATTTAGTTGCGGGGTTAAATCTTGTTGTAAGTAGAACACGCTTCCCGCATCTCAAAATTCGTAATGGTACATGGCGATCCCCAGATCAATTAACCGTCAACCAAATTGACCATGTTGCGATCGGATCAAGGCACTCTTCCAGTGTTTTAGATGTCCGAACTTTCCGAGGGGGCAATTTTGACTCGGACCACTACCTTGTTGTAGCCAAGGTACGAATGAGGATATCTTGTTCACGACCTGCACGAACTAACGCTGTGAAGAGATATGACGTCGAAAATATGCAATCCCAAGAGATTACCAATGCCTTTTCCAATTGAGTGTCCCTTCAATTATCCTTGAATCCTATGCCATCAGCATTAAGCATTGAAGACCAGTGGCAGCAATGGCCAGAAGCCATCAGAACCACTGCCTCTGAGGTTCTGGGTTTCACTTGCCCACCAAAACGAAACCCATGGTTCAATGAAGAATACTGATGCAAAAACGAACAAGGGCTGCTAACGATCATAACGAGATTTACAAGGAGAAAAGAAGGGAAGAACACCAAATTCTCAAAAAAAAGGACCAGCAAAAGAAGCGCTCAATTGAGGAAGTGCCATGACAGGAACGAGATTCGGAAGTTTTACCAAAAGGTTAAAAGATCCCGCTAGGTTGGCAAACCCCGAACTCAAGCCTGTAAGAACCCGCAGTTAAACATAGTTGTAGAGTCACATTCGCTACTGAGGATCTGGAAAGATCACTTTTGCAGACTGCTTAACGGCGATGAGGAAACAAATTCCGCTGTCAGGCAGATTGCCCCATTCAGCTTGGACGATGATCAAGAATGCCGTCCTCCCGACCTAGAAGAGGTTAAGCTTGCCATATGCAAACTTAAATCAAATAAGACTGCAGGTGCAGATGGCCTTGATGCCGAACTTTCCAAGGCAGCTGGAGATCAGTTGGAAAGGAGTATGCACCAACTGATCTGCATGATATGGTCGGAAGAAAGCATGCCCGATGAATGGAACCTCAGTATCGTATGCCCGATCCTAAAGAAAGGAGACCCTCACAATTGCGCCAATTATAGAGGAATAAGCCTCCTTAACGTTGCTTATAAGATCTTGTCTGGTGTAATATGTGAACGTCTAAAACCCCACATCAACAACTTGATAGGTCCTCATCAATGTGGTTTTAAACCAGAGAAGTCCACAATAGACCAAATTTTCACATTACGGCAGATCTTGGAAAACACCCGAGAGTATAATATCGATACACACCATCTTTTTATCGATTTCAAGGCCGAGTATGACAGTATTTACCGAGACGAGCTGTGCAGAGCCAAGACTAGTTTCTGCATCGCTGCCAAACTCGTACGACTATGCAGGACGACTTTGGAGAACTCGCGATGCTCCGCTAAAGTCGGCAGAGAACTCACCGAGACCTTTGATATCGAAGAAGGCTTTAGGCAAGGCGAGAAACGCTGCTACTTTGGGAAAAAGAAAGCAATTGAGAAATAACTTCCTCAATAAAAAACCTATATAAGGCCTTGATCAGGTCATTCCTGTTGTACGGCGCAGAAGCACGTCCTTACTTAGAGCGGATGGGGAAACCCTTAGTCGTTTCGAAAGAAAAGTACTACGATTGATTTTTTTTGGTCTAGTACTTAAAGATAATCTTTGGATTCGGAGATTAAACAACGAACTGTGTGAGCTGTACCGCGACATAGACAGCTAGAAGAGCACGCATTGCGAGACTCTGATGGCTGGGATATGTAGACTGGGTGGACAACAATACTCTGGCTCGATTTTCGTAATCATATTTCAGAGAAGTCCTGGAGAAGGAAGTGGAAAAAGACCTTAATCGAAATTGTTAATGAAATATATTGATTGAGTCGCACATTCACCCCGAACTCTAATTTCGATCTGAGTAAGTAACAAAAATGGAAAATATTTCATTGCAATCGAGTACTTCAAATGGTTTTGCCTCTTCTCATCTTTCACCAATTTCACCCTAATTCTGATGTGCTTGAAAAAAATTACTGTTGAAGAAGAGGCTCAAAACTGTGGTTGTGTTTCTAGCTCTTAAAAGCTGACAGCAGTTGAGATAAGAAAGCTACGCAAGTAAGCAGGAGTAAGGAAAGCTTCAACAAACTGGGCCTACTATTTGAGTAAACGTAACTTCATCAGGAAGCACAGGCAATGTCTTTGACTCACATTCTTAGTATTTGTGGCTACAATTGCTTGTGTAGTAGAAAATAGACTGTTTTACTGTTTATGGGTTTCCCACTTAACAACTCGTCGTAATTATCAAGACCTGCTCTATTTTTTAAGGCTCTATTTTTCTCTAAAACATTTTGTCTCTTCAATCCAAAATTGTTGATCCTTAAGTACGATGAAAATATCCTAGAAATTTAATCGCATCCTTTCACAGATATTGACAAGGTATTTGATAACAATGTACGCAGCAAAACAATATTCCTTTTTCCATATAAACACCAACACAGTTTCTCTTCGTCCTCTTCGTCAGGTTTTGCGTCATTTCAATGAAAGCCAGAACAAAAACTATCCATATAACCAATTAATCGAACATCTTTACATTCAGCCTTCTTCTGAAAGAACACACATAACCTTTACAACGTAACGTACGTTCGTCCTTCAAAGGTATTACGGATCTTTTCCCATTTCGAAATTAACTCCTCTATAGTTTTAGTTGTTGCTAGGTACCTTCTGGTATTGATACCTCCTTGGGGAAATGGTACTTATACACGTATTTTCATTTTCCTTTTATCCATAGTCATTTCGTAATGTAATAATATCCCTTCGGTTCAACAATAGGACTAAGAACGGGAGTAGTAATGTTATTGTTAGTTGCCAGGGAAGACCCTTTTCTTTCCCTATAACCGGAATATATATCTGTATATATACAGGGTGATTCGCATAAGGTGTGACAAAAAGATAGGGTGTGTAGGTTGGACCTAGACAAGCAAAAAATCGTATGGGAGGGGGGGGTCCATTTTCCCCCGTTTAGGCGGGAGGGGCAATTTAAGAAAAAACTCACTAAAAATGGGAAAAAAATTATTTTAAAAGAACGGTAATACCTACAGAGTCATGCTATAACATTTTGAAAAGCCAAAAACCTATACATTTATTTAAATTTTAAAATAAGTTGTTCAAATGAATAGTTTTTGAAATATTAGTTTTCAAAGTCAAAATTTTGAAAAAAAAAACATAATTTTTTTTTTCAAACCATTTTTTTTCAAAATTTTACATTATTAAGTAGTACTTTTCTGGCTTATTTTCAATGCTCTTATTTATTTTTGATCAAACACAAAAAACCGGATGTCAAAATAACCTGTAGTTTTTGAGAAAACCAAAAATTACAAAAACGACTTTTTAAAATTTTTTGATTTTTTAAAGTTTTTTTTTCGTTATTGGATTCTTAAGTGAACTTACGAAATAAAGGATGAATTTTCTCTTTACTTTTTTTATTGAGAATTCACTTAAAAATCCAATAACGAAAAAAAATTTTAAAAAAACAAAAAATTTTAAAAAGTCGTTTTTGTAATTTTTGGTTTTCTCAAAAACTGCAGGTTATTTTGACATCCGGTTTTTTGTGTTTGATCAAAAATAAATAAGAGCATTGAAAATAAGCCAGAAAAATACTACTTAATTATGTAAAATTTTGAAAAAAAATGGTTTAAAAAAAAAATTATGTTTTTTTTTCAAAATTTTGACTTTGAAAATTAATATTTCAACAACTATTCATTTGAACAACTTATTTTAAAATTTAAATAAATGTATAGGTTTTTGGCTTTTCAAAATGTTATAGCATGACTCTGTAAGTATTACCGTTCTTTTAAAATAATTTTTTTCCCATTTTTAGTGATTTTTTTCTTAAATTGCCCCTCCTGCCTAAACGGGGGAAAATGGACCCCCCCCTCCCAAACGATTTTTTGCTTGTCTAGGTCCAACCTACACACCCTATCTTTTTGTCACACCTTATGCGAATCACCCTGTATATGATTATACATATAAATTTATATCTTTGGATTGCCACCTGAATGCAAGCGTTTTCTTCTCTTTTTTTCTCATTTCCTGCCGGAGAAGTTAGGTCTCCTCTTATTTTTTCAACTTTCTTTCGAATAAAATGTTACTTTATGACTAAGGAGTGAGGGGTTGTAACAATTGGCCAAGGTGGCAAATACCTTAGAAATCTGTCGTATTTTGCGAAAAGCTGCCTTTTGTTGGATGGCATGACTTGACAGCAGTTATACATTTACTAGGTTTTCAGTAGAAGAGAGGGAGTCAGGATGGATGAAGCCACTTCCTTTTCGCGGAAATTACTTAAAGACTAATGAATGGTGAAAAGTAAGTCTGGTAGGACCTTACTTTCAAGATGAAAAGACGAGAAAAGTTGTTACATATAAGCAAAAAGCGTAGTTTGTCAGGATAACTATGCGAAAAAACCTCATATTTCATTCAGTTTAAAAATGGCGAACAAGTGGGATTTATTAAACATTTTGAGGGAAATATTTTTCGTGGGTTCGCTTTAAGAATAAAAAAGAAACGGCAGCCATGTTCAAAATCGCCGCCATTTTCATTTTGATAAACAGCAAAATTACTTTGCAGCTTTTTGATAGAAAATATTAAAACCTTTGTTTTTTGTTTTTACCAGTTCATGAAGAAGCCTCCATTTAGAAGTTACAATGCTTGAAAAGTAATTTCTAACCAAGTCCAATGACAACATGGTGATGGGCTGCGGAGCAAAGGAAAGGCGCCCACCGACTGGCTTGTAAAGTTTTTCAAAGCAGTATGGCGATGACAGATGATGAGTGCAAAATATTTGTGTTTGCATCAAATTCTCATTAAACCAACAAGATTTTGATTGACGTTTTAGATCTTGAGTTGCAAACTACGTGTCAAACTTTCCAGGCTAAAAACAGAAACCAGTTTTGATTAGTAAAGTACTTTCTTTGAATTTCTGTGCAACTCGCGCCGCTCCATGCCGCCATTGAATTGGGAAAATTAAATATTAACTCTGCTGCCTCAATGGATACATTGGCCTGAAAGAGCTTAAGTTATAAGTTAAACCAAAAGCAATTATTAAGTTGTTGTCCCTTAAGTCAAGCCCAAGATGGAAAAAGTTTTAACAGCTTAACTTCAAAAAGTATACAAACAGTACGTTGTTGCTATTGAACCATCTAAATCCGACCACAAAAAACACCAATTAGGTACCTGCCAACAATATTGTATGAAAGAAAATCTAAACCCACGTCTACTGATTCCCAATGCCTCCTGTCTATAGGGTGGGAGTATTGCCTTCAGAAGTTTATTCATGCAAACTGGGAGAAAAAGTCAATTTTAATTGAGCGGGAGTGGTTTGATTTCCAATTAAGTAAATGAAAAGTTATACAATTGAAGAATGCGGTCCAGGAGTATTGCTAAAAGACCGTAAAAGTTTGTTTGAAAAGACTTATAGAAATGCCCAAAGGACGTATCACGTACGAGAAGGCTATTGATTTACAGTACCACCTCCACCTCCATATACACATAATCTGACCCTTATAGCTATCGATGAAATTGAAATGTTAGAAGATATCGAGAAGTCTCTAGGATCTAACTACTTAAAGAAACAAAAGTTTTTAAGTGTGAACTTTACTGAAAGTTGATGCCCTTGGAGCCAAGTGATGGGAACCTGAGCTAATTAAATTTTATTTGAAAACAAATAACGAAGGTTTGATAGGGGCACAGAAATTCAATTAATTTATTTTTAATCTTAGCAAGTGGGTGAACCTCATTATGAGGGCAAATCTGGTAAGGAAAAGTGCCTTCAGGTTGGTTGGGAAGGAACTTTTCTCTCTTTTTTCCACAAATATAATGTTTTACCAATTTAAAAACAGCTGTAGGAAATTCATAACTCTTGTAAACGTCAAAGTTTGTCTGGTGTTTTTCTTACCTAATTTTAATTTTTGATCCTTGTCCTAATTTCCTTCTTTGATTTAAGGTCTTTGAAATAACAAAATTGAAAAAGTAGTCCATGAATATATCTTATATTTTATAAATGTATTTCAGTTCACTTCCCACAAAGGTTCGTGTAAAAAATCCCTTTTCGATTGTAAACAATTAAGAGATTTGCCTACAAGGATGGTTTTTGTTTACGATGCTGTTTTATAAAAACATCGCAAACAAATGATGTTCATTGATTTTGTATTGGAATTTCAACAAAATACTCGCTCAGAAGGTAAATGTATTCTTTGAATTTGGTTTTAGTTCAAATCAATGAAAAACTTTTGGAACTGTTTTTAGGAATGAGGATTTATTTATTTTAAAATATTCTGAATGCCGAACGTCCAAAGCAATTTTACTTTGAATCCAGTTGGACACAGAAGGAACATTAAGGTAAGCCAAGCATAAAGCGCTTGTGGGTGAAAAAAGAACCTGAACGATAACGCGACATGAAGCACAAACTACTTGTGGTGCGTTTTCTCCGACATTCACGAAGTCATCTCAACACTTACAGTGCGTTTTCTTATGGCCACAGCTCGTTTTGGTTATTACTATTTTATTTGAAGATAGTTGACACAATTTTGGTACCCGTGGCGTGATGGTTATCATGTCTGCTGTTAACCCAGAGGTTCGTGGTTCGAATCTCAACAGAGGCAAAAATTCTTTTCCACGGGTATTGCCTCTCGCGAGGATTTCGTAAGTTCTCCGGTAGTAATTCATTGTCACGAAAAGCAGAAAACTGTTGGTCCTCTCCATTCCTTCACAAGGCATGGTTGTGAGACATGCGCTAGACCCTGGGTTCCTCGCCTTGTTGCGCCACCCTTATTTATTATTTCATTTATTTATTTAGTTGAACAATCGTCGGAAAGACTTTTACGATCTCCCAAATGAAAAAAAAAAAAAAAAAAAAACACAGATCATAGAGGGCCAATCGAAGCGATTTGCGCAGAAATCGGTCATCATGAGGCAAACAATACACAGAAAAAAATCCTGAACGTTTCTAATCAGTTTTTCATTGTGAACAAGGAAGCTTACTTATAGAAAATTTGCTAGACTTTGAAAAAAGATTGCTTGGAATGACAATTTGGGATGTACGAACTTTAGACAGAGTAAGAGAGGGTAGATGCAAACAACTTAACTCACTCCATTGGAAGCTAGACTATCTTCAAAAGCCTGTGCCCCTGTTCTGTAACTATCGCCTCGATAAAAGCAGGCGATAAACGGTGGAAAATGGAACGAAATCCTACTAAATTCATGGAATTTCGTTCCATTTTCCACCGTTTATCGCCAAGGCGATAGTTACAGAACAGGGGCACAATTTTCACCTTCACTTTTCAACACTCTATTGGTTAGCATTTCTGTTTCTTTGATTTCAGAAAAATGTAAGATATATTATTGCCATGTAATTTATTCTTTTGGCGTATACTATTCGCATTGCCCAAACGCTGCAACTTATCGTACACGACAGTTGTGCTCACTACACCTCCAAGCGGTGACTATAGGACCTACAACTGGTGGCTTCCAACAGATGGTCAGTTGCAGAATAAGTAAATGCGAGTGTTGACCAAAAAGTAATATTATAATACACTCTGAGTAATGGCTTACTGCCCAAATCACAACGGTCTCTCAGAAGTTATGGGGAATGTCACAGTGCATGAATTTGACTTACGTAACCATCGGTGGACATCAGCAGTAAAAAAAGAGACCCCACATTCTTCTTTAAAATGTTTTTCAGAGTCATTCAATTCTGGAACAGGATATTGAGTAATGGCGGCGGATGAGTAGCTGACAAGTAACGACAGCTCCCTCTGCAGGCGACGAAAAAAGGACAAAGATCTCTGGATCTGATGTGAAACGTAAAATCCCTTAGCGGACTAAGTGCAGCCGGACAATTAGTGTAGGCACTAGACTTCTACTAAGCAGATAGAACCGCCATAAACAAAGTGCAGTGGAATGATTCGGGTATAAAACAGAAGAACTGTGGCAACCACTATAGCGACCAATTTATCGGACAACAGAAATGAACCTAATTCAGATTTAGATTAGATTAGACTTTACTTTTCTTTTCTATACATTTGCAGATAATTCTTACTTAAACTAATGTTGATTACAAATTTAAAATAAACAAAAGAAAAGATGTAAAATATTTTAGGTGCGGATATTTCGTTAATGGCCGACTCAGGGACAAGGTCATCAGCCAAAATCCAGTTAAATAGCGTTTGATGGCAATCCGCAACAGGGCTGTTTTCGCCAACATTAGCCAAATATACACATTTCCTGTTCGGGGTTTCGCTAGGCCTCCAAAAAAGAAACCAACGGTTCCATGAAGAATGCAAGCAGGCAAATGCAGGCAAAAAAAGCAAAACAAATGTTGATGCAAAAGAGAACAAGGACTGCTCTCGACTCGTACAACGGGATTCACAAGGACAAAAGAAGGGGAGAACACCGAATTCTCAAAAAAGCAGCATGAGAAGCGCCCATTTAAAGAAATTGAGGGATGCCATCATAGAAATAAGTTTTAACACGACGGAGAAAGATCATGCCGGAGAAAAAGAGATGCAGTCGGTACTTAGCAGCGATGAAGACACTAGTTCCGTTGTCAGGCAGAATGCCCTCTTCATTTTGGACCATGATCAAGAATGCCGTCCTAGACGAAATTTTACTTGCAATATGCCAACTAAATAAAATAAAATTGTAGGTTCAGATGGCCTTAATGCCGAGCTTTTTAGGAAAGGGGCATTCACGAAGTGATATGGTCAGAAGAAAGTAAGCTCGATGAATGGAACCTCAGTATCGTATTCCCGATCCTAAAAAAGGGAAACCTTCACAATTGCGCCAATTATAGAGGGAAAAGTCTCCTTAACGTCGCTTATAAGATCTTATTTGCTGTGATATGTGAACGTCTGAAGCCCCACTTCAACAACTTGATAGGTTCTTAAAAATGTGGGCTTAGACCAAAGAAGTTTTCAATTGATCAAATATTCACATTACATCAGGTCTTCGAATCGACCCGAGAATACAATTTCGATACAAACTATCTTTTTATCGATTTCAATGCCGCATAAGAAAGTAACATCAGAGACAAGCTGTACAGCGCCAAGCCTAGTTTCGGCATCCCTGCAAAACTTGTAAAACTATACAGGATGACTTTGGAGAATTCATGCTGCTCCGTCAAGGTCGGTAAAGAACTCATCGAGACTTTTGCTTTTTCAAAAAAGCTTTCAGCAAGGCTACAAACTGTCATGTGATTACTTATCATCATACTTGAAAAGATTGTAAATCAAATGTCAACGCCAAAAGAATGATCTTTCGAAAGTCTGTACAATTTCTCGATTACGACGATGATTATTGACGTAATGTCGAGAAGCAAGAGTGATGTCATAGTGGGTTTTGCGAGCATTGAAACAGAAGCGGCAAAAGTGGGTTTGATGGTTAATGAGGGTAAAACGAAGCATATTGTAATGCACACCCAACATTTAATACCAATTTGCTAATCGAAAAGGTTCAACCTAAAACACAAGCGGCAACTCTGTAAGGTACATCTAATGACAGGCGTTGCTTGTAAGTCAGTGTGTGTGTGAGTGTAGAAATATACAAGGAGGAGAAATGGTTGACAGCAAATGTGGAGACCATGTTGAGCAAACTGGAACGCTCTAGATGTATTGTTGATCTATATAAATAGACCGCCGAGGCAACCAGATGTCAGTTTCGATTATAGAGTGATAATGTTAAGAGTGAGTTAATGTGATTATTGGTAAAGTAGAAATCGAATAAAAGTGGTAGAAATAAATTGAAAGGTGAAGTTTTATTCTTGCGAACTAAGCGCACGTTACATTGGTGTCAGAAGTAGGATTAACGACGTGGTTTTTTGCATCCAAAGAGGACTAAGAGACAAATTGCATCGATATAAAGGCCATGCTGCAGATGGAATTATTCGGGACGAACAATCTTAAGGAGGGGGCAGTGTAATGCACACCCAACATTTAATACCAATTTCCTAATCGAGAACGTTCAACCGAAAACACAAGCGGCAACCTTGTAAGGTACATCTAATGAGAGGCGTTGCTTGTAAGTCAGTTTTGACTATAGAGTGATAATTTTAAGAGTGAGTTAATGTGATTATTGGAAGAGCTGAATAAAGAAGATATCGAATAAAAGTGGTAGAAATAAATTGAAAGGTAAAGTTTTATTATTGCGAACTAAGCGCACTTTACAATATAATGAATCTCCGCACCTATGAAATTTTTCGTCTCTATAGCGGATCCTAGGTTGACGAAGTTCTGTACTACCTCGAAGTTATTTCGTCTGCATAAGCGGGAAATTGTAGACACTTTTGAAAGATTATTCCTTTGCTATCGACAAATAAGTTTTTACAATCGCATGTCGTGCCTTAAGCCGTTTTCAACATCAAAAGTCATGGTGAGTTCTTTACCGACCATGATTGAGCAATGCAATCTGCAGACTTATCTTCGAGGTAGTACAGGACTTCGTCTACCTAGGATCCGCTATAGACACGGATAGCAACAGCAGTGCGGAGATCGAACGGAGAATAAATCTTGCCAACTGTTGCTTCTTTGGTTTAAAAAGGCAATTAAGAAACAAAACCCTCTCTAGAAAAACCAAAGTAACCTTGTATAAGACCTTGATCATCCCAGTCCTGCTTTCCATCGTAAGCCATGTAGAGCGGACGGATCCAATCGGTTCAGCTCCACGAGTTTTCGAAAGCACATTGCAGGTAAATAATGGAAAAGGAAGACCTCGTCTTAGGTGTCGCAATAAGGTTGAAGAGTACCTCAACTTGTAACTTGTAACTCAACCAACTTACAGTGCAAACCTGGAGTGAGCTCGGCCGAAGTCGAAGTCGTTATAGAAGGATGTTGGTTGAGGCCCAGGTTCACCCCGAACTGCAATGCCCACCTAAGTAAGAATTTTCATTTCCTCATGGCATCGGCATCATATTATTGACATACAGCAGAAAATTATTTTCGTCACTAATCTCTCCAAAAAACTCACTCAAATTCTTTTCAATCCAGAATGGTAGAACTACAGTTTTCAGTTATATTTTTTCTGAAATTATTTAAAAAAAAGTCTCAAGAAAAAATAAATAATTTCACAGTTTAATGAAATGTAATTTTTTCACACCAGAGCTGTTTTAGTTGCGTGCATCTAGCAAACTAATAAACACACAAAGAAGTTAAGTTAAGTCTAGCTTAGCACACACAGACAAACATAAGGAAAGCCCTAAAAACATTGATTAAAACTGTGTAAATAAAATTTATGTAAAACATGTTTCTATGTATTCACATGTAATAGCTGAAGTACATATACAAAACAACATTGAGAGTATCAATCAAACATTCGCAATTTAATCACAATGCAAGAGAGGAATAAAAATTAGATAAGAAACCAAAAAAATTTAAATATGTTTTAGTACATTTAAATATTTATTAAAATGTCTAGGTTTTATTTTTTTATTCACATTCCTTTTAGTTCATTATTTTGTTAGTTAAATAAAAAAAAAAAATAGAGTACAATGTATTTTATGTTGTAAAATTAGCTACATAGGTACATTATGCATTGTTTTTTTTTAAGTTATATAGATTGCATCTATTTTTTCAAACGTATATTACAATTTTATTTCACTGAACTAATGTCAAATATGCAAAAAATAGTTAGTTTCATAGCATAACTCGTGCCAGCTGGGATTACTTTCATGTCAAATGAAAACGAATCTAAAGCACCATACGTAAGACAGAGAATAAGGGAAATGATAATTTGTAAGTATTAAAAATAAAAATACAAATGAAAATGTTGTTTTAGTTTAGGCTAAGCATATAATATCGTGATTGCGGAAGTAAGTTTAAATCAAATCATTCGAATTTCCCTGATTTGTTTTAAGAGAGTCTCCCAAGGTATGTTTTGAGCTCAAATTTGCTGTTTGGAAAATAAAAATAGTTTGAAAAAAAGTTTATGATATGTACAGTACAGTTAGAGTAAAAAATTATTGAAATAAATGCAAAGAGTTTTGAACAAACGAAAAAAGAAACGCATTGAGACGAGTATAAATTTTTCGAAAGTACAAATGATTATCCTTTATAAACATTCCCATTCCAAAACCTTTAATCTATTAGTTATTTATTTGACTGTACAAGCTGTCTTTTCATCTCTCTTTTTTAAAATTATAGCTGTAAGAAAAAAATGCTTTACCATGGCTTACGCGGAGCTGCATTGTTGTCCACCTAGGATCCCAATGTCAAACAATTTACTGAGCAAAAATTAACATAATTGTTGTGTATTTTATGCGAACAGAAAAGAGTAGATGAGTTCAGGAGCCAATAACTTATTTTTCCTCTCCTACTATATGTTGTGATAAAAGTAAATCAAAAAGAAAAACAAATAAACTCGGTTTTGTAATTTTGTTATCATTAACATGAAATATTTATTTAGCTGATATATGATATTTCTTTCACATTTTTGTATAACATTCTACAGTTTTATTTTATTTTTAATTAAATTTTTTTGATCATCAAGCTTGGTCGATTAGTATTACTTTAAAGATATAGACAGTTTTTGTATATAATTTTTATATGTATAGTTATGTAGAGTAGGTATAATGTAAATATACAGTTCATCCTGTTTTAGTAACTTGTTGATATTTTTTAAATATGCTTTAGTTTAATGTGAAATTGTTCTAGCGTAAAATTTGTCCCCATTTATTTTTAATTTCTTTTATACAAAAAGTTAGAAAATCATAAGAAAAATAAAGAGAAACAGAACTTGAATAGATCACCAATCTGACAGGAGTTATGAAAAAATATATATATATAGATATTTTTTGTATTTATAATTTGTTTTTGATTTTTCTTTTTGCATACAGTTTATGTATATTATATTTTATTTATGAAATTGGTGGGTATGTATTTAAAACTACGATGACATTTAAGAGTAATAGTATTTATTTTGTTTCATAATCAATATTTTATAACAACGTTGTTTTTGTTTTTAAACTTATACTTGTAATTTAACTACTTTGGATACCTACTATATAATTTGTTATTAAAATTAAATATATTATTGTACTAAATTCGAAGACATGATTAAGTTAAAGTATTCTAGTATATTTATATGTTGTTTTGCTAAGTTTTAGTTTTTCCTATTTTTTTATGTATTTATGTAAAGATCGATCACAAAAAAGTTAAATCGAAGACAATAAAGGAACATTTGCAATGGGATGATAAAAAGTTAGATTTTCTTGTTCTCGGGAAATTTGGCATTCTAATTTCGATATATGTATACCTACCTATGCAAAATCCTGAATGAAATGAAATTGTTTTTTGTAAAGAATTCAATTCAGTTTGTGGAAGCGGTTGATATAGGAAAATATGTAGCGTAGAGCGTTCGGTATATTGGATTATTGTGTCTAGGCAGCGGACATGGAAAACGAAACCATTTTTATTTATTTTAACTCTCATTGCTTATCTTTTAATAACGTCAGCAAAACCATCTACACGGGTATAAACTTTCGCGAGGAAGTGGCAAGTCCTGCGATATCAAATGTATTGTCATGAAAAGCTCTTTCTCGATTAGCCGTTCGAAATCGGCAGAAAATCGTAGGCATGGTTGTGAGAAACCTACTTAGCCCCGGCACGTCCCGTTCTATTGCGCCCCTCATTTATTTACTTTTATGTATGAAACTATTCAAATTTGCACTTTCAAAGAATGTGTGATCGCTGCACACTACCCGAAAAAAACTGGTAAAACATTTTTAAATGTTTGCTCTGAAATCACAAAATAAATAAGTGAATAGGGTGACTTAACAAAGCTTTGGAAACATTGAGTCTAACGCATTTCCAGCGTTTTTATGGTATTTTATTCTAATTTCTCTCGGAGGATGTTTCTTGATGTTTCCGGGATTCAAAGTTCGAAGCTTTCACTTACCAGGCAAGTATGTTACACACTTTGCAACGGGCACCACAAAGAAACTTAATCTGCCTATTTTGCCAAAAAAATGGTCAACTTTAAGTTTGCAAAATTCATTTAATTTGCAAGAATTTAATTACAACTGTAGACTCCTTAACCCACAAGAGCTAACAAAGCGTAATAAGGCGTTTTTTACTGCAAACTAAAAATATTGATGTGTATTTGCTCAGATTGAAATACTTGCAAAACCGGTCGTTTTGTGATAAAAGTCAAAGTTGTAGCCTATTCGATTGTCTGCCATTAAGGCACAAAATAAACTCCGAGACAATGATAGCTCACTCCCAACCTCAATAAAACTGGGAGTCCTTGAATATCTATTTTTTAGTGCATAGTTTCGAAAGTTGTGATGTCCAAGATTTTTTTACCTGCCTTTTATTAATTTATTTGTTATCCTTATAGTTCACAAAATTAAATAATTCATTGAATAACTAAGATCAACGAAGTGATATTCTCTTCGAGGTATTCTTAATGCACATAGACTCAATAAATTTGAGGACGGTTTTGAAATCTGTTCTGATAAATCTTGTACAGGGCACTACTTTAGCTGGGGTCGGCCCTGGCTAGGCCCGATGTCTCCTATTTTTTTTCCAAAAGTCATATCGTCATCGTGAAATCATCGTCTGGCCCGGCAGTTTTGCCATTTTTTTTGGATTTTTTAACACCTTCGCTAACTTAGTAAAATAAGAGGTCGGTAGTTTCCGATAAGTTAGGTCAGGTTCTGAAAATGGTCTCGAAAAAACTGTTCGTTCAATACTATCACAACAGTGTCACCACCTGTGCAGAATTTATCGCCATCCACAAGAAGCGGTCTTTGAGCATCGTTTTTGATTGTCGGTTAAAGAATTTTCCGAGCATTTCTTTTTTTTGAGCCGCTTTTTAGAAAATGGATGCTTCCTTATTCAAGTTTGTTTCGTGGTATTTCTTGAATACCTCGTAGCTTGGTTTGCTGGAAAGGCTGGAAAGAAATTTATTCTAGCATGCTCCACATGCCCCCCCCTGTGCTCTTTATTCACAATTGGGGCATTTCTTCTTCGTTTCTTTCTTGCAGCTTCCATTTCCAGGCGAGCCTTTTTATCTCTGTTGTTTGAGCAGCAGTTACTTATAATACCCCTAACAATAATTTGGTTCCCTTTAAACAAGTTTTTTGTAGACAATCCATCTTGTTTTATACTGTGCATCTTGCATTTTGGACTGTGTTGATGGAATAACCGAGAAGTGGTGGCATTCTGGAAAATAAATTACTGCTTAGTCCAAATTATACCACTTGTAGCCCTCGTTGGTTTTAAC
Source organism: Melanostoma mellinum (assembly GCA_914767635.1). Taxonomy (NCBI): domain Eukaryota; kingdom Metazoa; phylum Arthropoda; class Insecta; order Diptera; family Syrphidae; genus Melanostoma; species Melanostoma mellinum. Next base: position 195,704,445 of record OU612058.1, on the reverse strand, counting down.
TCCTTCACCATCTTCATAAAAAATTATTTCCACCACTGCCAGGTGTTCGACTTTTTTGATGAACATAGCACTTAAAACGATAAGAGTAAACCTAGAATATACTACAGGGTGACATTTCTCACAACCTTGCGAGGGAATGGAGGGTACCTACAATTTTCTGCCGATTCCGAACGGCAAATCGAGAAAACTCTATTTATGAGAATGAATTTACTATTGAAGGACTTGCCAGTTCCTCGCGGAAGGCTAAACTCGTGGAAAATTATTTTTGGCTTCTATTGGGTTTCGAAGCAGGAACCTCCCGCGCAACAGGCCAACACGCTCACCATAACGCCACTCAAAAAAATCTTATAATTCTCGTTTGTGTCCCCAACATGTTCGCCAATAAACAAAAACTAATATTTTGAGATATCCTTAAGTAGATTTTAAAAATCCAGTTTTCCGCCTGCTCATTATCAATTCGGGGAGCATATGCACTGACAATATTACAAAATTCTTGTCGTATTATTTTACTACACCCCTGAATCCGTGTAGCTCTGACCTGAACATTTCTGTTGGGCCCAGGATCAATATCATGCGTGGCAGTAGTTTTGCCCGGTGGGGTAGTCACATTGGTATCTGCAAGTATTTCAATCGTGTTCAAAATTTCTAAAAACGTATTTTCAATTTTCATGTTTTGAGTTTGATCTCTTTTATTTATTTACTACTCTGGAGATCTCCAGTCGTGCAAGCCATGGGATCTGGATGCACATTCAAATTTGTTGTTTATTTTTTTTGCTAAAAACAATCCCTAAAATCTTTGAAAAGTGCCACCCTTTGCCACGACATTACTAACGCAGTTTTCCCAAGCACTTCTAGATGTGATCCACAACAAATAGTGATATAAAGATTTTTCCAATAGACAGGCAATTAGAAGTTTAAGTCTTATATTTTGATTGTACTTGAAGCTGGCAGAAACGTTTTTGAAATGTCTCATATGGTTTGTCTTTGAAGAAAAAGTTGCCAAGTTCTTATTGGAAGACCCGATATAATTCTTTAATCTATCGACATCATTGAGAAAACACAATTTGCTTTTTCGTTGTCCATAAGAGCCGAAAACCCGTACTGTATTCCACCATAATTGAAGCCAAAACCACCTATTGTTAACTAATTCAAATCTGCTTGTGAGTAGCCTTCAGAAACTAAAAGACAAATACTGATGTTCAATTTTCCCACTGGCCCCAAGATAGAAATTTCAGAGAAAAAACTATTGAACAGTTAGTTGTTGAGAAACATATTCAAGCCGGAAGACCATAAGATCCAGCTATAAAAACATCCAAAAAACAAAAATTTAGAAAACATTAGAAATGAGAAAAAAATATTTGTATATCCAACCCAAAGACTCTACCTACTGTCCTCATCAAGTTAAGTATATTTAATGAATAAGTGAAACAAATAAGTTTTTATCAATCCCATCACAAATATTCGAAATTTAAAGGTATTTTTTAGCAACGTGAGCCTAATCGTATATGTATGTATATTTTATATAACACGTTTTGTTTATTAAGATTTTATCTTATTTTTCCCTATAGAAGTTAAGGTTTTATCTTAAAACTGATTCTGGTGCTTGGCTCTTACTGTTTTTGACTTATTTAAAAGTTATACCATTATACTTACAGAGTAGTTATAGTTAAAATAACACAAAAACAAATGATGCAAAAAAGAACAAAGATGAAAATAAAGTCCTAAGGGAAGAAGAAAAGTTAAATTAGATTTCATTTCAAAATAAACCTTCAAAGAAATTTTTGTTTATACACTTCAAAAGCTTGAATGTGTTAGGTTTTTCACTTCCAGTCAACCTTTTTATCATTCCACACCGTAACAAGAACATAAAAGCAATTAAACTTTTAGACCGTAATCAATGAAGAAAGTTTCATTAATCAAAGGATTGTAGTATGTCATCTCCAGAAAAGCACTCTTCTCAATGAAAATTTTCGAATGGTGTTTGGTCCAGACATTAGCAAATAAAAGTAATATAAATGATATTCGAAAGAAAACATAAGCTCTCATGACCGGAGGGCTTGTCAAAAATTAATCAAATCAGTTGGTTTAGTGCTTCGTAGTCTGTCTATGAAAAACTAATCTTTGTCGCCTTGTAAATTTGTTATAGCAGAATTGAAGGATTGAAAATCTGGCACAATGACACTTATGTGAAGGATGAGCTTCGATTGAAGAGAAATTTTGAAATAAAAAGTTAAATTGCCATCACTTTCCACAAAACAGTCAGTCATCTGTCAACCACATTTTCTTTGGACTTTTAATCTTATGTTGGGCTATCATCACGATTAGCGACGTAAGGGGTCTTCCAATAAGAGCTTCTATTTTGAATAAACTTCAAAAAAACTAATGCATTGTCTCGGCCAGCCATTGCGGAACGATAAGTTTGAGCATCTCGGAGAGATAAGTGATGTAAAGAATCAAGCTCTAGCTTGTCGCTCAAGAACAATTGAGAAAACTGCTGTGGTATGAATTTTTTGAAACTAAGGTTGGGGCAACTGAAAAGCGTATGGATTGCGCTATCTAACCATGATTTTTTTTTGGCCAGAACTGGAAGACGTTGATGGGCCCGACGCTTATTTTTAACAAAGAGGCGCTACGTACCGTACAAGCAACGATACTACCGTTCTTTGAGTTGAATATATTCCTGACCGCGTGATTTTCTTTTATTACAATAAACCACTGAGAACTTACGATTTAACACGTTAGACATTTTTTCTTGGGGCTTCGTGAAAGATAAGGCATAAGAAATTTCAAGAAGAGAATATGATCATGCAAGCGTAGCCGTGGTGGCCATTGTACTTAGAAGTATTTTATGAGTCTAAAGAAAGAGAACGCACAGCGGATAAGTACAACCAACTAGGTCAAGAGCGACATCAAACGCTGGTATAGATGTAATTTTTTAGTGCTAGTCATGGCATGGTATGGGTCAATAGGTCATCATTAGCTTCAATATCCCCATAGAGGGTAACTGATTCAGTAAAAGTCAGTGCGGTAATCACAGCCAACAGGACAACACACATGGACTTAGACTGATCGACTTTAATGTGGAGCCAAAATACACCATAGTTAGCACTAGATCTAATCTTTCATCCCTACGAATTGACAGTGCTGTAACACCAGTCTTGCTCCGTGAAAGAACGAACGAGAACTAAGAGTACTGCCCGCTAATTCTGGAGACAAAATGGAATAGAAGGAAAAACCGATTCAGAGGGCAGGCGAAGGATAGAGTATATTGAGGTAAAGTTGGAAAGTTCTAACGAACCAACCCGAATGGCAAAAAAAACTTTCTCTAGATGTTGATACAAGCTCCGAACTGAAGAAGTTGTTGTTTTGAAACGATCAGTTTTTTTTCCAAACGATATCAGAGTTCATTTGGAATGATTAGCAGAATATAGCTGAGAGCATAATCAAGTATATGCATTAATTGAACAAGTTTTGCGAACAAACGGATCGGCTTCCTTTAGGCACTCAAAAGACTTCAATTAGTCCAAGCAGCAAAATGACGGCATTACTTTCGCAAATAAAAGACTCTATGACTACAAAGAATGTAAAAGACTTATAAAAGACTTCCAAGATTGCAACCATTCAAAAAGTATTGCATCCTTTTGACTTCAGGTCTTTTGACTGCTGTAGACGATTGGTTTACTAAAGACCTCAAAATTAACTGGGATTTTTTTTTTTATAAAAGCGAAGTACTAACATGAAGCCAAAATATTCGAAAGATAAGTCTTTTTCAACATTTAACTGCAATACAGAAAAGAATGTATTCTCTTACAGCTCTGCTGGATAGCAATAAACAACAACATCGACTCTTCTTTAACGTTGCAGAAATAAGAGCTTACAACAATAACAGTTCATTTTTTTCTATCAATGAATCGTATTTTTGAAGTTAAGCCTATTATCAAGGAACCAAGGATACATTCCCAAAGCCGAATCTCATCTTCGGCAAAATGAAGTAAAGAAATCGAATTCGAAACAAATCAGTTTGGTTGCCTTGCTAGTGGTGTTCGGTTCGTCAGCCTATATCAATTAAGTATCTAAGAGTATATCTTGTGCAAAGAACCTGTCGTGGTCAACGATTTATTATTTTGCGATTGTGCCGGGAAAAACACATTAGGCTTGTACTGTTGTTTTTGTTTGACTGTCATCTGTGCGAGTGGCAACTGTCAACAGAAAGCGAACGACAAATAACATTACTTTTGTTGGAGAACTGAATTCAGTATGTTGAATGCTGCTCTGTTTCGAAATAGGACTAATTTGTAAGTTATTGTGTGTTTTCCTTAGGCGTGTGGTTTTGATTCTGGCTATACATTTTTCGAAGTTTATATTTCTTAACAGCTGTCAATCGATTTATGCTTAACTAGATGACCCGCCCGGCGTTGCTCGGACCTAAATTATTTAAAAATTGTCAGGAGCACCCGCTGGACCAAGATAAAAATGGTTGCTGTGGGTTATCCTTAGGAGATAAACATATGCTGTCGCGGACTTTTTTATTCATATTTTTAAGATATACAATTCCGAAGCACATAAATTTGATCTATCTCGTAAGGTGCCAGCGTTTGCAATGTAAGCGCAGAAAAATATGTTTGTTACGACATCACATTCCAAATCTTTGAATTTCTCGGCTTTTCTCTGCTATAATATGCATGTATCATACATATAAACCTTCCTCTTGAATCATTCTATTCATTAAAACCGCATCAAAATCCGTTGAGTAGATTTAAAAATCTAAGCATACATAGAGACATAGGGACAAAGAAAGTAACTTTGTTTTATACTATGTAGTGATTGTGATAGTGATGATTTGATGTGCCAATTCATCGTGGAAGAACTGAAGCCGCACGACTACTGGGCACTGCATACAATTTGTAAATTGTCTCGAAACGAGGTCGCTGTTGACGAGTTACGACCAAGATCGGACAACCGCAGGACTATTTTTTGTGGGGTAGATATAAGTCGCTTGTCTACGTAGATAAGCCTTAGACGATTTACGATTTGGAAGAGAGTTTTTGCTAACATACGACCTATATGCCGGAAATTGGGTCTTTCGACAATAATTTATTCGATCCAAGAGCCGAGGTCACTTCTCCAAAATCATTTCCAGAGCGCAATGGGACACCTTAAGCTTTATAATAAAGCTGAATTCTTGGCCATAACATTATATTATATGCGTTTTATTTTTTTTCCTTGAAAACCATACGTTTAAATAAACAAATTTTATAAAGGTTTGACCTACATTTATTGCTTTAGCTTTGAACCATAGGCTACTTTTAAAGCTGTTTTCTGCGCGAAACTTCGAAAGAAAATCAGTATTCTATTTCAACAGAATGACATTAGTCATTTTACGCCTGAATAGCGCTTTAAAATACTAAAAACTTATTTCCAATTGGACCCGTTTACAAGGTCCAATGCAAACGGACTCAGTGGTATGACTTTTTTTGCTAAAAATTAGAAGTGATTTTCGGCATCTTTTCTGACAAGGCGTGTCTTCGTCTCGACAAACAAAATTGCAGTGTTTTGGTGCTCAGAAACCCACAGGAAATTGGCAAGAAGCAAGCGTATCCACAGAGAGTGACAGTGTGGTGGAGTTGTAAAGTGGTGGCTTCATTAAAAGCTGGCAATAAATCTTCGACCAATGCTCAATAAGACCCAAGAAATCCTTGAGCTTCGATCAGAAGCCTTTAATGAGGTCTTGGAAAATTAGAGTGACATAATGCACTACTGCGAAGGCAGCCACTCAAACGACGTTAAAATTCACAAGTAAAGAGAATACTAAAAAAATAATAATTAAAAAGGGTGGTGCAGCCACGGGGCCTAGCGCATTCCGCACAGCAATGACTTATGAGGAAATGGAGGGTACGTACAATTTTCTGCCTATACCGAACGGCTAATCGAGAAACCGCTTTTCATGACAATGAATTTACTAATAGAGGACTTGCCAGTTCCTCACGAGAGGCGAAACATGTGGAAAAACAATTTAGCTTCTGTTGAGAATGTTTGCTTTACACAGAAAGTAAATTTAACTTTCTACATTCTACATGATTTTGAAAAAGAGACTTGTAAAATAAACCTGCACACAACTACTTCTTATTTGTTTGTAAGAGCCTGTGTTACGCCGAACTCCCACATAACAGGCAGATAAGCCTTGAATTCCAGAAACATAAACAAAATTTTTTATCTATTGGTCTTTGAATACGCCAGTCCTCTGACTGTAGTTACACTGAAATGAAAAGCGCTTTCTAGCTTAACTGTTCATAATTGGCATTAGATTATAGGTCTTTGAAAGTCGTAAGGCTCTAAGGTACCTTCAGCTTTATTGCGTAGCCATTTTTGTTTTTTATTTTGCTTTGTATTCGATGTGGAATGTGTAATGCTCCGTTTTAAAATGGGTTTTTCAAAACAAAGAATAATTTCTTCATTTGAGACGAGGAATTGTCATTTCATGCGTCATGAAAATGCGTTTCCATTCTTTTGTTGCATATTTATTTATGTAAACGTCATTTCATAAGTTCCAAATAACAAAACGAGAACGTCATATGACTACAACTCATATAATAAGACTTCGATTCTATACGCGTCAGTAAAAACGCAGTGAAATGAGATATGAAAAATGCCCATACCGAGCCTTAAAAAATGCGATCAAGTATAGGGTGGATCATAGCCACTAGGGTTAGGTTAGGTTGGATGGGAAGAGCAGCTGCAAGCGGCAGCACCTCTCAAGATCCATTGTACTCCCCGATAAAGATGCAGTGGATAGAGATGCAGAGGAGAGGTGTGGTAGAGAATTGGGTTTGTGACTGGGTTATTGGGATTGGAAACCTCCACTGAACCATTTGGAGCCGTGAATGAATTAAGGGACGCTATTTAGCCTAGTGGGAGGTTAGAGTTGTCACCCAGATTGTCGAAGAAGCATTCTTCAAGGGCTTTTTTTCTTGTCACAGCCACTTGAATAATTAAAGTTAAAAATTGATCCAAGGAATAATCGGCAAATTTCTTTGAAAGGGTACATCCATTAAAACCTTTAGCTCTTTTGTACGGTTTACTTTTACATAATTATATTTGTAAAAATTAAAAAGAAGTTTAATAAATTCCGTTGAAAATGAACTAATAATAAACCAAAAATGCTATTAAAAGAGTAGATTATAACAAAATCAATAAATAAAAGTTATAATATGCAGAAATATGTTCAACAATCAATATATTGGTACGTGAAGCATAAACGAGTGAATCTCTCTCGTATTTTTGAGTTGCATTGTATTTTTATGAACGTTTTATGAACGTTTGAACGTTGAAAATGTAGTGTGTATGGAATTTGCATGACATAATTTCCATAATTATTATTAGATATGAAATGACAAATTACTAACATAAAGCGGCTGTGGGCTTTCTGGTTCGTCGCTTTCATTTAACGCTCTGCGAATATTTTGACGATGCACACGAATTGCGTCGCATTTCGGCATTGCTCACATATGAACGCGCAGAAAATCTACAGATCAATGAATTTGGCTTCAACAAAAAAAGAAGGCCGCTAAAAAATTTAAATCAAATGTTACCAAGAAAAAATTTTCTTCCGCACGAATAAATATTGCTTTTCGTCACGTACCAATATATCGATGCTAATTGGTGGTCTTTTAACCACTGGGAGGATATTGGTTCAAATAAAATGTTCAAGTGACCTAAATATGATCTTTTCCTTTGAATTACATACATTCAATAAATCCACTTGCACAAATTTGGTTTTTATGATTTTTCCCTATTATATTGAACATTTTTCTTACAAAAATCAAATTCTTCTAAATAAATTTCTAATTTAATTCTTTGTTTTTGTCTGAGAAAGGACATTACAGCAAAATCTGCACTTGAAACTAGAAAAAATGATTATCCATTCGAAGACTTAAGCTGGATCAAAAATATATGTGTAAATGTATATTAAAATTAAAACTAAATTTCCATCAAAAATTAGACTTTTTAGAAATACAAAAACGTTTAAGAATTATAAAGACAGTCATAGTTCTCTCCGGCATAGAAGAATAGTTTATCTTTGTTTATTTTCCATTTTGGTTTTTAAATTTAATAATTTTTTTTTTTTCTAAAGTAGAACAATACATTTAAAAAACTACCACAGTTAAGAAATTTTCAGATGTATTTATATTATATTTTATAATAATAAAAAAAAATTAAACACCGACATTAAGTAGTGTAAGTATACAATAAAAGCGGTTTAAATGTTGAAACTAGTTCTTCAGGCTATAATATTTCAAATCGCAGAAGGTTAACAAATTTACTTTGTTGAAAGTAGAGAAAGGATTATAGAAAAAACAAGAATACCGACATTAAGACTACCAACGAAATAAAAATAAAAACCCAGGAAAAGAACAAAGAAAAAAAAAAATAAAACCAAACGTAAGCCAAAACAATAAAGATTCACTGTGTCCTAAAAAAATTATATTTGGTTTTTCCTTATTCAATTTAAAAATTCAACGAGTTATGCAACAACATTGTGTTAAAAACTTTGTAATTTAAACAAACAAACAAAATTTTTTTTATGTTTATTTATACCGGAGTTTTGGGAAGTTTCCGTCTTGTTGGCGATGCCGGTGATTTGTCTGTGGTTTCGGGGTCTGATCATACAATGCAGAGTAAATAATAAAGAAGAAGACAAAAAATTCGAAAGAGAAATGACGTTTTGTATGGACATCAAAAAACATAAAGAAAGAGAGATCAAAGTAGAAGAATAAACATTTAACATCAAACTCACCTGCAACAAGACCCAAACCAACAGGGCCGTCACCAGATTTACGGGGTCCACTTTGATGGCCACCACTGTTGCCAGGTGGAAGATTTTCGTCAAAAAGATCACACATACGGAAGTCAGTGGCGTGTTCGACGAGCAATTCAACTATGTCGCCGGTGCGGTCCATTATTGAACAAACCTCTTCGAAACTGCGATCGATTAGTGACATGCTATTCCATTCGAGTATCTGCAATTTCGACAGGATAACATTGTAATAAGGTTGAGACCATATTTATTAAGGAAAAACAAAAAAGAAAAACATTCTGCTGCATTAGCACATGCTCAAAAGTCAAAACAATATTCCAATAATATTTTCTTGAAGGGACAAGGAGTAGTGTCTATATGCACCCACGGCCACGGCGTGAATCGTATTGGTTCGTTTAACACGCCTTATTGCATTCGTTTGAGTTGCGCGAGTTGGGTTTAGAATGGAGGTGGCAGTATGACTTTGTTTCAACTTCGGCAGTAACTACACATAAACACTAGCGTGGTTTTCTTACTGTTTTTTTTTCTAGTAGCTATTGTCATTTACAAGATAGGGGCGAAAAAAAGATTTTAAGAAAAACTTAGGTTAGGTGACCCGTACTACCTCGCCAGTGTGCGTTACAATTCCACCGCAATAAGCACTTTTGTAGAGCATTCAATTCTAAAAAAAACCTACTAATGTCCTAGACCAGGTGTGGCCAACTTGACTGGACCCAAGATCTCTTGTTCACTAACGAGACCCTGTGCGATCTACCAATTACATACTATTAGAAATCTTAAATGAAACAGCATGTTTCGGTACACAATCATGTAGCATTTTTTATTTTACTAAGCGAAAAAACATAACTGTGAAAATTATACTTAGTACTTACTACTTAACTACTTATTTACCTACAAATATATTAGTGTGAGCATTGAGTCTGAATATCTTCCACTAGATTAGCATAATCTGGTTTGTAGTTGGAGATTGTCAGCCTTAAAGAACCCAATGTATAAGCGTCTGTCAAGCGAAAACGTAGTAGTAGGAAAACGCTGACTCACATAAATTTATGTTGAACCTAGACACGAATGAAGTTGTTCAACACATTTCTTCAAATTTGGATATTTTTCGTTCGAAACCAATGCCCAGAAATCTTGACCAGAGGATGGACCTTGCTTAAGAAATATGTATGTCGCTGCGCAGAGTAATAATTCCGTTTTGTAACATCATGTGCTCCATTTGAAATGTATCTGCAAATTTTGTAGCCAATTATAGATATCACTATGATCAATGGAATTATTGAACGGATAACTGATGAATTGAACCTATCAATTTTTCTGAAATCACCAAAGTGAATTTCGAAGTCTGCTACCCTTGCCTTAATTTCTGTCGTATATTTCTCAGAAATGAAGTTGTAGGTAGGATGTTTTTTTCATATGATCCCTGATGTTAACAAATTGTTCAAATTTTTTCTTCTCTATGTCAACTATATCATAGACGCTGTTTGACATTGAAACGCTGCAATAGAACTCATCATTTCTATTAATGTTTTATTCTTGCCTTGTAGATTCAGATTTAATGTACTCAGTTTTCCAGTAAAATGTGCCAAAAAGGCTAAATCACATTGCTAGTCTAAATCACACAATTTCTGATAATTATCACCCCTTTCATCAAGAAATTTTTATATTTCGTCCATTAGATCTCGAAATTTTTGTAAAAACTTGCCTAAACTATGCGAACATGCGCTGTGCTAGTAGGCACATTAAGAAAACAGATATCATGATTCATGAGGCACACTGACGAAGATATGTACATGTACATTGTACATATAAGTATAAACACAATTTGTGGCTGATTTGTTTCGAAGTAACGGGCGTATGTATACAGGGTGTCCCGTACTTCGTGTACCATCCTTTGGGGTGTGATTCTTGGTCATATTCTAAGAAAAAAATGTATGACAGTAAAGCTCAATTCTCAACTTTGACATCACTTTTTGACAATTTAAGAAAAGGCTAACTTTGGTGTACCCTGACCTATGTTAAATTCAATATCTCTGTCAATACTGGTGATAGAGACCTAATTTTAGACTTAATTTTTTGTAAAAATAACAGCCTTTAAGACTGTATTTAAGTTTAGCTTCCAAAGGTTAAGGGTTGCCAGATTTTCAATTTTAAGTGCTGTTCAAATTTTCTTCCCGAAACAAAGTTTTGACTTTGAGGTCATTTTTTTGCAGAAAATACCTGATAAACATGGAGTTTCTTTATTTTTTACAGATGTATTAAATAATAATAAAAAAAAAACTTATTAGTAAGTGCATCTAAAAACCCATAGATTTTATGATATTTGAAAAAATACAAAATGGGTAAAATTAAAAAAAAAAGATTTTTAAATTTGAGGATTCTTTGAATAAAACAATAATATGGGCACTTTAAGTAATTTTTTTATGCATTTAATACAAATACAGTTATAACTTAAGGTTAAGGGTTTGAAAATCTGGCAACCCTTAACCTTTGGAAGCTAAACTTAAATACAGTCTTAAAGGCTGTTATTTCTACAAAAAATTAAGTCTAAGATTAGGTCTCTATCACCAGTATTGACAGAGATATTGAATTTAACATAGGTCAGGGTACACCAAAGTTAGCCTTTTCTTAAATTTTCAAAAAGTGATGTCAAAGTTGAGAATTGAGCTTTACTGTCATACATTTTTTTTCTTAGAATATGACCAAGAATCACACCCCAAAGGATGGTACACGAAGTACGGGACACCCTGTATGTTTTTAAGCAAGGTTTTCTAGTAAAAAGCGCAAAGTAGACAGTTTTTCTAGAACTAATTGTTCAAAATAGGTGACCACAATGGTAAATGTTTTTATTGAAACTATTTAAGACTGTGTCTGGTCTACCTATTTATATTTTCTGCTTTGCCACGATCGACCTGTTGGCCACCCCTGTCCTAGACGATACCATAAAATGCCTCTGAGCTGTAGAAAAAGTTTAAGTTTACGTATACTTTATACGGGAAATATTTGCATGCCTTCAACGAGTACTAAATATTAATATTAAGGGTTCAAAATTTGAGGGAATTTTTTTTGGGAATTAGTAAAAAAAAAAAAATATTTCAAAAAGCTTCCTAATAAACACTCTGTTCGGTGTCCAAGTAATTACTGCCATTTATTTTGGGTTTTGGATTTTTCCTTCTTCAAGACCGGTACCATGAATGTTTCAAAGAAACCTTTGATGATTTCTTCAGGTTGATACAACACCAGAGCACAGTTGATATCAAAAATTGAATCATTTTCGAATGTACCCGTCGCACTGGAGTTTATTTTAGTTTTTGCAGTTTCGAAAGGTTCCTTTCGAACACCATCTGGGGCTGTGGCCACATTAGTCTTTACAACTTCTAAAGCTTTCTTCCGAATGTCCTGCTCATAATTTCCATTTGCATTTTGTGTGTATAGATTAAATATTCGAGTTAGGAAATTTCGAATATTTGGCCATATAAGCCTGAATTTCGTTATCCTCACATGCGATCAACTCACACACACCGTCAAAGATTGGTGCACGGAATTCGGGATTGTTGTCAATTGCATTGCCAAGGGCCGGGGTAACTAGACGGAAATCAATGAGATCTTTAGGGTTGCGACAAAATCCTGGAAGTAAGCCCCAAAGCTGACAGCACAATAGTTCATATGTATGCGACATGGAAACATTCTTTTCCTGGGAATACTGATTCAATTTAGTGTTGCAGACCAGAGCCTGTGCAAGAATGACGTCTTTAAAGGACTTAAATGTCGCCCCAGTTGCTCCTTCGCGTAAAAAAGGCAAGAGCCAAGATTTCTCTAGCAACACTTCGCCTTTAGAATTAGTTAGAGGAACAGTCTTAAGTACACATTCTGGACCCATTGACTTGATGGAAGAAATGATTGAAAGTTCGATGTGAATGCGTAGGGTGATTTGTGTGTCGTAACGGTTGGTAAAGTCGCCAGTGGTATCATTAGTTTTTTGCTGTTTATGGTAAAAGCAGCTCAAAGAAGTCAAAAGTACCTACCCCCTGAAGAATACGCCACAAATATCGAAAACAATCGAGAATGTCAGAATAACATACTAGGCCACATCCTCAAACGGTCGGTGCTGATAGTACTTTGTTGATCAGGTTAATTTATATTAGTTCCGGGTGCACGGAACTGTTCCGCAAATTTTTGATTGACATAACCTGGTTTGACACATTCTTGAAGTATTAAATCTACCTTTTCTCTTTTACCTAATTAGCTTATGAATAGTTTAAATTGCCGTCCCCCTGCCATAGAACAAGTTCAACTTGCCATATGCAAACTTAAACCAAGTAAGATTAGTGGTGCAGATGGCATTGATGCCGAACTTTTCAAGGCATCAGGGGATCAGTTGAAAAGTAGCATGCACCAAGTGATCTGCATGATATGGTCGGAAGAAAATATGCCCTATCAATGGAACCTCAGTATCGTATGCCCGATCCTAAAAAAGGGAAACCTTAACAACGGGTATAAGATTTTGCCTGCTGTAATATTTGAACTTCTGAAACCCCACGTCGACAACTTGGTTGGTTGTTAACAATGTGGTTTTAGACCAGAAAAGTCCACAATAGACCATATTTTCACATCACGGCAGTATTTGAAAAAAAAAACCCAAGAATATAATATGGATATACAGCATCTTTTTATCAATTTCAAGGCTGCATACGACAGTATTTACAGAGACGAGCTGTACAGAGCCATGTATAGTTTCAGCATCCCTACAAAACTCATATGACTATGCAGGATGACTTTGGAGAATTCACGCTGCTCCGTCAAGGTCTCTAGAGAACTCACCGAGACCTTTGATGTCGAAAAGGCTTCCAGTAGGGCGACAAACTGTCATGTGATTTCTTCAACCTCATAGAGGAACAATATTTCAAAAATCTGTACAATTACTGACCTACGCAGACGGTATTGACGTAATGGGAAGAAGGAAGTGTGATGTCACAGGTGCTTTTGCGAACATTGAAATAGAAACGGCAAAAGTGGGTTTGATGGTTAGTGAGGGTAAAACGAAGCATATGTTATCATCAAACAAGGACACAGAACATCGGCAAATTGGACAAAACGTCACAATAGACAGACATAACTTCGGGGTAGTACTACAGGACTTCGTCTACTTAGAATTTACTATAGACACGGATAACAACATCAGTGAGGAGATCAAACGGAGAAAAGGTAAAGGTATCCTTTTAGACCTTAATGAAGCCAGTCCTGTTTTACGGTGCGGAAGCATGGACTTTATCGAAAACGGATGAGGAAACCCTTGGTCATTTCGAAAGAAAAATACTCCGAGTGATCTTTAGTCCCGAATGCGAAGACAATGTGTGGAGAAGAAGATACAACAACCAGCTGTATGAACTATACCGTGACATGGGGATGGCTAGAAGAGTACGCATCGTGAGGCTACGATGGTTAGGTCATGTAGAGCGGATGGACCCAAACGCTCCGGCTCGTCGGGTGTTCGAAAGCACATTGCAGGGAAATCGCGGAAGGGGAACCCCTCGTCTTAGGTGGCGCAATCAAATGGAGGAAGACCTCAACCGACTTAGAGAGGAAAACTGGAGAGAGCTCGCCCGAAGTCGAAGTCGTTATAGAAGGATGTTGGTTGAGGCACATGTTCACCCCGAACTGTAATGCCCACCTAAGTAAGCATAGGTTATAGGAAACAGAAGTTATTTGTATTTAGAACCTTTTCACTATCGTTGTCACGAATAATTTACTTAAGAGTCTCTTCGGCTTTTATTTCGGTTTTATCAGAACATTGACGAATGTGACAAGACGTCAGAATAGAGAGACATAAGTTTATGGTAGTACAGGGCTTTGCCTACCTTATCTACTTTAGACACAGAGAAAAACATCAGTGCGGAGATCTAACGGAGATTTGCTTTGCCAATCGTTGCTCCTTTGGGCTAAGAAGGCAATTGAAAAATAAGTCCATCTCTTTTGAAAAAAAAGGTAAGCCTTTATAAGACCTTGATCATCCAAGTCCTGCTTTACGAAGCGGAAACATGGACCTTATCTAAAGCGGATAAAACGAGAAATATTGGATCGCGTATGTGAAGACAATGTGTGAAGAAGATTCTAAAACAAACCGTGGAATGTGCATGGCATAACTAGTACCCTACGCATCGAGAGACTAGGATGGCGTTGAACGGCTGGGAAATTTAGAGCGGATTTGCATGAACGTTCCGGCTCGACAGGCTTTCGAAAGCAATCAAGTTTAAGAGGACCACAAAATCGAGCTTAATTGAAATTGTTGTTAAAAAGTTATAGAGTCCACGCGAGTAACTTAACAGCATAGACATTAAAATTGGTATGGTATTCTGCTGTAGAAATAATGAACTTGAATATCTGGAACTTATAATCACATCAGAGAACCTTATTGCCCAAAACAAAGAAATACGACTATTGCGTCTTTTTACTTCAAACGCCAATAAAAAGCTTCAGACTGCGAATCAAAATTTGTAGCACGTTCGGTTTGCATTTAAGTTTTGTCACATGTCAAATAAGACATAACCCAAATAACTTACGCACACATGATGATTGACTGCCATCTTCACTTATATCAAATCAACAAGGCACAGCTGTCTTTAAAAAGTAAATACCTACCGTACGATGAGCTTACTGTTCTTATCCACTATTGCAATCTTTTCTTTTCTATACTCCCATCACTATTCGATATCACCGCATAAACGTAACCAACAGACACTTTCACATTACGCACAATTTGTCGCGTTTGATTATTGTAGATGAAATCTTCTTTGGGGGTTAATTTTATACTACTCGTAAGTCAATAAAAACAAAGTTTATCCATGTCATGCTTGTGCGCATGTAATGTGTCAATTGGAAGCACCATAAACATTTATATTCTGAGCTTGCATTTCACTTTTATTTTCGTAAGCACGCAATCCCCCAAGAAGTATTTGTCCACAGGAGGGAGTGTGATTTTTGAAAAAAAGAAAAATTTTGTAAAAGTATCAGAAATTCGAAGAAACTTTTTGAGTCAGGTAACAGGGATGGCAGAGCTTTGTTTAAAAGGAATTCAACAGTGAAAACCAAAGGTAGAACGTTAAAGGATGTTTTCTTAGACTCGTAGTTTTCAATCTGGCAATACTTTTTTCGGAGTTGGTATTTTTGACAGCCGTCATTTTATTCTTAAATGCTTAAATTTTTTCAAGCCAGCGAGCGGTGGCCATTTGCCCAAAGTAATTTTTTAAATATGGTGGCAGTTCTTAGCGATAACATTAAATAATATTCGTTCTATTTCATACTGAAAACCACACGCCACATTACAAGTGAATTTCACTTGCAATTCGATTTTGCAAGGAATGTAACACCACCTTCTATTTCAAAAGCTTGCCTTTGGTGTTAATTCAATCATTTCATGTTTAGAATCTTGAATCTGGGGTGTCTAGAAGAATACTTCATTCGAAAAAGAGATGATATCCTGGTGAAATTCATATGGTATCAAACACCGAAAGGCTACACGGGGATTACACAAAAAGAAATCTCATTAAAATTAAATTGACTCCCTATTGTGTCACCTTTGGAGGGTAGTTATGCTGTGCTTTTGTTAGCACGTTTTGTGATGGATATTCAATACAAACAAATATTACCTTATCGCCCTGTTGTAATCCATTCTTCTCAGCTGGTCCCCCAGGCACTGTCCAAACAATGTACGCGAAGAGTCTCCCATCAGCACCAGTCTTACCACCAACAACGCGCATACCAAAACCTCGCGCTGCAATAGAAAAAGAAAGAGAAAGTGAAAAATAAAGAAAACAAAAACACATTTAAACTCATTTATCCTGGTTGCGAGAGACATCGAAGAAGGAAATTACCATTGCCATTCCGAGGGTAAACGTGAGGGCTATCAGCTTAAAGGGTTTTATTATATATCCAGACAGAGGTCGAAAATTTATAAGGTTTACCCGTTGTGCAAAGTTATGGTTCGCATTTCCAATTTAATGATATATTTTCAAGCTTAAGGAAGCGGATAGCAGAGGATATGGAAGGACGCAGGCATAACGAAATTCGATTTCTTTTTAATGCCATTAGCTCCTTTGGTGCATGATATTCATGGGGATATTTTTGAGTGATATGCAATGTCTTGAAAAAGGATTTAACGAAAGCGAAGGCGATTCCGGATCAATAAATATATTTATGAAGGTTCATCTTAGATGATGAGTTTTTTTTTCAGCGGAAAGCGTAGCTCGGGTTAAATGATTTAAAATAACGACTTTCGAATGGAGATATTATGTATATATTCCTGTTTCTAGTGGAAGGAACTGTGGAAATTATTTCGAAATGGGACACATTGGGTTTAAGGGGTTCCACTTGAAAATGTTTTGTTGTAAGGAAGAGCTTAGATAAAACGTGGGTGGTATTTTTACTTCTTATTTAGACAATTCACATCAAGCGATGTTTTTTTTATGAGGATACAGGATACACGATAAGGACCTCATAATTCCTCTTCATGTGGGGAAAAACTTTATCTTTTTGATTAATTTAAAGAGAGCAATTTACATTTTTGATTCAAAATGAAGAAGTAGAAGGCACATTTTTTTTTTGAAATTGGGACTTGTTTCAATAAAAGTCGTTTTTTCAAAACTCGAAACAAGGTTGAATTATTAAAAAACAAATAAAATCAAAGGATTACGATGTTTGCCGCTTTCACATCTGAAAATCAAGCTTGTTTTACGAAACAGACCTTTGGTAAGATTTTTGTGGTTATTTTATTATGAAAGGGGTACTTCCATGGCTTCCTGATAGGAGCACCTTCTTTTCCTTTTCCCGACGTTGCGATCAGGAAGGGATAGTAACTCTTCCACTTATTTCCTTCACACTAGTGGGCCGCCCATGGAATTGCCGCGTTGACCACAAAATGCGTCTCCAAAACTTCATATTCGAGACCAACCAAATGCAATTCCAAAGGGAGTGAGTACTTTTTTTCTTTCAAAATTCGCTCCTCATTGCACAAGTTTTCAGTTTTCTGTTCTTTTATCGACTCTAACTCGTTCAAATACTGATGAAAGAATGTCAAATTGTTTAACTAAAGTGCGGTAATTCAGTCCCAGATTTCGTTGCATTTGTCTGTACTCTAGTGATTTGGTCTGCCCTTTTTCGTATTTGTTCGCAATAGTGTTAGAAAGTTGTATGATACTGTGCTTTCTGGGGTCTCTGGGTCTTTCCTTCGAACACGGCAGTACCTTCTGAGTCGGTTGTGCTCTATTTTACTCGTGGCGTAATGGATAGTGTGTCTGCCTGCTACGGCGGAGGTTTGTTGTTCAAATCAACCTGTCATACCTGTTTTTCCCAGGTATTGCCTTTCGAGAGGAAGTGGTCAGTCCTGCGACAGTAGATTAATTGCCAAGAAAAGCGCTTTCTTGATGAGTAGTTTGGAATCGGAAGAGAAATTCTAGGTCCCCTCCATTACCTCACAAGGGCATGGCTGTGAGAAAGGCGCTGAGCCACGGGGCTTACCGCTCTGTTGCGCCACCCTGTGTATTGTATGAGTGTGGTATTTTTGATCTCAGGACGTTCACCTCTTAAACGACCAAGCTTTGTTACTCGTGCCGTCATACCAAACATCTTCATCTCAGTTTTCAGTTGCCGTCAACTTACTCTCATAATTTTTGTAGATTGTCCAGCATTGTGATTAGGGATTGAGTGAGTGAGTATGAGTTCTGGACGCAAGGGTGGAGAGTCTTCCCGTCAGTTTGGGGCATTCTTTGTTCACAGAAGGTGGCGGAGCTCTCTCGCCACTTCACCAACAAAATCCCCTCCTCGATGATTGATAATGATCACAAGTTGTTTCCCTGTTGACAACGCAGATATTTAATTTTTTCATTCAAATAAATGTCCAGAATAAGAATGTTTGAATCAGAAAGCAGGTAACACAGGTACTCGCCTTTTTTTTTGAGCAATAGATTTTTTATATTTTTTTTTTTTATTTTTTTATATTTTTTTTATATGCTAATCTGGAGAACTCCAGGGTAGCAGCCTTCCCTTTTTTCTGTGTTGCAGTAGTGGAAATAAGGTGTTAGTTATTTCACATATATGCAATACGTTACCCACTACCTTCTAAAGCTTTTACCCATACTTGAAGTGTTTCTTGCAGGATTTAGGATCCCCATTTATGATGGCTCCATCGTCAGCAGAGACTAGTTGATGAACTTTATCTTCCAGCAGGTTGTCAAGGACTGTGATAAGGTGAAAAGGGCTCCTTCCATGGTTTATACTTAGTTTAACTTGGAATGCTTCAGTGACTCCAGCTGGATACCTTAAGCTCGTCACTGCTTTTTCCTGAATATCCTCAATCATCCACACACAGGCTTCTGGAACTCCTCGTTGTCTGAGGGCCACCCACACTAAATATCGTGGCTGTCAATTGTACCTACTCTTTTTTGAAATCAACCAGCAGAACATGTAAAACCCTTAATTAATTACGGTGTATTTCCATCAGAATATTAATTCTTTGAAGTGAATCTGTTATTGACGCGGCAAATAGTTTTGTAAATTTTCACAGTCAGCATCCTCCCGTTCAACGATCTTCAAAGAGTGGAACATCAGCTTGGTTGAAAGGCAATTATAACAATTTCGTGTATATCCCTTGCCTCTGAGCATTGGTAGAAGTTAACTGATAGTCCACCTAAGCAATGAAGGGAGATGCTTAGGTAGACTATCACCTCTTATAAGTATGGTGATGAGAGTGAGAATCATGAATCATAAAAGCCCGGCACCCCCTTTTTTTCCAAAGAAAAAAAAACATATCTCGTTCGGCCCAACACCTTTGCCTTTTTGGAGGTTATTCTGGTTAAGTAAGGTCCTTATTCCGGAAAAGAAGTTTAAAAAGTCAACACAATACTGTCAACATCTGTGCATAATTTTTCCGTCATCCAAAAGAATCAAGAAGCTATCCTTCTGCATCATCAATGAACTTCGGCGATTGAATCTCCCAAACATTTCTCCTCCTTTGAGCGGCTTTGAAGATGGTTGCGCTTTTGTTTAAGTTGTTTAGTCGTTTAGTTCCTGAATAGCTTGGTTGGCATTAGCAATCGGTAAAGAAAATTTCAAAATTTCCTTTAGCTACCGATACATGTCCTCCTTTAAAGGATAGCCTTTTCATCTTTCTGATTTAAGGGACACTTTGACCAAGCTTTGATTGCCATTTTTTTCTTAATGCTTTATTACTGGTTCAGCTTCAAAATTCCACCACAATGTTTCTTTGGCTTTTTGGTTGTAGCAATGATTAGCCCCTTTTTGAACAAGTTTGCTGCTGACGATTCCACATACTTTGTGAACAGCACATTGGGCAGTATTGGTGGTGTAACACACAAATGTCATTTAATTTCTAGCCTTTTCCTTCGCCCGAATTAGACCACTTGATTCAACAAATGGGCCTTGATTATTTGATTTCGTTCACCGCCTCCATTAGAAAAAATTTCAGCATTAGACTGTGATGCTAGGCGAGAGCATAGCATGAATTCGTTTGTGAATTAGTGTCACTTTGCATTATTTCACCCGAGACCTAGTAAATTTAGCTATAAAGTGGAAGATAATCATCTTGGGTTTCATTTGCACCACTGTTGTGACAAAGAGTCGGTTTTGTTTGATGAACATAACATGGTATTCGATACGATAGGACCATGTGACTTGCACATGCTTAGGATATCCTCACCGTTTCTGGTACGAATCTCATACCTCTTGGGCAGAACTCATAACAGTCTTTTGTTTTTCAAACATGTCCCTTCAAATTTCCACCAACAAACAAAATCTCCTGATTTGGGATATTCCTTAGTAGATTGTGAAAATCCACCCGAAATGCATCTTTACTACATGTTCACAATCAATTAGGGGACCATATGCACTAACAACAATTCATGCATTTCCATTGGGTTTTCCGCAAGGATGATACCGACGCGAATCCGTTTTTACTCAAATCCGTTCCATTGTAGACCATCTTGTCTTGGCTTTTGTTTCTACACCCAAAAAACCGACTCTGTTTACTGTTTTCCGCCATTTTTTTTTTCTTAGGCACACAAGGTGTCCGTTCGCCTACTTCTCATCGTCTCTCCAATTCGAGACTTCGAACAGAAAAACTTCCAACGTTCCAATTCGCGAATGTTAAGCCTCGTCTAATCTTCGCTAGCCCACGTAGCTCTGACCTTAGAATTTCTGGTCGGTTCGGGATTAATGCGATGCGTGTCGCAGTAGTAGTGTCAATGATATTTTCAACTATTTCCATAATGCTTGAAATGTTACTCAATTTCGTGAAACACATTTTGGTATTTTGCAATCTATATGCTCTATGTTTTAAGTTTCATCTCTTTATTACTATACCGGTGATCTCCTATTGTATAAACGTCTGTGGGAAAGTATTACATGTTGTTGCGAATGTCGCTAAACTCACTTTGATATTTATTAATCGTCTTGATTTTTTTTATTAGTCTCTTAGGACAAGTGGGGAAGCTCTGCAGTTGTATTCTAACTTGTACCTGTACTTTACATATATCTGCCGAAAAACTATGTGTAACTTCACGAAAAGCTTCCAATTTTTGTTCAATGTAAGACCATAAAATTGATTCTCCTGCAAGATTTTCTGTTTAATAAGAACGAGAGCTAGCAAAGATTAAGAGGAATCGGATTCAAATTTAGATCGCCAACGGTTCATTTGATATTGTACAGTACTTACTGTCAAGATGTCGTTGAACAATGTATTACCGCGCCGTGGTAACCGTGACGTGATGGCTAGCACGTCTGCTGCTAAACCAAAAGTTTGTGGTTCGAATCCTAACAGAGGCAAAAATAAAAAAAAATAAAAAAAATAGTCCTCCGTTAGTAAATATATTTCCAATTAGAGCGCCTCCTCGACTAGCCGTTCGGATCCGGCAGAAAATTGTAGGTCCCTTCCATTCCCACACAAGACAAAGAGCTTCTCGCTATGTTGCGCCAACCTATTTACTTATTGATTTATATTTATATAACCGTCGAAGGAACATTAGCTAATTCCACCGAAATGTTTTTCCAGGCTTCCTCTTTTCACGTCCCTCCTTTACAGTTCCAAATTTGTAGTCCGGAGCTATTAGCTTAAATGTTTTTTTTTGGCACTTAGGTACTCCAATTTAATCATTCATTCAGTCATACAGAATACATCTATCCACTTTTGATTGCAAACACTTCTTTTGCATGTAGGTATGTTGTAAATTTCGTTTCAAAAAGGCAAGACGCACCCACAATTTGTCTTTAAATTAAACACATCTAAAGAACAAGATGATTGGCTTCATTGATTTTAAACATTTGTGCCATCGGGTGAATTTGGGCACTGATTGGAAGCTTCTATCTCAATCTCTTAAGCATACAAGAAAAGCCCCGAAGAGAATTTCCTTTTCAATGACACTTGAATGCTTTCACAATCAACAGGTCGTCTATTGCAAACTTAATCGCGTGGCTCCCATTTCCACGGCTGATGGGGTGCGGCATCCTTGAAATAAATTGCTTTCCAGGTCTTGTTTCCTTGGCGTTCTTTAGTCTCTCACATTTTAACCCCCTCTAAGGCACACAAAAAATATCTACAATGCTCAACCCCAACATCTCTCTTGCGAATCGGAGCTTGTATTTAGAAGGATTCACAGCGCATCAAACCTTCATCACATATACATACAAGTGTAAGTTACTGGTGTAACAACGTATGCAGCTCGTGGAACTACGAACAAAGTTGAGAGGAATGCTAAAGAGTGTTAGTTATACTTTAAGGCTTGCCAAGAATTCGCTTTCAGTTCAGAAAACAATTTCAAAAGAAATGCCCTGGAAGCATTCAATGGAACATTAAAACATTTTCTTCTTCTTGAGTTTTGAACAGCAACTTTGTGCTGGAGCTTGACATTTCACTTTGTAATACAAATGGACTGTCTATGCTACTTTAACGGATCTAACTCCATTGAAAGCATCATGCACCGTCTTTGTTGTTACGTCTTATACCCCTTCAAAGCCTATTGTGATTTGTGATAGTGTTGATAAGTCAACATCTTTTGAAAGGAATTGTATATAAATATTTCTTCAAATTGAATTGTCCTTAAATAAAGCTGAAATCGTAACGCATGAACTATTTAGACGGTATGCTTAAGTAACAAAATAGTATGAAAATCAGTTGATCCTCCCTAGCTTACGGGAGAAGACAAACACAAACGTTAGCCAGAAAAGAAACGTGAAATCAAAATGAGTGGAGAAATAATGGTTTGCACATCGGTGCAAAGAGGGTTCCACAGCTTAAACGAGCTCTCACACTATCTCGTTTTCGTCAATATATCAAATTGAAAATAAAGGGTGCAGATTAAGGGTTGCTCCGAAGCAAGCACCCTGAAAATTATCACCATCGTTATTCTAATAATCATTTTCATGGGAATTCGCTTTCCGTCTCTAAGCTCTTAAAATTCAGTTAAGTCGAATTAAAATGCGAGACGGCACACATCAGCGCCTACGAACACCAACATCAGAAATGTTTCCGTCTCAGGCACTAAGCATAGAGCCATATACCAACATGCACATCTTCCTGAGAAGGAATTTCATAAAATTCGCCCCCACAATTAGAAATGGCATGCGACGTCGTCGACGTCATGCCATAGAAGAGGAAACAGATACAGCAAGACAAAATTGGTTCTGGCGGAACACTCTTCTAGGCCGTCGAGTTTCCACTTATGAATAAAATTACGCTGAAGCATTCCACAGATATTATTCCATTTTAGATAAACGAAGTGCGGCTTTCCTTATACATTTGAAGTAAGTATATCTATCGACAGAGCTCTGGCTGAGTGTTTTTCACTGGAGATATTCCATTGAAGTTAGCTGAGCTCGTCGCATTGCCTTGAAGTACTTAGAGTTAACGAAGCAAATCGAATAGCATTGTGGAAAGAAGCACACAGCAGAATGCAATGCCGCACAAAATTATTTTTTGTTGCATACAAAATGAAAGAGAATCGCTTACGTAATGTGTTTGCAAAAGGATTTGCTTAGTGTGCTGTAGGAGGAGATGTTTAAGGATTAAATGCCATGAACGGATTTTGTTTTGAATTTTTTATTGAAAACGATGATAGGTTAGGTTAGGTTAAAATGGCTGCCAGGAAAACAACTGACACACTTAGACCAAGTATTAGGTCCATTGTGATACCATAATAAGTTAAGTGAGGAAACACCACACTTAACAGAACCATTTGGAGCTTTTGATAAAGCGAAAAAGATGCAGGATATCTGTGTTTGCCAGATCGTTTAGATCATCGAGGAAATATTTTCCTAGATGCCGTTTTCTTTTTGAGGAGAGTGCAGGACATGAGCAGAGGAGGTGTTGAATAGTCTCCTCCTCCTCCTCATCTAGGCAACTTCTGCAGAAGTCATTAGAGGGAACGCCGAGTCTTATGGCGTGTCTTCCTATCAGACAATGTCCGGTGATGACATTGATTACGGAGCTAAAGTGCAATCTGTTTATGGATAGCAAATGTCTTGTGCGTTTTGGATCTAGTCCTGGCCATAACTGTTTTGTTGCCACACACGTGGTGATGCTGTTCCACCAATGATTTGTTCTATCCATTGCCTCTTGTTTTAGCATAAGTTTACATGTAGCGATGGGTATACCAATATTCAACCTGCTGGTTGAGAGCGGTAGAACGGTTCCTTTTCTGGCGAGTTCATCGGCTTTGCAGTTTCCCATGATATCTCTGTGCCCCGGCACCCAAAGAAGGTGAATATTGAACTGTTCAGCCATCTCCTTAAGAGATAGGCGACAGTTAAGGGCGGTTACTGAGTTCGTGGAAACGGCACCGAGTGATTTGAGGGCTGCTTGACTGTCAGAGAAAATCCGGATATTCGTTGAGGATATCACGTTTTCTTTTAGCCATGATAGGACCTCCTTGATCGCCAGAATTTCCGCTTGGAACACGCTACAATGGTTAGGGAGGCGGAATGAGAGACTTACGTTAAGTCGGTTTGAGTTCACTCCGTAGCCGACCCCTTCTTCTGTCTTTGACCCATCTGTATAGAAGTGAATTGAATCATCTCTCAAAAGTTCTTCGTCTTCCCAGGCCATTCTTGGTGGGATTGAGACTTGGAACTTATTATCAAAAACCAGTTGGGGGACGGTGTAGTCGGAGTGGCATGGGATTGATCTGAATAAACTCAAGATTGAAGCGTGACCGATGTTGTTATCGGTCCATTGGGAGATAGCTCTCATACGAATGGCTGCATTAGCGGCCATTTGTTTGCTGAAGATACCTAGTGATATGAGATTAAGGAGTATGTTTAGGGCAGCTGAGGGTGTTGATCTCAGTGCTCCGCTAATACATAAACAAGCTGTACGTTGGACCTTGCTTAAATTATCGCAGTAGGTCCTTTTATCCAGAGCGGTCCACCATACCACTACTCCGTATGTGAGTATTGGTCTGATGACCGCGGTGTAGAGCCAGTGGGTGATTTGGGGGGAGAAACCCCATTTAGTGCCAATGGCCTTTTTACAGGAAAACAGGGCTACGGTAGATTTCCTGATTCTTTCCTCTATATTGGCTTTCCAGTTTAGCTTTTTGTCTAGGATAATACCAAGATATCTAGCTTCGTTGGAGAGTTGAAGTGGGATTCCATTTATTGATGGAGTTGTTAGTTGAGGAATTTTGTATTTCCTGGTGAAGAGAACGAGTTCGGTTTTCTGAGGGTTGACCCCTAGATCACTTTTTCTCGCCCATTTTACTAGTTTATTTAGAGCGGTTTGCATCAGATCCATAAGGACGTGAGCATGTTTGCCGGATACCGCAATGGAGACGTCATCTGCATAAGCAATCACTTTGAATCCCTCAGCTTCTAGGTCAACTAGAAGTTCATTGACGACTAGATTCCATAGAAGAGGGGATAGGACTCCGCCTTGCGGTGTTCCTCTACTGACAGATCTCTTTGCAGAGAAGTTTCCTAGAGTAGAGTTGATTCTCCTGCTTTTTAGCATTAGATTTATCAACTCCACTATAGAACCATCTACTTTGAGCTTCGTCAGTGCCTTTGTAATTGCAGAGTTGCTGACGTTATTGAAGGCGCCCTCTATGTCGACGAAAGCAACCAGAGTGAATTATTTGTGATGGAGGGAATATTCTATAGTACGAACCAAGGTGTGTAGGGCCGTTTCTACAGATTTTCCCTTACAGTAGGCGTGTTGTGCTGTAGATAGCAATTTTGGATCTATAGCTATACGCAGGTGGATATCGATCAGTCGTTCTAAAGTTTTAAGAAGGAATGATGATAGACTTATTGGTCGGAGATCTTTCGGATTTACGTGGGATGATTTCCCAGCCTTGGGTATAAACACAACCTTGACCTCTCGCCACTGCGTGGGGATATAGTTCAAGGTGATACAGCCGATAAGAATTACTTCGAGGACAGGGATAATAATGTCCGCGGCCTTTTGAAGTTCGGCTGGAATTATACCATCAGGTCCAGGAGATTTGTATGGGTCAAAGCTGTTAATGGCCCAAGTTAGTTTTTCCCTTGTAATCAGATCGGGGGTGTTAGTTATTATGCTACCTGATTCTGTGGAATCATAGTTACATAAGTTCTTGGAGCTACCTGGAAAGTGAGTGTCCAGAAGCAGATTGAGCGTTTCTTCGCAGGATTCTGTCCAGCCGTCAGCTGTTTTCAGACTGCTAGGCATGGTCGGACTTTTTGAGAGGATTTTTCTTAATCTAGAAGCTTCTGAAGTATCTTCTATTTTTCCACAGAAGTTTCTCCAGGAAGTTCTTTTATTTTTCCTCAGTTGATATTTATAAGTTTTGAGGGATTCCTTGTAGGAGTCCCAGTCTATTAAACTTTTAGATTGTTTAGCTCGGTTGAAGAATTTTCTACATTCTTTCCTGAGCGGTTCTAGCCCCGAGCTCCACCACAGTGGTTTCTGTTTTCCTCTTATTTTTATAAGAGGACAGGATTTCTGTAGTGAATAGTTAAGGGCAGTGGTAAGATCATTGACTTTTTTGTCTAGATCATGTTTGTTTGTAGGGTTTTGTAAAAGTTTAGGTTTAATAAACTTTTTCAAAGTTACCCGATATTTTTCCCAATCAGTTTTCCGGTAATTTCGGAAGATTGGTTGCTTAGGAGGTTCCTCATTAAGATCAAATTGAATGTATCTATGATCCGAAAAGGAGTGTTCAGTCGATACTTTCCAATTAGTGATCCTATGATGAACCGAGTCGGAGACAAGAGTTATATCTAGAACTTCTTGTCTATTTCTGGTAATAAATGTTGGTTCATTGCCAGTGTTGCTTACTATAAGGTTAGTACTCAAAATAAAATCAAAAAGTGACTCACCCCTTTCATTTATATCAGTACTTCCCCATACTGTATGATGCGCGTTTGCGTCACATCCAATGATGAGGCAGATCTTCTGCCGTACTGCTGCAGCGACAATCTTTTTCATTAATTCGCCGGGAGGAGAGCCAGGCTGGTCATGGCCGAGATATGCTGATACCAGCCAGTAGGTGTTATCACTGGTTTGATATCTTGCAGTGGTTACATCACAATTGCTGTAATCAGGGAGTAAAAATACATTAGTGCTACTTCTTACCAATATGCAGGATCTGGGTTCACCTTTGTCCTTCATATACAGTAGAGTATAACCAGGAGCCCTTAGTCCATGAACGATAGATTTGTTGATCCATGGCTCTTGGATAAGGACAACATCTTCCCCTCTTTTGTTCAGGCGGAGAAGAAGGGAGGCCGAGGCCTGTTTGGAGTGTTGGAGATTAATCTGTGTTAACTGCACCATCTTGGCAACAGCTAAGCAGACTAACCCCCACCACGGTTTGGTTTAGGTCGTCTTCGGACTCACTTCCTGAAGTTGATCGTAACAGATCATCTTCCTTTAGGCCGTTTTCGGACATTGAGTCGGTTTCATCCTCTTCGGATGTTACGGAGGAAGCACTAGAGGGATCCACTTCCATCTCTGGAAGTTTTTCACCTTCGGAACTTTCCATACTTGTTGTGTTTGGAGGAGCGTTTGCGCTTTCCTCATCTTTTTTGTATATTTTGAGAGGGATGGTCGCCCATCCGAACCTAATCTTTCCCTGGGTTGCAGCTAGAGGGGCCATCGACTCTTTATTGATGACTATAATAGCCGATCTGTGGGGGCCGTCAGGTTCCTCTACCTTTGCTACCTTCCAGTCATGAGTCGGTAGGGATGGGTTGTCAGAAAACGATGATAAGTTTGTGGGGAATTGAATTGGATGTGGCAATAGAAACAAAAGGATTTAAAAGCAAATAATAGTCATCATAGACTTGGTGGTAGTGTAAGACTTTCGATTAGTTTGTCTTTGTTCGTACTTCCATTCTATACAAGCTCATGAAACAGTGGCTTTAAGGTTCATTAAATAATTTTCTTTATGAGGATTGAAGCTTTGCCATCACAGCTAAATATGAATGATCTTGGAACTAGCATTGGATACATTGTGACATAGCCTAAGACAACGAGTGAGGCTGCTACCACAGAGTAGAGAAGAGTGGCTTAAACAAACACATCTATTTAATCATGCAACGAATGCCATACTCGTCCTAGTGACTCAATACACTCAGGTGTCGACAGCGAAGATTATGATGGATGAAAATTCTTTAGAATAGAATTGGGGAGCGGTTTACCCTCGGATTAAGGAAAAAAATTATAAAACATCGACTGAGGTTAGGTTAGGTTAGCTTAAAGTGGCTGCCAGCTCGGTTCATACTCTGGCTCGTTGAGCCCATTGCCGGTGGATCTGTTGTATCCTCATCCTAATCGAACCCTTTTGAGCTTACAATGAAACGAGAGATATGCAGGGCGTCGATGTGAGTAAGGATCATAAAAAAACACGAAAATAGGTGAGTCGAACGTTTAGCTAAGGCATGAACAGAGAAGGTGGGGAATAGTTTCCTCCTCCTTATAATCAACACAGCTTCTGCAAAAATTGTTTGAGGTGACTCCTAGCCTTGCGGAATGTCTTCCAATAAGATAGTATCCTATAATGTAATGTAATTTTATTATAGTTATTGCTTAAAATTCAAATTTGAGTCTACTTGGAATCTTTTAAAGATTTGCGAATGTATTGTTTTTGTTTTTTTTGTTAAATACACTTGCTGCCTCTAATGTAAAGAGGAGTTCCACGGTAGAAAGCAAAGTCTTGGTCGATATTTTATGTAAACAAAAGAAAGGTTAATATTTGCCATCTCAATGCACAAAGTATAAAAAATAAAATTGATGATTTGCGTGATCTTTTCGATAATAGCAAGGTTGATATCATCTGTATAACAGAAACTTGGTTGAAACCAGAAATATATGATAGTTTTCTGAGATTACACAATTTTAAAATTATAAGATCAGATAGGTACAACAGATTGGGAGGTGGTGCAGCTATTTTTATTAGAAATTCATATAACTTTAGAATTGTTAAAAAATCTCTATCCAATGAGCCTACTGAATATTTGTTTATTGAAGTTGATTGTGAACGTGGTAAGCTGGTTGTATTTATATGGCACCAGACATAGCCCATCTTAACCTTATAAGATGTCTTTTGGAGGAGTTAGTTCCTAGGTACACTGATATTTTAATCTGTGGTGACCTCAATCTTAATCTGTTGGATAATAAAAACAATGACTTTATTGACATGGTAAATTCCTTTAAGTTGAGCTTTGTTAACAAGAAGGTCCCTACTCACTTTAGACCAAACTGTGCACCATCTTTATTGGATGTTTTTATGGTTTCGGATCCTAATTTGGTTCAGCTTTATGATCACGTTCTGGCACCTGCTTTTTCACACCATGATTTAATTTTCTTGTCACTTGACGTTCTTTTTACTCATGAAGCTGAAACGAAGTTACAATATTTTGATTACTCAAAAATTAATTTAGAGCTCTTGTTTAACGATGCTCGATCCGTTGATTGGTCACCTATTTATTTTACAAGTGATGTGAATAAACAGGTTGAATATTTTAACTCAAATATTTATGTTCTTTTCGATTCTCATGTTAAGATTAAACATAAGACATTAAACAAAAATAATTTGCCATGGATGACGCTTCAAGTGAAGAATCTTATAAGAGATCGTGATCTGTTATATGCTAGATGGAGAAGGTATAAGTGCTCTACAATTTATAATGAATTTAAGATCGCTCGTAATGCTGTTACTTCCTTAATAAAGAAAAACCAAAGAATCTTTCTTCAAAACAGATTCAAATCTAGTGACTCAAATTCTACTTTTTTGAGAAATATTCGACAAACTGGAATAAGTCGTAACAAGCAAAAAATTGTAGATGAAATTAATATAGAAGAATTAAATAAAAAATGTGTCTTACCACAATCCAACACGGCAAATGATTTATCTTTCGTAAATGAAACAACATTAGAAACTTATTATCACTGAATTGTGTTGATATTTGGTTAGTAGGTAATGAGCTTCTCAAAATTAGTTCAAAAGCCACAGGTTCGGATAATATTCAACCAGAATTCATAAAGATCTTATTACCATTTTTGCTCCACCAGATAACGCACATTTCAATACAATAATCACTACTTCTGTTTTTCCAAATCTCTGGAAAGTTGCTAAAATTATACCCCTACCTAAGCCATCGCAAGGTAATAAAGTTGAATACCGTCCTGTTGCTATACTATCATTTTTCAGCAAAGTTTTTGAAAAAATTGTAAGCCGCCAGATAACAAAATTTTTGAATGATAACAAACCAATCTGGTTTTCGTGCAAAACACAACTGCACTACGTCATTGGTTAAGGTCTGCGATGATATTCGAACTGGGTTTGACAAGGGTATGATGGGACTAATTGTTTTTTTTGGATTCTAAAGCATTTGATAGCGTTGATCATAATCTTTTACTTCTCAAACTCAAATCAAAATTTTCATTTGAGAACTCGTTGTGCAATATGATCAACTCATATCTTTCAGACAGATCCCAGTTTGTGTATCACAATCAAAAGTGCTCGAGTTGTATAAAAGTCCCGCTGGGTGTTCCACAGGGCTCAATACTAGGTCCGCTCCTATTTTCATGTTTTATAAACGACATAGTTGAATGTTTGTCTGACTTTGAATATCACATCTACGCAGACGATGTTCAAATTTATAAAATGTTTTCAAAATCTGTTATGACTCAAGAAACCATTCAAATGAATCAAGAATTGTGTAAAATCTTTGCCTGGACTATTGATAATGCTCTTAACCTCAACACGTCAAAAACAAAAGCAATGATTTTATGTCGTAATAAATGTCAAACTCAATGTCCTCCTGAATATGTAGAGACAGTGAAGAATCTCGGGGTGTATTTTAATTATAATTTGAATTGGGACACACATATTAATAAAACGGTTTCAAAAATGTATGGTGCTTTACGAGGCCTATGTCCAACAGCTAAATATTTACCAACCGAAGTAAAACTAAAATTAATGAGATCATTTATTTTGCCTATTTTAACTTATTGTTGCGAGCTATTCTCTAATATGGACCATGAGTCCAGAAGAAAACTAACCGTTGCTTATAATAGCTGTGCGAGATATATTTTTGGTTTGAAAAGAGGTGATCACATTACAGAATTCACAGTTCAAATTGCAGGTTGTTCGTTGTCAGGTCTTTTGATGTACAGAACCTTGTTATGTTTGCAAAAAATAATACATCTTAAGGAACCTAAATATCTTTTTGATAAAATAACGTTCTCAAGAAGTAATCGAACATTGCAAATCATTTTACCGCGCTATAAATATTTAATCAGTTCAAGGCAATTCCTTGTTTATGCTTCTCAACTATGGAATCAAATTCCTCATAACTTAAAACTAGTAACCAACACCAATGTTTTTCGCAAAAGAAGTTCTAAAATTTATTGTTAAATCAAACTAAAAAAAATAAAATCTTTTATCCGTCCTCTATTAAAGAGAAACTTTTTTTCTTTTTCTATCTTTCTTTTTCTTTTTACTCCTTACAGTTCTCTTCTGTCTAAAAACATAAGACTTTACGAATTTTTCAATTGTATAATATAAAGATAAGTATGAAGCTCTGTAATACAATTTTAAGCATGTGCAACTCAAAAGAAATACTTGTATATCTTATATGCACTATGAATATTATTATAATAAATACAAATACAAATGCACCTGCCAACTTGTTTTCTATTAAGAGAAATCAAAACCAGATTTGTTTATTCGCGTTACACGTTAAATTGTTGACCAACTCAGATTAGTTTTTTTGTATGCGTCCAAGCAAACGCAAGAATTTGTATGTAGCGACTGGTCTGCCGATGCTCTCCGATATCGGTGAGAAGCGAAGAAGTGTTACGTTTCTGGCGAGTTCATTTGCTTTGCAGTTTCCTGAAATGTCTCCATACCCCGGTACCCAGCACAGGTGAATGTTAAACTCCCTGAAAAATGATCGACAGTTAAGGGCTAAAATAGAGATGAAGGAATTTAACGGCAGTGATTTGATGACCTCCTGACTATCTGAGAAGATACATATATTCCTTTTGGATATCATGTTTTCTAATAGCCAAGGCAAGACTTCGCTGATTGCATCATCTATCTGCTTGGAACACGCTACACTGATCTGGAAATCGAAGACAGATGTTCAATTTCGTTTCTAAATAGACACCACAACCTATTCCTTCATTTGTTTTGAAAAGTTGCGTCCGCTTAAAAATGTATTGTATTCGTTTTCAAGAATGATTGGTGTTCCCAATCTGTTCTGGATGGAATGGTCACTCGGAAATTTAAAAATTCGAGTTTGGGTGTGGTGTAATCTGTTATTGGTTTGGGTGTTCCGAATTTGTTCAGAATGTAAGCTTGGCTAATATTTTTGTTGGTCCATTGTGAGACTTCTTGTAATCGAATAGCCGAAATGGCAGCTGTTTGTTTACTGAAGATGTCAAGTGGGACCAAATGGAAAAGGATGTCAACGGTCGCTGAAGCAGTGGCACCGCTCATACATATACATGCTGAACGTAGGACTTTGATAAAACTGTCACGATAAATTGCGTTATCGAGTGCAGTCCACCATACTGTAACACTGTAAGTTAGGATAGGTCTGATGACCGAGATGTAAAGCCAATGTGTGATGCGGAGTTGAAGACCACACTTGTTTCCTATGGCTTGAGTCCTTGGAGAGAGTTAGTTGTGTGCCATTAGCGAAAGGAGAGTCTATGTGCGGAGTCTTGCATTTAGAGCATGTTGAAGCAGTTCTTTTAACGTGCCGAGATGCTTTCCGAACAAAGACTATTTGCGACTATTTAATGTGACATATTTACCGTAAACATCAAATAGCTTTCCATAGAATTTCCAATTTGTCATTTGTAGTGACCGCGGTAGGAGTTTCAATCGGTGATGGGCCAGTGTTCAATTCAAATACTATTATACCAATACTATTTCGTGGGTACCACTTTTCGCGAGAGATTAATTAGTCCTTCGAAAGTAATACCGCCATAAAAAGAGCTTTCTCATCTAGACATTCTAGGTGTGAATGAATGATTGAGAAATATGTTAAGCTTAAATAATTGTTTTTACTTTGAATTTAAGGATAACAGAAGTTCATCAAGCTTAAATTGTCGATTCAAAACTGAATAGCCATTAGTTTGGAGTAGGAAAACTGAGCAAAAGCCTTTACGGTTTGAAGCAGGAAGAACCGGCATGAAACAAAGCTGTGCAGGAATACGTTAAAATTCTATGTTGGTACTGTAACGTCACCAGGACTTATCGTTGATGAGGTTTAATAAATATTCTATATTTCTACTAGCTGACCCGCCCGGCGTAACTCAGGCTCTACGTTAATCGAATTGAGTAAGTTTAGTTA
This sequence comes from Melanostoma mellinum, assembly GCA_914767635.1. Lineage (NCBI taxonomy): Eukaryota > Metazoa > Arthropoda > Insecta > Diptera > Syrphidae > Melanostoma > Melanostoma mellinum. Next base: position 195,670,778 of record OU612058.1, on the reverse strand, counting down.
AGTAGTTTCCAAGTTTCCATTCTAGTGGGAGAATAGGGATGAAATATAGTTTATGTTACTCAGAAACAGAGTTCCTTAACTCTAACGATGACATAGTTTGTGGATTCGGCCCAGTACTGTAAAAGTAAAATACGCATTGAAATCGGTACAGTTGGTTTTTTTTTTAATTCCCGTTCCCATTTCTGTGGGAAAATGGTGATGAAATGGTTTAGATTGCTCAAGGACAATGAAGCATTCTAACAGTGAAAGAATTTCTTATATCGGTTCAGTACTTTCCAGTTTCGTGGTTACTTTGCCATTCCCTTTTATGTTTTGGAAATAATATGGGAAGGAAATCTAGTCTTTAATACTCAGGGCAATGAAGCACTCTAACATTGAAAAATGTTTGGGAATTGGTCCAATATTTTTCCGCTGATGTTGTTGTTCCCGTATCGTTGCTGAAGCTCTTGACACTTTTGAGTGCATCAAAGTGTCAGCATCTGCACCGTTCAACATGGTCACAGAGACGAGAGACCACCACGTGGTTTTACAATACCCTTATTGCGTCTGAGCTAAAATTTAAATTTTTTTTCGAGCCTTTATTACTTTATTTATTAATTCTTGTCTACATAATAACCAAAGAACTTCCACTTCATTTGAATTCAAACCCAATATCCCGTCGAAATCCTTATCTCTACCCAAAGCCTAGAAGACGCTGTCATAGCTTAGGTCAAAGTTTATAGTATCACTTCAAATTCAATGTGCGGTCATTTCAAATAAAAAAAAACTTGGATTATTTTAAAAGTAACACTTAAATTAAAAAAATTTAAAACTCTATTCTTGCCAGTTGAAAATCAAAAGAGTTCTTAAAAAAAAAAACAATCCAATAATCTTACTATTTGTTATTAAATTAGTTGAGCCGCCTCGGGTCTGTAGTTTTAAGGCTTCCGTTCTCATTTCTGTTTCTATTCCCGTGGGATTATAGGGATGAAATCTACGCTAAGTTACTGAGGGATTATGCAACATCCCAGTGCCTAAAGAATTTTTGAAATCTGTTCATTAGTTTCTAAGTTTCCATTTCCAACCCCGTTCCTGAGGGAATCTTCCGTTCCGTGGAGCCAGACTAACGAACAGCAATTGCAACTGTAGCGCCATCTGCCGGGCTGATTTGTGAATCTTAACCATACAGGGCGCCACTCAACGCATACACAAAAATTTATTTAAATCAGTGAAGCCGTTTAGGAGGAGTTATATAATATATAAAGATAGTCAAAATTTCGAAGATGCATTGATTTTTGGGTTTTACCTATTAAACATTAGCAAAGTACTTTGGAAAAGTTCTGCGTTGCGTTGAAGGTTTCATTCGGCTTCTCTTGGTTTAGTTGTGTTTTGCAGTTTTTCTTCTTTAAAAGTCAGTGCATTTCTAAACTATTAATTTTGGAATCTGCATGCTTACCTCATGCAAATCAGATGGGCTCCCTTCAACGTTCAATTTTCAAAACACTTCAACTTCAGATTCTCAAGTCATTGCTAACCTTTTTGCTAATTTCTTTAGCCAATCTTATAGTTTAGTGTATTTTGCCAAAGTAAGACAACATTAATTATAAAAAATAAAGATTACATTACATATAAATAAAGTAAAATACATTTGTTCTACTACGTATTATATAAAAACAATTTTTTTTTTTTTTTTTTTCATTAATAAATCGGATTTGTAAGAGATTTGCTAAACAAAAGAAAGTCAAGAAGAGTCTTCAACCATCATTCTATTCAGGATTTTTCTCCGGAAATTTTCTCTATTCATTTTACATTGAACAAGTCAAAATATTTGTTAAAAGTTTTAGAACATCTATTGAAACATTCATGAGAAGCATAATTAGTCCTTGAGTTGCTCTCCTTTAAAAATTTAGTATGTCTTAAAATACGAACATTAGGATTTACAGATATTTTGGAACACAAAAATGGTGAGTTAATATTTCCATTTAAAAGATCAAACGCAAATAAAGCTTCGGACAACTCTCTACGGTTTGCAAGGCTGCACAATGCACATACTAATAAGATTTAGTCGATGTGAGTAACGAGGTAGGACAAAACTGTCGGGATTCCATCCAAGACCTCTCAAGGCGCACAACAAAAATTGCTTTTGGACAGATTCAAGTTTCTTTATATCAACAGCATACAACGGAGACCATATTACACTACAGTACTCTAAAAGTGACCGTACCAACGAACAATATATAGCTTTAGTGATATAGGGATCACTAAATTCCTTGGATCTTCGCTTAACGAAACCAAGCATAGCCATACTCTTTGAATGAACTTTGTCAATATGATGTTTAAAAGTTAGTTTTCTATCAATTAAAACACCTAAGTCTTTTACTACGTCAATTCTTACTAACTTTTTTCCGTCAATGGAGTAGTCAAAATTTATTGCACATATTTTTCTTGAAAAAGAAATTGTATTGCATTTCTCTACATTTAACATCATTCCATTAGCTTTACACCACTTTGCTAGGCTGATTAAACATTGCTGCAATAATTGCGTATCGGCAATATTGTTAATTGTATGAAACAACTTTAGATCGTCGGCATACATCAGAAATCTACAACCTTCAAACAGTAAGGGCAAGTCATTTATAAAAAGGAGAAATAAAAGTGGGCCAAGATGGCTACCTTGGGGTACACCAGAAGTTACATTAATTTGACGTGACAAGACATCACAAAACTTGACACACTGCGTCCTTTGCGACAAATACGATTGGATCCACAATAATAATGTGTCGTGAATGCCATATTTTTTAAATTTAAAAATAAGCAGATTGTGATCAACCTTGTCGAAAGCTTTGCTGAAGTCAGTATAGATAGCATCAACCTGGTTCCCTTTTTCCATTTCTAAGAGAATGAATGTGTCGATATTAACGACCCAGACCCCGATTACTTTAGTTACCTGACAAATAGTCCACATACCTCTCTCGTTTCTCTTGGTGTAGATCCAGATACTGTATGTAATAAAATGAAATTACTCAAAGAAGATTTTTCTCCTGGACGGCAACCCTGCTATTTTACTTAAACAATGCACTAACGCACTATGCAAACCTCTAACTAATTTATTTCAACTTTCTCTCTCACAAGCAGTCTTTCCTATTTTATGGAAAGATTCATTTATTTTTCCAATCCACAAAAAAGGTATGAAAAACGATATTTCTAATTATCGCCCCATAGCCAAACTCTCTTCTATTCCCAAACTATTTGAAAGCATTGTCTATGACTCCCTTTATTTTCACTGCAAGTCAATTTTTTCTCCACTACAGCATGGGTTCTTAAAAGGCAGATCAACCACGACGAATCTTACTCAATTTGTGTTAAGGACACTCTGTTCTCTAGAACAAGGCTATGAAGTTGACGTAGTTACCACGGACTTCTCTAAGGCTTTTGACAAAATTTCTCACCAGATAATTATTCTCAAGCTAAGAGCATATGGCTTTCCTCCGCTATTTATTCAATGGGTTGGCTCTTACTTGGACAACGCTTCTATAGGGTAGTTTTTCGTGGCTCAATATCTACTCCTATTTCTGCAACATCCGGTGTTCCCCAAGGTAGCCCACTTGGCCCACTCTTATTCGTCCTTGCTATAAATGATGTGGATAAAATTATTTCCCACTCTGATTTATCCATCTACGCAGATGACATAAAAATTATAAGGATTATATCCACACCTTCTGATTCCTCTTTCCTTCAGCAAGATTTAAACTCCTTTTTAACCTGGTGTCAGAAAAATTTTCTAGAACTTAATGTCAGCAAGTGCCAATTCATGACCTTTTCCCGCAAACGCCTCCCGTCACTCCCTCGGACTTATGTCTTTTGTGACATTACTGTTCCAGTAGTGTCTTCAATTCGTGATCTTGGTATTTATTGTGACAAAGAGCTCAATTTCCGATTCCACATCGATCAAATTATTGCGAAAGCAAACTCCTCCCTTGGCTTAATAAAACGCTGGTCCAAAGAATTCTCCAACCCTTACACCACCAAATCCCTTTACATAACATTCGTCAGACCTATACTTGAGTATGCTTCTCAGGTTTGGTCTCCTTTCCAAATTACCCACTCTCTCAGAATTGAAGCCGTTCAACGAAGATTTCTTCGATTCGCTTTACGTCACCTTAATTGGAGTAATCCTCTAATTTTGCCCCCCTACGAAGATCGGTTACTTTTAATCAATTTACAAACCCTCGCAAAGCGTCGTTAGTTGCCGATATTATATTTTTGCACCAAATAATCACTGGTGTCATAGACTGTCCGGCACTCCTAGAAAATATCATCCTCAATACCAATCCCCGCAACCATAGATCGACCCCTCTCTATAACCTTCCCACTCATCGTACTAACTATGGCCATTTCAATCCTATCACTCGAATGCTGCGCTTAGCAAACAGTGTACAACATACCCTTGATTTTAATATAAGCGTACCTTCCCTCAGAAATAACTTATACTCCCGTAATCCTTAATTTCCCCTTATATTTTTACTTTTAAGATAGGTTAGTTATTTAATTTTAAATTTTTATATAATGTATATTAATATTGTAAGTGTTAAGTTTATGATCAAATTGTACTTTTTGAACTTTTCCTTATCTAGAATATAAGGTTTTGCACCAATTCTTTTTTTAAAAAAAAAGCTTTTAATAGAAACACTTGAATACATCACTCTACTATAAGCATCGGGCAATAAAAAACATTTTGTGGTTCATTGTAAAATGCACATCATAAAAAGGACAACAATCTTATAAAGCGATTCTCGTAAAAAAAATGAAATGAAGTTGTTTATTTCGTAGTCAAGTCATTCCCGAATAGCACTTGAAATAGAATTAGCACGTGCCAGTTTGAAAATTCCGGTCATAAAATGTTGATTAAAAATTTGTTAATTACTTACACCAACGCAACATCTGTTTACATCTATAAGGGCACCAATAAAACAACTTAACTACCTCCTAGTGTCTTTTTGGCAATAAATTTCCCTTATACACCCCATGGATTAATGGAATTATTTGCAAATGAAATCACTTCTACCATCTCTAATAAATCTCGCAATGGGAAACTTTATGATCAACCAAAATTAGAACAAACATTTCTCTCTCTCTCTCAGTTTCTCCATGAGCTTGCCTTTAGGTTTTTTGGAAGAAGCTTATTTTCATTCACAATCAGAGAAGCTTAAATACAATCAACATGCCCATCCCAGTGTGAAAGATTTAATTTGAAAAGATAAACAACAACGGAGGCAAAAATTTCAAAACAGTCATAAGCATACGAATTTTTGCCAATGAACAACAAGAGCAACATCGTTATAACTTTCACAGTGTTTAAGTTTAATTTCTTTTAAGGCAATTCGAAGACGGAAACGGTTTTTTTTTTCTTCTCTTATTTCATATTTTATTGGTAAGAAAAGAAGGAAGTGCATGAGTGCGTTATTAACTTTTACTACCCGTAAGGAGACTTCAATGTGGTTTTAATGGGACAATACAGAGTATACGGCATAATAAAACAGGAAGGGGCCGTTTTTTATGGCGTTGAAGCAGGATGTTTACGATTGACTTTTATTGGAGATCTCGATCCTTGAGACAAAAAGTGAATGGTGGAAAATTGGCTGTAAAAATCGATGGCAACAATAAGTCGCCACTATTAAAAGAAAGAAAGAATGAATAAGTGGGATGGCAGAATTGAGCGGGTTGCTCCTCGGGTCAAAGCATTTCTCTCAACCATACCTTGTGAGGGAATAGAGGAGCCCTATAACTTTCAGCTGGTTCCGAACTGATAGTCATGGCAATGAATCTACCATCGCAATACTTGCCAATTTTTCGCTTAAGTCGATACCCGTGGTACGCTCTGTAAGTATTCGAACCATGAACCTCGGCAACTTTATGAGTCAAGTATAAAAGGGATGAGTGAACAAAGGCACCCATAAGTGCTTTCTCACTTAAATGCATATTACAATTTTTTTTTTCTGAAACGAATTGGGCTCTCTTATTACGAATCTGCCATTAGTTTTTGATGTATCTTGTCAAGACATTGAGCGGCAAAAGGTTTCAAGATCGCGACAAAAAAATTCTTGTAAGAGGTATACTTTCTTCATTTATTAAAATTTAATTTTTAAATTTTGTGCAGGAATAGCATAAGATATTCATAATTTGTACAATCTCATAAAGAGGAAGGATTTTTTTGTTTCTTTGTTTGTATTGAATAGGCTCCAAAGCTACCGTACCGATTTGAATGAAATTTAGAACAAAAGTGGTCTTAAACCAGAAACCAAACCATTTCCTAATGAGGAATTGGCAAGTCCTCCGTTTGCAAATTAATTCCCAACTTAAAGCGCTTTCTCGATAAGTCGGAACCGCCCGAAAATTGTTGGTCCCATCCATTCTGTCAAAAGGCATGGTTGTGAGAAAAGAGCTAGACCCTGGGTCTTCTCGCTCAGTTGCACCACCCTATTTATATATTCACTTTGTTTATTTACTCCCTCATGAACGCAAACGTTCACTTACGCTCCCGTAACATGATAACAGTAACATGACCGGGATCTTAGTCCGATGTTAAACGTTCCCATGGGAACGTGGTCATAACTGGGAACTTAAAATAAACTGGATAAACTGATTCACTGTCTTTAAGTAACAAAAGATTTGAGCCTTTGCATAGGACGGCAAATGTTGAACGGAACTTGTTCGTTTCACTTTCATTTAACATTAAACCAATGCTGAAGTAAAAACATTCTCATAAATGAGACTTTTGTTAAAAGTAATGAAATAAAAAATTTAGACTTTAGGTCGATTGAAATTTTATAAAAAAGTGAATCGGAAGGTGATTAAACTCGCATCAAAAACTACATTGAATGAACCTTCTGGCAATATATATCTTTTTGCGGGTATAACGGAGCTGGTTTTTCGTCATAAACATGAACCTTAACACAGCCTCACAAAAAATAGCTGAGAGGCGTACAACCGCCGCTGCCGGCTCAAAAGTGGAACGAACTGCGTTCACCGGCTTCTACTCTCAATTAATCCGTTGTATCTCAGAGAATAAGTCGCACGAAGCTTAGAGCAAAGTGTAAGTGTAAAGCGTTTTGTTTGGCATGTGGCACTGTCTTGTTGAAATCACATGTCCTTCTACGTAAGCGTGTTTACAATTCAATGTCTAATAATGCAAACTTGAGTCCCCGTGCAGTGTCGGGTTAGAATAGCACTGCAGCGCCTCCCCGCTTGTCGTAAAAGGCGACTAAAGGAACAATCATATCTAGACGACTAACATCAAAGTGAGTCTAGCGACACACATACCACCTTAAAACTCTCCCCAAGTATGCATGCAGATCCCGGGGTTTACACGACTGGAGATCACCGGTGTAGTAAAAGGGAAATCAAACTCATTAAATGGAGCATGCATGTGTCGAAAAGGATGAAAGAAAATTTTTGAAAAATTTTGAGCATTATGGAAGTACTTGCGAACATAAGAAGCACTACCCCGCCAGGCAGTTCCATTGCTATGCATGGAGCTGATCCTGGACCGAGCAGCAATGTTCGGGTCAGAGCTATACGGATTCCGGGGGCTAGCAAAGTAATGCGACGAGTTGGACGAAAATTTAGAGTCGCGAGTTGGAACGTTGGAAGTATGACTGGTAGAAGTCTTGAACTCGAAGAGATGATGAGAAGGAGGCGAGTGGACATCTTGTGTGTTCAGGAAACGAAATGGCGAAACACAGCAAACAAAGCCCGTTTCTTAGATGCAAAGACCAAGGCTTACAAGATGTTCTACAATGGAACGGAACAAGGTAGGAACGGAGTCGGTATCATCCTTGACCAAAGTTTATGTAACAGCGTGTTGACCATTTTGAAGTCCAGTGACCGTTTGATGTCTCTTAAATTGGTGATGGAAGGAAAGGTCTGGAATATAATCAGTGCATATGCTCCCCAGATAGGGTGTGAGCAGGAGGAAAAAGATGCATTCTGGCTTGATTTTCATAACCTACTTAAGAACATCCCAAAAGAAGAGTATTTGTTTGTTGGAGGAGATTTGAATGGACATGTCGGGAAGACAAACGAGGATTATGAAGACTGCCATGGAGGTTTGGGATTCGGCACCAGGAACACTCCTGGTGAAGATATTCTAAGTATGTGCAAGTCATACGGTCTAATCGTACTAAATACCATGTTCATCAAACAAGACCGACACCTTATCACTTACAGCAGTGGAGGAAATGAAACCCAGATTGATTACCATTTGGTAACCAATTACATGAAATCTCGGGTGAAAGACTGCAAAGTGATACTAGGAGAAGCTGCCGCTCAACAACACCGTCTTCTTTTAACAGAATTTTTTACGGATGCGGTAAAGGAAGTCAAACAAACAAAGGCTCCTAGGAGAATCAAGTGGTACAATCTGGAGAAAACCAAAGGACAGCAATTCATTTCGTATATGCAAAGTCAGCTGTGTAATACCATCGACGCAGTTTCAAATGCAATCACGGCACAAAATATGTGGGATCGCCTACAACGAACCTGCTTAGAGAGAGCCAAATCACTGTTAGGAGTCTCAAAAGGACACCACCAACAAGCTAAAGAAACCTGGTGGTGGGATGATGAAGCTAAAGCAGTGATTAGAAAGAAGAAAGCAGCTTTCCAAGCTTGGTCGAAGTGCCCCTCAAGAAATACAAATGAAAAAGCGCGTTTCAAAATGGAATACAAGAGCTGCAGAAAAGAAGCGAAGAAAAAGTGCGCCCAACTTCAAGCAAAAAGCACGGAGGGCCTGTATCGAGAGCTGGAAGAGATTTCTGCCCCAGCTGCTGAAGCAAATCAGGCAATCCAAGAGGTAAGACAAAGCAACTTGAATAAGGGAGCAACCATTTTCAAAAAAGCCGCTCAGAGAAGGAGAAATGCGCAGGAGATTCGTTCGCCGAAGTTCATCAATGATGCTCAAGGAGTGCTACTTGTGGATGACGACAAAATTCTTCACAGGTGGCGACAGTATTGTGATGATCTTTTGAATGAACAGTTTCCTCGGCGCCACTTTCCAACAGCTGCACCTAACTTTACGGAAGTATCCGACGTCACAGTCGAAGAAGTTAGGGAGGCAGTTAAGAACTCCAAAAAAGGCAAAGCGATTGGGCCAGACGAGGTACCATATGAGTTTTGGAAAAATATGGGAGACATCGGGTTAAGATGGCTCACGATTCTCATCTCCAAACTTGTAAGAGGTGACAGTTTGCCTAATCAATGGAGGGAAAGTTTTCTTCTTCCAATGTACAAGGGAAAGGGAGATACCAGAAGCTGTGACAACTATCGTTCGATCAAGTTGATGTCCCACACTATGAAGATCGTTGAGCGGGTTTTGGATAGCCGACTGCGGAAATTAATAAGGCTGTCTGATGACCAATGCGGGTTTGTCGCGGGTAAGTCAACTACAGACGCAATCCAAAGCATAAGGATCATTATGGAAAAACACCGAGATTCCTTAGAGGATTTGCATATTGTGTTGGTTGACTTCGAAAAGGCATTCGATCGACAACCACGAGATCTGATATGGGTGGCCCTCAGACACCGAGGAGTTCCTGAAGCCTATGTGCAAATAATTATGGACATGTACGAGGGAGCAGTTACAAAAGTGAGATGCCCAGCTGGAGTCACCGAAGAATTCCAAATAACAGTAGGTGTACATCAGGGAAGTGTCTTGAGTCCACTGCTCTTTATTGCTGTTCTGGATTATTTGCTCGAAGGAAAAGTAACGGACAATAAAGTACAACAATTATTCTTTGCTGACGATGGAGCCATCATAAGCGAGGATCCTACATCCCTGCAACGAGCACTTGACGTTTGGATTGATGTTCTGGAAGGAAATGGGTACCGTATTAGCGCTAAAAAGACTGAATACCTGTGCTGCCCTTTTTCTGATCCAGACAAGCCTATTCCAGACATTTATTTGAATGGAAATGTGCTTCCCAAGTGTGAAAAGTTTAAATATCTGGGATCTATGATCAATAGTGAAGCATCTTGTGATGACGACATCAATCATCGAGTAAGCGTAGGGTGGATGAAGTGGCGAGAAAACTCCGCTATCTTCTGTGATCGAAAAATGCCCCCTAAGCTGAAGGGAAGACTCTACACAGCAGTTGTCCGTCCAGCTCTGACATACGGTTCACAATGTTGGACAATGTACAAAAAGTATGAGAGCAAATTGACGGCAGCCGAAATGAAGATGCTTCGGATGACAGCAGGAGTAACAAAGCTTGATCGAATTAGAAGTACTAAGATCCGTGGAAGCCTTCATGTCAAAAGTACCATCTTGGACAAAATTCAGCACGACCGGCTCAGTTGGTATTGTCATGTTCAAAGGAGAGATCCGCAGAACCCCGTCAAAAAGGCAATATCGTACAACGTTTCAACAAATTCGCGACGAAAAAGAAAAGGCAGGCCAAAACACTCCTGGTACAAGCAAATGCAAAAACAGCAGCATTTGGTTGGCCTCAGACATGGAACAATCCAAAACCGGGAGGCTTGCCGACGATTTCTGAGGTCAACGCGGCGTACCCCACAGGCGGATCACTAGTGTGAAGCAGAAAAGTGGGAGAGTTGTGATCGCTTCAAGATCACTACTCGTAACGCCGAAAATGAAGAAGAAGAAGAAGAAGAATAATGCAAACTTGAGGTAAAATTTTGTCAAACTGAGTTCTTTTTGAATTTCATTAACAGAGCACGCATTTTGAAAATATGTAAATTCAAACAATGCAAACGTCGTTTTGTAGAATTATTATAGATCAAACTTGAAATGTTTGACAAAAACGATAAGTGCTTGAGCTGTCAAAACCAGTGTTGCCAAAAAGAAAACAGCAATGATCACCTTTAGTTGTAAGTTTGAAATATGCTTCTCATTCATTATGCTTCGCATTCTGAGAATTGCAAGTTGAAGACATATGAAATACGTTTATTCAAATCAGCAATCAATGTTGATGACTTCAGTCTCTAACTCTGGGATTACTTGTATGATATCGGCCATAAGAAATTGAATCGCTGTCGGATTGTTGGTATAGAATCGGTCCATCAAGGTTCCACACAAAAATAAAGTCCAAAGGGCCAAAATTGCAGATCCGTGTCAATTAATTCACACCGCCAAGACGATTGATGAAACGATTTGAATGTTAAGAGCTCAAAAGATCGATTTTTGCATGGGCTGTGACATGGCACATCACTCTTCATGAACCAGAAGCTGTCGAATTTATTTACTGACCGAAAAACTGAAAAAAAAAAATGGTCCAATGATGCCACTACTCCATAATCCGCACCACACTGCCACTTTCTGTGATTGCCTAATCAGGAAACATGTTTTTTCTGCCCAAAATCGTAAAGTTCTAACAACTGTTTTAACAACTGTTTTTCCCTTCGGTTAAGAATTGGCAAGTAATTGGATAGTAATTTCAATGCCATGAAAAACGCTTTCTCGATTAGCTTTTTGGAATCGGCAGAAAATGCATGGTTCCCTCGATTGCATCACAAGACATAGCTGTGAGAAATGTGGTAACTCTCTTGGGCCACCCTATTTATTAATTCATTTAACTCCCAAACTGCAAGCGATAACCAAGCGGATGGTCGTGCGCTTTCAAATACTGGGTCAGTTGAGCCTTGCTAACGAATAAAACGAAATCTTTGCGTAGACTTCTCCTCGGGTTGATGCGTGAAATGTTGAGCTATTGAGATCGATTGCGAGTTGAAGAGTGTTCAACTTTCGACTAGAACAGCGACATTCGCTTTGGTGCACGAAGACGGGGACCATGGTGGCGGTATGCCAGTCTCACGAGGAACAGCGCAGTATGGTGCTTCCCTTCGGCCAAAGTTTTTTTTTTCTCAAAAGATGCACTGTTTGGGCAACACGCAGTAGTCCCTTTGAAAATAAGTTTTCTGGATTTCCTAACATTGTTTAAGTGCAAAGTGACTCATCATCAAAATTTCTAGCGAGCACTAGCTGCTAGTTTTATAACCTTTTATTTAAGAAGAAATACTGGAAGGCGAACTTTTTGCAATTACTTTCAGTATAATGGTCGAAGTAGTATGACGTGAAAGGTCCTGGATTCCATTCTCAGTACATAGCAGTGTTTTTTTCTCAATAATATCACTTTTTGTGAGATATTGGCAATTCTTTCGAATTGATACTGCCCTTAAAAGCACTGAGTGGAAGTTGGAAGTTTTTGTAGAAAGCAGTTGGAAGATTCAGAATGCAGTTCTACTTTCATTCTTAATGGCAATTAAAAGTAGATTCGAAAACTGCCTTAGAATGATTCCAAAGTAGAAAAGAGTTACATGGCAGGGCCTCAGGAAGTTCACACTAAGAAATAGATCCAAGATGATTTATTGGCCCCTTTTCTTTATCACTCAGGACTAGGTAGAAAAATCGTCCCATAAACACTTGAACAGCGAGGAGGTCTTAGTTGCAGACATCTGGAATTTGGTTAAGTTGCCAATAAACGACAGTTAAAAGACTTAATTTTGAATAAAAGATTTACTCTTCGAAAATCCGGGACTGATCCGCGGGCGTTTCCCATAACTCGGTGGATCTTATTAGAATCAATTTCATTCAGTTCTGCTCCTTACATAAACCCCTGGCGCACAACCCGCACCTGTTCCCCTTGGTGATATTCAAAAAAGGTTTCAAGGTGGCGTGGAATTCAAAAAATTTGGTGACATTTTTTTCTGTTTCAGTAAATCAACTCCTCAAAACCCTCTCCAGACATAATTAATCTTTTTACTTTCAAACTCCTTGGCATACTACTCAACGAAACAAACCGTTAAATACCCTTAAAAGTTTTTTTTCTTCATCCATTCTTCCTCGAAAGTCTTTTATTCCCGTGTATTTTTTTCAACTTTTAAATGAACCACTCCATTGAATGCCTCAGAAGAAAATCTTTGCCAACAATGATTTATACAGAGTTTTATTGTAGCACAATAAGTTTCGTTTTTTAATTTTATTTTAAGCTCTGAAGCAATTCCGTCTTCTTTCCAAAATAAACTTCTCCTTTGTGTTGCCTTTTATGATTTTTTTTTCAAAGAACAAAAACAAACAAAAAGAAGGAATTGCTGACAGGACACACGGTAACGATTCAAAAAGAAGAAATGGAAAAGCACACAAAAAACCAAAATCGATTGAACAATTGAGGTATTAACCATAACAAACCTTAATGGAGGTTTGCTTACCCCCGTTGCCCGTTCCAGGTGAGTTAAGATAAAAATGGTTTCTCTACTCACTGAGGAGAGGAGAGTGGAGGAAAAACTTCATTGTTCTCTTAGTCATATCAGAAGGCAAAGGCACACAGCCAAAAGGTAACCCAATTTTTTGTTCACAAACTGAATAGTCATCGATTCACGAAGAGCGTTCGCCTACAGGGTTGCTTATCTTATTTTTTTTTTTTTACTTCTTTTGGAAGTTAACGCACAGTAAGCATCAAGCTTAAGCCCCCTAAGATACTTTTCGTAAAGAAAAAATAAATAGAATATTCCTGCAACAAGCTTCCAAGTTTGCAGGTTCTTAAATAGAAAGGGAGGATTGAGCTTCGTTGGAGAGGATTGTACTTTTTTTTTTCTTGATAAATCCTCCTTTAACTTAAAGCAGAAATGAATAATGGCTCCTCCCACTAACAACGTGAGTATTTTGAAGAAAATTTGCATAAGAAATTCGAAAAATCTCTGAAAAGTGTCATAAGTGACTTAAGGAAAAGCCCACTGGTAAATCGTTGAATAAAGACCAAAAATAGTCATTATTCTCATGAGAGTTCGTGTTGAACAACAGACGATCGAACATTCCCCATCTCAATGACAATTATCGACTATCATGTGTGAATCCTTTCAATTGCCTTTATAGACATGAGTCTGTTGCTTTTCACTGTGGGAAACTTTAAATATGTTCTTTCGAATATTTGAGTAAGGCCACATTCATGCGGTGAATTGACAAAACCACAGTGGCCGCCACCCAAGCAGAGTTTGCACATTGTTCACTTAAGACCCCTGAAATTGAGAATTTAAATTGAAACTCATCTGTATATGAACTTACTTCGATGTGCTTTGTCGGTGGGATCCTTGCGGAGGACAATGCGTCGCTTGGATGAGCATATTGGTCCCGAATCGACATCATGAATAACAATCTTAATTGCTTCCCCGTCCATTGATGTTTGTCTGCGTGGTGCCTCTAGGTCCTCTAGATTTGGTCCAGTGAATGATGCCATTGGGGGTGGAATAGCAGCAGCCAGACTGGGTGGCAAAGCACCACGGTCACGTAGCGCAGCCAAATCGGGTCTACGTGAGGGCAATAAATTGAATAAAGAAAGAAGAAATTATAATAAATACTTCACAGAGAAATCGTGTTTTTGTTTTTTTTTTTTCATTTACAATTGGGATCCTCTTCGTCGCATTCGTCTATCATCATCAATACCCAATGTTGGTGAGCCTTTGTCAGGACTAGGTGATTCGTCGTTTTGTGGAGCATCCATGTCCGATGGATGTGGCACACGGAAAGATGGCCTCCTCGATCCCGGTTGTGGGATGTGTGGTATCACACCCTCAGCAGGAGATCTGGCAAGAGCCGATTGAGCAGCTGCCTGAAGGATTCCAGGAGCAAATACATCATACGCTGATTTTCTATAAGAAAAAAGAAATGATAAAATCTCTACGAATAAAGATTTTTGTGATTTACCTCCTTGGCATGGCGGCAGGTAGTCCTAGCCCCAAGTCAGCACCTGCACCAACACCACCACCGCCTGGTCCACCAGCACCATCTTTTATTTCATCATCGTAACTATGTTGCCTGGCCATTATGCGGGAACCTCTTCTCGACGCCATCCGGGACATTGGCGGACCAAGAGCTGAGTCCATGTCGCCCAGTCTGGGAGGACTAGACGACCGACTGGGCGCTACACTGCGACCACCCTTTCGCCAGTCTCCATCTCCCCCCGGAGTCTTGGCACCTTTGAGCTGTAATTTGAAAATGCTTTTAAAGAAGACACTAATTGCGGTATGAAGTGAAGGAAAAGTCCTTTAAGTCATTTAAAAAAGGATGTGTTTCTCTTCTCTTTTTCTTTTTTCAGCCAGGCTCTGACATAACGAGCCGAACTTTTATACATCAAACTCACACTCTGTTTGAAAGGCTCACTTACTTCTATTGACTTTCAAGCTCACCTTTTCTAATTCCTTTAACGATGCTGGTGATACATCTGAATGACGTCGCAATTCCGGACTTCGTGGTGGTGCCAGGGCTGCACCATTACTCGGTGCTAATGTTTGTGTACTCGAACCTAATTTTGCATCTGAATGGCGTCGTTGTAAGGCTTCCAATACGGGTACTTCTAGCATAGAGTCCGTGGAGTCCTGTGGTATGCATACACGGGAGGCCATTTTTCGACGACAAACGCTACAGCGCCACATGCTCTGAAATAGAAGACCGGAAATGAATGAACAACATCCCGTTGATAATTCAATTACAATTACAACAAAAGAACACATGGCTTACAGATGCACAGATTACCCAAACTCTGCGTAAAGTACATACAACTACTGATGAACAGATTTTGGTTGTTTTCAATTATGAAGACCCTTATGGCTATACCATATATGCAACAAGGCGCCCATATTCCCTTTTATAACAGTGTAGACAGGGTAGCGTATTATATAGCTTTGCAGCAACAGTGCGTCTTCCTGTATTTCAACAATAACCAACCACACGGACATAAACAAGTAATGTGCTGCCGGACTCGTGTACCCTAATGAGAACAACGGGTTGGGGGTGTTGAGTCGAGTAATTAATATCTTGACTTTAGGCCAGCGGCATCAATTACCAGCAATGCTGGCCGCGTGGTGGAAATTGTCCATGTGTTTGTGCATAATACATGAGCATAATGAACACACTAAAATGGCATTCGATATATGTGCGAGAACGGAGCAAGGGGGCGATTTCCTTGAATTGCTTTTGCCAGCAGGTTTCCGCAACCCAAACATAATTTGTTGAACATACTCGAAATATTTTTGTTTTTTTGAGTTCGACAGGAAGTTTGAGGTGAGAATTATGAGAGAATATTCAACCAACAACTGGCCCCTGACGCAATCGACTAATTGGAAGGGTAAATTATGTGGCATGGTTGGTTGATCACCGGATGTGGTTACGGGACAGAAAAGTTGTTTTCTCGTTAGTTGGAGTACAAAGCAAAATGTTTTTCTAATCGATTCCGAAAACCACTTAGTTGGATAAGTTTGGTTTTAATTGGAGAGGACTCATGGTACTAATTCTATGCAAATAGTGAATGGTTCTTCTAGTTTCACCATGCAAGACTCTACGAGTAATTGCGTCTGCCTGGAGAACTACTGTTACACCATCGGTCGTTAAAAATGAAAATTTAATTAAACTGTTGGCTCATCAAAGGCACTTGTTTGATTACAGAGGTTTGATTCAGTATTAATCTACCCCCAAAAGCATTTAGACAATGAAAACCTTATCGATTGGGTCGCATAGAAATTGAAAGCCCATGCTAAACGATACCAAATACGACCACAAAGCACACACAGCTTGATCGTGAAAATACACAATGATAAGTAGCTTTGATTGTGCCATGAGAAGCTCCGGGAGAGCGAGTAAAAAACGAAGAGATAAAATCCAATTGTAGGGCTTCCAGCAGATAGTTTCGGTCTCAAAAATCGATTTCGATTGTTACGCCCCGACAGACTTAATTCAAATTGGGGAACAGTATTTTATTTTGAAAATAGCTATACTCACTGCATCCTCGTTTTCGTCTAGTTTACTGTAACTGGCACAATCCTCACAGACTCGTTGCTGACACTCGTAGCAAGTCTTGCTGTAGTCATCCGGCTTAAAGGACTTTAGGCAGACGCGGCACGCACCAGCACGACTCGGTGGTTTGCCAGGTTCGGCTTTGTTGGTGTTATTATTGTTGTTGTTGTTATTGAGTTGGTGGGTCTGTTGCTGAGGTTGAATGGGGCTGCCACCAGTCGATTCTTGAAATGAGCTCAATGCGTCTGTGTCCATTGGCACCAGCGACGGACGGGGTGACATTTTATTCACTGCAAATAGAAATAAGAAGGTTTTTTTTACATCAACTTCAAAGAGCATATATATATCATAGGATACAGGGAACAGGAACCATAGTCTTTAAATTGAGTAGAGATTTTAAATTGACATTCATTATTGCGTATTGAGTGTTTGGCTTATCAAAAACAAGCGCATTTAAAGTACTATATGAGAAAGTTACTCATAGGTAACGTCTTATTCATCATACTGAGCTAAATGAGCTCATTATTGACCTAGTTTTTGAGTTCAGTGGCAAAATCTGTTGTTGAGCTAATTATAGGAGTCCTGAGTTTTCAGAAGGACGAGAAACGAGGCTGTGATAACCACCATTCGCTAAAATTGATCTTGAAGATCGTGGAGTGGCTATTTACTAGCACGTCCATCTGATATATCTTTTGTTCTGCCCCCTTAGGTTTAAACACGTAAAGTGTAAGGTTTTTCAATCAAAATTAAGGTCATGTAAGAACCTAGGAATATCCGAAGAAGGGGTGTTTCTAACATCAAGGGGACATAAAATGTGTTCAGCTGTTTCTGTGTCTTCGAGATAGAGACGGCAGTTCGTGCTTAATGCTACTGATTGGGAGACCGCAGTAGGGTTCCGGGCCTTTGAATTGGGATTGAGAGCCAAGTCTAGCTAAGCAGTCAGGCTCTTCGTTATTCTGTATATCTTCATGCCCAGGCACCCAAGAAAGATTTTCTTTATTGAGGGTGAGTAATTGAGATAGACATTTCAAACTAGTTTGGATTCTATTTTGGTTCAAGATAACGCCTTTAGGGCTTCCTGACCGTCAGAGCAAATTAGGACGCGTGATCTTCGGAGGTTTCTTCTATTACATTTCCTCACAGAATTCAATTGCTATTACCTCTTCTTGAAATATAGTTGTTGTGCTACCAAGGGATATAAAGGGTTTTCCAATAGGTATGATATGATTTTGCAGTGGCGTTTCGGCCATTTTTAGTATGTCATGATCTGTCATTTGTTTTTTATTGCATTCAGATATGTTTACAATTTGACAATTGGACCACCGTAAACGTCGTGAGCTTTCTGATTTCGCCTTGGAACAACTTGAAATCGATAACGATTTTTTTAATGAATATCATCTTTTCCGAAGAGGCTTACTTTTATTTGACTAGTGCGTTAAACAAACAAAACTGGCGATGAAAATTCACAAAATATTCATGAAAAACCATTACATTCACCTAAATTGACAGTTTGGTGTGGTCTTTGGGCTAATGGAATCATCGGTCTGTACTTCTTTCAAAATAAAGCTGGTATAACCATAACTGTCAATGGAGAGCGGTATAGATCGATGATAACCAACTTTTTATGGGCGAAATTGGAAGAAATCGATTTTGACAAGGTTTGGTTTCAACAAGACGGGGCTACGTGTCACACAGGAAATGCAACAATCGAATTATTGCGAGAAAAATTTAGAAATTCGATTATTTCAAGAAATGGTGATATTGAATGGCCTCAAAGAATTCGTGATTTAACAACATTAGACTATTTCTTGTAGGGTTATTTGAAGTCATTGGTCTTTCTTTTCTTTCCAAAAAGAAATCATATCACTCTTATTGGAAAACCCTTTAGATGATATGAAGTTGGAACGAAAATCCCTGCACCTGTTGTTAGTTTTTGATCCATCAGTGTACCAAATGTATTGGAAGTTACTTGTAAGAATTACAGGGTTCTTCCATGCTGAGCGGTAAGGAAAGTTCGAAGGGATGGTGTAACATTATAAAAATAAATAAGTAGAGCGAGGAGCCCCGGGGCCTAGCACATTTCACACAACCATGGCTTGCGAGGGAATGAATATGTAACATTATGCGTCTAGGCATAAAGTCCGAAGAGTGAGCTGCAGACGATTCCAATATTGGGAGCACCTGTAGAATGCTCATATTATGTCCCTGTATGTTTTCTTCACTTAAGTTGTTTGTGAGAAGAAGATTTAGTCCGCTTAGTGCGGCAGTATTCTTTACTTATGATACACACACTGACTGATTTTTGTAGCTTTTGCAAAGCTTTGCGGGTAGAAACTTGCGAAATCTTATATGGGAGACATGGATGAGGGTTATAGAATGAGGCCATCATAAACGAGGATCTTATATCCCTGCAACAAGCGCTTGTTGTGTGGGTTTAAGCTACAATAGGTAGAAGGTATCGTATAAGTCCAAAAAAATTAATAAAAAATAAATAGGGTGGCGCAACAGAGCGAGGAGCCCCTGGGCCCAGCGCATTTCTCACAACCATGTCTTGTGAGGGAATGGAAGGACCTACAATTTTCTGCCGGTTCCAAACGGCTAATTGAGAAAGCGCTTTTCATGGCAATGAATACTAACGAAGGACTTGCCAATTCCTCGCGAAAGGCGATACCCGTAGAGAAAACATTTTTGCCTCTGTTGGGATTCGAACTCGAACCTCTGGATTAACAGGCGGACATGCTATCCATCACACCACGGGCACCACGGCCAAAAAAGGACAAATTAAAAATTGAGAGTACGTTTACAGCAACTGAGATGAAGATGTTCAGCATACAACAGGAGTAATAAAGCTGGACCGAATTAAAAGGAAGCAAGATCAATTTATTCTCTTCAAGATCGCCGTTACGTTTCTTATCTCTCTCAGCAGTGCTCTAGTAAAGTAGTCCCCTGAAACAATTTGGCCACAAAACGCTCCTCGCAAGGAATACGCATCAGTCCTTCCTTCAGCCCATAACTTCAAAATAACATCTTGGAAAAAATATAACACGACCAGCTTAGTTGGTACTTTCATTTTTAAGATAAGATCCAGCGAATCTCGTCAGAAAAGCACTTTGATACAACGTCCAGTCTAAATCTCGAAGGAAAAGGAGAAACCCAAAACATTCCTGGTGCAGACAAAAGTAAGAAAATCCGCATTTGGTTGGCCTCAGACACGGAACATGATGCCCGTGACCCGTGAGGCAATGGCTAGCATGTCTACTTTTCACACCTGAGGTTCTGGGTTTCGTGGCCAGCGGAAAAACAAGAAAATGTTTTTCCACGGGTATTGCCTTTCGCAAGGAAACTGCACACGAATGCAAAGTTTTCACAAGAAAGCAAAAGTATGCAAAGAGTCCAAAATAACGCAAGGTTTGTATGCTTTCGCAAAAGAGTGTGTTGAAATCTGAATTTGAAGTCGAGGTCTAAAAAGTAACTCGGTTAACTACTCAATGTTATAAGTTAACCAAGATACCCTAATCATATAAACTTCACCTTAACCCTTCAAAAACTCTAAGCATGCTATGTTCTCGAAATCAGTGCAATAACTTAGATATTCCAAATATTGTACTTAATGGGCAAAATATAGAGTACGTAAATAAAGTGAAGTATTTAGGTTTCCAATTAAACACTCGATTAACATGCTGCGATGCGATTTCAGAAGCGATTCGAAAAATCTATTTTGCTCTTAGGTGTTTGAGATCCTCATCTGATGTCTTGGATTCAAATTTAAAAAAACATCTCGTCAAAAGTCTAATTCTACCGTTTTTCACTTTCAATTCTTCTGTGTATCCAGTTTTAGACTTTAATTGTAAACGTAAACTGAACGTAGCATTCAACGATTGCTTGCGCTTTATTTTTAAAATACCAAGATTTGTTAGTGTTTCTAACATCCAAACTACATTATTAGGTCTTAGCCTGGAAAATTATTTAAAATGTAAGAGTACTGTTTTGCTTCACAACATTATATATAAGAGATGCCCGGGGTATTTAGAGGAACTACTTCAGTTTGCTCAGTCACAAAGAGGTTTGAGAATGATTGATCATACCTCGCTTCACACATACAATTGCAGAGAGATCATTTTTTGTATATGCTGTTCTATTGTGGAATGCATTGCCGATCGAACTGCAGAGAATAAGCTCGCCAACTTTATTTAAGGAAAAGATATCTTTGTTTTATTCAACCTACCATCATACTAATTATATTTTAAACTTTACATCTTTAAGATTAACTTATTTACTTCATTTTGTATCTCAACTTATTATTAAGCTTTGTAAATGATCAATTGTTAAGCTATTTGTTAACGAATTTAAACTGTTTACTCAAACTTTATACATATTAAAGATTTTTAATCTTGTTGTATTATGTTAAGCACTGAAAAATAAATACAAATACAAATGCAAATATAATTATCAGAGATAAACGATTAACTCACTCACTCAATCTCAGTCTCAGTAAGGTGCACACTCGTACAGTTAAGATCATGAACATATTTTGGTTTAAAATTTAATCAGCATCTTTTAATATTAAACCAGGCATTGAAATAGTGGCTGCAAAGGATGAGGTCCTATAAGCCAAATTCTAGGTCTTAACTAGCCCTCAAAGAACACCCTAAGAGAGATTTAAGAAAAAGTCAAAGCTCATCTAAGGTTAGTGCAAAGAGACCTCAACCAACTTACAGTGGAAAACTGGTGCGAATTGGTTTCTTTGATTGACATGCCCGTAGAAGCTCAGTTATAAAAAAAACTGTAGTATTTTTCATTTTTCGGCTGAATAAGTTTTTGATATAAAATGGTGCTCTAAGACAAATAGAACAAACCATGGAAAAACTACCGGGGTTCTGTTTTTGGTTGAGGCACAACAGCTCTGCAGGGGCTGTAACACACAGCTGCAAGTCGTCCACAAGTCAAGAGCTTGTAGGATTATGTCCATTGCACTTGTAGAGTAGCAAGTAAACTTACAGCTTTATGATTCAGAAATTTCTTACACTTGCCATAGTTAACTCGTATCACAAGTACTTGAAGGTTTGTGTGAAAGGCCTCTGGATGTCTCCTTCTTTAACTAAAACTATAGAAAATTGATACTTATATTAGAAGGAACCTTAAGCACCAAGCGTTTTATTTAAATCGGTGGTAGAGAAGAATCGGCTTATGCTAATGATGGTAACGTAGACAGTAATTTTATGGCAAACCTACTTCTAGAACACATATACGACGGTTGGATCAACAAATCTTATGTAAGTGGTAAGAAAGAAATCGGATTTTCTCAAGCTGTGAGCACGATACGGACCTATCGACAGACATTCATAATTTTGGGAACTTTTGAAATATGCGTTTATTCGAAAAAAAAACTGACTCTCCTTTGGCTTTGTGGCTATTAAAGTCACTGTTGTAGGTCATAAAATAAAACTTAACCGAAATTTCGACTGAAGTTGCTGTCTTCTTCAAAGGACCTTTTTAGAGAACAATCACGGTGAAAAATTTTAATCCTACAATTGCCAGAAAAACTACAACTCAAAAAGAAAATGTAGAACACTCCTTAGAGCTTGAACCTAGACAAAGAGATTTCTTTCCAAAGCAATAGTAGAAACTGAGGGTAGTACTTAGCTGCTGCATTAAAGTTCCAAGGTTTTAATTCCAGAGACATAATTTTGCTTTATCACTGCCACTAAGTAAGTTCCCCAATAATAAATAATTCATAAACTGTTCGGAATAGGTAAAAATGTGTAGGTCCTCACCATTTCCCACGAGTTATGTCCGACAGAAGTGCGTTAGGCCTCCCCCACCTTGTTGTGCCCGACTGATTTTCTATTTATTTTATTTACAAGGAAAAAACGATTATAACTTTCCTAAGCAACGATCTTGAAACTTTGTAAGTTCCTTTTTTCCAAGAAAACCCTAGCGCAACGAGAAGTTGCTAATAGTAGTTTCCATGAACATTGAGGTTGAACCCAGACCTAGACAAAGTACGAGAATTCGAGTATACCCGGTAAGTCCTTTGAAGATATCTTCGTAAATGATGTAGTAAAACATTATATCGTTGATAGAGATAAGGCTGCCACAAAGCCACAGCCATAACCACAGCCACATCTCTATTTCCGTTTCCTATACGGAAACATATACGTAGTGATAATAATGCATTTCCACATGCTTAATGCAGAGAACTTTGAAAATTCGTTTTCCCTTTACGATGGAGTCATAAAACTATCGTGCAACATGTTCCACATCTCTGAGAATGTTTAAATCGATAAATTCTACCTCGAGGATGATGATGGTGACTATGGGAGCTATAAATTTACACTCAAAGTCTAAACCTACTACAAACAAACAACCACCTTCCTTTAGCTTTAGCTCTAGCTATAGAACATCAGGAAAGAGAAAATGTAAAAGAGGTTATTAATAAAATATGAAGGAGAACCAATGGAGTGGCAGTCCTTGATACAGGAGACGTTGGGCCAAGTTATATAGTTGCCACAAGAGCATGTATGCACCTCCTATAGTTACACCGACTTCACCTTGCCACACCGTGTTGATGGTGTTTTTTTTTTGGTTCAGAAATAAATTGGTTTGGGGTTCTTGATTGTGAAGACACATGCCTGGATCGCTATGGGGCCTTAAGCAATGGTTCAAGGATATTCAACTGCAGGTGCAGTCATAAAAACGGTGCACTCAGGCGTATGAGTATGTTTATTGTTGTTTTGCTTTTCTTGTGGCTAGGGTTTTATTGCAGACGGAAAGACCGACGACGTGTGGGCGTGTGTCGAGTCCATTTAGCGTCAATAAATTGTTCAACTTTTCTAATGCTCGTTGAACTAGTTTTTCGGTTTCATTCGCTTTAAATTGATTTACTAAAGGGGGAAGGAACCAGGGTGTTTTTTCTTCTATTTTTATCAGCCCCTTTTGGGCATTTCATTAAATTTGTTTTGATCTTTAGTTAAATGGGTTATGAATTAATTGATGCAAATTTTCATTTTTGTTTAAAGTGACAAGTGCCTCACACTTACTTATCTCAGAAAGAACGATAGAAGGTCCTCAAAACTTGAAATGCTCCGGAGAGCTTGTCATGTCACTCAAAATAAATTAGTAAATGTAAAAGTTTTCAAATGAATTGAAGTGAAATTGTCAACTCTACACATAATGCAAAATGAAGGATTGTTTGTTTTAGTAGCAAATACACTTATTCTAATGACTTTTACTAAAACTATTCGCATAGCCCTCCAGCTTCAATTAATTCGAAGGAAATAGATACTCGAGAAAACAAAGTCTATTCAACATTTGAATTTTGCAAGGAATTAGAAGGAAGGAATTTATTTTGAAGATATAGTTACTGCACATTCAATTAAAATGAAACTAACATCTTGTCAAATGAACATGACTTTGGTTTAATTCTTAATTTCATCCCACGGTGATTCAAAAAATAATTCATAGACATTCGAGTTATTTCCAAAGCAACTCTCAATTGCCTCTTATCGAGTACTTAAAGATTCAATTTCATAAGAGTTTTAAATCTAAAAAGGACCAAAGGAGAGAAGCCAATTGCTTTAACCGAAAAATTCTTTTTTTTTTTTACGAAGAAGATTAAGCAGCGCTGGTCTCCAATTGAGTGAGAAATATGAATTGAGTGGGCAAGAATAATTTCAGAGCAAGAAAGTTTCTTTCTAATTGAATAGGGATAGTGTAGCATTCTAACTATGGAAGAATTTTTTAAATCGATGAAAACTATTTTGAGTTTTTAGTAAAACGAAGGAGATGCAGGGGATCTGTGTTCACCAGATCGCTTGGATCATCAAGAAAATATTTTCCTAGAAGCCGTTTTCTTTTAAAGGAGAGTGCAGGACATGGGCAGTGGAGGTGTGGGATGGTCTCCTCCTTGTCCTCCTCATCTAAGGCACTTCTGCAGAAGTCATTAGAGGAAACGCCAAGTCTTATAGCGTGTCTTCCTATCAGACAATGTCCGGTAATGACATTGATTACGGAGCTAACGTGCAATCTGGTTATGGATAAAAAAAGTCTTCTGCGTTTTGGATATAGTCCTGGCCATATATGTTTTGTTGCCACGCACGTGGTGATATTGTTCCACCGTCTATAATTTGTTCAATCCATTGCCTCTTGCTTTAGCATAAGTTTACATGTAGCGATTGGTATACCAGACCAGACCATAGATCGGTAGAACGGTTACTTTTCTGGCGAGTTCATCGGCTTTGCAGTTACCCACGATATCTCTGTGCCCCGGCACCCAAATAAGGTGAATATTGAACTGTTCAGTCATTTCCTTAAGAGATAGGCGACAGTTAAGGGCGGTTACTGAGCTCGTAGAAACAGCGCCGAGTGATTTGAGGGCTGCTTGACTGTTGAGAACATCCGGATATTCGCTGAGAATATCACGTTTTCTTTTAACCATGATAGGAGGACCTCTTTGATCGCCAGAATTTCCGCTTGGAACACTCTACAATGGTTTGGAAGGCGGAACGAGAGACCTACGTTAAGTCGGTTTGAGTACACCTCGCAGCCTACCCCTTCTTCGGTTTTTGAACCATCTGTATAGAAATGAATTGAGTCATCTATCAAAAATTCTTCGTCTTCCCAGGTCGTTCTCGGTGGGATTGAGACTGGGAACTTATTATCAAAAACCAATTGGGGGATGGTGTAGTCAGAGTGGCAAGGGATTGATCCGAATAAGTTCAGGATTATAGCGTGTCCGATGTTATTACTGGCGGCCATTTGTTTGCTGAAGATATCTAATAGTGTGAGGTTTAGGAGTGAATTAGGGCAGCTGAGGGTGTTAATCTCGCTGCTCCGCTTATACACAAACAGGCTGTTCGTTGGACCTTGCTTAGATTATCGCAGTAGGACCTTTTATCAAAAGCGATCCAGCAAACCACTACTCCGTATGTGAGCATTGGTCTAATGACCGCAGCGTAGAGCCAGTGGGTGATTTGTGAGGAGAAGCCCCATCTAGTGCCAGTGGTTTTTAAAGAGGAAAGTAATGCTACGGTGGATTTTCCCGATTCTTTCCTGTATATTGGCTATGCATATTTAGCTTCGTTGGAAAGCTGAAGTAGGACTCCATTTGTTGATGGAGTTGTTAGTTGAGGAAATTTGGAATTCCTGGTGAAGAGAACGAGTTCAGTTTTCTGAAGGTTGACCCCTAGATCACATTTTCCCGCCCATTTTACTATTTTATTTAGAGCGGTTTGCATCAGATCCGTAAGGACATGAGGATGTTTACCAGATACCGCATTGGAGACGTCATCTGCATATGCAATCAATTTAAATCACTCAGCTTCTAAGTCAACTAGAAGTTCATTGACGACTAGTTCCATAGAAGAGGGGATGGGACTCCGCCTTGTGGTGTTCCTCTACACCGAAAGAAAAACCTTGGTAAAATCAAACATGAAGCTTGTTTGTTTTTGCGTCAAGCACGAACATACTTAAATTGAACAAGCTGGCATTTTCAATTTATTTATTTAAATGCTACAATTTTCATTGCTTAAATCAACAACGCCATTTTCAATTTCATTGTTAACCAACAAAGGCTGTGATACTAGAAACATACATCACCATGACACTTTAACAACGTTTTTGTTTCGTCAACAATTCTGAATTGTTGGTAAAATATGAACATTGTTGATCAAGTATAATCGTGAGAATTCAGCCACGTTCTTATTGACGGCAGCATACTTGATTTGAAATTATTTGAATTCATCACGAAACTTGGTTAATTTCACAATTTTAGATGAATTGTTGATTAACAATGAAACATGTTTAAATCAACCAAGGTTTTTTCTTTCGGTGTACTGACAGATAGATCTCTTTGTGGAGAAGTTTCCTAGAGTTGAGTTGATCCTACTGCTTTTTAGCATTAGATTTATCAACCCCACTAAGGAACTGTCTACTTTGAGCTTCGTCAGTGCCTTGGTAATTGCAGAGTTGCTGACGTTATTGCAGCCACCCTCTATAATTCCATATCGAAGAAAGCTGCCAGAGTGAAATCTTTGTGATGGAGGGAATATTCTGTAGTACGAACCATCGTGTGTAGAGTCGTTTCTACAGATTTTCCCTTAAGACGATAGACTTATTGGTTGGAGATCTTTTGGGTTTACGTGGGATGACTTCCCAACCTTAGGTATAAACACAACCTTGACCTCTACTGGTACAGCCGATGTTTAAGAAGGTTTGAAATAAGTTCTGCAAAGTGTCCGTATGACAAACGCTAGTTAAAGAATTTTATGAGATATTCTAAAGATTTTGGTACACCTAAAACAAAAACACCTTACAAAATAAGATTAAAGAAGTTTGATTACGTATCGACTGTAGAATAATATAGCAGTACAATAATATAATATAGCAGTACAATGAAAGTTTCATGAACCAAAGCACTGTGATCAGCAGAGCAAGGATCTCA
Organism: Melanostoma mellinum; assembly: GCA_914767635.1. Lineage (NCBI taxonomy): Eukaryota > Metazoa > Arthropoda > Insecta > Diptera > Syrphidae > Melanostoma > Melanostoma mellinum. The sequence continues at coordinate 195,643,563 of OU612058.1, read as the reverse complement.
ACCTTCTTCTGGTTTTTTCTTTTGTTAAATGGTAAAGTAAACTGAGTAAAAACAAGGAGTCTGCTATCAGTTGGTCTTACAAAGCAAAAAAATTGAAAAGCAAACTTCTTAAATCCAATGCTCTATAAGCCTCCCATAAAATGCATATTTACTTCAAGGTTCAAATATTATTATCAAAAGGAAAAAAAAAAATCCGAAACGTCCGTGAGTTTTTTTCGTTCCAGCATATTTTGCATTTGGTACATTAATAGCTTTTCCACTTTTTTGCTAGTGTAAATATAAATCGCAAATAGTTTCTTTTCTATTTAATTTTTTTTTTTCGTAGCTGTGTTTGTTACCTTTATCTTGTGCAGTTAGCAGGGATGACGATAAAGTTTGCTTTAATTTCCCAAAAGTTCCTCCTGTGTCGGGAGCATTTTGCGTTGGCGCTTCGTCCGTTGCAACCATCTGTAAAAAGAAGATAATGCAAACAAAGTTTGGTTAGGTATTGTAAAAGAAAAACCAAATTAAAAACTAAACGAATTCTGGAAAAAAAAAAACGGGAAAATAGAAAAAATGGAAACAATTCAGAGCAATGTTTTGCCACTAATTTGACGTTAATTGCATTGCAAGGAAGTTTGTCCAGTGAAAATTTGAAAAAAAAGCGGAGTAGTCTCTCGTGTGGAATGCGAGTCAAATCAAAAGTGATTTTTGTTCGCTTAAGGTTAAGGGGTGAAAGATGTGTAGGTATTTTCAAACTGCAAAAATGTCAATTAACCAACAGAAACTATTTTAAACTAGTTCGGGAATTGATCTTTTCATGGCCAGTTTCATAGGAGAAGTATACCTTAACAATCTGTTTCTAGAATTCCTAAAATTTAATATGCTTGTGATCAGCGTTGCCACTGTGTGAAAAATTTTCTGAAGGAGATTTACGGAAAAAGTGCAGTAGATTCCATTTTAAAGCAGTAGATTGTTTTTTTTTTTTACATCCCTGTTGTTATAGTACGTACCAGTTCGTGGGAGTTGTGTTGTACTGTTACTCCACTCTACCACAAAACGATAGAAATGATATCTATACTCACACCAAGGAACACCTGACACGCCTATCAATAATTCAAACTTTTTTTTTTTTGATTGATTTTTTGAGTTTCACCCATTAAGCAAAATGCAAAATCCAATATGCAAAACTTCTGTAATCTTAACACCTGAATTGCGTACCGACAGGGTTTAGCTTGAGTTCAACAAAAAAGGAGGAACATTGAAAAGAGGTCAAAACCTCCGGATTCGTTGAACGTAAGATACCTTAACGGACAACGTGCAGCTGAAGAATAAGTGCAAAGGTGAGATAACCACCATCCAGAAGTGCGATGAAATGAGCCGGCCAGAAAGAAGATAAGAAACTGCGGCATCTGTTATGGCAGACAACAGACAATTTGCATCACCATTAACCTGATGTGCGCGCCTAGACAAAAGCGATAATTTCAAGGACAATTTTTAAGAGCTCCTCGAAAAATATTATAAGCGGGCATTGCTCGCGCATTGAAAATCGTTCTCGGCGATTTTGGCGTAAGACTGAAGGATTATGTACATCTTTGAAAATACAATGAGTAAGTAAAGCTTGAATTAAAGTAGCTCCGAAAATGGACTTCCGTCATCTCAAGATTCATAGAGGTACATGGCGATTCCCAGAATAATCATCTGTAAATCAAATTGAGAATGATTCAATCGTTGCAAGACACTCTTCCAGTGTTTTGGATGTCCGAACTTTCCGAGGGGCCAACTTTCACTCGGACGAATACATTGCTGTAATTAAACTACGAATGAGGATATCCTGTTAGCTCTTGGGCCGTTCTAGAGATCAAACTCTCAAGTGGACACAACGTTGAACGTAGTTAGTGGAAAGTTGTCTTATCTTACTCTTGAAATTCGCATTTTTCTACAATAAATCTCAAGTGAGGGCACTCGCAGAACTTCAATTGAGCTCAACAGAGGACTGTGGTAGACAAGAACCAGCTCATAGTAAAATATTAGTTTTTTGAGTTTTTGTGGAAAATATTTCGGGGAAAAAAACAAAAATATAAAGTTTTTAAACAATGTTCGGTACAGTTTTCACACACGACAGTCTCGAAAAATAATTCTCAAATGGATACGCACCTTAAGTGATCACCTGAGTGTGACCGCCCGAAAAATCACTGATTTCATGTTTTTTTATTGGCTAGGTCATTCTAATCAGTTTTTTTAAATCCATAGTGAATGGCGAAAATAAACTGAAACGCTTGGCATCCCTTTGAACCAGTTCTATACCTTCAACTAATTTAAAGAACTGAACACCGATAGAAGGTCACGCGCAGTTAGCAGCAAAACAAAAGGAATAACGGTTGAACGACCGGATGGATACGGCAGATGTGACGCTCCGTTCCCTTTCTCTTAGAAATGCTGTAGTGACGAAAATAATTCGAATAAAAATTTTATCGAATAAAAATTTAACAGCATGTTTTTAACCACGTATACTATCCGATAGTAAAAAAAACATTTTTGAAAATTTCACATTGAGATGATCCATTAACGTTTTCAGTTTCACTCGGCCTCCCAAGCGAAGTCCATGATTTGGTGCGAGTTCAAATGCAGTCAGTCAAATGCAGCTAAACAGTAGCAACAAAAAATATTGGTGCAAATGAAAGCCAGGGCTACTTGTGAACAAGGAGATTGAAAAGAATTTTAAAGGAAATGGAATAAGTAAAAAGGGTAGCGCAACAGAGCTGGGAGCCTCGTGTTACGAGCGCAGAATAACCACAAAATTTCAAGAAAAAGAAAAGCTCGCGTTCAACGAAATTTAGATATGCCAAGATAAAAGTGAAATTCGAAGGTCTAACCAAAAGTTAAGAAAATCATTCCGTCAGGGCGTAATCCTGTCGAAGCCAGTAGGGAAACATACAGGTAGAATCGCTATCACTACTCAAGATCTGAAAAGACCACTTCTGCAGATTGCTTCTTGACGATGAACTCGCAAATTTCGGTGTGAGGCAGAATGCACTATTTACCTTGGACGATGATCAAAAATACCGCCCTCCCGAAGAAGTTAGCTTGCCATAATCCAAACATAGATAAAATATCTGCAGGTGCAGATGGCCTTGAAGTCGACCTTTCCAAAAGGCAGCGGAGATCAGTAAGAAAGGAGCATTCACCAACTGATCTCAATGACATTGTCGGAAGAAAGCATTAGTGAAACCTTTTGGACAGAATAGTTTTTCTTGCCTTGCTTTTTTAGTCTTGCAAAAAGTTTTGTTTATAAGTCGGTACAAGTACATACTACAAATATTTCTAGCCATTCAGAACAGTTTTTAGTTTTCAATTTCAGGGTTGTTTTTGTATTTACGAAAATGTTTTTCTCTTTTGTGTGGTCACTATTCAATAAATTTGTTTTCTGTGGAACAAAACTATTCATGCAATTGAGAAATTATATCAGCTTTACCCGTTCAATAGCACAAAGATCAAAGATCATTCAAAATAAAAAAAAAATGATTAAGGAGGTTCCAATTGCTTTTCTGGAATTGCCACACAGTTCGTTTACCTATACGAGGCAATTTTGGCTCTATTTTCCTTTAAGAGATGATACTTTAGCCGTGTGTTTTTAGAGATGAGAAGAGAAAAATAAATTAAGAGTGTTGACCGCATGGCCATTGATATCTTGAGTCTAATTGGTCTCAAGTAAAAAATTGGTCGGCGAAATAAAGTTCGAGGAGCCTCAGTTTCTAGTGTCCTACAATTGTATCCCGTTTTCATTCGGTTAGCTGAGAAAGCTCTTTTTATGACTCGGTGACAATTTCTCTCAATTCTTCACCAAAAGTCAAACCTTGGAAGATGTTCCTAGATTGGAACCTTGGAATCCCACGGAAAATAAATAAAAAGTTGCAAGGAATTGAAACCAACTTAGCCACCCAGCGTAGCAAGTGGATATTGAACGAGATGTTTTCGACCGATGAGTCTTAACGACATGACTTTTGCGTTCGTGATCGAGCCAATTCCATACTGTGGTTCAAAATCGTCAGCAACATCATTCCGACGAAACTACTGAAAAGAAGGGAGAAGATAAGCAGAGCTCTGAGGGATCAGAAGAGACACAACACTATGTTTCCCTGATATCCATATCTGCATTTTGCAGTGCGTTCGTACGCAGTAAAAAATTGTATGTTAGTTCACGAATGTTGTCAATATTGACACTAAAGATTCTTGAGCACAATGGTCTACAATTCAAGAGCAATTTGTAGGATTATGTCCATTATACTTGTAGCGAACTTGCCACTTTAAATCCTTTACACTTCTCATAACTCACTTCTTGTGTTACTGTGTCTGTAGGTTTGAGTTACAGACCCTTGACATTACAAAAACAAAAAATTAGTTGTCAACATAGGTACTTATTACACTTAAAATCAAGGTTGTCCCACTTGGATAAAAACCAAATAAGTGGTTCTTGCTGCCATTTGAATTCATTCATCTTAATTTTAAGAGCCCCTATATTTGTTCTCTATCTGTTGGTAGCCTACTCAACACTTATAGACTTCTTTTCATCTCATTTATGTCATTTGATACTACGCATAAACATAAAGTAATCACATCACGTTCAAAGAAGCCTCCCGTCAGGTTCACCGACCAAAATCTCTATTCCATCCCAATTTGAATAGCTCAACAGTATTCAGAGTCCATTAAACGTAATCTTTGTCTTTTATTTGTTCGTTTTTGTCTCGTTGACAATAGAGAATTTCCCGCTCAAAAAGTCCCTATCGGCCTCCCCATAGATTGCCTAGTGTTGCGTGAAAAAAGAAAACGAACGTCACTTCCATGAATGCTACACAAACTGAAGCACCATTTACCCCCTTAAGTGTTGGCCATTTCATTTATTTCACTTAAATGTCGACCCGCAAAATGCTTAAATATATTTTATCCTGACAGAATGGGAACAACAAATGTGCTGACCACCCCTTCAACTGGCACACAATCTGCGATAGGCACTGATGTCAAGAGTCCTATACTTCGCTATAGAGCATACTTTTCCCCCAGGATGCCCATTTCATAAAGCTTGTGTTTGTGGCTTCTGTTGCTGAAATTTGAATTTCGTGTTGGAATTTCAGCCTCCTCAGGACATCCAAAAACACACAAACGCAAGGATACAGAGAAAAGAAAAAAATGTATAAAAATAAAAATAAACGATAAAGGATGCTTTTATTGTGACAAAACTACATTTACTACGGATGAGAGCCCACCAATAACACAAAAACACTCTATTGAATAAATTTTCGGCTACGCATCAAATAACAACTGATTTTGGAAAGGTAGTCATTCTCATCGGCATCTTCGTCAGATCCTCCGACACCATACGCCCAAGAAATCAACCATTCTCTATAATCGGAAATCTTTTCCAGCACAATCAAATGGAGAGGGTGTTTCGTGTTGGTTTTGTTTCCTTTCATTCCTTTCTTTTACTTTTTGCTTCACTGGAGAAAAAGAAGTGTAAGATGAAAGTCCTTCTTTTTTTATTTGAATTGTACTTGAGTAGCATGTGTGTTTTGTGATTGCAGGAAAAGAAAAGTAACACAAATCGCGACTGTATTTGACAAATCCATGATTTTCCATTCGTTTAGGGAATAATTGAAAATATGTATGGAAGGTACATCTTGATTGTCAAAAGTAAAAATTTCGGAGGCATATCGGGATTATGAGCTTGGAGTCGGTCGTTATCGATTTGTAGCTTTGGGTGTCAAAAATAAATTCGATTACGAGTGTAGTAACTCCTGTTGTTGGGGAGATATTTAAGCCGTAAATCTGTTGGCGGAACAGTTCAGATGCTCACCAGTGATAAGGGCAATTTGAGGGTAGCTTTAAAAGAAGTAATCTACTGGCTCTGGCAATAGATTAGCCCAGACATAATGAACGAGTAATCTCAGTGGGAAGTGCACTCATTTTCGAGTTCACCCACGTAAATCATTCGAATAGAATACGTAATCGATTTGCGTCACGCTGCCAAACAAACACCCTCTCCTTCCCCTTCCTCCACCACACAGATGTTCCCATTAAAAAATAATAGTAATTTCATCTCAAACACTCAAATACTTCGCAGAATTTATCAATCTCTTGAGCTCTTAAAAAGAGGGAGATAAAACCTTATTGACTTTTCCCAAATCTTACATTTGCGTTCTACAAATTATTTCATTAGCCACCTTGTCGTTTTAATGATAAATTCTGAGTGAGAAGGTGTTTGCGAAATTGGTGGCAGAATGAAATGAAACAACCTTGAGGGTGTCAATGATGAAGCAGTTTATTATACAGTCAATAATTTCAATTTGATGTAATTTCCTTTGATATCGATCGGCAAGAGTATAATGCTAAATAAGTCTCCAATTATATCGTTTCTCAAAATTTGATTTAAATGTTTGCAGCTGCACCATCTTCGCCTGAAGCAAACTTCTCTTGGCTCTATGGCTCTTGCAGCTTGCATTCGCTCCAGTCAGAGGATATCCGTTCGAATTAAGTTGTCTTGAACTTTGAAGAAAATTTTTATTGCACTCTACGATGTGCGTGTGATTTTGAGAACGAGGTATGTGTATGTTTGTCCTGCTGTGGCATAGCATCAGGTGTGTAGTTTTGAACTTTAAGGGCGAACAACTTGATCGATGTGCAAGAGTAGATTACTAAAAGTTGCAGCTTTTCCATGGGCAGTCTGGTCCAAGGACAAGGACACCGATGAGAAACTTGCAAGTAAATGTTTGTTTTGCCTTCCATGTACTTGTAGGTGCTGATGAAAAAGTTAACTCTTAGAGTTTGAGGATAAAAACATTACCATTACGATATAAGATTGCTTGTTCCTGAACGAAAGTAAACAGTAAATTTTCTCATCAAACTAAGCAAATTGAATGAGTATAGGTAAATTGTTGTGTTCTTTAAGCCTTTGGTTAAATGAATAAATGGAATAATGTGTAGTTTAAGAGAATGCTAAAGTATTGGTAAAAACAACTTAAAACAATTTTTCTTTTGGTGCCTTGTACGATTTTTAAAAGCTTCCGTGTTATGTGAACGCAGCTGATAGTGTTTCTAAAGCTAAGTGCCCCGCTCCTGTTTTCGGTGTTCAGCGAGGTTTTAGCATCATGTTTCAGACAAAACACCTATCCATCAAATAAGCTTGATCGATTTAAGATCATTTTTTTGTTGCTATTTTATGCTTCCACCTGCAGCAGCAATCAGTTTGAGTTAATCGTTCGTAATTGCGTCCGCAGTAACTTCAACTCGATTTTTTTCGACTCTAACTACGATACCTTGAAGTTTGGACTTATCATGAGACCTGTTGCTTGTGCTTTCGCCATATAAGGTGAGACTATTGGAAATAGACCAAAATTTCACACTGAAACTGACTCTGAATCGATAATATCCAATAGAAAAGCGTAGAGAAGACCGCTGGGATGTCTTCCATGATTCCATTTAATATGAAATCTGCTTGTGAACAAATTTTTGTTGATTCCATGCTTGCGTTAGGGTTATTTAAAAAAAATTACTGTCATAATTCTTTAAATAGACTACTTGATCTTGTGTTTGTAAACAGTAACGTAAATTGCACTGTTGCATGGGCATAACCCATTAATGGAAAATTCTATTAATCATGATGCTCTTTGTTTATATTTACAATATAGTTCTTTTGTGTCAACGGATTTAATGAACTGTAATAACAATAAAATTAAATATAATTATTCGCAAGCAAATTACACCTCCCTAAACCAATATCTTTCTTCATTTGAATGCCCAAGTATATTTTCAGGATTGCAGATTGCAGATGTAAATCAAAGATTTTTAAATATATTACAGAATGGTTTTGCTATGTTCCTAAATGTAAGAAAAGACAAGTATATTTTCAGGATTGCAGATTGCAGATGTAAATCAAAGATTTTTAAATATATTACAGAATGGTTTTGCTATGTTCCTAAATGTAAGAAAAGACAACTGCTAATATGAAGACGGCTAAAAACAAGTCTTTTAAACAATTTAAAAAGTCAAACCTTGAAGTGTACAAAAAACGTTTTACACAGTTGCGGCGTGAATATGAATTCTTAATCAAGTTTCCTTACAGACAGTATGTAATGAACGTTGAGTCTAAAATAACTAAAGATCCAAGAGGTTTTTGGACATTTTTAAATAGTAAAAAAAAAGAATATGTCACTTTCCAAAATATGGAATTTGAAGGTGAAGTTTCCAATAGCATTGATTCAACTTGTGAGCTTTTTGCAAAGTTTTTCAAATCGGTATATGTCGATCACTCTAATGTTCGTTGGTCTCAAAAGGATCCAGTTAGTGAATGTAACTCTTCTTTGGGATCATTATATTTTTCTACTGAAGATGTTTTGCAGGGCATACAATCTTTAAACTCTGGTCAAGGTGCAGGACCAGCATCTTGACCAGAGTTTAAAGATTGGATGGGATTCCTTTTGAAGTACTAAAGAACTGCAAATCGTCATTAGCCTTTCCATTGCAATTTCTTTATAATTAATATCTAACGTCTGGTACGTTATTGGATGACTGGAAAACGTCATTTTTAGCCCCCATATTTAAAGCTGGATCAAAGCAGAAAGTAAAAAACTATCGTGGAATATCAAAACTTTCTGCCATTCCAAAATTTTTTGAGTCTATTGTGACAACCAAACTCAATTTCTCATTCAAAGAACAAATCTCTCCAAACCAGCATGGCTTTGTATCTGGTAGATCTACGATGACTAACTTAATGCTTTTCAGTAAATACCTTTTTGATTCCGTTGAGCTGGGTTATCAAGTTGATGTTGTATTTACTGATTTTGTGAAAGCCTTCGACACTGTATGTCACAATGTTCTCATCGAAAAATTAAGATCATTTGGTATTAATTCGACCCTCCTGAAATGGATTTACAGTTACCTTAAAAATAGGAGGCAAATTGTTAAAATTGGTTCTTCTCAATCCAACCCTTCTTCAGTATGCTTATTGCCTTATGTATGCTGATGATCTGAAAATATTTTTGCGTGTTAAAAGCACTTTTGATTGCAATAGGCTTCAATCGGATCTGAACATTATCGTCAATTGGTGCAAGCTTAATCAGCTTTCCCTGAATATTACTAAATGTCAGTCCTTATCTGTTTATCGTATTTTGACTCCAGTTATTTATCAATATAAGATTTCTGAAATTTCACTTTCAAGTGTAACTGAAGTTAAGGATCTTGGTGTGATTTTTGACACCAAACTTTCATTTTCACTCCACATTGACTATGTTGTTGCCAAAGCCAGTTCTATGCTTGGGTTCGTCAAACGATCGTGTGCAGTGTTTTCTAGTCCGTATGCTCTTAAATCTGTTTATATGTCCCTTGTTCGTCCTTTTCTTGAATATTGTTCCATCATTTGGTGCCCTACTTATGTAACTTCCATAAATCGGTTGGATAGAGTGCAAAAGTCATTTACAAGATTTGTCATTGCTCAATTGAAATGGAACCTTGATGTAAAACCCTCTTATTCTACTAGATGTGCATTAATAGGGCTAGATACTCTTGAGAAAAGACGTAATGTTCAATGTATATTGTTTGATCATGATGTGTTTTCTTATCGCATAAAATGTCCTGTTATTTTAAAGAATTTTCTTATCTACGCACCTGAAAGAATACTCAGATCACGAAATTTATTATTTAATCCCAGGCATTTTTATAATTATGGTCTTAACGAACCAACTACTAAATGTTTTAATTTATTTAATTCAGTTTGTACAGAAATTGATCTGTGTGATGACAGAGATAAAGTTAAGTCATTAATTATGAATATTCATGCATAATATTATAATTTTATCTATTGTTAATTTTATAGAATCTAAAAGTTTCTTAAATTTTATTTGTATTATTCTATATATTTATAATATACTTATTACCAAATATTATATCTGAAATCAGTTAGGGTTAAGCTCGGTAGATGAATAAAGCAAAATTAGACTTTACGTTACTTTACGTTACAACATTCAACAATACCGATAACGCAAACAAGAATGTTAGCTGAAACACTACAAGTTCCTTAAGATTCCACTCTGAGAGTGAGTAAAAAAAAACGAAATGGAATGTTTCTAGCAATTAATTTAATGGCTAAATGAATTTGCACGAATCTAACACTCAAAAAAGTGTAACAATTCCAATTCCAAGTGTAACATTTCTGGGTAACTCTGCCAAGAAAAGGGCTTTCTCACTTGTTTAAGAGACACAAGAGATGTTACTTTAGTTATGGTGGTTTGCTTATAGTAGGGATGGTTTTGATTGGATGACACTTGACCGTAGGTGGCGCGACGCAACTTATAGCATACGTCAATTGTGCTTACCTAACTCCTCGCTGTAGCCACAGTATATTGGTCTCCTCCTGGGGGTGACCTCCAAACTAGTAAGTGATGCAAGTGTTGACAAAGGGACAAAGAAAAGAACATAGCAACATTATAATCGTCCTCATTCAGAGTTCAAAAAGCTTTAGCTAAGGACCATTGCAATGGCATTGGGCTCTTAAGAAAATCGGATATTCAAAGTTACAGAAAAACCCTGAGTCTACTTTTGGCTGCTCATTTTTCTGACTGTGTGTGAACATACCGCTGATCAATTTCTAACCACAAATGTGAGTTACAATATACACAACAACATCACAAAGAGTCTGTTTAGAAAAATATTTAACGAAGATTCGATTAGTTAAGCCTTTCAAGGCTCCCAGGGAAGATGGTACCTTTTCTTAACTGCTGCAGCATGGAATTGACACTCCCATTTTTTCACTTGCACTTTTCTATAGATCCAGCTTTGAACTTAGCTACATCCCTTAAACATGGAGAAAGATTTGAGTAGTATTCATTTCAAAATCTGGCAATAGATCAAACTAATACCCAAAATCTTTCAGACCAATCAGTCTCACGTCCTTCTTTCTAAAAGTCATGGGAGAATTAACTGACTTGCATATTCGCAATACGGCTTTAGTAGTCTATTCTCTCAATGCTAAACAATTCGATTATCAAACTGGCAAATCCATCGTCAACTGGTCAGCAAAATTGAGAGTGGGATTGCTAAGAAAGACATCAGCCTCTGCTCTTTTCTTGACATTTCTGGTTCCTTTGATAATACCCGGTACATATTTATTCAAGCCACCGCAAGTACCAAAGGAATTGACACACCCACCAGCCACCATTTAATGGATCTCATTAAACATCTCCACCACATTAGGCCAAACACCAATAACAGTTAATGCTATTAAAGGTTGTCCCCAAGGTGGTGTTTTACTCCCCCTTCTCTGGTCAATTGTAATAGATCAGCTGCTGGACCCTTGACGACCTCAATAAGTCGAGCCTTGACACAAAAGAAACACTGACGACCTGGTCATCTCCTATCAAGGCAATCAAGAAGCACAGGTCACAAACCGAATGCAAATTGCCCTGCACAAAGTCAACGACTGATGTTGTAGCGAATGGCTACAGGTCAACCCAACCAAAACAGTCATCATTCCCTTAATAGAAGACATAAAATCGATCTCCAAACACTCTCCCTAAATTGTGTTCAAATTAATTTCTCCAAAGAGGTTAAATATCTAGGGGTAACCCAGGATAGCAACCACATCTATAGGCAAACCCATATCAAAAGCAACTTATGCTTTTTCGGATTGCTCTAAACTCTTTGGTAAAAAAAGGGGACATAGGCTAAAAATGACTTAAAGGACATACCTCACTATCATCACACCCATTATAAACTAGGCTTCGTTGGTCTGGTTGAAAAAAGACATACCAAGTTTATGCTCGCAAGGCTTTGCAAAAGCTTCAAAGACAAGCTGCGTAGGTATCACAGTTGCAATACGTACCTACCCAACTTTATCGCTAGAAAACTTAACAAATTTTCCTCCGCTACACCAAAGAGTAAAGAAGACTGCCGCACTAAGCATACTAAATATTCATCTCACAATCAACTAAGCGAAGAAAATTTACATGGACATATGAGCATTCTGCAGGTGCTCCCAATACTGGTATCGTCTGCAGCGGACTTTGTGCCTAGACGCAAAATGTCATGTCTCTTCGAAGTAATCTTTCCTAACCGCTCTGCATGAGGTTCAAAAACTAACATTAGTGTAGGTGCAACAGTCAGTCATCCTTGAAATAGAAGTAATGGGTCGGGCATAATGCGACACCTTCTATGGTGACTGCTTCAAGAAACAGAAACAAATCTTATTTGGGTGCGGCTATGTCGTTAGAGAGATAAGGTTATCAGCCAAAACTCAATCAAATCAACAAATTGTGGCATCTAGTACCAGGGCTAAATTTTTCAACATCAATCTGTTGTTGTGAACCCCCCGCAGAATAGAAAGTGAAAATTCCAACGATCATTTCTACGAGCTTCCGAAAAAACATAAGAGCAATGCCCTAGTCATGACGAGAAAATCATTCTTAGCGATTTTTACACAAAACTGTGGAAGGATGCCATCTTTCGAAATATGATTGGTTTGAATAGCCTGCATGACAAAACCTCTCAAAAAAGTCTAATCAATTTCGCTGCAGGAATGAATCTTGTTATAAGTAAACGGTTTTTCAAGGACTTTATAACTTTGGATTTAATTTGTGAACGCACCTTTTCACAAATGCCACTGACAATGTATTCAGTAACATCAAAATGTTCATCATTGTACACGAACGAGCAACGTCTCCAAATTATAAAAACTTTTTTTTGAAATTCGAAGTATGTGACAACAATCTTATGGGCATTTACGGTCCTAATAATCATCCTAGAGTACGAGCAATAACAAGTCTATTGCAAAAATTATAGACAATTAATACGTTGTGTGCTGTTGCCTTGTCAGTGAGACAACGGGTTGATAGAAATGTTAAAAAAACTCTCTGCCGTTCAAGCGTTTGTAGCATACGACCTAAATCAGGGAACTTCACAGCGTTTACTTAAGTCCAACTAATCGCTGCAAACGTGCAAATAGTTTGCTTTTTTTTTGAAAAGTTATTAAGTACTTATTGAAAAATTGTCAGTACACGCCTCTCAAAATTGATAAAGGTACATGGCGATCCCAAAGTCAATCAACCGTCAACCAAATTCACCATGTTGCGATCGACGCAAGGCACTCTCCTAGATGTCCGACCTTTCCTAAGACCCTTTGTTACGAATGAGGATATCCTGTTCCCGACTCGCGCAAACTAACGCTTTGAAGAGAAATTTCGTCGGAGAGATACAATCGCAAGATTGCCAATGGCTTTTCCAATCGAGTGTCCTTCCAACTACCAAAATCACAGCCTCTGATGTTCTGGGTTTTACTCAACCCCCAAAACAATAAGCCCACGGTTCATTGAAGAGTGTAGGCAGGTGAATGCCACGAAAAGCACGACAAATCTTGATGCAAAAAAGACCAATAGTTGCGTTTAACCAATACAAGGAGATTAACAAAGAGAAAAACACGGAGTTGTTATAAAAAAGAAGAATCAGCATTTGACAGGAAAAAGATTCGGAAAAGGTCAAAGGATCATGTCAGGGTGATCTGATAGATATGAACGTTCCATTTCTCGGAAGCACATTGTAGAGGAGTCATGAAAGTTGTCTTAGGTTGCACAACCTAGTGGAAAAGAGAGAGTGCAAAGCTGCAGAGAGCTTTACTGAAACCGAAACTGGTGGCGAAAAATGTTGGTGGAGAATCAGGTTCTCCCCAAACCGTAATTCTTACCTAAATAGGTCCATAAGTTTGAGCTAAGGTAAACTGTAACAGCACTCTATTGCTGGATCACAGTCTTCATAATAAAGCTCGTCACATTGGCATAAAATGAGCTTGCAACTGATATATACCTTAAGCTTTTGAGACTAGAGCTATATGTTGTTTGAGTACTGGTCGCTAGGTCTAGTTTTCATACACTTAATGGTTCAGAAAATTAAATGTCCTAGAAAAATGTTATGGCTCAAGAAACCCCGAATTTCGTTGGGCCAGCCAATTTACTTTATGTGTTTGTTTAAAAAACTTGAGAATAGAAGCACCCTGTATTTTTCTCGTTTGAAGAACTAAAAGCAAATAAAAAACAGGATCTGTCTTCATTAAACGCAAAGGAGCAGATAATTCAGGTTATTATTTATGATGCAAGATCAAAAGAAATAATCAATTACTAAGATAGTCTCATTGATTAAATTTCAATTTCGGTACAGAAAGGAATATTTCGTTTCCCATAACCCCAAACGCACTATTCTATTCCCTCATGCCCTTGTACCTTTTGATAGGCGGCCGACTCAAAGTCAAAATGCTTTATTATTTAACAAAGAATAAAAAATTAATTCAACAAACATTCGAAATTTTGAGATGGACCCCTTTCAACTCCTTGTCAATACGTTTTCCTTTCGAGAAAAACCTTTTTTCCATCCTTCGTCAAAGAGTAGACTATTTGTTTACAGAGGCAGGGTACGTTTTTTTACGGCAAGGCTTTAAAGTTCATAGCATGGCATGAATGCCATACACTGAGAAACTGAATAGAAAACCTGTTCGATAACTTTCATTGGATGGGTTGTGCCATCTTTTTGCTGCAATGTGTACGGACAAAGCAACAGCTCCTTGGTATAGCACTGGGATGAAATGGCAAATGTGTTGGGAAAGTTTTTCGAAACAGCTCTTCTTTTTATTTCTTTCTTCTTTTTATGATGGGGTTAATGGAAAGTTGATTATACCTTTACCCAATACCCATGTGAGAAGTGAAAACGTGTAGATGGAGTGTTACGATAACGACTTTGATTATGGTTAATTGAAATTCAATGTCGCAAAAAGTTGATAGATATTGGATGAGAATGAAGGAGGGGCATACATGCTCTTTGGGCGAATAATTGAAATTAGCTTGTGAAACTATGTAAGAAATTTGAGTGGGTATTTATTTTTTACTAAGAGGAAAAAAGGAAGTTCAGTCGGAGAGTGCAGTGTTCACTTATTTAAATGCTCGATAAACTGCCATGACTTTTTTTTGATTTATTCGATGAAAAGCTATTAACAAATTCGTGTGCCCCAAGCGAGCAAAAAGCTTTTAAGGAAAAAAAGAAAATCTAAGAGCTTCCTGAAAACTTGTTCAGTTTTTTGTGTCTGTATGCATCGAAATTGGTTGCACTAAGAATCAATTAACACCGAAATTTCCTTTTTTTCCCGCTTAGATACATAGATTGAAAATCTATTATTCCTACAAATGAGACTGCAAAAGAGAATCCATTCGAAAGTTAAAAATGCACAGCTTTCATCAAGGCCAATGAGTGAGAAGCAGAAATGTAAAAATGTAATCAGAACACCCCCTACACCCTCACCCACATTCAGTAAGTTGGATCTCTGTTTCAATTCGAAATATTATCCAGCACAAAAAATGTGAGGAGTTAGCAGCATAGCGATGATTGAAAATTTTGCCAACAATATTGAAATGAAGCTGCTTGAAAACTACAAGAAGGAAAGGGAGTAAAAGTTTTTAATTAATTTGATTTTTTGTTTATTCATTCGGTTTTACTTCTAGCCCACAAATTTTTATGAAAAAAATAGAAAAACAAAATTTGATTTCAATCGGAAATATGTATTTCCTCTGACAGAAGACAACTTTCTACCTTCACGTTTTCTGACAGTGATTAACCAGTTGGAAAATTGCTTTAGTGAAAGGTAAAAATAAAGACCGAACTGATTTGGTGTGTTTGTTAAATTCAGAAAACAAGAAAAATGAGGAAGATAGACGTAGACACGGACAGTCTTGACATTTTGAGAGAAATTATTTCAATTAGGGTAGAGCTGGATAACTTGTCGAGACTTTGAAGCGACAGAAAATTAATGATACCATCGAAGTGACAATGGGGGACAAGTCAGCTATGGGAATTTAATTTATGTAAATGAGTAAAGCTAAGTTAATAAGGTACTCTAGTTTAAAAATCTTTGGAATAGTCAAACTTTAAGATTTTAGCAATACATTTTTTGAACATTTATCTCATTTTTATTAAGTTATCCGAAATTATTGTGATAATAAAGGGTGTTTTTTTAGAGGTATAAAACTTTGAAATGAAATAAAACAAAGATGATTTTTTTTATTGATATGAAATCTACTTCATTCGGAAGACAATCTTCTGGCATTATAATTTAAATATAATTTCTGGCATATGACCGCCACAGCTGGCTCGGACGTAGTTTAATCTGGAGGTCTAATTTTCGATGACTTTTTCCAACATTGGTGGCCGTATATCGGCAATGACGCGCCGAATATTGTCCTCCAAGTGGTCAATCGCTTATCGACCTTATCGGCGTAGACTAGCGACTTCACATATCCTCACAGAAAATATTCAAGCGGCGTTAAATTCCACGATCTTGGAGGCCAATTCACGGGTCCGAAACTTGAAACTATGCGGTCACCAAAAGTTCCCTTCAATAAATCAATTGTGACACGAGCTGTGTGACATGTTGTGCCGTCTTGTTGAAACCACAACTCCTGCACATCATGGTTGTTGAAGTAATGAACGAAAAAGTCAGTCATCATCGCTCTATAGCTGTCACCATTGACTGTAACGTTCTGGTCATCATCGATTTTAAAGAAGTACGGACAAATTATTCCACCAGCCCAGAAATTATTCAGGACGTCCCAATTGGCTTTCTCATATTGCGATACAGTTCTTTTTGGGACTTTTTCTCTTTCTACTGTGACGGAAACCGGAAAACTATGACACAATGGTCGTGCCTAGAGGTGACCAGGATGAGGATGAGGATGAGGATGAGGATTATCATTACTCCTAGTTCGGCTGTTTTTGTTCATTCACGTATCCATTCAACAAAAAGTGAGCTTTATCGTTAAACAAAATTCGTTTTTTGAAAATCCGGATCGACAGTTTTGATTTTCAAAAACATATTGCACAATTTGGAAGCGTTGTTCAGGCGTAAGTCTATTCATGTTGAAATGCCAAACCAAACTATACATAAATCACTTGACAGCTGACAAAATGGACGTCAGTTAAAAAAGTGTTGCCAACTTAAAGTTATATACCTCTAAAAAAGCACTCGTTATTAGAAGCACACCATTTTTGTTTATTTCAAGACATTTACCAGTAAGAAACTTTTAAATAAAACGACCTCATAGCTTAGAAGTTGATACTCGACTCACTTTTACTTCCATGTTTCTTTTTACATGAGCAGCGGTACATTTTTACATAAAGTGACTTCATTTACGTAAACATACAAATAGAGACCAATAACAACACAATTATTATACAGTACACTTTTACTAGCTTTCATAAGAAGGTTGTCCTACTTTAGTATAGTATAAAGGCTTTGATTAACTTCTTCTGGCGTTTTGATCGTCCTTCAGTTTGTTCTACACACACAACCTCGGGTTTGTTTTCGTCTGTGTTTTGCTCTGAGGAGCTGGCTTCTTTTTGCTTATCACATAACATATGGACTCCTTTGAATTGTTATCTATTGATTCTCGCGCATCTATCTACCTCTTTTAAACCGATCCCTGATGACTTCAATTGACTACGCTTTTTGAAAGAAGCTGAAGAATCTTTGCCGGGACACAATGATCATTTTCTCTCAAAAGCACTTTGTCACCAGCAGTGTAAAGCTTTTTTTTTTAAATACAAAGAATTATTTAAATTTGCGTTGACTGTCCAAAACTTGGAAGTTGAGTAAGCAGAGTCCTCGGTTATACTTATCAACCTTATCTTTTTGAAGAGCTTGCTTGACCACACGCTACTCAATCTCTGCCAATCCATTCACGGAAGGATAATACAGAGTACTTTTTTTTGCTTCATTTCCAAGATGAGCCAAAAACTTATGAAGGCCACACTGGTAAATGGTGAACCATTATCCGTTACCGACGTCTCTGGCAATCCAAACGTAGCAAATGATTTTTCTATAACCTTCACTACTTCTCGTTCTGATGTATTCTTCATGAGGTAAAGGTCAATCCATTTGCACGTTGCATACACGACCAACAATATCGTTCTTCCATTATATAAAAAAAGTCTGCATGTAATCTCGCTCATGGGACGTTTTCTTGACACCGTCCTTCAAAGCGTTTTTCTACCGGGTTAGCCGCTTGCATTTTTTGACAAACTGCACAACACTTAACTGTCGTCTCCAAATCACTGTCAAAATAAAAAAAATCGTATAAGTTCTGATTTGTCTATTGATAGCAGTTAATACTTCAACTTTGTGCGTTGTCGGACAATGTCAGTTAGAGCGGTGCACGGGCTCTCTTATAATAATTTTTAATAATAAAGATTTGAAATTTGGTCCCATCCTTTTCTTTTTAGTGGAAAGTTATGTCTCTTTGAAATGAGCTGTGCTCCAGTACTTATTCGGCCTTCTTGGTCATATTTATTGGGGCAGACTTTTGTTACCTAAAGAAAACTGAATCTTTGAGGAGAGCTGCCTGCTTCAAATCGAAGCGGTACTTTCTACAGTGAACATGTTTATCAGATTCTCGAGCGAGCTTCTGCGTCCGGCTTTCATGGTCTGTGTTCACAAAAAAAAAAAAAAAAAATCGCTGTTGTTGCGGATAACCACAAATTGTGGTGCTTCAATGAGGTGGCCATATTGCACGGCCTTTCACGCTTGACTGCAATGACGAATAAAATTTTAACTTTTGACACCCTACGTTGGGCAGTAAAAAAACGAGAAGTATTCAATGCATCGGAATCAAAATTCTGTATTCTGTGATTAAAGCTTAACCATCCCCCTGCCATTATCCATGAATAGTACCTGCATTCAAGAAACCGAAAAGCTATCAGCACTCGGTGTGTATGTAAGCGATGATCTTCGTTGGAATGACAACATATTTAGGTTTTTTAAAATGCTGCAGGAAATTTGTCAACCCCTCTGACCTTTCTACAATTTAAAAGGCATGCATAGATGTATTTGTATTAAGCTATAGTATAATTCCCATGTTCGGTCAGGTGCTCCTCAAACTTCATTGAACCTGTTTGACAGGGTTGAAAATGGATCATTAAAATTAATAGGTGATATGTTTTGGAGGGCTTCCCCTTGTATCCACCTCATTTGTTCCAACTCTTACGAAGATCATTTTCCCAGTTCTAACAGCAGCTTGTTTCCCATGATATTTTTCTGCGTGTACAGAAATAGAACTCCGTGAGGCGCTGCTTTCGCGGTTGAATTCCTTGCTGTTTTTAAGCTCAACTGGATGATCCTTAAAAAGGATGCTCAATCCTTTACCTCAATGCCACTAAGACTGGTCGGTTGTTAAGCGCTCGAAAATCAACACAGAATCTGTCTGTCCCATCTCTATTTTTGGCGAGGACAATAGGTGCGCAGTTCGGCGTTGACGATGAATCACCCCGAGTATAAGCATTTCCTTGATATTCTCGTTAATCACTGCCCCCTTTGTAAGTGGGAGCTTATATGGCTGAACACCCTCGCAACGTTGAGAAACGGTTTCTAGCTTTCGTACCTTCCGTACATCCTCCCTAATTGTCAATTTGTTGAATGATTTTTCTTCTATTATCAGTGGTTGGTCTAGGAATTTCCGCTCAGTTGTCATTGAGTAGGGCTGGTCATTGTCCTGTACAATAAGAATCTCCCACCAAGCCGTGAGATTATAACGATAGTGATTTCCCCGAATGCATTCAGCTTCGTCTCATAAGGAAGGTGTTCAAGATTACCTTCTTCTACGACTAACCCACAGAGTGTCACACAATCGGTTGCTAGATTAACGAAAATTTCAACCGGAAATCCACTCATCTTTATTATTTTCTTATATTTGCTTATTTCTTTTTTTTTTTTTACTAATAACTGAGTTTGGCCACCCTCGCGTCGAGAGAATAACACCCTTTGCTCCCTACCTTCAGACTTCTCCTGCAGTACTGGGCAGACTCGACGTGTCTGCCCCCTTTGCTGACAATACGCTGGTGTGTTTGGTTGATCAGTAACTGATTCGTCTGGTTTCTAACTCTATAGATTCGCCACCTTTACTCAGTGGTGTCTTTATGAATTTCTCTTGTCTGTCAATTGCCAATTAGCAGGCGTAGCAGAAGCTTTTCCTTCAGTCCGTCCTGGTCTAAGCCTCCCACCTTCAGTTCCTCTCGTAGCTCATCTCGGATCAAAGCTCCATACTTCTTTCCTTCTTTCGTGATCATTGTACCCAACCCACTGAGTGGAAATAATATTCCTGTGTGAACTTAGCTCCGATGGACTTTTCCCTGCACCTAGATACACACACAATGTATGCAAAGTGACCAAAACCAATTTTTTGGAACCAAGCAAAAATAAGTAAGTATAACCACAAAAGTATCTTCAAAGATTTTCAACAATCTCCGAGCAAAAGCTACTTTAGGAGGTTGTAAATTAGTTCTGCAAAGTGTCCGTATGAAAAACTCTAGCTTAAGAACTATTCAAGATATCTTAAAGAGCTTTTGGTAACATCTTAATCAAAAGTCACTTAAATTAGAAGTTTTCAAGAGGAATAGTAATCTTGAGATAAAATTGAGTGCTTGTTATGGGGTGACTCTTGAAGAGCCTGTGTTTTTGTTGCTTGGGACTCCTTATGCTAGACCAGCCACAATATTTTGTTTTCATATCCATTTTTTCCTCGATCCAGTTCTATCCTAAGACGAAAATCCTTTGAAGATCCCCTCTTAACATAAGAAACATTTAATGCTAAAAGAATTGACACATCGTATCCTCATCATGTCATATCCATATCAAACGACGAATGTGCAAATGAAAAATTATAAATTATTTTAATTTAAAAACTGAACTTAAATACCTGCTTAAAGTATCAAGTACTGAAAGCAGGATACTGTACTCGCAACTTGTAAAATGTCACCCCAGGATTAAATAATCCATCTTCAAAGAACTTAACTTGGTTAAAAATCCATTTCCTAAGCATAACGTGCTGACATGTTGAGATTATTTCCATATTTCTAACGCATTGCCTTCGATGCGAGAACAGGACAGATAAGCATCACTATTTCCGTTAACATCGTTCCGCAAATATTACATACAAAATGATGTGATGGTATC
This sequence comes from Melanostoma mellinum, assembly GCA_914767635.1. Taxonomy (NCBI): domain Eukaryota; kingdom Metazoa; phylum Arthropoda; class Insecta; order Diptera; family Syrphidae; genus Melanostoma; species Melanostoma mellinum. Next base: position 195,622,562 of record OU612058.1, on the reverse strand, counting down.
CTTGCAACGAATAGTAATTTCCTGTTTAAATGAAAAAGACTTATATCGAGTGAGAGTCTCCTCTCATCTTATCACAAAATGATGGAATAAAAACCTCCTTCACTATACACACACGGCAAACCTTCACCTACATAATAAGGACCAATGCTATAAACATAATTATATCCTTACTTCGTACACGTGCTTCTTTTCTGATGTTCGCACATCAACATGCTCTTCATCTTTATGTTGTAGGGGCATTTGAAGTTAATACAAGCCTTTTTTTCCTTCCGTCTCCTTGGTCAGCACATTGGAAAAGGGCATAAGAAACAATTTATTACTTCCTGGGTTGAATTTCTGCCTTGTTACTGTTAACAGGTTAAAATTTTACGTATCCTTCCTCAATCGTTAATGTCGGTACTCTGAACGAGAAGTTGTAAGACCTCCTATCCTTAAGTAGGTATGGGAAATTGGTTATGCTGGTTAACAACACCCGCACTACTGCTGCTGCCTCTAAAAACTTTTACTATTTGGATGCATATGTGAGAAAGTGGGCATGGAGTACCTGTCAGTTATGTGTATTTTTAGAAAGCAGTTTTATGAATAATAAAAGCAGCCCGAGCAATGACATTTTGTTGTACCAGGATAAAACGATAATGACACACATAAACATGCTCGGCGTGATACTTCACTATTTCTGACAGCACTCAATTTACATGTTAATGTACCTTATGTTTACTTATCGTTAAAGTAAAATCTGTGACTAAGAGACCGTCGCTTCGTAAGTGCATGAGAAAGTTTATTGAGAGCCCAATGATTGGGAAATTTTAGTGCAGGCCTTGGTATTCTATTTGGTGGGTGAATTATAGGTATCCGTAAAAAACTTTTGCAGTAAAAAAATATCTCATTATATCTCTATAAAAAAAAAACACACACACTGACGTGAACAAATCAAGAAGAGTGATGGGCACACAGAACCGAGTACCTTTTTGAACATTATTTGTAATATTTGGATCAACTCTTTATGTGCTCGAAAAAAATGTTTTTTTTTAAAGTCCTCCACGGTGTTTCTGAATTGAATGGTACACTTTTCTTATCATCAGATAGCTTTGTATTTTAGTTTTCCATTGATACTCAAGCTCGCTAATTGTTGGTCATAGCAGTCTTCTCACATACATACTTCATGCCTTGCCGATCCTTCCATAGCTGCCGAACAAGTAGATCATTCTCCATGATTGTCGTGACTCGTCAAAATTTACTCAGTTTTGTATCTCAAAAACAGATAAATAAATACTGTGGGCAACAGAGCGTTGCTTAGCGCATTTGTCACAACCATCATGCCTTGTGAGGGAATGAAGTGGGCCTACAATTCTCTTCCTGTTCCAAACGGTTAATCGAGAAAGCGATTATCATGGCAATGAATTTAGTGTCGGCAGACTTCCCAATTCCTCGCGACAGGCGATACCCATGGAAAAAATTTTGGCTTCTGTTGGAATTTGATCTACGAACCTTCCGCGTAACAAGCAAGCATGCTAACCGTCACACCATGGGTACCGCAGTTTTGTCAATTGCCAAGATGAATTTATCAATGCAAGTATCTAAAAAGCCCTTTCCGCATTTTATGTAATTTGACAGTGTGGTTGTATTGTGAATCGAATACTGGATGTGCACTGTGCAGATACTATGGAATATTTCTTGTCGGTTTTTACAAGGATCTGGCGTATAAAAAATCTTTGGTAAATTCTGTTGAAATAGAATTTCCGTATAATACTTGCATAGCTTACGACAATTGGAGAAGACGTTTTTGACACATAGACGGAAACTAAGACGATGTTCAAATGATTTAGCGAATGTTCATGGATAACGCCCTTGTATACCGTTCACCGACGAGAGTAGGACATCATCTTTACAGCATATGCATTAGAGATTATAATTAAGTTTTGCTGCATGCTTTCCAAATACACGGTGCGTTATTGTTAATGAAATGATTCTTGTTATGAGCTATGACTGACCGATGCTTTAATTATTTTTAGTGTATTTGATGGGAACTAGTCATAGATAATTCATATCATTTCATGCCTGACGAATTTGTCCGCCATTTCCTTTCCATGAAAATTAACCTGTCCTGGGACCCAAAACAGACAGGTCCTTTGACTGCGATTTAAGCTTACAAAACATTTTCAAACTAGCCATGTCCATATGGTTTTCAAGGTTACTTACTAAGGTAGGTAGTACATTTTAGTGTAGAGCCTCTAACTCTTCTAACCTCTTTAGAATAGAATAGAATTTTTTAGAATAGAATGTTTATTTATAAAATAAAATAAATTAATTGCATTTTAAGAAAATATAAGAAAGGTTGGTGACATTCATTATTTTCAAAACAATTTTTTCCGACTACAATTTCGATTTCAGACGATCTCTTTCCAGTTTTTCTTTTTTAGTCGGGTAAGGTCTTCTTCCACTCCACTGCGCCACCTATAACCAGGTCTTCGCTTCCGCGATTCCCCTACAAAGTGTTTTTGAAAACCCATCGAGCCGGAGCGGTGACGTCCATCCGCTCTACTATCCAAGGGCATCGCAGTCTTGACTCTTCCTAATCTTCTTCTACACACATTGTACTTCTTCTACTCGCATACGGGTCCAATGATCCACTTTTCTTTCGAAACGTCCAATGGAATCTTCATCCACTTTCGATAAGGTCAATTTTTCCGCGGTTACCTTACCTTGGCTTTTCAGGAAAGGGTTTCATCTCTCATTTGCCTTCTTAACCCAAAGTAGCAGCGGTTTTGCAAAAACAATTCTCCGTTTGATCTCCGCGCTGATGTTGTTTTCCATGTCTGTAGCGAATCCTTGACCAAATTCTGTACTACCGCGAAGTTATGTCTGTCAACGGTGACATTTTTTCCAAATCGTCTGACATCCCCCTGTTTTTTTTTATATTTAAATATAATTTACGCGCACCTCAAGGAGTTGTGACTACTCTTAAAGTGTTGTACACAGTGCGGGTGTAAGGAAATAAGGAAAGGGCAAGAAGAAGATGCCGATGTCTTTAATTTTTGAGTTTCTATGTATTGTGATGCATGGGAAAAATTGAGTTCGATGAAGTATTAGATAGCTGAGTGGCTAAAATATGAATCTCCGTACTTAACTATACGATCGAAGTTAGACTGCAGGGAGTATTGATGCGCATTCATTGCGATTCGAATAATTGTTCAAATTGAGGAATGCAACTGGCTATATCACAGACTATAAGAACTGCGTTAAAGAAGAGAGAAACATGAAACGATACGAGAGAATCAATTGAACCTACAATTAATCTATCACTTATCAATTTTACTGTTATATTTCTAAACCTGTCGAGCAGGCACAATGATGTTTGAGGTGCACTTGCCCAAATGTGGGAGTTACACTATAGTTTGGGACGTATGTGCGCTTCATAATTGTTGCCAGATCAGGATGGGTAAACAATTTCCAGCATCGTTTTAAGAATCCTTAGCATTTTGCAACATTTTTAGAGATTCAAAATTGTGATTTAACGACTGATGCCTCAACCGACTTTTCGCTCTGGCAAGCAGCTTAGCGCCTGAAAAGACCGCAGTTACAAAACCTCTAAACGGTAATTGGATCGGAAATCCGAAAGAAAAAGCTAACCTGCTTGCAGAACATCTTGCGAATGTTTTAAGCTATTCCCAGCAAATACATCAAAAAAACAGCTTAGAGTTTATTGATAAAGTCGATGAAGTTGATATACCAATCGTCACACTCAAAGAAATAAAAAGTATGTGTCGAAATCAACGATCAAACAAAAAATCACCTGGGTACGATGACGATCTAATAACTGCTTAGGTTATGAAAGAAATGCCATCAAAAGCCTTCATAAAACTCCAATTCACAATAAACAGAAGCGACGTCTTACAGACCAATATCGCTTATACCAATAATGGCAAAAGTCTTTGAGAAATTGCTACTGAAAAGACTAAGCAAAGTCATAGAAGAAAGAAATCTAATCCCAAATCATCAGTTTGGATTTAGAAATAAACATTCCACGATAGGCCAAGTTCATAATAACGGATGCAGTTGAAAAAGCATTAGAAGAAAAACAAGTATGTTCGGATATATTTTTAGATGTTGCTCAAGCATTCGACAAGGTATGGCATGAGGGGCTAGCGTACACACTGCAAAGGAACCTACCCAGGCAGTACTACGAAATACTAAAATCTTATATCTCAAACCGGCTCTTCAGAGTACGGTATGATCAAGAATATTCAAAGCTATACAAGCCGGTGTTCCACAAGGAAGCGTCTTAGGACCTACCCTGTATTTGTTATATACAAGGGATATTCCAGTGGATAACAACACCATTATGGCTACTTTTGCAGATGATGCCGCAATTTTGGCATCCAGTAAGTGCGTCGTCAAGGCTGCTGAGAAATTGCAAAATGCCGTCGACACCTTTAGTGATTGGACCAGAAAATGGCGTATCAAGCTCAATGAAGCTAAATCTGCACATATAAACTTTACAAATAAAAAGTTAAGCTACGTACAAATATTCATCAATAATCAAGCAATACGGCCAAATTACCTTGGAATGAATTTGAATGCAAGGCTAAAATGGAAAGAGCATATCAAAAAGAAAAGGGAAGAGCTCAACTTGAAATATAGAAAAATGTACTGGTTACTCGGTAGAAATTCCGACTTATCTGTCGAAAATAAAATAATGCTTTAAAACAAGTACTAAGACCTGTTTGGACCTATAGAATCCAATTATGGGGCTGTACAAAGAAAACAAATACTGAAATCACCCAAAGTTTCCAAGACAAAGTCCTTCGTGGAATAGTAAAAGCACCATGGTATATAAGAAATAGCGATTCACATCGTGACCTACAAATAGAAACGGTTACAGAAGTTGTCAGAAAACATGCTGTATCACACAAGTCATATACACTCTGAAGTGGAGTCCGCATTAAATACGAGAGGCAATGTTCGGAGATTAAGAAGAACCAAGCCACACGAGCTAATGGTCTAAAAGTCATGGGAAGCATTAAAAGTTTAAGCTTCCCTTAAAGCGATTATATTATTGAGAAAGAAAAATCTGTTGTCGATCGTTCATAGATTGGTTCTGATTACGAGGAGTTTCTAGTGAGGTAAGAATCCCACACTACTTGGTACGAATACTGCCAAGTGTCTTTTGAAGATTTCCTCCTGAAAAAAAAAGCGAAGATCTTCTTTTGCTAAATATGGATAATAGTGGTAGAAGATGGTTGAGCTTTAACGACAGAAGACAGCGTTGAATGGTTTTAAATGCATTGAATTCTACTCGGTTCTCATTACCCGATATAACAATGCTGTCGAGGTCAGAATTCAATAAGTTAGTCATACGCAACCGTTCCAGTTTCACATCCGAAGAGCAGGGACGTGAAGCTGAAAACGAATATGAGAAACTGAGAGTAGATTAGTCAGCACAACAATTCAGTGGATTAGATGTTCTAGACAAAAGATCATTCATGAAAATGAGGAAGAGTGTCGGTGACAAAACGGAGCCCTGGGGCACACCAGCATTTATACAATGAGTTTGACGACATCATACCTCTCGTTTTGCTCTCATTTAGCATTGATTTTGAGTTTTACACGATCTTCTCAATTAGGATGTCAAAAAAGTCACACGACTCACACGACAGTGAGTCGCCTTGTCGATATAAGACATGGCTCTGTTCAGTTCGTCTCTGTAGATATTGTCATACGCAAAGTTCAAATCGTTAAAAAGTTGATGTAGTTCGATAATGCTCTTCCGGATTTTCCTGAAAACTGGATTTATAAGGAAGTGAAGTTCCAGACCACAAGATCTTTATGACAATAAGGAGACTCATCCTCTATAATTGGCACAAGCGTGAGGGTGTGCCTTTTAACGGATCAGACATACGATACTGTGGTTGATGAGTGGTCACCCACACTTTCTGTCGAACATATGCAAATCAGCTTGTGCATATGCTTCTCTCCAACTGATGTGCAGCTGTCTTGAAAGTCTCATCGTCAAGGCCATCTGCACCTACAGTTCAATTCGATTAAAGGGTGGGTACAGCATGTTTTCAGATAAAAAAAACGGCATTCTGGATAATGGTCCAAGTTAAATAGGGTAGAGTTAGTGTCTTCATCGCCGTTAAGCAGTCTGCAGAAGTTGTATTTCCAGATCCTTATTATAGTGACTGCGATTCTATCACCATTTTCCCTGCTGGCCTTTGCAGGTTTAAGTTCGAGGTTTGCCTCCCGGACATGTCCTTGCTACCTTTGAGTAATACTTATGAATCTCATTCCTATCATGGCATCTCACAATTTCTTCAAACGAACGTTTTCCTACTGCTTTTTCTTCTTTTTGAGAATTCGGTGTTTTACCTTTTATTTCTTACTGTTAATCTCTTTACACAGATCAAAGGCAGCCTTGGCTTGTTTGGCATCAACATTTAAAGTGCTTTTGTTCTGCTTCCCTGTATTCATCTTTTTAAAGGCATAGTGAAACCCAGACCCACATTGGGACTCATACGTGTTCAGTTGTGAATTTCTCAATTAATATTCTCATCGAAAGTTCTGCAGCTATGAAAAAGTTCATATTTAATACTAAAACTTATTTTTTGGGCGTTGCCATTGGTCCTGAGTCCCTACCCACCGAAATTGCCCTATAAACTTTAAGTTTAAATAAAATTTTTGTAAGACTTTTTGTTGGTTCCACTTCCCATACAGTGCTACTATATAGCCTACCTAATGCCTTTCTATGGTTTAATTCTCAGTAAGGAAAAACCTTTAGAAAATGCTATTATCCCAATGTTGGCTTGTGTGGTTTTATAGTATATGTTCCATATCTCACCATGCTATTATTATTATCAATGTTTTATATTAGGATGGTCTGAACCTGGTTTCCTTGATCTTCTTACAAACGGAAGCTACGAAACCACAACATAATTTTGTATCCAAAAACGAAACAAACTACGAAACAAGCAAAAACCTACACCCATGGCTTTGGCTAGTTTATGATTATGACTTTCTGATTAAGTTTCCTCAGAAGGTCTCTATGGGTGATTTTGGAGCACACCCAGAGCTAAATAACATTTTATTTCATTTCACTTACATAACTTAAAACTTCTTCTATTTTCATATTTTAAGCTTTGTATAAGAAAGATGAAGCAACAAAAGTGTGGGAGTATAGATGGAGAGTGGTTTGAAAAAATAAATTTACTTATCAAAGGTAGAGGCTTTCATCCAAAGAACATTCAAATTTAAATTAATACACCTACGGATGTGCAAAATCCACATATTCAGATATTCTATCACAAAACTACTTAGCCACACAATGTTCAAGGTGACAATTCAATCTTGAGTTTAAGTTTCACGAAGACGTAATAATAACCTTTGAGTCTTACCTCGCAACGTGTGACCACATTTCACTTTAAAAACTCATGTCACTTAACTCCTTACTTTCAATTTGTTTGGGAGTCCTTAGACCACTATCTTATCTTCAAAACTATCCCTGTCACTCAATATAAATCACTGTTATCGTTTTTAGTACGCACGAACCTTTATATGTGCTTCTGTGTATTGATTTTGTTAAACACTCTGGCGTATACCTACTATTTTATTTCTTCAATTTCCCTTATTACTAATTAAGTATAATGAATCAACACATAATTTTTACGGCAAGTGCAAAATTTCACATCAATTTTGTGACAAATTATAATCAACTTAATAATATGCTCTCTCCAACGGATGAACTCCTGAACCTGCTAGCACAGTAATCAAAATGTTTCCTGTGCATGTGCAAATGTGCATGTATTTGCATTTTACAAGCTACAGCACGACAGACGCGCATTTTCTTCGCAAATAAAGTAAAGGACATACTATTTAATTTGAAAGTAAATTATTCACATTGCCATTTTTTTTAAAAAAGTGTAAACATTTACACTCCGCCAAGTCACGCTGCAAATAAGTAAAAGGATATGTGTGGAAAAAAAACAGTTTCCATCTGAGCTGCATATTAACATCAACACCATAACTCACCTTCTTCATAAATGACATCACGTTTGTCGGCAACATGTTGACTGTTAATTTTTCTTTTTCTCACTATGGACAGGACACAAACTGTGTATACTCCTCTGTACTCGGGACTGGGCTAGTAGGTTGACACTTAAAAGTGTTTTCACCGTCGGCGTCGGGTCGTCCGTCGGTTTACTTTGTCGCGATGATCAACGGGGTCACTGTGAGCGTGTGATGTTTTGTTATTCACCTGAATGTGAAAGAGCTCCAATGCATTCATAGCAGAATTCTATTTGCGGTTATGCAATGCAAGGAATACAGTTATCATCCATCACCACACATGGCCGTCATCACAAATTTAATCGCCTACGCAAAGGCCGCGCAGTGTGTCTGTGTGTGTCTTTTTCGCTGCCAAGCAGCTCCTTGAAAGTGTTTTGGTTTCAGTTATTTTCTGTTATTAATTTCACAAAAAAACATAAGAGCGTCATTTTTGTAGGAAACACAGGAACATGACCTTTCTGTATGTGTTTTGCTCGTATCTCTATTCACTTGTGAAGTGGGTATTTTTATCCTTCAAAAAGTCCTTGTGGGTGGATTTATTCAAATTACTTTATGAATACAGTCCGACAATGTTCTCCCCATAAGAGATTGCTAAAGCCAGTGCCATGGCTACTCGTGAATGCACTCCATGCAATAATTCATATGTACAAGTGTGTGGTTGTGTCCTTTTAGGACCACTCTCTGTTGTTCTCCAGGACAGTAGATTTTGAAATTCTCTTCTTCCTTACACGCTGTGGCTGGTTAAATATGATGTGAGCTAACTTAAGTGCTCCAATTGGACTCTGGCTATGGGGAAGTTCATGTGTGTGAAGTTGTGAGACGTCCTCTGAATTTAAGGTCCAACAGATCTGCAAAAGATAACGAAAATGTTCAAAATTATTACCACATTTGTTTGTGCAGGGAAGTTCGTGACATGTTTTACGGTTAGTTAGAGTTTTATTTTCTGTTGAAAGGAATGTAAAATATGGCATTTTGGATTTAATACTAATTTGTCAAGTGCAATTTATTTGGACTTCAATTATTTGCATTTGGACAGTTTAAGGCAAGGTGTGGCTTCTCTGGCTCAAAATGGCTAAACTTCTCATATATTTTCGGTGAATTCTTAAACAGAGATCAGTATCTGAAAGCAAAAGCCGTTCAAAGTCTTCTTCTTGAATAAATTGGCAATTTTATTACATGCTACTAAATGTTTTCAATCACCGAATCCACTTGAGAAGTTATAGGACCCAGAGAATGGTTGGAAAAGTGAGGAGGATTTAATCAAAACTTTTTAAAGAAGAGAAATTATTATATGACATTTGTTGTAAGACACCTGCAAAGTAACGTTAGCAAGCATAAGGCCATTTTTTGAAATGATACTTTTATGATTTCATATTTTTGATAAGCATCCGATAGTAACCATAGTTTCTGTGATAAGCTCTTAACTTAAAGATACTTAAAAAGTTAACTTTCCAAAACACGCTATATATTGCTTGTGTTTGGTTTGATGGTTATTTGAAATTTTATATTACTCCACTTTTCTAACTACGGTGGCCTTGGGGATAGCTGTCGACGCCACCGTCAGTAATTTGATTTAGGTAATACTGCTGCACATGTGGTCTATTTGTGAAGCAAGTTTTAGTATAGTGTGGTTTGTGTTTAGATGTGGCTTTGACTTACGACACAATTGAGAGAAATATTATACTCTCTAATAGCGGAATGGTTGTGGGAATGAAAGATGTAAACAGAACAATTACCGAATGATTCCACCATGCAGAATTTTTTTTTATAGATTGAGGACGAATGTTTTTGGTCTGTGTTTGATTTATTTTAATAGAATTATACACATATTTTTGTAAATAAAAAGATTAATATAATTTTCAACAGTTAAAAACACTTATTTTAGAATATCTATATGGAATATCTCTACTACAGAACTCATCAACATATTTTTGCTGATTATTCATTTTTTAAGGTACAATTTATCCTTAAAACTCAAGACAACCAGAGCGATATTAAAAGGGCTGTCGCGAAAGGACTATTTTCAAGGTGATAGAAAGCTTAGACACTTATTCATATACTTAAAGTTAAAGTCAGATTGTTGAGTAAAGTTATCGCTTGGACGATAGATGTTTTCGTGGTGCACTGATGAAAAGCTACCGATGTCCAACTCTAATCGTCAGATCAGCTGCTGCCAGCCGCTGATCAGCTTTGTGTGACCACGAAATTCACCACACTCGCTGGCAGCCGGCGAGTAATTAGCAGCGGCTGGCAAAGTTGAACATGTTCAACTTTTGGCTGCTAGCAGCGGCTGGTAAAATAAAAAAGCACTGATACACATTCTATTTAGTAATTGTTCATTCGAAATTTGTGTCAAATATCATAAACTAGTTTAAAAATTAGAAATAATGTCCAAAAACAAATTTTTTTATGGTTTTCTGCAGCTGTGTGTGACCGGGTTGCCAGCCGCTGCCTGCTTCTGCTACTGCCAGCCGCTGGCAAGAAGCGGCTGACAAGCAGCCGCGTGTGACCCGTGCTTAAGCCTTCCTAGCGAACAATACCAATGCCTAATATGACGCTTAGTTTAAAGAACATATGTATATATTTTTAATACCCACTTTCGATCTTTTTTCTGGGCTTCAATTTTTTTTTTTCATTTCATTACGAAACCATTTTATCTGCAATTATAGGACTATATAGCAAGTTTTGGAATCGTACAGGAAAAATATTTTGAGATAACAATTAAACATGGCATTACGATGAACGAAGAAAGTGGGGCCTGCAATTCTGCATGTCTGTATGTCTGCCTGTCCGTATATGGATATACAGTCTGAAACATTTGACAGATTTTGTTCAAAATGTGCAGCTAAGGTGTGTGGGGTAGCCTACAAAGAGGTTTTTCTAATAAGGTTTGAAAAAAAGGTAGCTGCCATACAACCTATATGACAATACCTAATTTTTCTCGAAAACGGCTCTATCGATCTCGATAAAATTTTATGTGAGAAATAAGTTTTAGCTTGTTTTTCCTTAAACTTTAAGGGCCGGTGATAAATGTGAACCACACCTAAACATTTTTTTTGTACATAATTTGAAATTTCCAATTTCAAACTAACTCAATTTAAACCATGGAAGGATACATAATGGAGCAATGCGTTAAAGTTATTCAGGCTAAGTATGAAAACGGGCGTTCGAATTGAAGAAAATCATCTTAAGTGATGAAGCACAATTTAACCAACAAGCAGAATTGCCCAATTTGGGCGAATGAGTTTTTTGAGTGATTGTCGAAAAACCAATGCATACACAAAGAGTGACTGTTTGGTGCGGTTTATGGGTTGGCGGCATCATGGGGCGTTTTTTTTTTCCCAAAATGAAGCCGGTCAAGCAATTACTGTGAATAGTGTTCGCTATCGTGAGGTGATAACGAACTTTTTATGGCCCCAATTGGAAGATATGTATGTGGCCGATATGTGGTTTCAACAGGACGGTGCCACTTGCTACAGAGCTAACAACGGCTATTTTGCGAGACAAATTCAATGGACGTCTTATATCACGTGGTAGCGATGTGAATTATTGGTAGCCAAGATCATGGGATTTGACACCATTAGACTTCTTTTTTTGAGTTTATTTCAATGATGTGGATGAAGACCTCAACCGACTTGGAGTGCGGAACTGGAGAGAGCTCGCCCGAAATCAAAGTCGTTATAGAAGGATGTTGGTTGAGGCCCAGGTTCACCGCAAACTGTAATGCCCACCTAAGTAAGTAAGTAAGTATTTGAATAAAAAAGTGTACATCGACAAAACAGCAACAATTCAAGAACTAAAGGATGAGATAATTTGCCACATCAACACCATAAAACCTCAATTATACCTCAGCGTCATCGAAAATTTGGACCATCGGATGACGGTGTGCCGCCGAAGTCGCGGCGGCCATTTGGCCAATATTTTGCTCCAAACGTAATTGAAACATACCAATATTATTGTGATAAAAAGAAAAGACAATAACGTGGAAGACGACTTCGAAAAGAAAACGGCAGATGGTAATTTTGAATAAAGCTGAAATTACTGTCATTTCTTTTCAGCGTTTATATGTAGAACTGTAAGAAAGTGGTTTTCTTAAATTTTCGCTTTACACCTTTAAAATATTTGTTTTGATTGTTTTCAATATTTTAAGAGATCTAATTCAATTTTTGTAATTAATGCAGTGCCAACCCTCTATCAACTTAAAAATGGTTCTTGGAAATTCAAACCTTAGGTTTTGATTTTGTACTATGCACACAATCGACAATATATGGAGCTATTGTTAGCATACCTGTTATGTGTGAGGTTCGAGGTTTTAGTTCCCAGAAACTTACAAACACACATACTTCACGGATGTCATCTTTTGTGAGAAATTGTCAAATTCACCGAGACAAGCGGGTAGTAACCGCTGCCAGAAATACTCTTCTAACTTAGAAGTTTGGTATCGATATAGAATTTTAGAACCAGGAACATGTTTGACCCTGAGGTTTTCATAGCTTTGCTGGACCGCAATAGTTATTTTTATTGATTTAAATGTGCCATTTGCCTCAATCAACTGGGATGAACTATTCTACAAGTTTAGTTGCCTGAGAGTGTCAAACAATGTGTTAGAAGCAATAAAATGCCTCTTCGAAAATAAAGAGAGGTTTAAGAAAACATTTGTAGTCAGGTAAGGCACATTCACTTTGATTTACGCGTTTTCTAAACGACATTGCTAGCTACAGCGTTGATGAGTACCGACGATATTGTACTGTCCACCAAAATGATGTAAATAAAGATCAACACGTAACAGAAAATGAGAAATGATAATCGGTAATTAAAGACCTTGAATTTCCAGATAAAATAGAGTTCTTTAAGTACAATAACGTGTAGTACATTGAATTAGAAAAAAAATTAACAGAATATAAATTGCGTAAATGAAATTCCATTATAGTGCCATGTTTACCGACTTTTTTCTTTACTGAAGTCCTTAACATGAGCTTAAAATATAACTGCCTCTCATACATGAGCCAGATATCATCCAAATTCATCATCTGCATCGCATCGTGCCATACATCCATGAAACAACCGATTTTTTGAGCACCAAATTCCCAAATAGCCTCGACGATTTCAATTGGCTGCCTCAGAGCTTTGAACTCTTCGGAATGAAGTACCGATGTTATGGGAACGATCCGGAAAAGATTCAAGAACTTATGACAATATCGTGCAAATAACTTGAGTAACAGCCCGAAATCACCAACTAAGTCTTGGATGATTGGAACGACAGAATGCGATACTCCTAGGCAGCCAATTGAACAACATTGATTTTTATAATTAATAGGAATGTTTCTTCTTGCAAATAAAGCCATAAAAATCTTGACTTTGTTCATTTTATGTGATAAAAAGTAAGAGAAATAACTTAGTTTACTAGAAAAAAGCAAAGCTTAACAAGATCAAAAGTAATGGTCTAAGCACCATACCTTAATTTTTCATAATACTTTCATGTTTTAAGTAAAGCTTAAGAGCCGTTTGCAATAAAATAACTAATGGCATTTATTTTATGTAAGGAAACACTGTTTTTTCTTGACGATTTCATTCAAATGTAATATTTTCTCTTAAGATAGCCTTATGCCCCGAATATGCTCGCCAAACCTGCTCATATTCCCTATGTATTTCTCGTATAAGAAATGGTACACGACCCCCTCACTGTTTTTGAAAAATTTGAAACAGTAGAGTGTGCAGTGTCGGGTTAGAATAGCACTGCAGCGCCTCCCCGCTTGTCGTAAAAGGCGACTAAAGGAACAATCATATCTAGACGACTAACATCAAAGTGAGTCTAGCGACACACATACCACCTAAAAACTCTCCCCAAGTATGCATGCAGATCCCGGGGTTTACACGACTGGAGATCACCGGTGCAGTAAAAGGGAAATCAAACTCATTAAATGGAGCATGCATGTGTCGAAAAGGATGAAAGAAAATTTTTGAAAAATTTTGAGCATTATGGAAGTACTTGCGAACATAAGAAGCACTACCCCGCCAGGCAGTTCCATTGCTATGCATGGAGCTGATCCTGGACCGAGCAGCAATGTTCGGGTCAGAGCTATACGGATTACGGGGGCTAGCAAAGTAATGCGACGAGTTGGACGAAAATTTAGAGTCGCGAGTTGGAACGTTGGAAGTATGACTGGTAGAAGTCTTGAACTCGAAGAGATGATGAGAAGGAGGCGAGTGGACATCTTGTGTGTTCAGGAAACGAAATGGCGAAACACAGCAAACAAAGCCCGTTTCTTAGATGCAAAGACCAAGGCTTACAAGATGTTCTACAATGGAACGGAACAAGGTAGGAACGGAGTCGGTATCATCCTTGACCAAAGTTTATGTAACAGCGTGTTGACCATTTTGAAGTCCAGTGACCGTTTGATGTCTCTTAAATTGGTGATGGAAGGAAAGGTCTGGAATATAATCAGTGCATATGCTCCCCAAATAGGGTGTGAGCAGGAGGAAAAAGATGCATTCTGGCTTGATTTTCATAACCTACTTAAGAACATCCCAAAAGAAGAGTATTTGTTTCTTGAAGGAGATTTGAATGGACATGTCGGGAAGACAAACGAGGATTATGAAGACTGCCATGGAGGTTTGGGATTCGGCACCAGGAACACTCCTGGTGAAGATATTCTAAGTATGTGCAAGTCATACGGTCTAATCGTACTAAATACCATGTTCATCAAACAAGACCGACACCTTATCACTTACAGCAGTGGAGGAAATGAAACCCAGATTGATTACCATTTGGTAACCAATTACATGAAATCTCGGGTGAAAGACTGCAAAGTGATACTAGGAGAAGCTGCCGCTCAACAACACCGTCTTCTTTTAACAGAATTTTTTACGGATGCGGTAAAGGAAGTCAAACAAACAAAGGCTCCTAGGAGAATCAAGTGGTACAATCTGGAGAAAACCAAAGGACAGCAATTCATTTCGTATATGCAAAGTCAGCTGTGTAATACCATCGACGCAGTTTCAAATGCAATCACGGCACAAAATATGTGGGATCGCCTACAACGAACCTGCTTAGAGAGAGCCAAATCACTGTTAGGAGTCTCAAAAGGACACTACCAACAAGCTAAAGAAACCTGGTGGTGGGATGATGAAGCTAAAGCAGTGATTAGAAAGAAGAAAGCAGCTTTCCAAGCTTGGTCGAAGTGCCCCTCAAGAAATACAAATGAAAAAGCGCGTTTCAAAATGGAATACAAGAGCTGCAGAAAAGAAGCGAAGAAAAAGTGCGCCCAACTTCAAGCAAAAAGCACGGAGGGCCTGTATCGAGAGCTGGAAGAGATTTCTGCCCCAGCTGCTGAAGCAAATCAGACAATCCAAGAGCTAAGACAAAGCAACTTGAATAAGGGAGCAACCATTTTCAAAATAGCCGCTCAGAGAAGGAGAAATGCGCAGGAGATTCGTTCGCCGAAGTTCATCAATGATGCTCAAGGAGTGCTACTTGTGGATGACGACAAAATTCTTCACAGGTGGCGACAGTATTGTGATGATCTTTTGAATGAACAGTTTCCTCGGCGCCACTTTCCAACAGCTGCACCTAACTTTACGGAAGTATCCGACGTCACAGTCGAAGAAGTTAGGGAGGCAGTTAAGAACTCCAAAAAAGGCAAAGCGATTGGGCCAGACGAGGTACCATATGAGTTTTGGAAAAATATGGGAGACATCGGGTTAAGATGGCTCACGATTCTCATCTCCAAACTTGTAAGAGGTGACAGTTTGCCTAATCAATGGAGGGAAAGTTTTCTTCTTCCAATGTACAAGGGAAAGGGAGATACCAGAAGCTGTGACAACTATCGTTCGATCAAGTTGATGTCCCACACTATGAAGATCGTTGAGCGGGTTTTGGATAGCCGACTGCGGAAAATAATAAGGCTGTCTGATGACCAATGCGGGTTTGTCGCGGGTAAGTCAACTACAGACGCAATCCAAAGCATAAGGATCATTATGGGAAAACACCGAGATGCCTTAGAGGATTTGCATATTGTGTTGGTTGACTTCGAAAAGGCATTCGATCGACAACCACGAGATCTGATATGGGTGGCCCTCAGACACCGAGGAGTTCCTGAAGCCTATGTGCAAATAATTATGGACATGTACGAGGGAGCAGTTACAAAAGTGAGATGCCCAGCTGGAGTCACCGAAGAATTCCAAATAACAGTAGGTGTACATCAGGGAAGTGTCTTGAGTCCACTGCTCTTTATTGCTGTTCTGGATTATTTGCTCGAAGGAAAAGTAACGGACAATAAAGTACAACAATTATTCTTTGCTGACGATGGAGCCATCATAAGCGAGGATCCTACATCCCTGCAACGAGCACTTGACGTTTGGATTGATGTTCTGGAAGGAAATGGGTACCGTATTAGCGCTAAAAAGACTGAATACCTGTGCTGCCCTTTTTCTGATCCAGACAAGCCTATTCCAGACATTTATTTGAATGGAAATGTGCTTCCCAAGTGTGAAAAGTTTAAATATCTGGGATCTATGATCAATAGTGAAGCATCTTGTGATGACGACATCAATCATCGAGTAAGCGTTGGGTGGATGAAGTGGCGATAAAACTCCGCTATCTTCTGTGATCGAAAAATGCCCCCTAAGCTGAAGGGAAGACTCTACACAGCAGTTGTCCGTCCAGCTCTGACATACGGTTCACAATGTTGGACAATGTACAAAAAGTATGAGAGCAAATTGACGGCAGCCGAAATGAAGATGCTTCGGATGACAGCAGGAGTAACAAAGCTTGATCGAATTAGAAGTACTAAGATCCGTGGAAGCCTTCATGTCAAAAGTACCATCTTGGACAAAATTCAGCACGACCGGCTCAGTTGGTATTGTCATGTTCAAAGGAGAGATCCGCAGAACCCCGTCAAAAAGGCAATATCGTACAACGTTTCAACAAATTCGCGACGAAAAAGAAAAGGCAGGCCAAAACACTCCTGGTACAAGCAAATGCAAAAACAGCAGCATTTGGTTGGCCTCAGACATGGAACAATCCAAAACCGGGAGGCTTGCCGACGATTTCTGAGGTCAACGCGGCGTACCCCACAGGCGGATCACTAGTGTGAAGCAGCAAAGTGGGAGAGTTGTGATCGCTTCAAGATCACTACTCGTAACGCCGAAAATGAAGAAGAAGAAGAAGAAGTAGAGTGTTTGGTCAAGTAGGGCCATGACCTCGAGTAAACACGATTTTTTGTTATGAAGCTACATTTACTACAATCGCTTTTTTACCACACATGCTTACACTTTAAGGAATAAACTCAACCAAATGATCATCAAATGCGTTTGACGTTTAGGAGTAAAGGCAAATGAGAAAGTTCGGTGAACATGTTCGTCGCTTAGGGCTAACTGATTAATTTACTTCATTGGATCCATTCTGAATCCAACAAACAACAGACTTTTCCAGGAATTCGTTCAACAACTAGCTACCTTCGTTCTTCTACCTGGTTGTCCTTTTTAAAATATGTGAAACTGGTTAACAATATTCCTTTAACCCAGCGTTAAAAATTCATTACCCAGCTCCAACACGAACTCCCAACAAATTCCAACTAATACAATCTTGAGAGCAAACAAAATGGCTGAATCTTACACATTCATGTTTCAACTACAAAATATTAGTTTCCTGTATCGATTAATTAAAAAATATCTTCACATCCTTTTTAAGACAAACAAACAAGTTCGTGAATCATAAAAATGCAAGGAATTCCCAGAATGCCTTTTGGTAAAGCTTCTCCCAAAAGCTCACAACCTACTATCCCCGAAAATTTAATTGTATTTCCAAATTCAATGGCTTGTGCATTCAGCATACATCATACACCATTCTTCTAGCATACGCTTGCTTGTCAACATAATGGATGCAATAACGGTATTCAGGTCAGGTTAAATAGGATATCCGGAGCAATTTCAGCATCGTAATGAAAATCTTCACAAAATTCCAAAAAATGTAAGGTGCGTGTGTGAAAGGAGTCACATTAAACGATTTAATCTTGTTCCCCAACGAGAGGAGAATAATCAATGCGACTAGTGGTGAAACATAAAATACCCCAGCACACATGTCGTATACACATATGTGGACTAAACACACAACCCTTACTGGTTTGACTGTAAAAAAAGATTATTTTTTAAAGGAAGGATAATGTAAAATGAATGAAAACGATGATGGTAATTTAGATCTCAAAAGGAGAAGAGATGACAAAAAAAAAAAAAATTCAAAAACTTCTTCTTATCCTCTTAAATGGCAGGACCTGAATGTTTAATTCCATTTTCCTCTCTTGAGCTTTAATTAAATCCACATAAAAACATCGTTAGGGTTGTTAATATTTCTTTCAGTTTTTGTACAGCTTTTTTCGGTTTGCTCATTGTGTTTCGGTTAAGCAGAGTTTCCTATTCGTAATTGAGGTAATGAATACTCCAAAGGATTTATGCCGCATACAAATGAGAACAAATTTATAGTTTTGGGAATAGAAAGAATAACTCTAAGTTTAGTCCGCAAAGTAGAAGTCATTAAAAAACTGTCTCCTGTTGGATTAAATATTTAAGAAAGTCGTTTTTGTGATGAGAGATGTGTACAGCATACAGGGATTAATAATAGCCACAATAAAACAGCTTGTGCTGATCCCAAAATTGGAAATGAGAATATTTTAGGGCCCGAGATGATTAGCAGAGGTGACATAGTGTATATTGGCGTAGTGTCTGACTGAAAGCAGGTATACCATGTTTGGAAATATATGTACTATCCAACTATTGACTTGGCTAAGGTTGGGTTAGATGTGACTGTAAGTATATAGAGGCCGACACACTAAGGCCACAGAAGGTCTATTATTCTACCACTGAGACCAGAATTTTGATCACCGTTGAAACACTCTCTAGCCGAACCTGAACTAACGAGTTGATCACCAGTTAGTCAAACCATTCAGAACTTCATATGAAAATGGAGTGACCTTTAGCTAAATCGCTGGTGTCGTCGAAAAAGGAATCACCTAGAGATGAGTTTTTTGTCTGTAAGCAGGCGCAGGGCATGAATAAAGAATGGAATGTCTCCTCTTCTTCATCGTCCATACAGCTTCTACAAACGTCATTGGAGTAGACACCAAGTCTTTTGGCGTGTCTACCTTTAGGTAGTGTAAGGATACCTATGACGGAAATAATATGCAGACGATTTAGAATCAATAAGGTCTTTGAACGTTTCGAGTCTACAAATTGCAAAGTTTGTTTAGTCATAAGTCACGTATTACTCTGCTTCCATCTAGTGCTCATCTTCTCAGAACCGACCTACTTTAGTAAAAGTTTACATGTGGCGATAGGTTTACCAACATAGTTCTTTTCAGATCGAAGAGAAGAAGTCGTTCCTTTTTGGTGAGTTCGTCTGCATTGCAGTTGCCTGGTATGTTCCTGTGACTCGACATCCACGAAAGGAGAATATTGAACTATTCAGAAATATCATTTAGAGACGTGCGAGAGTTTTGAGCCGTAGAAGATTTTGAAGAGACAGAGGCAAGAGTTTTGAGAGCAGCCTGACTGTCCGAGAAGATATGAATATCAGTGGATGATACAACGTTTTCTCTGAGCCAAAACAGGGCTTCTTTTATCGTCAGAATTTCCACTAAGAACACACATCAATAGTCAGGTAGGCGGAAGAAAAGTATTAAACTCAACCTTTTCGAAAGATTCCACTTCCTACACCATCACAGGTTTAAGATCCGTCAGTGTAAAAGTGTAAGGCTTTATTATCCAAGAGAGTTGTCGTTCTCCCAAGCTTCTCTTGAGAGAATGGTTACTTGGAAATTGATATCAAACACCAACCAAAGTTTTTTTCAAAACTAGTGTGACCAATTTGATTGCTGGTCCGCTGTGAATTAGCTTTTAGTCGAGTAGCTGTGTTTGCTGTTGACTTTTTGCCGAAGATATCGATAAGGATGTAAGGTTTCATTTTTTTTTTTCATTTATTTATTTATTTACTATGTACAAGTAAGACCTAGTCTTATATAGTACATTAAGTGATACTTTGTTTAATTTGAAAAAATCTTAATACTAAAAGCCAAAACAATATAGTGCGAAGATAAAGTAAATTAAAAAGAGAAAGGTAGGAAAAATAGAAGTACATAAATGTAGGTATGAAGAATGAGTTGCAAAGTAAAGAGGATAGATTATTAAATAGAAGAAGAGAAAAATTTGAGAAAAAAAAAATACATCAGTATGTAAAACTAACGCTGTTCCGATACAAACTGTAATGTTTTATTTTTAAATTCCTTAGTCCCGTAAATTTGTTTTAAACGAGTTGGCAGAGCATTCCAAAGTTTAATAGTACAGACAAAAAACAACCGTGCTGAGTTTATAAATTTACAAGTTGGTGCAATGAGGTTAAGCGTTCTTCGGGATTGCAAAAACTGCACTTTTTCAAACAAATAAAAAGGTTCTTTTGTAGTCAGTATCTTATGTAGAAAAATTAACTTTCTTGCATCTAAGAACTGTGTCAAGGAACAGCCCAAGGCAAGTAAATTGAAACGTGTTATATGATCATATCGGCGAACATTATACACGTAACGAATAGAATTGTTGAACGCGACTTGAAGTTTGTTTTGCGACACAGAGTCAAGTTTACAATACACTGTTTTGATACTATTAAAAGGTCGAGCAAGCTTGGACTAGAATTAGGACCATAGCGGGTAGGGTAGCGGTTCTTATCACAGAGTCCAGAAAGTGTTATTAGATTCAGTAATCTATCTGACCTACTACAATTTATTAAAAGATCTGTATTAAAATCACCACATAGCAAAATATGCTCATACAAAGAACTAAGTTCAGAAATTTCAGAGAAATATTGTTCATGTGAATTATGTTTATTAGGATTGTAAGCACAAGAGACAAGACATTTTATGGTTCCTTCTGAAAGCTCCAATATAAGATACTCAATCATTCCACCTACAGAGTCTGATTTTCTTAAGACTTTACAATCAATGCCAGTTCTACAGTAGATAGCAATACCACCTCCAACTGTATCAGTGATACGATCGTTACGGAATAAACTAAAGCCATTTATACCATAACAACTGTCAGGTATGTCAATCTGAAACCATGACTCTGCAACGCAAAAAATATCCACAGTCGTATTATTAATAATATGTCTGAAAAAGTCTAATTTAGGTCCATTAAAACTGCGCGCATTTATATAACACATTTTGAACCCTTCACTTGCATTGGATAGAACCCTTAAAGCAGCATGAATAGCTAAATTGCCGACACTTCCAGTAGAATTATCTGCCGTGATCATAATTAATTAAGCTATTACCAAAGGAACAAAACTTCACAATACGAGTATATGAAAAGGAGAAAAGAAAAGAAAAGAAAAGAAAAGAAGAAAAAGAAAGACAAAGAGAAAGTAAGTACGCACTTATTTATAATTATATGTATTTGCAATTGAAACAGATATAAGTTTGAATAGTTAGTTTGAATTAAGAAAAAAAGAAAATAAAGAAAACTTTTCAAAAAACGATAAAGAAAAATAATATAATTTTATTCAGGTTGTTATGATGCTTTGATGGTTGGTTACGTTGGTGTTCCTTCAGTTGATGGTGACAGATAACATATTTAGGCTTCGGGCTGGTGCTGCATTGAGCTTTCATACAGGTCCAGTGCATGATGCAGTTCGAGGTTGGTTGCAGCTGTAGAGCATTGGATATTGCTGGGTGGTTGTGTATCATACGGTGCGATGTTGTTTGAGCAAACTTCATTATTACCATTCATAATGGCATTAAGACATTGAATAGAGTCGATTTTCTGAGCTTCTGACTGTTGCTCTTGTCTGATGTATACATTTCCACGATATGAGAACGCTGATGCGATTTTTTTGTTCTTCTTAAGACCGAGTGCGTATTTCATTATTGAGTGGTTTTTTTTCGTAAGAGATTCATGAATGTATATAGGGGCACTGGAGTCTAAATTACAATCACGTAAACAGAGTTGTGACTCATTCTTTTTGCAATAAAGCGAGATGGACTTTAGGAAAAAGTTTTTATCATAGGGAGATTTAAATTTGATGATTATAGGTGAATCTGTATTGTTTTTAGAGCGAATGCGATAAATATTGTTCAAACTTAGAGGTTTAATGTCAATTGATACACAAATATTGTTAAACAAGATTTTTAGGTTTTCATCAGAGGTGTAGGAAACCTTATGAATTAAAGCATCAGAAGCAACAGCTTTGTTCTCTTGAGAGTCAATTTTTGAATTAATTTCAGATATTTGAGTTTGAAGAGCTTTATTATCAATCACTACCGATTCGATTTGACTTTTAAGAGCATTTTTGATTATAACTGTCGATTCAATTTGATTTTTAAGAGCATTATTATTAATAATTTTCGATTCAATTTTAGTCACTCTATCATCAATTTTAGCAATGTCAGATTTTATTGAAGTTATTTCAACATCAATGCTTTCAATTTTGTTTAATATTTTTTGTTCAGATTCAGAAATCTTAGATGACAAGAGATCAACAATCAACTCACTTTGCTTCGTGCATTCCTCCTTTGAGCCTACCATTTTTTTGGTTTTTAACTTTTTGTCTGAGGTATCGAGGGCTAAAGGGGAACGAGGTGAGGAGGATGGGTCGTGTTTAAGAGAGTTCGATCTTGTCTTGTTTGACATTAGAATTTTTGCTTTTTACTTATTAGAGAAGATAGCGCACAATTTTAACTTTTATTTAATTTAGTTTTAGTTAATGTTCTAGTTTATAAATTTCAGGACACATTCACCACAGAATTATGTTTGTACTGCAAAATGCACAGGTGAAAAATTTAACTTATTATTTGGTAAAATTTGGTGAGCACCAGGAGCCGAAACAAAACACGTCTACTCAGTCTGACATTACAATGTTTAGTAGTATGTCTAGACTCTAAGGTATCCGAGGGAGTAGTTCTTATCGCCGCGCTGATGCAGATACTACATGTGCAATGAACTTTGGCAGGCTTGGAAAAGTTTACCTGTTTGTCAAGTGCGGTCCGCCATGTTATTACTCCATAGGTTATTGTATAGGTCTTATGACCGATATGTAAAGCCATCAGGCAACATTTGGCGAGAAACCCTGTTTGCTAATAGACTAGTTCTCTTTAAACTATCCACCCTCGGCTTCGAACCCATTTTATTGAAATGAGTTTCTTCTTATTTGGAAAACCCTTATAATTGTGTTCGTTTTAGATCTTCCCTATCAATTCTTTTTTAGCTACCTACGGCTTCCCTCAAGGTAATCATTTAGGTCCTCTTGTTTTCATTCTTAGTGTTAACGATCTCGAATTGATTCACCATTACTTTATTATTACGCATTCTCATTACCTTCTCTCGTAAGCGCATCAAATCTCCTCTCCATTGCTATCTTCCTTATAACCAAACCATTTCACCAGTTGAGAAGATTCGTGATCTCGAAATCATTTGTGACCAAGGACTGGATTTCATTTCACATATTGAGGATTTTATACTAAAAGCC
Organism: Melanostoma mellinum; assembly: GCA_914767635.1. Taxonomy (NCBI): domain Eukaryota; kingdom Metazoa; phylum Arthropoda; class Insecta; order Diptera; family Syrphidae; genus Melanostoma; species Melanostoma mellinum. The sequence goes on along the minus strand of OU612058.1, from coordinate 195,598,996 downwards.
AATTCAGCAATTGGTCTCATTAAGCGATGGTCAAAAGAATCTACCAGCCCTTACGTGACCTGATCTCCTTACATTAGCTTTGTTCGATCTCTCCTTGACAACGCCAGCCAAGTCTGGCCCCTTTTCGAACAAGTTCACATTTCTGGAATTGAAAATATTCAGCGCCGTTTTGTTTGATTTGCTCTGTTAGGCCTTCCTTGGAATAATCCCTTAACTCTCCCTCCTTCCCAAGCTTCTCAGCTTGAATGCTTTGAAAGATCGTAGAGAAATATTCCACATTCTCTTTATGCACCGTTTCTTTTCTGGAACCATGGACAGTTATTGGTTTTTTTAAGAATTAGCTGGTATTAAGCCGTATAAATGGCGGTTTTGCCCCCACCAGAAATAAAATGAAATTTAATGACAGAAGATCTGAAATTCGGGTTTTCGTATTTTCTTGGGAAGAAAACTATTTACTTACTTCAATCTTATCTATTTATGACTTTTTAGATCTCAATTTTGACATATTGGAACATAATGGATGCTCTTGAAGCGTTAAGTTACAGTTTCTTTCAGTAAAAGAAAATCGATATCAACTATTAACATGTACCAGCTATTGAGGCATAATATCTAAATCATAACATAATGTAAATGGACTTAATGTCTTTGAACCTTATGTCATGTCACAGCAAAGGATATCAATACTATTTTGCTAAGGGATATTTATAATGAATTGTATGACATGTATAGATTAAAATGCTTGACACAATATGTATGTGTACAAAAACAGAGAATAAGAATCAAACGATATTTTTCAAAGAGGGATTTCAAGACAAATTTGATTTGTAGAGACGTTTGTTTTTAAGTTATTCTTTTGGCTTAAAAACCCGGCATTCGGATACATTTGTTTTGTCTTATTGGGTGCAATGTAGACAATTGTTTCAATAGAAGAACCTGTCACCACTAAAACGAGGAAAGTAATGTAAGTGCTTTTGACAAAAATAATAGATAATTTTACACATTTGATTTGATTTGAGACTGTTTTCAAAAGCCAGGAACAGTCTCAAATCATATTGTAATTCAAAAAACTCTTACAAACACCAATCACTCAACCTACAAGTAAAACCCATTAGCACATTAAAAATTAATTTGACGAGACTGAAAGGTGGTGTTTGATTGATTTTGGTATCTCACCGAACTAATATTTTGTTCAATAAACTCAAACGTATCTAATAAATAAATTTATTCAGATTGAAAGGTGGCCGTCGATTGATTTTCAAATTATGTATAGTCCTGTTGTTCGAACTGTTAAATTATCAATGTAGGTACATACGAAAAACGTATGAAATACTGTGTTTGTGTAAGAAAAAGCGTTCGGTAGTTTTTCGCACTAATTTTTCAATGGGCTTGGCGCTTAGCATTAGTAGATGAGATTCATTTGTGGAACAGGCGTGTGTAGTGTATGTTTGTAGAACGTGTGGGCAATTAGTGATGTGCCAAACCGTAAAATTTACAAACCGGGTTAACCCGAATTGGATTTTGATTAACCCGAGTTGTAACTCGAGTTGGCTAACTCGGTTTAGAAAAATAATATTTGCGCTTTTTCCTTCAATACTATGTTTTGAAAAATAGAAACAAACAAATTTTTCCATCAAAATAAACGGATTTAGTCAAAATGAATTTATAAAAAAAAAAACCAAAAGCAATAAGCGTAGATACCGACTAATTAATCACACAGGAAAGAACCGAACCGACCTGACTCGGGATATTTTACAGAAATTTAATTCCTAACTCGAGTGGCAATATGTACCCAAAACATTCAAACCGTCTACCTATCAACAGACGACAATGGAAAAACCGAACCGCAGTCCAACTCGGTTTGACTTGACTCGGGATAAATTAATTCCTAACTCGAGTTGCAGTATGTATCCATTGTAGCTATACGGGAAATTAATTTATCCCGATTAAAGTCAAACCGAGTTGGACTGCGGTTCGGTTTTTTCATTGTCGTTGAAAAAACCGAACCGCAGTACAACTCGGTTTGACTTTAATCGGGATAAATTAATTTCCCGTATAGCTACAATGGATACATACTGCAACTCGAGTTAGGAATTAATTTATCCCGAGTTCGACTGCGGTTCGGTTTTTTCATTGTCGTCTGTTAATAGGTAAACGGTTTGAATGTTTTGGATACATACTGCAACTCGAGTTAGGAATTAATTTATCCCGAGTTCGACTGCGGTTCGGTTTTTTCATTGTCGTCTGTTAATAGGTAAACGGTTTGAATGTTTTGGATACATACTGCAACTCGAGTTAGGAATTAATTTATCCCGAGTCAAGTCAAACCGAGTTGGACTGCGGTTCGGTTTTTCCATTGTCGTCTGTTGATAGGTAGACGGTTTGAATGTTTTGGATACATACTGCAACTCGAGTTAGGAAGTAATTTTCTGTAAAATATCCCGAGTCAATTTTAACAGATGTGTGTGTTTCTGTATGCCTGCGCAAATAAATCACTTGCTTTGATGCTTTACATACTACTACCAGTCGACTATCGACTTTATATGTATAAGTGCATTGTGTTTGGCACAGACCGCAACTAAAGGAGGGTAGTTTTGATTATGTTCAAGTGAACTCGGTCTGCTTGCATTAATTTCATTTTAATTATTTGGTTGACGGTTCGGTTTTTTCTTCGATTTGCCAACTCGGGTCGAAAAAATGTAAACCGAGTCAACTCGGTTTGGGCTCAACTCGGTTTGACTCGGTTTATGAAACCGAGTTGACACATCACTATGGGCAATATTAGTTGCAGCTAATCACAGCTTTGGTTTTTAATATTTGATATGTTAAACTTTCTGTTTTATTTTACGAGTAGTTAAAGACAACAATTGCCTTGAATTACAAAAGACCTAAAATCATCAAATTGTTCTGTGTGCTTCAAAGATTTTAAGCGAAAACATGGCAAAATTATTAAGGGATTTTTTTTGGAACGAAGGAATGTTTGTGTATTTTTTAAGTCTTTAGAAACGAATATTAAATTTAAGAACACATCCAAAAAAAGGGATACTTCATGAATTTTACGATTTCGATTAGACAATTGATGTTATTTGTGTTGGTTTTCACGAATACATTCCATTTTTTGCTGCAGAAAATAGATGTTGCTCTTGGCTTAATGGACAGCATATCTGCCTGTAACGCGGGAGGTTCGTTGTTCGAATCCGAACAGAAAACAAAATAATGTTTTTCTACGGGTATCGCCTTTCGCGAAGACTTGGAAAGTTCTCCGATAGTAAGAGCCTTCACGAATAGCCGTTCGGAGTCGAAAAAACTTCATTCAACCACTAGGGATGGTAGCAAGAAATGCACTAGCCCTCGCGGCTCACCGCTCTGTTGTACCACCCTATGTTTACATGTTTGTAAATTGATCACATTGACGGTACTCTTTAGAGGTGAGGCTTGTGACTAGGGACTAGTCCCGGGATTGGCTATTTTAGACAGTTAAAAAAATTACTTGGTTGATGGCTGATTTATATTTAAATCTATTTTTTGTGGTGTTTCGATGACAAATTGGTGTGAAAACCTTTTGCTTCTTTTCTCTAATGATTTTAACTCTTTTGTGCAGAGCTTGCATTGAGATTTTGTAGTTATTTAACTAGCTTCAAACTGTTTTTTAACTCGTCATTTTATGAGAAATTCTTATAGTTAAAAACGTAAAACATTATGAAGGAAATGCACATAAACTAAGTGGTTTTTCGTTTTCAAATTAAGTTTAAATTGAGACCATCCTACACAGCGACATTAGCACTCAAAAATACAAAAGAAAAAATAATGTACAAAGGGATCTAGAAAAAGAGAAAGGATACCCAAAAACTAGTTTACTAATTTTTTCTTTTAAAAATAGTCAAATAGATTAAAAACAATGAAAAGAATGGAGGCCTCGAAAAACATACGACGAAACATACGAACTAGTTTGAAAGTTCTCAAAACACAATCTAGTTTTCAACCATTTTTAAGCCAATAATAAAGGTCTAGTAGATACTCAAAATATGTTCTTGCAATTAGGATGCTTTAGCCTTTTATTTATAAATCGAAAATCTGCTCTCACAAATGAAAACAAGATATTTATTCACAAAGCTATTTTTATGCAATATGGATGTCCAATATGGGCTAAAGTAGCTTTTTGGAATAAAAAGAAATTACAATTATCACAAAATAAAGTTTTGAAAAAAAAAAATTCTAAATCTCCCTTGGTACAATTTAACCCTAGATCTCCACAGAAAAGTTAATGTTGAGTCGATTTTTGAAAGAATTGCAAACTTTCGCTTATTTTTTAATTAATCTATTCATTTTGAATACTTCTCCTTTACTGATTGTGTGTTTCTCTTTTCCTTTAAATATTATTTTCATTTTGAATATTTGAATACTTTCTTCATGTGTTCTATTCATTTATTCATATACAGAGCTATGCACACATGAACGGCAAACTTTTTAACTTTAATTTGGAATACACCCAAACAGTGATTTACAGTGAAAAAAATTGTTATTAATTCAAAACCAAGTTGAATCCAATTTAAAATTTTTTATCGGAAAAGTTTGCCAAAATAATCAGCAAATCAATCCCGAAAATCCCGGGATTCTACGATTCTAATCCCGGGATTTTCGGGACCGAAAAAAGACTCGGGATCCCGGGATCCCGGGATCCCGAATCCCGGGATTGCAATCCCTACTTGTGACGTGTTGCTATCCTCTTCTCGCTTTCGATTGTTGGGACTCATGACTTATTACTGGTGACAATAATTTGATGTGTAAGTGGTCGTGTTGGTTAGCATGTCCGCCTCTTAACCCAGAAATTCGTGGTTCAAAACAGATGCAAAAATGTTTTTAGACGGAATTGGCGCTTTCTCGATTAACCGTTCGGAACCGACAGAAAATTTTAGGTTCCCTCCACTCCCTGACAAGGCATGGTTTTAAGAGTCGCGCTAGATTCTGGGGCTCTTCTTCTTATTTTTTAATAATTTGGGCATCTGATCGATCCTTGAGCTAGTTTTCTATTTTATTCTCGAAACATAAAAATCGAACTTTTAAATAAAAATTAATTTTTTTTTGTTTTTACTCAAACAATTGACAATGAGAACCTCAGTATGTACAAATTAAAAAATCATGATTTTGGTTCATGTGAAAAATGTTGATTTTGATTAAAAATCTGGAAATTACAAATAAAACAACCTAATAGTCAAAAGGCGTTCGTGGTTTTTGAAAAATTATCGGGCTGAGGAGATATGAATTTGCTTGAAAATTATTATTTAATGAAGAAAATGAATTTGTATTAATCAAATGAAAGGGAAAATTATATCTTCAAACCTAATGAACTTCGTTCCGTAAAGGACTGCTATGATGTTTCACATCTTTTTGTTTTTCTGTTTGGTTCCGAGCAATGAAATGACTTGCCAAAAACGTTGCGGTAGTTCCTTTTTATTTCAGCGACATCTAAGAACAACTTTAATATTGAAGACGGAATCGAGTACACTTTGTGAAAGATAAATTTTCTGATAATTCTATATGCCATAACTAGCTTACCCACCCGTTTAACTCGGACCTTACGGTGATCGAATATAATAAATTTAGTAAAATAGTTTCCAAGTCTCTAATTCAGTGGGGAAAAATGAGGATGAAATATTGTTTATATAGTCTATAGTCATGGACAATGAAGCACACTAAAGGGTTCCTGGTTATGTTAGCGGCTGATTAACCCTAATCCCGTAATGGAAGATAAATAAGTGATCAATTCGTTAATCTTACATCGGGTTTCTGAGATTAGAAGGTGATTAACTTGCTGATCTCTGTGGTATCACAAATTAGGCCCTTGCGGCCTAAGTGTGTCAGGCAATGTACGCATAAGCTGAAAGCCACTTCCACTTAACCTAACCTAACCTAACCTGGTTATGATCCAGTTCCCGTTTCCGTTTCAGTGTGAATATGGGAATGAAATATAGCCTTTGTTATTTCCCTGCTTATAGACTTTTTCCGTTCCAAATTTCATTCAAATTAGCTCAGTAGTTTTGTAGCCTTTTGAATACAACCACCAAAATCTCGTTTAAAAAACAAAAGCTAAGTTAAATTTTTTTTTAGAATTTTGAAAACTTTTTTTATGTTATGTTTGGAAAGGAGGTTTTTGGAGTTGTTGTTGAAAAGTCTGTTAAAAGTTTCGTTGATTTTCACGCAATCCGTTGTTAAGTGGTTGATGGAAGGCTGCAGGCAAAAGATGCAAAAAAATAAAAATGTTTTTAAGAATCAAAAGCGATAAAGTTGAATAAATTTAAATAAGAAATGTTTAAAAAATGTTGGAGTTGAAAGGTTTAAGGGGGAATTGGGTTGCTTCACCCAATAAAATAAATTAATATATCAAATAGGGTGGTGAAAGAGAGCGGGTAGCTCCAAGACCTTGCGCATTTTTTACAACAATGCAATATATGAGAATGGACGGGATCTACCGATTCCGATGGGCTAATCGATAAAGTGCTTTTTATGGCATTGAATTTTTGAGGACTTACCAATTCCAAAAGGCGATGTGCGTGGCAAAACAATTTCTGTTTTCTGTTGGAATCAAAACTAAGGATCTCTCAACCAACAGGCAGACATGCTAACCATTTCGCCACTGGTACCACTAAAATAATTTCGTACATTAACAAATTTGAAAAACAACTCTCCAGCCACATTTCTTAATTTGACCGCGAACCCACTGGAAATGTAGAGAAAATGTTTACTAAGTCGTTACCCCATAAAAACACTAGGAAGCAATGGGTTAAGTCACACCACAAATTCCTCTTTATGATTTTTTCCAAATACTTCATTAAGTACTCTTTATTTATTCACTTACCTCTTCACCCTAAGTCCCTTCCAGTTTTATAGAGTACTTTATAAGCCTTAAAAAAAATGCAAGCATTTAATACAGAGACTTTTAAAATATTTTTAAAACTTCAATGTTCAAAGTAGATAATCTCAGTGGAAGTGAAAACCTTTAACTTTGTCTACCTTACAAAATATATAAAGTTTCCGCAAATAACTTTTTTTTTTTTTTTTGAAAATGCTATAAAATGCTATAAAAAAACTACTGACTATTTTCTCAAATTTCTTTTTTTATTTGAAAGTAAAATCTTTCCGGTTAATAATGTTAATAATTTCATTCAAATGGCTGCATCGGCTGGCCATGCAGTAGCTTAGACGATCGGTTAAATTTTTAAGCACATAATCGATTGTGTGCAGCTGTATTTCACCAATGGCTTCACGAATATTGTCCTTGAAGGCATCAGGCTTGTCCAAAAATAATTGTTCGAAGATGTCAAATCGCAGCTCCAAGAGGCCAAAAGGCCAAATGCGATCCTCAAAAACAGGGCACAAAACATCGAACATAGATTCGGCTGTGTGGCGCGTAGCAATTTTTGGAAACAAAAATTTGTTCAACATGGCCCGATAGCGAGTGCCATTGACTGTAACGGCTACTCCTTGCTCTTTTTCGAAGAAAAATGCCCCAATTATGCCTCTGGACCAAAATTCGAACCAAACAGTGACTTTGTTTTCAATGCATGCGTGCGGGTTTTCTATGCTCCAAATGCACCAATTTTGCTTGTTTACATACCCGCCAAGATCAAAATGAGCTTCATCTGAAAAGATGATTTTTTTTTGGCAAAATCGGCATCTTCTCTAAGTCGATCGCAGGCGTTGTTCAAGCTTATACTCATTTTCGTTCAGCAGAAGGATAAAATTAATTATCTGTCAAATCAGACATGATCTAAGTTTTATCATTTACGAAATAAGCACTAGTAGAATAAAAGCTTAGATGGCGGGCCCTTTATATTAATTAAAAAAATAAGAGACTGATGACTGACGACTGAAAACATTATTTAAAAATGTACAACTACATAAAAAATGCATGGCATTAGTTCAACACGAACACAATTGACAAAAAAATTCAAACTTTACAAAAATTAAACCGAGAATGTTTGATGCTACAGATAGCTTTAAACAAAGCATCGTTCTAATCCTAAACACATTCTTATTCGTGGAACTGCTTAAAAGGGAAAATACATTTATTATACAAATTATTTTTACACGTATTATACAACGATACAATCAATATTCTGCGTCCTGAGCTCAGGGCGTGGTCAAGGCAAAACAGATGGTAAAATGACTTCCATAATAAAATTTATATCTTTGGGAGACTTATGTACCAACTAAGTATGGTGTTACAAATTTTCATATCCTGCTGGTCTGATAGCTCACAATGTGAAGTTAGCTGTTCAATCTCCTTTTCTTTTTTTTTATATTAAGAATAATGCATTGACCTTTTCCCAAGATCCCTTTTCTTACAAGCAGCGTTCTAATATTTGTAATAAATACATGATGCCAAGCGTAAGACTTAGGCCACACTAACTCATCCACAAGACCACAAGTCAACTCGGCAAATCTTCCGCTTTAAGTCAACTCTAGCACCCAACAATAATTTTGGTTAAATCCTAGCAAATATGAGATTTAGGTTGTGTTTTAGTGGTGTGGAGGTACACAACAGTCATTTGACTTCATTGAATACTATTATACGAAGCACCTTACAGTATTGTAAGGAAAAGTAAAAAAATAAAGAAGATGAAACCTAAACCATAAAACTTTCTCCTAGAATGGGAAACAAAACTACCGCAGGGATAACGCACGCGGTAATGAATAATAAATAAATGTTTTGGGAATAAACACTGCCAGGTAAATATCCACACCTCCAACATCCTACTTATGGTTTCGTCTTGTTTATAATGCGATGTATAAGATAGAAAAGGATAAAGGATAAAAAATACGTTGTCTATTTGTGCGGTAATGACTGGCACTGGCATCAGAGAATACTTCGAGTATATTGTCTATGTTTGCTGTTTTCTCCTTGGTGGTTGTTTCAGCGGGCGTAAGAATATAATCCTTGTTTATCCGTTTTCGGCTAACGAAAACCAACAGACCAACCGTAATCGGATATCCTTTCGGGTAGCGAGAGATTTGCCAAATTGCCATTGGATTCGGTTAGCGCTTTGATGTGGAATAAAACAACATTGAGGTCATTTCGACAAGGGACATGGCAACATTCAAATTAGTTGATTCGCAACATTCGCCACTTGGAGAGGATAGGATATGAGTGGTATTGGGTTACAAATTAGGAAAGTTTTATTTTTATCTCTCTTGAGTTCATTGCTGGTGTTGGAATTTCGTATTTGCATCTTGTGCTGAATGTTAGGAGGAACGTTTCGTTAATGATAATCAACTTAGAATGTTGTGAGAACAAGCGCGGAGAAGGAATAAAATCTAATTTTAATATTTTCGTCTTGTGGTGGAGGGAGCGACAATGAGGTGTGAATTATGTAAAAGGAAAACCGAAATTTAAGGACTTTAGAAGTTTAAGTTAGCAGGAGCGACAGTTTGAAATGAAATTTAAATTAAGGAAATTGAAATGGTAGAAAAAATGGTAATCAGCATAATCAGAGACAACAAAATGAGGGAATCATTCAAACAATTTCTTAAGTGGCGCCCAACGCATAAGAAATTTAAAATTCTGGATAAGTTTTTCTTGTCTGTAAAACTTTTTCCCTGTACCCGGTATTTAAGATTTGTTTTGACAGATTTTATAAAAATTTACATCTTTACATCATGGCCGTCCCGCTAGTGAATTTCTATGAAAAATCATAGGAACATAGTTAATACGCAATACAGATTTAACTTGAAGGTGTTGACAGTTCGAGGAGACATTTTTGACAAAGGCAACAACATTTGCCTCATCCATCGCTAGTGGTTCTGCTTTTCCTTTCTTCTGCTCTTAAACAAATGTTACATTTGCTCTGTAAGTAATTCTGGCTGAGCTCTCCTAAAAAAATGAGAGCATAGAATCCAGATTTGCCAACATGGTTTTGTATTGCAAGTTGTGAATTGTTGTTCAGTTCTGACCCCATCAGTTCCTAATGTGGTACGATAGGCTTATGGTCTCCAAACACTTTATTTTTTTACTCTTGGTTAATTAAAGTGTCAGAAAATGATGACAGTTTCGAGGGCTGCTATGTCTTTGTAGAATACAACCATCCGCAAGCGCTTTGTTTCACGTGTACAGAATAAATCGTGACCATTTGGTCGAATACACCGATTCAACTTTGGTGCAATTATAGATAAGTATGCGTATCATGTCAGGTTTATTTTGACTCCTGGAAGTCGCTTTCTCACAGTTATGTTGAGTTGGTGGGGAAACCACTAGCCGTTTGGTTTTGGAACATAACTCACCAACGCCATTTTTCTAACAAATCTACTGCTTTTTGTTACTGATTTTTACAGGGTCATTATGGTCATCAATCCCAACAGAGGTAAAAATGTTTTTCCACGAATATGATGGCATCAATGACATCATCAAATAAGCAGTCTTTTATAGATTTTCTAACCTCAATGAAAGTCTTTACAATTACTTTACATCCACCACCCAAGCAAATCCGATCTTGTTGCCAAAATCGTTTTATAGGTTCATCAACCACAAAAAGAAAACTGATGGTGTCCCTTCTTCTCTTCACCACGAAAGTCAATTTTTCAACGAACCAACAACAATCGCAATTTTTTTCGTTAGTTACTTTAAACTGTCTTGAGCTCAAAAAATCTCAGATCTATGCAATTCTCATCTAAGCTTTAATCAGTCAATTGGTCCTTATGGGCTCCTCAAACTCAAAGACGAGTATAATCTAGATCCAGATTCCTTCAATTTTACTAACAAAAAATGTTGCTTTAGTTTAGCCCTCCTCATCACTAACCTGTTCAAACTATCCCTTTCAAGTGGGGTTTCTACTGACGTATGGAAAAAATTCGTTATTCCACCTATCAATAAAAAAGGCTCTAAAAACCAAATTTCATTCTATAGGCACATATTATCTAGTTAATTTCGTTTCATTTTCACTCTGCGATAAAAAACGATTTTGACGTCATCACCACAGATTTCAGCAAGGCTTTCGACAAAGGATCTCACACTTTAATCCTGTTTAAACTTTCTATCCTCGGAGTCAGCCCTATCATACTCAAATGGATCTCTTCATATCTAAACAAAGCCAAAATAGAGCCTGTTTCCGTTCTACTCTTTGAGTTTCTTTTGTGACAACGATAACCTCCGGTGTACTCGAAGTTAGCCATCTTGGATCCCTTTTTTCATCTTTGTCACTAATGATGTCGAAAATATCTTCCAATATTCTTATATTTCACCTAATGCTGATGATGTGAAATTTGTTATAGTCATATCCTCTGATCGGGATTCCTTCAATCTTCAAAATGACTACGATTCATTCGTCACTTGGTTTAGTAAAAATTTCCTTGAATTAAACATTCCCAAATGCGAGTCTGGAAAAAGTGAAAAGCCTCCCCCCAGATCCTATCATCTTCAGAAGCTTCCCATAAACCGTTTGCAGCTTATTCGTGATTTAGGTGATCTCTGCGACGGCGAAATAAATGTTCGCTCTCATACTGACGTAGTGATATCAAGAGCTAGTTTCATCCTTCGTTTTTTCAAAGAGTTCCGAAAGCCCTTGACACGAAATCTCATCATATCACCAATGTTCGCCGTCTCCTTGAGTATGCATCGCAAGTATGGTTTTCATATCAAGTGGTTCACATTCCAAGGATTGAAAGCGTTGAATGTCGTTTTCTGTTCTTGGCTTTTCGGGATCTCTACGGCAACGGTGACGTTAACAATTTCCACACCCTGCCTCCATATCTCGAACAAATCTCTCAATTATTATTCTCCACTCCCTTAAATTTTATTTATTTATTTATTTATTCACTTTACTCCCTAGAAGTCCAAAGGGATGAGCTTGACATCATCTTCATTCACCGCCTTCTTACTGGTAAAACTGAGTGCTCCCCACTCTTATCTTATCTTTTACAACACTAGTCCTTGAAATGTAAGATCATGCCTCCTTTTTTCCTCCATGGTCATCTCACATCCTATGGTCTCAACGAAAGTCAACCCGCTTGCTGAGTAGGATTGAATCTGTTCCTTTTCAATCAACCAAGACCCTTTTAAACAGTTTGTCATTATTATAGTTTTAATGTATTTAGCTTTTTACTTTTAATAAATTTTAGTTTAGTATAGTTTAAGTACATTTAAGCTTGTATAGTGTAGCTAATAAAAGTAGTGTAAGCCCTACCAAAATTAAAATAAAAAAATTATTATAATTAATATCCACGACAAAGTCTTTCACTTTGGTCAGAGCTTCCAGATTAGATTGAAAGTTTCAGTGCAAAACTCTTTGGGCTTTAATTTAGCAAAAAAAAAAAAACTCCAAGCCGTGTTTGGAAAGTTTGCTTGGGATGTTTTTGGCAAAATTAACATCGGATCGTTAAATTTTCAGATGGACTGTGGTTTGTTGATAAGGTCGGATTCAATTCATATCAAATCAATTGAACTGGCGAGCCAGGATTCAATATTCTGAAGCTTTTCCATGGAGGCTAACTGAACTGTCAAAAAGAAGGAGTACCTGACGAGAACGACTGATCTGGATGGATATTCCACTCAACACTTTCGTGAAACCGAAGTCTATAATCCCACTCTTGCGAATCTGGACAAGCCTTATCGCCTTTCAAGGCAAACAATTTTATTGATGGCCTTAAATTTTTCTATCACTACTTTAAGAAAAAATTGCATTGAATTCATACATTAGATAGAAAAATAAGAACTGAACAGAAACAAAAAAGGAAACATTGTGGGGTTCATTTGGAGCCCAGGTCCCTTGGACACGACTTTTGCCGGGACGTAAAGGAAGGTTAAAAGGCTTTTGGAAAAAGCCTGAAAAAATAAGTTTCAAATTACAAAATTTTGAAATTTAAATACTTTTAATCGAGGTCTGCAGTTGAGTAGAGCCGTGCGGAAAGAAAACCCAGCCGTAAACTGTTTTTCCCATAAAAGTTAATACTCTAATGTGAAGTCAAGTATCAGAATCAGAAATGAAGGAGGCCACTGCTGCAGTAGGTTGTTTAATCTTTCGTTCAGTGAACATCTGCTAAAAGAAAGTGAGAATGCAGAAATTTTCTTAAATGGCGCCCAACTTAAGAATAGACAATATTTTCTCCTTGCTTAGAGTGAACGTAAGCCTCTCTCTGGCTACTTAGTCTAACGGTTTGATAATGTGCAAATAAATTCGTTATAAATGGAAGTTATTCTCAGCAGAATACTTTCTTGAACTCTGCATAAAAAAAGATACAAAGTTTCCACATAGTCATATGCAAAAGTTGAGCCCTGTGGGCATCCAAACGTGTACACAGAATGTGTAAACCTCATCCGGACTTGCTACAAATAAAGGTTCAATTGAGAATTTACTTAGTCCTACATGTAAAGTCAAGCGTAAAAAAGCATTGTAGACTTTCGGTCTGTTGTTGACAATTACAAATTGCGATGCCCCAAGTGACCGGTGATATCCACGAGTTCCAAAAGGTTAATTATTCTATCATGCGACCTTTTTGTCGGAGAAGTAATTTGAATAGTTACTGGAATGAATAAAAAAAAAAAACGGACTACTTACTCCTAAAATCTACACAACAATGTCACGAGTTAACAAATTTCAAAGTAAGTTTCTCTTTTTTAATAAAAAAAAAAAAAAAGTTTATGTGCAAAAATAAATAAAATTCACCCCTTTTCAAGCACAAGACGCTTAAGCCTGCAAAAATTGAAAGGTAACCAACCAACAAGTTTGGCAAATACAGACCCTTTTTGGCTGTTAGGGATGGAAATACTCATTAGGTATGCAGGAATATGGGTCGTGCACCCTTTTTTCATTTATAATTAGAGACAAATAAACTTAAGACAGCTCTGACTGACTGTCTGCCTGTGTACTCAAGTTTTTTGTGTGTGTGCATGTGTATGAGTTTGTTTGATGGTAGATACGATGATGATGTTATAACCATGACAATGGGAATAAAGTGCTCTCTTCATTTGAATACGACACTGATCCCCGAATATGAATATTCAACTTAAATATTTTTTTTTTAAACCCAAGTCTGTTCTTTAAACAGAGTGCAGATTGGTCTGTTGACAGAGTTGATTGAAATTCAGCATTAGAAACTAATTTATTAGTTTTGAAAGTTTGAGGCTTGATTTTACATGTGTGTGTGTGCTATAGAAAAGAGCGATTCGGAGGCCACCTGTGGGTGGGGAATGCTTTCATTGAAAACTCGTCCTTATGATAAACTGAACCTTTTACGATGTCAATGTATTTATTGCCTGCGGCTATCAATTATTCGATTTCTTTGTGTCACTGAATTTCACTTTGTCACACAAAATTAATTGGAAAGGTTGTATTTGAATGTGGTTTTGTGGTAGTTTGGGCTAAATTTATGCTCAATGAAAAATTGCCTACTTTATACTTTTGAAAGTCTCACAAGCGAATTGTAGATTGTAATTCATTCATCGACACGATTGATTTAATTAATCATGTCAATGGCATGGATAATAAAATTAAATTTGCGTTCAGTGCTTCCTTGAATCAGTTGAGAGAGATTTGATACTAAATTAATGATTGAATTATGTTTTCCATCTCGAGTAAACACTTTTAGCTAACGCCATCATATCCTTGAACAAAATCCTTAAGCGATGAAACTTTAGAAGAAGGGGTTTCTTCCTTGTCGTATTTCCTGTCAAATATTCAGAAGGAAATAAGGTTGGTTTCAAAGACATAAAATTGAAAACATTTCCCTATTGGGGGATGTATCTAGTGCGAAGGAAAAGGGTCGGGGAGCTTAATAAATTAAAGTAGCTTAAGTGCACTTTCCAATATCAACAAATATAGCGGGTCTTCTCACAAAATCTTTGCAAAAGTAAGAGGGAAAAACGCTTTTTGTAAGCTTCGATGCTTTTATAATTCTATTGAAAAGACTTGCTATTTGGTAGCTGGGTGTATCCAAATCGGGAAGGCTCTGATTAGTATCAACTTGACGGCCGGCGACTTTCACATGTGGCAACTTATAGTCATCTTTGAATTTTGCATAATTCACCTCTATGCGGTGGCGACTGGGTACTTGTCTCATCCAAGTGAAGGTGACTTGCCAAACTAGTAAGTGCTAGTGTTGACTAGGATATTGCGCTGTGCTAGAAATGACTGATTAACTGAATCTCAATGTCACAGTGGATGAATTTGACTTATAGACCCAACGATAGACTTCTTCAGCAGTCAAAAAGCAGAAATGGAGACGGAGGCTGATGAGTTCCTAACGAGCCAACGGCAGCTCTCAAACCACTGCAGCAGGATACTAACACCGGATTATCCAGCCACTTCTGTGCAAGGAGATTACTAAAGAGCCCGTTCGTCAATGGTCAAGGTTAGGGGTTGAGCGCTCAAGAACCTGACGTCATACTGTGATACTAAGACTTAATTACAATTCAGCGCACCAAAAACTTTCGAGAATCTGTAATGGGCATGAAATCTACTTTCGAGAGTATACCATGGCTTCAATACAGGGAATGATCATGCATTAAAACTTCCAAAGCTTAATCTCTCAGTTATTTAATGTAAAATCGCAATTTTGAAAACCAATGTTTTGGGCAAGAATTTGTTTCATGTCATATTCTCAGGCCAGATCTGGATTCAGCGGACTTAACCTTTAGAAAAATGTGGTTCCTTTTGGCCGCGAATCCATCTTCAACCTGTGTTATGATCTTACTGTTGACGACCCTAACAAACGAAAAAGAGGCAAAACACGAAATGCTGGGTCCCTTGCAAGACTACGTGGAACTGAAGACCTTGTGGAGGGACTTAACTACTGCAAGCAGAGATAAAGACATAACTATGTAATACAAGATATGCGATGGTATTGATGGGGCACAAAAAAGATGAAAAACTGCGACAGATATTTGAGCGACCGTTACAGGCAAAAGAAATAAATTTTATTTTGTTGCGGATTTGTCGTTAGAGGAAGACTCTGGGACAGGATTATCAGATTACTGTGCTGAGGTACTAACTCTTGTAGCACACGCTTCTTCTTCTTCTTCTTCTTCTTTTCCATTTTCGGCGTTACGAGTAGTGATCTTGAAGCGATCACAACTCTCCCACTTTTCTGCTTCACACTAGTGATCCGCCTGTGGGGTACGCCGCGTTGACCTCAGAAATCGTCGGCAAGCCTCCCGGTTTTGGATTGTTCCATGTCTGAGGCCAACCAATGCTGCTGTTTTTGCATTTGCTTGTACCAGGAGTGTTTTGGCCTGCCTTTTCTTTTTCGTCGCGAATTTGTTGAAACGTTGTACGATATTGCCTTTTTGACGGGGTTCTGCGGATCTCTCCTTTGAACATGACAATACCAACTGAGCCGGTCGTGCTGAATTTTGTCCAAGATGGTACTTTTGACATGAAGGCTTCCACGGATCTTAGTACCTCTAATTCGATCAAGCTTTGTTACTCCTGCTGTCATCCGAAGCATCTTCATTTCGGCTGCCGTCAATTTGCTCTCATACTTTTTGTACATTGTCCAACATTGTGAACCGTATGTCAGAGCTGGACGGACAACTGCTGTGTAGAGTCTTCCCTTCAGCTTAGGGGGCATTTTTCGATCACAGAAGATAGCGGAGTTTTCTCGCCACTTCATCCACCCTACGCTTACTCGATGATTGATGTCGTCATCACAAGATGCTTCACTATTGATCATAGATCCCAGATATTTAAACTTTTCACACTTGGGAAGCACATTTCCATTCAAATAAATGTCTGGAATAGGCTTGTCTGGATCAGAAAAAGGGCAGCACAGGTATTCAGTCTTTTTAGCGCTAATACGGTACCCATTTCCTTCCAGAACATCAATCCAAACGTCAAGTGCTCGTTGCAGGGATGTAGGATCCTCGCTTATGATGGCTCCATCGTCAGCAAAGAATAATTGTTGTACTTTATTGTCCGTTACTTTTCCTTCGAGCAAATAATCCAGAACAGCAATAAAGAGCAGTGGACTCAAGACACTTCCCTGATGTACACCTACTGTTATTTGGAATTCTTCGGTGACTCCAGCTGGGCATCCCACTTTTGTAACTGCTCCCTCGTACATGTCCATAATTATTCGCACATAGGCTTCAGGAACTCCTCGGTGTCTGAGGGCCACCCATATCAGATCTCGTGGTTGTCGATCGAATGCCTTTTCGAAGTCAACCAACACAATATGCAAATCCTCTAAGGAATCTCGGTGTTTTTCCATAATGATCCTTATGCTTTGGATTGCGTCTGTAGTTGACTTACCCGCGACAAACCCGCATTGGTCATCAGACAGCCTTATTAATTTCCGCAGTCGGCTATCCAAAACCCGCTCAACGATCTTCATAGTGTGGGACATCAACTTGATCGAACGATAGTTGTCACAACTTCTGGTATCTCCCTTTCCCTTGTACATTGGAAGAAGAAAACTTTCCCTCCATTGATTAGGCAGACTGTCACCTCTTACAAGTTTGGAGATGAGAATCGTGAGCCATCTTAACCCGATGTCTCCCATATTTTTCCAAAACTCATATGGTACCTCGTCTGGCCCAATCGCTTTGCCTTTTTTGGAGTTCTAAACTGCCTCCCTAACTTCTTCGACTGTGACGTCGGATACTTCCGTAAAGTTAGGTGCAGCTGTTGGAAAGTGGCGCCGAGGAAACTGTTCATTCAAAAGATCATCACAATACTGTCGCCACCTGTGAAGAATTTTGTCGTCATCCACAAGTAGCACTCCTTGAGCATCATTGATGAACTTCGGCGAACGAATCTCCTGCGCATTTCTCCTTCTCTGAGCGGCTATTTTGAAAATGGTTGCTCCCTTATTCAAGTTGCTTTGTCTTAGCTCTTGGATTGCCTGATTTGTTTCAGCAGCTGGGGCAGAAATCTCTTCCAGCTCTCGATACAGGCCCCCCGTGCTTTTTGCTTGAAGTTGGGCGCACTTTTTCTCCGCTTCTTTTCTGCAGCTCTTGTATTCCATTTTGAAACGCGCTTTTTCATTTGTATTTCTTGAGGGGCACTTCGACCAAGCTTGGAAAGCTGCTTTCTTCTTTCTAATCACTGCTTTAGCTTCATCATCCCACCACCAGCTTTCTTTAGCTTGTTGGTGGTGTCCTTTTGAGACTCCTAACAGTGATTTGGCTCTCTCTAAGCAGGTTCGTTGTAGGCGATCCCACATATTTTGTGCCGTGATTGCATTTGAAACTGCGTCGATGGTATTACACAGCTGACTTTGCATATACGAAATGAATTGCTGTCCTTTGGTTTTCTCCAGATTGTACCACTTGATTCTCCTAGGAGCCTTTGTTTGTTTGACTTCCTTTACCGCATCCGTAAAAAATTCTGTTAAAAGAAGACGGTGTTGTTGAGCGGCAGCTTCTCCTAGTATCACTTTGCAGTCTTTCACCCGAGATTTCATGTAATTGGTTACCAAATGGTAATCAATCTGGGTTTCATTTCCTCCACTGCTGTAAGTGTTAAGGTGTCGGTCTTGTTTGATGAACATGGTATTTAGTACGATTAGACCGTATGACTTGCACATACTTAGAATATCTTCACCAGGAGTGTTCCTGGTGCCGAATCCCAAACCTCCATGGCAGTCTTCATAATCCTCGTTTGTCTTCCCGACATGTCCATTCAAATCTCCTCCAACAAACAAATACTCTTCTTTTGGGATGTTCTTAAGTAGGTTATGAAAATCAAGCCAGAATGCATCTTTTTCCTCCTGCTCACACCCTATTTGGGGAGCATATGCACTGATTATATTCCAGACCTTTCCTTCCATCACCAATTTAAGAGACATCAAACGGTCACTGGACTTCAAAATGGTCAACACGCTGTTACATAAACTTTGGTCAAGGATGATACCGACTCCGTTCCTACCTTGTTCCGTTCCATAGTAGAACATCTTGTAAGCCTTGGTCTTTGCATCTAAGAAACGGGCTTTGTTTGCTGTGTTTCGCCATTTCGTTTCCTGAACACACAAGATGTCCACTCGCCTCCTTCTCATCATCTCTTCGAGTTCAAGACTTCTACCAGTCATACTTCCAACGTTCCAACTCGCGACTCTAAATTTTCGTCCAACTCGTCGCATTACTTTGCTAGCCCCCGGAATCCATATAGCTCTGACCCGAACATTGCTGCTCGGTCCAGGATCAGCTCCATGCATAGCAATGGAACTGCCTGGCGGGGTAGTGCTTCTTATGTTTGCAAGTACTTCCATAATGCTCAAAATTTTTCAAAAATTTTCTTTCATCCTTTTCGACACATGCATGCTCCATTTAATGAGTTTGATTTCCCTTTTACTACACCGGTGATCTCCAGTCGTGTAAACCCCGGGATCTGCATGCATACTTGGGGAGAGTTTTAAGGTGGTATGTGTGTCGCTAGACTCACTTTGATGTTAGTCGTCTAGATATGATTGTTCCTTTAGTCGCCTTTTACGACAAGCGGGGAGGCGCTGCAGTGCTATTCTAACCCGACACTGCACGGGTACTTGTAGCACACGCTTCTCTCATCTTTAAATTCATAAAGGAACATGTCGATCAACCTTCCACCAAATTCACAATATTGCGATCGATGCCATGATATACGGGTAAATGTCGGAACTTTCTGAGGAGCCAACTTTGACTCAGATCTTACAATTGTTGTAGGAATGCCCACATTTACTTGGACGATGTTCAAGAATGCCGTCCTCCCTATTTAGAAAAAGTAATTTTTGCCATATGCAAACTTGAATCGAGTGAGACTATAGGTGAAGATGGCCTTGATGCCAAAATTTTCAAGGTAGCAGGAGATCAGTTGGAGCATGCACCAGGTGATCTGCATGAAGAAAATATGGCCGATAAATGGAACCTCAAGTCCTAAAAAAGGGAGACCCTCACAATTGAGCCAATTATAGTGGAATAAGCCTCCTTAACATCGCTTATAAGATCTTGTCTGCTGTAATATGTGAACGTCTAAAGACCCAGGTAAATAATTTTCACATCAATGTGACCTGAAAAGTCCACAATAGAGAAAATTTTTACATTCCCACAGATCTTGGTAATAACGTTGGAATATAATATCGATATCCCCACTTTCTGATTGATTTCAAGGCCGCGTATGTAAGAGTTGTATGGAGCCATGTCTAGTTTCGGCATCTCTTCAAAACTTGTACGACTGTACGGGATAACTTTGTAGAACTGACGCTTCTCCGTCCTGGTCGATAGCAAACTTACCCAGACCATTGGTATCGAAAAAGCTTTAGGCAAGGCGACAAACTGTCACGCGATTTCCTTTAAATCCTGCTTGAAAAGATTGTACAAAACTCAAACATCAACACCAGAGAAAGAATTTTCCAAAAGTCTGTACTTGAATTGGACGAGACGTCAGAATAGACATAGTTTATACCTAGGATTCAACATCAGTGCACAGAATTACTCTTCCAAATCACTGCCAAGCCAATTGAGAAGTGATACCTTCTATTGAAAAGCCAAGGTAACCCTTTCTGGCTCTGATCGTACCAGTCCTGCTATACGACGAGGCAGTATGGAATTCTTCAAAAAGGAGGAAACTCTGAATCATTTTTTAAAGAAAAATACTCCAAGTGTTCTTTTATCCCGCATGTGTGCAGAAAAAGAATCAACGACGAATTGTATGAGCGCTGTACAGCGACATGTGCAAAGCTAGAAAAGTGCGAAAGAGCATTGCACAAAAGTCCTGGTCTTAGATGGTGCTATTAAGTGGAAGATTACATCAGCCGACCTAGAATGCGGGTCTGCAAACAGCTTGTCCAAAATCAACATTGGTTGAAGCCCAGGCTTGCAGCTAAGATCGACATGTCGAACAACTGGTTCGATCCGATTAACTACTATGACATCTTAGATCGATTCTGTGTCGTCCATCTTTATTTAATACCTATACAGTAAAATTCCGTTTTGGGGTGGAACATGATTTGTCCAAGAGCTCAAAACTTGTTTTTGGACTTATGGAAAAGTTTATGTTTTTTTTTTCTGAAAATATCTTCTTAAAAAATTTTGAGCGGGTGTTTTGGACATCTGGTGCGTTCAATCTGGTGGAAAGTTAACGACCCAACCAAGGGATGGCGTGATTAGTCTAGTTTGTGAGCGGCTCCCTAAAGTATCATTCCCATCGAGCTTGTATGCTGTTTTAGTAAAATCGCTACGTTGATTTGCGTTTGAGAACACGTTGCTTGAGAAGCTTTCGTTGGTTTCGTAAAAATGTAAAGATTGGAAAATGCGCGAAGTGCTTGGCTCAACCATTTCAACATGAAAGAATTGTGTGCCGCATTGGCTAACGCTCGACCAAAAACTGCAATAAAATAAAGAAATATATTTCTACCGACAATTAGGGGCAATTAACCTTACAGGCACATAAATTATAATTTTCTGGTCTACGAAAATTTTTTAAATTTGCAAAAGAAACAAGAAAGTTATAGCCACCAGTAGAAGTGTGTGTATTTTGTTCCGTTTTTTCTTTCCAAAAAAATAGCTTCTAGTGGTTTTGATAGCACTGCGTAAATGCTTGCCCACATTTTAGTAGTTTCTTATAACTTTAAAGAATCTTTACAGTTTAAAGAAGAATAAATAAACACAATCATATGCAATCATTTAAATGATTACTCGCTAATACTTATGGTGAATATCAGAAAAGCTTAAATTAAACTAAATCAAAGCGTTGGCTTTTCGTTCAACCAATGCATCGAAACCACAATTCACGTCAATCTCTATGTGAAATATTACCATCTTCTAATCCTAGAACAAAGGCCTTCTTGCGGTTTAGCTCTACTCCCCCTTCTTCCAAAACCATGTATTCGCAAAATTGTTGGCAATTTTCCAAGTGACGCTTTATCAAAAACAATAAATGAATGACTCCATTATGATGACTTTGTCTTTGCGATGTCATGCTGCCATAATATTTCACCTCAAACTAAGTTTATAAATTTATAAAGGACATTCTGATGCACACAAAACATTCTGATGTTGGTAGGGCTAAGATGACCTCGCAAACGAGTGATAATGTTGTCATCACTTCGATACTCTCATTCGCACACTGTGTGTCATCATGGGGAGAAAATTAGTTACAATCTATGTGGATGTGGAGTGTAGTGCACACATACTAAACAATCACTTTTGTTATCGCAATCATCACCTCCGCACCTGGGCTGATGCAACCAGCAGCGATTCCAAGTGTTGATTCTCCTCATTAGATTGCATTGTTGAGTGTAATGATGAGGTGACAATGATAAAAGCACCACCCTTAACCATAGAAATTTGCATGCAACTTGCGTTTGAGCAACATCAGTGTATAATCATGGAAATAGGTTTGAGGACTAATGATTTTCTCTAAACGAAAAGGATATTTATTTTAGCAATAATTCAATAATTCGCAAGTAAGCCTATTACATAATGTCTCACTTTTTTTCAAGGACCAATTGACCTCGAGAGAGAGAGAAATTACTAGTGATGGTTTTGGTTTGATGAATGAGATGGCTGGACACAGCTGTGATTCGATTTGCTTTAATTCAACCGACTTGATTTCATTCGCTTTAAGATACTTATCAGTTTTTCAACCGAAGCCCCATATTTTAACCCCATCATTAGTATTGCAAACTCTCGTTAGTGGCCCCCAACCATATTCCCCATGGAAGGATGCTTCTATCCCGGACCTCATTAAACTTTTGAAAACTATTCCATTTTACCACACTGCCTCACGAAAATCAACAAACCAAACAAAAAGGGAAGAAACAATTCCTAGGACGAACGTTGTCAACCACCCACCCATTCATTGCCTGACAATGAATTCCCTTGTGGCCCTCAAACCCTTTCAAATACAAAGGACATCATGCTCTTCGAATCGAATAAGGAAAATTTGTGCGAATGAATAGGAATTTCAGTGTTAAATTCCATTCGGGACTTACCAAAGTACCATATGCTGCTCCCGCAGTTCTACACCGCCGCCATGAGCGCCATGAGCGTGCAAATGGAATTTTTCAATTTATGGAATGTCAAGATAATAAAAGGCCCTCTGCACCGTCCTTTGAGAAATTGTATTCAAAATTCTTTTTTTCTTCCTTTTTGTCATGTGATATATCATTCTGCGACTGAATACCGGCGTACTCAGTGGTCCGAATTTAGAATTCGGCAGCATTTCCAAGGGCTGGCTCGTGCATGATTGAATTTCAAAAGAGGTGAGCACATATTTTTTCTTTCTTTCATTTCCCATTTTTCATTGAGAAGAATGGGAAGAAAAATATGGCGGGCAAAATTCTAATAATTGCAAATTTACCCAATTCCTTTTTTTAGTAAGTCATGAGTTTTATACAAACCAAGAAAAACTATTATTCCAGATTTTATGATATATGAGACGAAAACAGGCAAAATCAATAATATTGGTAGAAGGAGGAAGAGTGAGTACGAACCTACTCAGATGGGCCGTAGGCTCAGTTCAGGTATGGGCAAACCTGATCGACCATCAATAAATTTTTCTGCAATTGTATTTCAAGTCAGATTATTTAATTCAATTTAAATTTTTGTGAATTAGTCTTTCATAAACTGACCTATTTCTGAACTGCCTATATTTAACCTAAGGAAACAGCGATCTTGATATTTGTTCAAAGCGATACCAGGGTAGGATATGCAGCTCTGAAGGACTTAAAGCTCGTGAATAATATGCCTATCGGTTTGTCCAATTTTTGAATGTTCCGTCTTTTCTAACATCAAAGGTCCTTGAGAGTTCTATTCATTGAGAGAGCAGCGTTAGTGTTTCTCAAAGTTATCCTGCTAATTTTAGTAGTCTTTTGTTGTTTTTTCTCTCAACCATAACGTGTGAGGATTGAAGGCAACCTGAATCTTTTGCCGTTTGTGGGAGGTCCTTTTTATGGTAGTAAAACGTTTAGAGGCCTTTAAAATTTCTTGCTACAGGTGATGTGGAAAAACAATTGCATATTTTCCAAATTTTTTCATGTGACGAACTCCAGATGTCTTGAATGTTACTTAAATGTTTCTGGGTTCAAGGGACAGATTACATGACAATCGTCTATGTCATATTTTATAGCAATCCACTCTCACAGCGCCATTTACGAAACTGTCGTCGCTCGTTGAATTAGGCATGAAGACATGATCCTTTTTCTTTTTTTGAACCTTATTCTTACCATAACACGTAGATTTTCTTTCTTATTTCAAAAACCAGTCTGGATAGGCAGATAGATAAATAGATAGTTTTGTTTTCAGTTAAATTTTTGCAGGAACATGATTTTGTCTGACAGGCTCAAAAATTTATTAACTTTATAATAGTACAGCTAAGCAGTTTTAAGTATACTCGTTAATTATAAGACTTCGATTTTAAAGTGGATTTTTCAAAAACTTGCAGAGATGTTGGTAGTTTAAGTAATTTAAGAAATCTAGAAATGTAGTTGGTGGTACCCGTGGCATAATGGTTAGCATGTCCACCTGCTAACCCAGAGGTTCGAGGTTCGAATCCCAACAGAGGCAAAATGCAAAAATGTTTTTCCACGGGTATCGCCTTTCGCGAGGAATTGGCAAGTCCTCCGTTAGTAAATTAATTGCCATGAAAAGCGCATTCTCAATTAGCCGTTCGGAACCGGCGAAAAATTGTAGGTCCCCTCCATTCCCTCACAAGGCATGGTTGTGAGAAATGCGCTAGACCCAGGGGCTCCTCGCTCTGTTGCGCCACCCTATTTATTTTTTTAAATGTAGTTTTGTCTAATATTTATGTGTTTTACGGTATCCTTTGAAGAAGGAGCACATACCGACAAAGTGGTATGTATTTTCTGAAGCATCCATATTACATTTACTGCATATTCTTTCAGTGTCATTACCAAAAGCTCTAACACTAGTTTAGAAGACAATATCTTGCTTTGAAAATCAAATTTATCATTTCACGAATTGCTATCTTGAAAATAGTTCGGGACATTAGAGTGCAGGAGCTTGATGTATTTGTCATGATATTTTGACTGGAGTGCCTTTCCCTTGAAATCAACGCAGTCTTTTTAGGAAAGCTTTGTAACTTGTATATTGTGATATTGATTCCATATTAAGTCTGAGAATAAAAAACTGAAGTCCATTTGTGTTTGTTGGAAAAGGGTTGACCATTCCTGTGTCGAAATAATATTTTTCTGAATGACAACGTCATAAAGAATACATGGGAGACGATTACGTGGCATTGACATTACTTACGACATTTCAAGACGTTTTTATAAGTAACAATAGCAACACAATTGCCCTTTATAGACCTGGTACATAGAGATTTAATTTCATAAGAGTTTTAATCTTCGTTAAGTAGTTGATAAGATCCAAAATGGACCAGAAGGGAGGAGCCAACTTCATAAACCAAAGAATTCTTAATATACTCTTTTTAAGAACAATCACTGGTTTCTAGTTGATCCAATAATTTCAGAACAATGGAAGAAGAAATTTCTTTCTCTTTCACACAAATACTACAAACAGTACGTGTGAAATAGAATATACTTTAATTAAGAGACAATGTAATGTGCGGTTGAATTTCTCCAACGACTAAGAAGATATTTTTGCCCATATTATACGGGAAACATTAAATGGTCTCTTCTATCAATAAGTGATGTGCCAGAGACTATATTTAAAAATTCATTAAATTAACTCGCTTTCGAAAAAATAAATTTCGAAGAAAAAAAAAAAAAAAATGCATAAGACAACAGTTTTGCCTGTAACTTAACAATTTAATGCATTGTAAGGATATATTTTTGAAATTGAGCTGAAATAAACATGGCGAACATTTTTTTTCATGTCCTCAAGACTAGTAGTTCTACAGGGTGTACCATTTCTAAAAGATGTACCTAGAGAATTCGTTTCTGCTATATGCGATTTACTAGGTAATATGTCAAAACAACTAAAGTGTGTAAATAATGAAATCAGCTGTATTAAGACATAAAAAAAATTAGATTGTTAGAAAACGAAAATATTGGAATTGCATATTGTTGTGAAACACAATCATAGGCCCTAAAATGAAAAACACAAAGATCATATTATAGCAATTGTATATTAGTTTCTTATTTTCAGATGTATCAAAGCTATAGCGCGTCTATAATAATTTAAAATCGCCTTAGAATAATCCTTCAAATTTCTATATATGAGGTCAGCACTAGTTGCTAAGGTGTTAAAAATCGCTTTAATGATCCCAGTTTACAGTTTGAGTGGTTTTAACTACAACTGGAACTTTCTTTTGAAAACTTCAAATGAGACCAAAGGCACTGCTATTGCTTTACCCCCAAATATAAAGCTATTTGGATCTTTCTTCGGCATTTACACATAGCTCAAAAATTGAAGAAATACGTTAATTCGTATTGATATTATTAGCACCCTCAGACTTAGTTGTAAAAAGAAGCGTCCGAAACTAATTGTGCCCATAGTTATAGTGCAACAAGTAGATAATGTACCCTTCACTGAAAAAATTATAGTTCATAAAAACTATGAATCTCATTCATACCCTGAAATTCATTGAGTTTTTATGAAAATACATAAGAAATAAGCATAAATTCATTAAAAAACAAAATTCATTAAAGAATAAATCATAACATTTATGAATTCGCATTCATAAATACTTTCCTATGGAAAAATTCTCACAAAAATTTTAAGATTTGGTTTTAAGAACAAATTTTTACCCGTATGTACAATTCATTCGCCTTTCCTTTAGAAGGATAATGAAAATAGCATATTGGGTAAACGCACTAGTAGCCGGACAGTGTTAGTACCCGGACACTTTGACCTTTTTTTGCGATTAATAGATAAATCACACAAAAAAATCCACAAACAACAACAAACATGGGTTCTTCAATGTGTCCTGTACATGCATGCAAAGTTTCAGGTACTCGAAATGCGTACTTTAAGAACTACGCGTCATTTTATTGCTTAAGGTTTGAAGGTGCGGTCTCGTTGTCGATTTAGGTAAGAAAAAAATAGTGGGAACAGTTTTTAGTAGTAAGCAATTTAACAAGTAATCGTTAATTTATTGTAATGGAAAGACATTGGTTTCGTTGGAAATATGATTAACTAAAACAATTTGCAAGAAAAAACCAAACTTAATAAAATCTTTGCCATTATTTGTGGTGTCCGGGAACTAACACCAAAATTGAATATGTTTTTCAGTACCCAGACATGCTGTCCGGGTACTAACACAGTGCGATTATCATGCATAATCAGTACCCGGACAGGGGTTGTTTCTTAAAATAATTGTGTATGTATACTGAAACAAAAGCGTTCGGATACTAGATCAGTCATTTTAAGAGACTTAATCATTGAGAGATTTAATCATTTTAAGAGACAAGCCCTGTATGGATACAAAAAATGTGCGCTTGTCTTATATTTTCAGTACGCAGACATGGCTTGTCTCTTAAAATGATTGTGTCTGGGTACTAAAACAAAGGCGTCCGGGTACTAGATTTTGCTGTCCGGGTACTAACGCAAATGGAACTTTTCTGAATTGTTATTTTATTAATTTTAACAGTGATCTCTTTGCAATCGACTTAAAAGCCATATTATTGAGAAATGTCTATTTTCTTACAATCAATAAAAGTTTCCGCGGTAGCATTTATGGTTACAAAATGGTTTGTAGTCAAAGTTGAGAAAAAAGTTAAGTGTCCGGGTACTAGTGCGCTTACCCTTTATTATGAATTAATTCTTACCTTTAAATGAAAAGTTTCTTAGCACTCAAAAAAAAAAAAAAAAAAATTCAACAGTTATTTATGTAAAAGATAAGAATTGTTTCTTACTTTTTATGCACAAAATTCATATTTTTCAAAAGTGTAAGAATTTTTCTTAAATTTTATGAAATGTTTCATATTTTGTAAGAAAAAACCATGAGTTTGAGCGTCTAAGTATTTATTTCTGAAATTTAAGCCTTTTTTCGTAAATCAGGTGAAGTAGCATTTTTAAGAAACCGTGCATAAAATATAAGACTAGTTTCATATATTTTATGAATGAATTCATTTCAAAGCGAAGCTTAAGAACTTATTCTTAAATTTTATGGACACGTTCATATTTGGTAGGCGTGAGATCATATACTTCCGAGCGGTTCAGTATTTCTTCTTAAAATATAAGTATTTTTTCATAAATCACTTTCAGACGTTGCTAACTGTACCTACCGAGCTTTGTAGCATTTCTTAAATATGAGCTTTGATCATTTTTGCAGCTGGTTTTGATTTTAAGAACTTATTCATAAAATATAAGATTTGTTTCTTCACAATGGAGAGTTTAAGAACTTATTCATAAATCGAATGCTTTTGTTTATATTTTATAGGCAGAAGATCGTAAATTTTTTTCTTAAATTGAGTATTTTTTCATGAATTGAAGAAGTAACCAAGGCAATTTACCGATATTCTGAATTTCATAGTTTTTAGTTTGCTTCTTTCTAAGGTTCTAAGAATTTTTTCTTAAAATATAAGATTTGTTTCTTTGTTTAGTGCATAGAATTCATTACATTGTAAATTTTAAGAATTAATTCATAAATTGCTAGCATTTGTTCATATTTTGTGAGCAGAAAATCATAAAATTTACGGCGTCTAAGCATGCGTTCCTAAAAATTAAGTAGTTTTCCATAAATAAATAGAAATTAAGTTATCCGAATTTGCTGTATCAATGGATATTGTAGATTCCATTTAAAGTCTGTTGTAGATCGTGATCGGATGTGAAATTGTAGACGCGAGAAGAGTTAAAAGTAATAAGTTTTGTGCAATTGAACGTTTTAAAAACTTAAGCATTGGTAATAATATACCATTGGTGTTTGTGAACATTTTGCTATATTCAGTGTCCTGAAAGGAATTTGTGGAGTCTTGGAGTGCTGCTGACTGTAATTCACAGTAAGTATTGTAATATAAAAACTCTTTTTTAAATTTTGAAAAAGCCATTCCATCCATTTCACAATATCCTACTATACCTACCAGCTACCAATTTTGTTTTGAGTTCGCTGATTTGTTTTTAAACAAAATTACTTTTAACTTTGCCACTAATTATTTTAGCTCCCGAACCAAATGGTGAGGAATATGTAAGCAAAATTCGTCGATTCCTGAATTTGACAGCTGCTGAAAGGCGTGCAGTCAGTTTAGACTGCAAGGAATGAAGGAGGCAAATTCCTCGAAGGAAATTTTTCAAAAGTGGCCAGGATATAAGACACCAACCGGATATTGTCTAGTAAGTACATTGATAAAAATATCATAGATATAAAATAATAGTTTTTTCTATTAAAGAAAACCATTTGAAAGATAAACACGTAAGGCCAGTGGTGATGGAGAATATCAAAGACGGTAATGTGACGAATGGTAAATATTTTTATACAAATTTCTTTAATTTTGTTTAATAACAAAAAACATAAGATATCACTTCACTAATTTAACATCATTTTTATTTATTTACTCTCAATAGAAAATGCTGCAGTGAAGATGATGTGGTGCCTTCATGCGTTTTTGATTCCAACGCAAAAGACGATCAAAAGGAACACTGACATTTTTAAACCAAGTAACACAGTACTATTTTGTTTTCATTGTTTTAGTTTTATTTCTTTAAAAATTTAACATACTTATTCAAATAATTAGTCCTTTGTTTTAATAAAACTTGACGATATATTTACTGTTACAGTTAATTATAATTGTTACTACTATAAATAATAAAAAACATGTAATTTTCAGAAATGTTGAATTTTCTTTACTTAAGGGTTTTTATTCGGTCGTATTTTTCTCAAATAATTGCCAACAATCAACTTGTCCTATTTTTCAAACTAGGAATAAGGAAAGGTAAATGTATAAAAACAAAATTTCTAAAAAAAGGGGAAAACAATTATAGGTTTCATAATTTGCTTAGATTTTATGAAAATTGTTTTCAATTTTTATGCAATAAATCTTCATTAAAAGATCATTTAAAGAATTTTTATTTTTTGAATTTATGAAACTTTTCTTAAGTTTCCCACTGAAATTTATGAAAAAGTCCATAAAATTTTAAGAAACAATTCATGGTAAGAACATAAATTTCATAAAAATTATGAAGGTTTTCTTATACTTTTTTCTAAATTTTATGAAGAAAATCTTAAAATTTCCTGAAAAAAATCATTGAAAGAATGATTATTTTCTTAAGCTCATGTAAAATTTCTTAAGATACAAAGAGAAATGTATGAATAAAAACATTTAATTTAATCAAACAATTCATAAAAGGAATGATTGTTTCATAAAATTTAATAATATTTTCTTATACTTTTAGCTTAAATTTATGAAGAAGTCATAGAATTTTATGAAAAAGTTCTTAAAAATAATATTTAGTTCTTAAATTTTATGATACTTTTCTTACGTTTTTAATTGAAATTAGTGAACAAATTCATAAGATCGTAAGAAAAAATTCATTACTTTTATGCAAAAGTATTAAATTTAATGAACGATTTCTTACGTCATACATAATTTAGTGAATGATGGTTCAAGAATAAAGGTCATAAAAGTTAAGCACAAATGCTTATGTTTAATGTAATATTCATACTGTTATGAATTCGTTCATAAACGTATGAACAAAAATACTTATTTTTTTTGAATTTTGTGTTTGGACCATTTTCCATGATTTCCTACATAAAAATTATATCAATTTACATTGATTTTATGTACCTTTTTGGTTCAGTGTTCCATACAAAAACATTACACGTTAACTATTTCGACTGACTCTCATTGAAAATATGGTCACAGGAAAAAGAAAACAGTCGCGATCATTGTCTATCACTTGCACTAACTTGGCCAAAGAAGAACCCGAAGTAAATTATTAACACACGGCACGTGGTTTCTCAAGGGATGACTTTGCTAAGCAAATGTGAAAGATGACGGAAACGAATTTTAAAGTGCCATGTTTTTTTCTAATCAAGCAAAATATAAATACTTTTATTTACTCTAAAAGTATCTTCAAAATTATATTAAAACATTTTTTGTAGAGTAAGTAGAAAGGATTTCATCAATCTCTGAGCAAAAGCTACTTGAAAAGGTTTTAAAGAAGTCCTGCAAAAGTTTCCGTATGAAAAACGCTTCTTAAAGAATTATTCAAGATATCTAAGTTTTTCGTTATACCTAAAACAAAAACCACTTAGAAGAACCTGAATGAGGTGATTACGAGGAATAGTTTTTTCTAGATAGTAAATTAAGTCCTTGTTAAGTGCTGGGGGTTTTTTCGTATAACACATAAAGAATGTGGTGTGTAGCCTAGAAAGATAATAATCGTCGAGATATTTATACTGGTTTGATATTTTATCTCCCGCTCTCCTACCGCCGTGCTGTTTCTAAAAATTACAATTTCAGAGTTTTCTAGATTAATTTCTAGGTACTGCAAACCTATTGATGCTGCCGATAACACTTTGCAGTGTATTAGGTCTATGTTATTTTGTCTTCAACATTCATTATCTTTGCATATACATTTGATATTAATGTTATCTTAAAAAGACGGCATCGTTTATGGCTTTTATTGCCCTGATGTCTTATCAAAATAATTTACAAATTTATTTGTAAATTATTTCAATAAATAAATAAATAAATAAATAAATAAATAAATAGATCAATAAGAAAGGAAAACTATGCCATTTGTATATAAAAGTACGCATGTTTTAAATTTTTACAGAGTGAGTCCAATTAGTAGTTCAAAATTGAGATCTTCTAAGAACAGGATGAAAAGTAAGCCATTTCTTACGCAACCTTGTTGGACTCCATTGGTTGTCTGAGAGAAGCTTGTTACCCATTTTCCTTTCCAAAATGTCGCAAAAGTACATATCTTTTTACAAAGATTTTATTAAAATTTTTGATGAGACCCCTAGTTTAAGTAGGTAATTTGTAATTTGTAAAAAAATTGTAAAAAGAGAAATAAGGTGAGCAGCAAAAACCAATCAATGATGCAAAGGTAAACTCTCCATTTTTGTCATTAAAATGTCTACCATTAAAAATAAACACTCCGATGCTTTCTAAGAACTCAAGGAATGCAATGCTTTGCGATTCTCATCAGTTGTTGAATATTTTAAGCTTCTGGCATCAAAAATTATCGGCTACGTTCTTGTTCTGCCATTACCAACCAATATAAAAAATTATCTGAACCAAGCTCGTCAAAGGATTTTTATGTTGTTAAAGTCTATGATCCACTTCCTGCAGTTGAAATAGTGAGGCACAAAGGTAGTTCCGAAAAAAGTTCTACTCAGTAAGAGTTTCGTAGAAGCCAATCAACTGCAGTTGATGCAAGGACTCAATATTTTAACTTTACCCAAACAAAAATCTTTCACACGCTCTATCAAAATGTTCTTTTTTTTTTTTAGGAATCCAGTTCGTATCCTATCCGATGTAATAAATGATTCGTATTAAAAAAATGACGTAATTTTAATTTATTTGCAAGACCAGCTACATTGCAACACAAAACCTGACTGATGGTAATTGGTGCATGGGTGAATCTAAGATGATCGAGTATGTGGACTGTATTTTTGAAAGGAGATTTTCTTTAAAGGTTAAAAGGAGGTGGTGCATACTTGGGCCCAATGCGTACACCTATGAGACTAGTACCAATTGAAAGCTTACGTTCAGCTAAATTTTCTGTCGATGACAGTACAGCGTTATGAATAACTAGCTACCTCAAAAAAGAAGGCCATTTTATTCGCGTTGGCTGTACTTATCTTTCAAACAACATTGTTGGTCGTTGCAACTACACGCAGCAGTTGATTTGCATGAAACTAGAACTTTGCTTCTTACGTTACGTTTTTTGTACTTAAGCCTGTTGGTATAACATTAATTCTTTCGTAGACTTTTCTGTTTCATACTTTTCTTTCTTCAAACAAAATCTATACTTCGCTTTTACTTTTCCAACTATCATTAATTTTCACTAAAACCAAACACATCAATATTAGATGAATCCTTTAACTTGGTCCCACTGGGTATTTTAAAAGATTTAATCATCCCGAAGCCATTAAATCTCATCCCATTTTCCATAAAATTTAACTTAACCATTTCCTCGAAAATTCTAAACTAAGCAGCTCTTAGTACCTCGCCCTTACTTTTCATTTGCAAACAATTATTAGAGCAATCACAAGCAAAAGTCTACCTACAAGCGACCGACGCGACGCTCCGCTCCGCTCTGTTCGTCCATTTTAAAAGTTGTGTGTGCCCAAAGGAAAGGATAACAAGATTGCCATTTCACTATTTAATTAAAAAGTGTCTAGATAGGAAGAACAAACCCATCGGCCTTGGTGATAATTCTCAACAATCCAAGGAAGGCGCAAGTGCCTGTTTAAGTGTAGAAAAACCAACTTAAGGACGAGAAAGGAAAAAAAAAATCGTAATTATCTGTCTTCCTTTTTGTTTCTTTTGTTGTGAGGGGGATCACTCAGTCGAGAATGGGATAACTGAAAGTAAAGTTTCTTTTTTTTTATTCTCGTGTCATTTTTCTTAAAGCATTTTTAAAGAAATCCTTTGCCTTTCGCTTTAACATTAAATTCCCTGTCCTTTCTTGACTTTTCGCTTTCATTTTCTCTTGTTGGTATTCAAATTATACTTTAGTGCTTCGGGGCTATTTTTCAATCGGCTTGTAGGTTGACCCATTTATTCAGTGAAAAGCCAATGTTGTTGCTTGTTGGTTGGCTTGAAATGAATGGAATGTATGATTATTATTCTTGTGAGCTTTTTCTCTTTCTTTTCGTTTCTTTTAATGTTTTGTGTTTTGTAAAAAGGCAGCGTTAGCTCCTCTAATTGTGTGTGTAAGGAATGTTTTGATGTCACTGACTGTCCTTGAATTATATCAACAGATTCTTCAACAGTTAAATGGAAATGACTGTTCCAGAGACTTGAAAGGAAAAGGTGAATGAAATAGTGAAGTTTAAATTAGAAGTGCCTACTGCTTTCATGGAATACAATTAACATTTGAGTTACTTTCCATTTGTTTTCGTGAACCAGTGTATTTGACAGCGAAAATGTAAAGTTTATTGCGCATTTCCAAAATCATATTAATAAAAAAAAAAAAAAAACTGAAAGTGGGGTGCGATGGCGTTAAGAATTTTTCAATTTATCGTTTGGGAATCAGAATCTTCTAGAAAACAAATATTGCAATGCAAAGAGTAATATTAATATCTCGCGTAAGAGGATCACCAATGTTTTCGATGTCTTATGGCAAAACAAATCCTAGGTAGAATAGCAACTTAATTTCATTCTGATTATTTTGTTTTGTAATTTGACGGCTTAATTCATTTTCGGAAAAGGAGCAGTTTAAGAAAAATCTCTCTTGATGTATATTATTAAGAATCGGTAATGTATTTTCATTTGCCTTATCGTGGAGTCCATTGGTTGAATAATGCCATGACAATCTTAGCAACATTTTTATTATTTTATTTTGGCTTACCAGTAGTTCTTGAATATGTGCGAGTGAGCACAGTTAAACCATATAGGCGCACAGTGAACCACGTTGCGTTTATTTTAATTTTCCACTTACGAAAATATTTTTCAAATAGGACAAGAGCTTCTTGCAAGTCTGCAAATACATTTAGAAATACGATATGTGAAGCAAATAAAGCAATATCATCAGCAAACATTGCTAAACAAACGTTGGCGTCAGGAACGGGAAGATCGGACAAGTACATATTGAACAAAATTATCCTTTGTATAATGGAGATTTCATATTTCCCAAATGGACTGCGAATTGCCTGCTTTCTTCTTCTAATAAGCTTTTTTATTTGAACAGTGAGGTTAAATTTGGCTAGTTTGAAAATAAGGGCATTATTTCAAACTGTTTGTATGGCTTTTCGATGTCTAAAAGGACCTGTTGATTTTTTTTTTGCCAAATTTTTGAACTATTGAAGATTTGATTCAAGCAATTTGGTAACTGGGCAAATGGCCATGTCTTAATACAAACTGATTGTCTGGATAGATATTTAAGTCATCAATAAGGACTTGACGTTTTTCTTTGATAATTTTTTCTAAAATTTTACTCATAGGCATTTAACTTAGCGAACTATCGTGGGGCTTTCTTAGTTTAGCTATAGGTATCACTTTTGCCACATTCCAACTGCAGCTTAAGGCAAGAATTTTGGAGAACGGTATAGAATTTTACACCACTACAATAGTCCATTCTGTATGTATTGGTGGATTTCGTTCTTTCTTATGTTTATTAATTGTGAAAACTTACACAATTATGTTTATTAGTTTTTTATCATTAGAAAAAAATTATTATAATTATCAAAGAAAAACGTCAAGTCCTTATTGATGACTTAAATATCTATCCAGACAATCAGTTTGTATTAAGACATGGCCATTTGACCAGTTACCAAATTGCTTGAATCAAATCTTCAATAGTTCAAAAATTTGGCAAAAAAAAAAAAATCAACAGGTCCTTTTAGACATTTATTATTATTGAAGTTTATTGTTATAACCATTGTGTTCTTGTTAAACAATTTGATTGACAATTATTTTATTTATTTCCTGATAAACAGAAGAAGAGCGTATTAATGCTCGAAACGTCGTTAACCATATAGCAACGTGGTTTTTCTAGGCCTTGACCCTGCTCAAAGACAACTTTATTAATATTCAAAAGGTCACAAAACACACTCCTTAAGTATTTGCAAATCTTTCTTTAAGTTAGCCTTTTTTAACACTATACCATTTCCACCAGGGAAACTGTTGAGATATTTAACTTTTATTGTTGTAAGGCACGGTTACGTCTGGAAATGAAAAGTGAATCAAATTGTGTTATGATGAAGTTTTTCGACAAGCTGGACTCAAATTCAGTCACAGCTATGCTTATTACGCCAGGCTCTTGACAATATAACCCTTTGGAAGTGAAGACAATAATGTTATATTCCACAAAATCCTTGATTGCCTGACTCCAGTGGGGGATTTAGCTATAGGCTGAGTAGGCTGCAGCCTAGGGCGGCAACTCCAGAGGGGGCAGCAAATATTTTGAAAATAAGAATTTTTTTCTCGAACAAAAAAAATTTTCAATAGAAATGTAATTTTTTTATTTTTTATGTCAAATGATTTTTATTTTTTATTTTACAATCTTATGCTATCGACGATCATGGTCGAGTCTCATATGACTGTAGTGAGTATAAATATATGTGAAAAAAATTTTTGGGGCAGCTTTTTTTCACAGCCTAGGGGAACCATTAGTCTAGATCCGCCACTGCCTGACTCAAAAATTTCTTTTGTTTGTGATCAAGAAGCTAGTAACAAAACGGAATAAAAAGACATTTTTTGAAACTTTGAGTGAATATCGGAACAATATAGTAAATCGATTTTAAATTTTGGGTATCCAAAGACATACCTTTTTGATCATTTCAATTTTTGTACGAAAATTTTCGGCTGTTGCGATCATTCCAATGATAAGTTAATTGAATTAAGGGGTAACCGGGGCTATCAACCTTTTACAAAAATACTTTTAAGATATGAAATATTTCAACGATGCTTTAAAATCTCAAGTCCTTCAACGGTGGTTCTACTATCTAACATTTGTTAGGCTCTTCTTGGATACATCTTCAAAACATTCGTAGGAGCAACAGTATGTATAGAGGAACTAGACACCATCTCTACATTTTCGGACAAATGTACGTTTTATAGAAAAACTAGCTGACCCGCCCGGCGTTGCTCAGGCCCTACGTTGAGCGAATTGAGTATGTTAAGTAAAGTAGTTTCCAAGTTTCTATTCTAGTGGACGAATGAGAATGAAATATAGTTTATGTTATTCAGGGACAGTTAAGCACTCTTACGATGACAGAATTTTTGAAATCGGTCCAGTATTTGCCAAGTTCGCGGCTATGTTGCAGTTCCCGTTCCTTTCTCGTAGGGATAAGGGTATAACACCGTATTGTAAAAGTGAAAACCGTATGGAAATCAGTACAGTGGTTTTTGAATCCCCGTTTCTGTGGGAAAATGACGATGAAATGTAGTCCTTATTACTCTGGGACTATGAAGCACTCTAAAAGTGAAAAAAATTTTGAAATCGGTTCAGTACATTCCAGGTTCCTGGTTATATCACCGTTCCCGTTTCCGAAAGAATATGGAAAGGAAATATAGTCTTTGTTACTCAGAAGCAATGAAGCACTTTAACATTGAAATTTTTTTTGGAATTGGTCCAATATTTTCCAAGTTCCCGTTGTTGTTGTTCCCGTCCCGTTGCGGGAACTCGTCCCATGTCCTAAGAGACCACAAAGTGGTTTTACAATACCCTTATTTGGGTCTGTGCCAAAATTAAATATTGTTGAAGCTATTTAGGGATAACGTCGTGTTGTAAAACCGACAAAAATTTCTTATCGTTTCAGTGGTTTTTGAATTCCCGTTCCCGTTCCCGTTCCCAATCCCTTTCTTGTGGGAATTTAGGGATGAAATGTAGTCCAAGGTACTTTAGTGCAATGAAGCACTCCAACGGTGAAAGAATTTTTGGAAACAGTCTAGTATTTTTCCAATTCCCGGTTATGTTTCCGTTCCCGAGGGAATATGAAAAGGAAATCTAGCCTATATTATTTCTCAGGTTCTATGTAATTTTTGAGTTCCAAATTTCATTCAAATTGGATTAATAGTTTTAGTGCCTCTTTAATACAAACACTTAGCTCTCGTTAACGTTCCCGTTCCCGAGTACTTTTGAGGTTATGTAAATCACGCAATAAAATTGGAATAAATAATTATAGTCAGCGATTTACTGTCAAAAAAATTACAATAATT
Organism: Melanostoma mellinum; assembly: GCA_914767635.1. Lineage (NCBI taxonomy): Eukaryota > Metazoa > Arthropoda > Insecta > Diptera > Syrphidae > Melanostoma > Melanostoma mellinum. Next base: position 195,561,340 of record OU612058.1, on the reverse strand, counting down.
TATTTTCAGATCAAAGTAGAATGCTGGTAGTTCCAGAATCACAGATGCACTACGCTCAACTTCATCTTGTTTTGCTCGCAGTTGTTGTGTCCGATGGGCACTTCATTTCCACTCACTATAGAACGGATTTGTGATATACTTATACGATTATTTTTGTAATAATGTCTCTCGCTGGTCATCAGTGCGGTTAGCACGTGATGTTTCTCTTAACTCATTTGATTTACTTTTTCCCTGCATTGTTAGTCTTACTAAAACATAATAACCAAATAACTTCCACTTCATTAGTACTCAATATCCCTTCGAGATCGTTAGCTCTACCAAAGGCCTAAAAGACCGACGCTCTCTTTGCTATGGTCAAAGTGTATAGTGTCACTTAAAATCAATTCCTTTTGTTTTCCGAATATAAACCAAGTTAAGTTCAATGTGGGGTAATTTTTAAAGAAAAAAAACAGCTTGGATTATAGTAAAAGTAACATTTTGAATTAAAACACATTTAAATCAATATGCTTACCAGTCAAAAATAAATTAAAAACTAAATTAAAAGAATTCTTAATTTTCTTAATTCCAATAATCTTATTACATATTTGTCATTTATTATTTAAATTTTTTTACTGTCAAACACGATTGAAAAAAAAAAATAAAGTCATTGCTTGAATTTAATTTTTAATTCATTACAGTTAAGAATAATGAAATTGTTCCTTTTACTACATTCCAATTCTTTTTTTTTATATTTTCTTACCTTTTAAACCTTCCCTAGACCTCCACGAACATTTCAACACCAAGATGAGATAAATCCCTTCAGCCGTTCTCGAGTTTTAGCCAGACTAACGAACAGCAATTGATTTTTATATATATAGATGGTATATTCAAAAAGGAACGAGCGTTACATATGGATGTATAATATAAAATAATTACTTGTCTTTCAATGGTTTTGTATTAAAAAAGTTTTACTAGTTTATAAATGCAGCTCTGTGATGGATCTAAGATCAGTAAATGCTGATACCAAGTATTTTCGCAAGCGATCTTACAATAGTAGAAGTTTGTTCGAACTTTTTTTTTTGAAATGTCACCGACTGTTTTTAAGTCGGTTCAGAGGTTTACATATATTCTCCTTCAAAACTTAATAAGCCGCCGATACTATATTAGCAAATAATTACCTTGACGGTATGATTCTACTGAGGTGTCTGCAATGATCCCAATGAAAAATTGCCATTACAAAATCTGGAAAATCAACATTACGTATTACGTCCTTTAATCTCCAGTGCCCTTACACCCTTCGTCAAGAGCTTATAGTAAATGTTTATATCAACCTTTTATGTATTGAGAGATGATTTATGACAGATGAAAAAAACCAGATCACGCTTATCGCCCTAAATTGGAATTTGAAACAAATTATTGAACTAAGATTAAACGGACTACGCTGGTCTGCAAATCTATGAGGGTTAATAGTCAAAAGGCATTCAGAAGTTCTAAAAACTAATACAAAATCATCATATACATGCTTTTCGGCGTCTTCCAAAAGGCTCAGGAAATTTGAATTGTCAAAGAAAATTCGGGCTTCATAAGGGAATGATATTCCCAGGTGGGATGTAATCTAATTGACGAAGTTTTCTGTAGGTTCTCAGTAATTTTCATATTTTCCAAACTCAAATTGAATATCGGTGCCAAAAAAGCTTTCTTTCTTTCTTCGTCGACTAATTTGGAAATACATTCTCTCTCCCTCTAAATTGTTTCTTCAAGAATAGCGGAATTTAAACTGTACAATTAGTTGGACATACTTCGTTAAATGGATGTTGGATGGTCAGATGTAGTTTGCGTTCTGACTTATCAGACTTGTCGTCGAACATATGTTCCCCCTTCCGTCCAACTTCAAAATTTTCAAAAAATATTTGAAGCCATCCAACAAGCTGGTGGAATGGTCGTTTGAGGGCTCACATTATCCAACATAGGTCGTTCAAACCAAAGTCTGTCCAACTCAGTGTGAACTCCGCTAATGAAGACATCGAATCACACAAATGCGTTTAAAGTTTAAATACTCACCCTGACTTGTAATTAAGATGTAAGGTAGGTGCGTGCACTAACGCGTAAATTTCAAAAAAAAAAAAAAAAAGTAAAGACAGTTATAACCCAAACAGCCAGTTGACAGTAAGAGGCTAAAACGATTTTGTCACCACGTGTTCGGCGCTCGCTCATCGCCATTAATCATTGTCATCAGTGTTGTGTCCTTGTGTTATTTGTTGTAAGGGGTTGTTCAGTCTTTATAATATAAAGTTATATCGCAAAAAGGTTTCGAAAAATGTGTGCCAAAATTGAGCTTAATTTTTCATTTACTTATTGTTTTGCTAACATTTTAAGCTTGAAAGATGCACTGTTCCGCAAAAGCCATGGTGCAGTATACCTTTTTAGGCTTTAGGTATATTCCATAATCTATTTTTTTGTTCTAAATTATTGTTACAAGAAAAGAAAGCATTAGTTCCATTAGTAGTCAACCAAAAATGTCAAAGTACACCTGGGCCCTATTTCATAAACATTGAAAATAGCGACAGGTGATTGGTGACAATTTGTTAATGACAACTAGGAAACTGTCTATATTCTGTCCCATTGAAAAATTGACAATTTTGTAGAATTGTCGGAAAATCTGCGAAAATTGTCGTAATTTCGTCTCATACGAAAATTGTCATGACAATTATCATAAATTCCCCAACAAATTTGTAGTGACAATTGTTTTTATTGAATTTATTTATTTTTATTTTATTGAAAAGTGACAAGTTGAATTAAGAATGTCGTATATTATTTCTTCAAGTGAAAACGATAATGAGTCTGAGATACAAGCTCGCGAAATACGTCGTCCTCGAATTTTTAAGGACAGAATTCACAATAATTTTGCTGCATTAAGTGATTTTCAATAATGAAAAATTTCGCGTCGCATATAGTTTCTTCTAGCTAAATTCAGTCAGTCCTTTGCATACATTGTAAACAATTTGTCAAAATAATTGACAAAGACAAAATTTTCACGACAAATTTATCAGATGGTAACAAAAATGTCACGACAATTATATCATTATCTATCTGACAGTGACAAAATTGTCATGACAAATTGATCACAGTCTGACAGCGACAAATTTGTCATAACAAAACTGTCATATACGACCTGCCAATGCGATATTAAATGAAAATTTGTCAGATAACTGCGACAAATTTGTAGAATTGTCACTTGTCAATGTTTATGAAATTGTGCCCTGGTAACTCGCATAAGTTTTGAAAAAAAAAAATTTGCAACCTTTAAGTTTTTCTTCCGTTTTCTTTTGACTGTGGTCAAACAAGTTAAAATAAAATAAAATAAATATGGTGGCGCAACAGACCGAGAAGCCCCATTGACTAGCGCATTTCGCACAAACATGTTGGGAATGGAGGGGACCTACAATTTTCTGCTGGTTCCGAATGACTAATCGAGAAAGGGCTTGCCAATTACTCGCGAAAGGCGATACTTGTGGAAAAACATTTTTACCTCTGCTGAAATTCAAGCCTTGAACCTCTGGGTTAACAGCAGACATGCTAACCATCAAACCATGGGTACCATCAACCAAGTTAGTGCAAATTAATTTGTTTGTGTGTAGTTTCCTCTGAAAAGGAGTCAACGAAATAAAAGGAAAGGAGATTACTCTCGAAGTCAACCGTTTAGCCACTGATCTTCATCAAGACCAAAAAAAATTTTATTCCGAAGTATTAAAAACTATTTCAGTGGAAGAAAGCAGCGGAGTGGCCGTCGTCAAAGCCTTGTCTTACTGCTCGCTTACACTAAATCAGACATCGTCCGAATTATAATCGTCCGTTGTCGGCCGAGCTCTGACGCTCGATCCAAACAACTCCAACCGACAACGTCAGATGTCGTCCGATGTCTACCGACTACAACCAATCAACCGGCAAATCCGAACTACATCAGTTTGCCAGTAGAATTACCTACACAAGAATAAAAAAGTTAATAAATTTTGTTTTTAGTAGGACACCACTGTGGAATAAGTTTTCAAAGCCATACAAAAATAGAGATGTCATTAAAAATCTATGGAAAGAAGTTTCAAATGAAATAAATTCAATAACAGGATGTCTGTCAGTTATCGTCAGAGAACGGCAGCAGTGTATGCAGCCGATTGTCCGAGATTGTCGTCCGAGCAGCTCCGATCCGATATCGGCAGATGGATTCAGCATTCAGTGTACGCGAGCCGTTCGAGATAAAACTAAAATCAAGCTCTTGTTTGCCAAGGATCCAAGGATTGATTGGCAGTTTGAAGAAATTCAAAAGCGAAAGTCCACAACAAAAAAACTAGACCATATTACCCGACCATAAAATATGGTCCATTGAAAAGATTTGAAAAATATTAACTTCTATTTTGAATAAAGGTTTTTGTAATCTTTTCCCCTGATTAACAATAAAATCATATCATTCGGATAAACAGTTTTTATTTATTTCAAATCTGCCATATCCGCCTCTACCTTCCCCATTTATGTCGAGGCATTTAGTTTCTTTCTTCTTTTTTGTGCTCCATTTTCCCAAAAAAACAAATCGAATCGCTTTAAAATTCTCTTTGCGCTCTATGACAAAGCTTCAATTTTACGCTAATACATAAACACATACGCCAGACTTAAAAAAAACCGTTTGTATACTCGTAGTATACATACCCAGACAACGCTCCCCTGTCAAAATATTAATGGCAAAATAATTACATATTAAAAATACCACCTGACACTCCCTGGAGTAGTTTTACCTCATTCAAACTACACCCAAACACGAACAAAACATTCGTTGAAGCTCATCAATTATGTCACGTTCTTACCACGACATAAGCTTATAGCATTCCCATTTTCTGAAAGGATATTTTACGTTTACTTGACGCTATCTCGCGCGTTGGTTGTTTCCAACTGATAACTCGGTTAAGGGATTCGTAAAACTTAAACAGCACACGCAATGTAATCATATTGCAATTTCGTTGCCTTTTTTTCATCAGATTGTATAAATTTTATCTTTCACATACTCGTAAAGCAAGGACTATAAATCCAAGGAAGATTCCTTCATTGTGAGCACACACCTGACTCTAGATTGCTTGTAAAGGCTTACCTACCACAGATGTTTATAGTTAGGCACGTGACAAAAATTCAAAACTATATACGAGGCAACATATTAAAATTTCAAAAATGTCTTCGGTGTCGGTGTATGGCCTCACAGAGCAAGAATATGTTCTTTTTACACCGATGAGAGGATTTTGCTAATCTCAAACCATGACACAACCCAAGACCCAACGACAACAAAAGGTTAACCTTTGCCAAAAGCTGCTACAATCTGCTGCAAGAACGCTCCTCCCCCTAATAGTTTGGGAAGCATTCATGAGGATTTCACCAAAGTTGAAGCCTACAGAATGTAACGAAACAGTGTGTTTGGTAATAAAATTATTAAATCACCTGGTCGGTGAAATTCTTTCGGTCAAAAGTCCTTGCCTTTGTGTGTGGAAGGATATTCATTAGAACAAAATTGTATTCCCAGGATTTATGCACCCACATACACTAGAGCACATTACTGACAGACGGTATTGGCTGTTTAAAAGTAATCCCATCAAACCCACACCACCGCTGTTCTAAAAAACTATCGAGTTTCATACTCCATGGCTTCATTGGCATTATACCCAAAAACGTGCTCGGATAATGCTGCCCAAACGAAGTGAAAAGAGATGCGAGCCTGGCATGTGCCCGACTGGAACTACGTGATGCTATACGAATAGGGACAGCTACATTATGGTGCAGTAGATAAGTTTTGCGAGTAATCAACCGAAAAGGGATTTTCGTTCTATACAGACCGCAAATGTGCTCAACTACCTCTTCCTCGTACGTTCTTACTCTTTTTGGATCAGTGGCGCTCCATTAAAATTAGTTCACTAAATCTTCTTAATGAAATTTTCCCAGGGTGTGTGTGCTGACTTCGTTTGGATACCCTCGGAAAGAAGTCCTTCGCAATAAAAGAACTGTGCTTTCAAGGGAAAGTTTGTTCGTTTTTTATTTTAAACTCGGACAGAGATTATACAATGTACTATTGGAAGAAAGGCACAATTCAATGGTTTGTGGTTTATTATCGGTTGAGAACGATTGGCAAAATCAACTGATTGACATTTATCTGAGGGGGGTTTTGATTAAAAGAAGTTTAAACTCCAGCAAGTGATTAGCAAACTCGAAATATGTGTGAAATCTACTAAACTTTAAATTAAATCAGGTCAGTCAATCTCACTTTCTTTCTTGTTACAGAATGTGGATCAGTTCTGTGATGTAATTGTAATTTTAAAGTGAGCTGACATATACAGGGTGTCCCGTACCTCGTGCATTATCCTTTGGGGTGTGATTCTTAGTCATATTCAAAGAAAAAGATTGTTCTACAGAAGCCCGTCTCTCAACTTTGACATCACTTTTTGACAATTTAAGAAAAGGCTAACTTTGGTGTAATCTGACCGGAATATTAGGATATTTTAGGATATTTAAATTATTTTTTATTTATCTTCAATTTTACACAGTAATAATTTTCAATATGTTTTTAATGAAATAAAAATAATTTAAGTTGGCAATGGCGTTGCCGTCTGACTTATTTTGATAGACTGATGAACAAATTTGTTTTCTTATTCTTTTATACGACTTATTTACCTATTGAACATTCATACCCATTCATATGAAGTCCAAAATTGGTTTCTGGCATGCATTCAAAACGAAGGAGGCCACTTTGAGCAATTGTTATAATTGTATTTGTACAAAATACATACAAAAAACTACTAAAAGTGTCCATGATTTTTCAATGGGGTTTTTTTTTATTATTATTTTGTTCATCTGCAAAAAAGAAACTCTATGTTAACCAGGCATTTTCTGAAAAAAATTGCCTCAAAGTCAAAGCTTTGCTTGGGGAAGAAAATTTGGACACAATTTAAAGTTTAAAATCTGGCAACCCTAAGCCTTTTGAAGCTCAACTTAAATACAGTTTTAAAAATTGTTATATTTACAAAAAATTAAATCTAAAACTAGGTCTCTAACATCTATATTGACAGAGATATCGAATCTAACACAGGTCATGGTACACCAAAGTTATCCTTTTCTTAAATTGTCAAAAAGTGATGTCAAAGTTGAGAAACGGACTTTACTGTTGAACAATTTTTTTTTTCAAATATGACCAAGAATCACATCCCAAAGTATAACACACGAATTACGGAACACCCTGTATAAATATTCTTAGCTATTTTAAATTAGATTGAAATATTTCCAGAACCATTAGAGTGTGAAAACAGGGTGTATTCTTCCAGAAAAAATTTTAAAAAGTCTTCGTGATTCTTCGAACGCTGCTAATGAAAAGTTTAATTTAATAAAAAAAAAAAATAAAAATAATAATAAATAAACAACCGGTACTTTCTGCGCATTACTACGCTCACGAAATACACGTATTTAGCTTAAAATGGGACATTCCAGAAAACTGTACAGCAGATGAGCTCTCCAGAAACAAAACACTTCTTATTTAATTTATTTTATATATTTATTTATTTATTATAACTTTAGCTTAAAGCTAAATAAAATAATTCGGGTGGCGTAACTGAGCGGGAGGCATGTACCATATCGGATTTCTCTTGTAAGGGAATGGAAGGGGCATACCATTTTTTTGGAAGTCTTACGGAATCCTTAAAAAAAAATCCCCATCCCTTAAAATCTCAAAAAACTAATAATCCAACTTGCTAATATCCTTCACAGACATAATGGATGAAATCCACACCTAAATAATCTTTTTTGCCAAAATCCCCACGAAATCTCCAAATCCCCAGTGTCCATATACATCTATATTAGAAACATCTCGTGAAATTATCTCATTGTGATACTAATCGGTGAAGCGGTTATTTTTTTTTTTTTGTTTGAAAGAATGGATGATACAAGAGAAAGGTGTATATGTACATTTCATCCCCATTTGCCATATTCCCACGGAAACGTGAACGTAAACGTTCACGAACTAATTTACTGAACCAATTTAGATGAATTTTGGAACAAAAGTGGTCTAGAAGCTGAGAAATTCCTTCGGGAGGGAACGGGAACATGACCGGGAACCTTGAAAGTAATAGATGTAAATTCTTCCAACGTTAGAGTGCTCCATTGCCTCTGAGTAACATAAACTATATTTCATCCCCACTTTCCACAGGAACGGAAACGTTGACTCAAAAACCGCTAGAGAAAATTTTTTTGACTATTGCAATACGGTGTTTAGTTATATACCTAGACTGTATTTTATCCCCATATTTGTAGTGGTACGGAACGGGAAGTTGAACATAGCAGGAACTTAGAAAATACTGCACCGTTTCCAAAAATGTTGTCATCGTTAGAGTGCTTCATTGCCCTGGAGTAGCATAGACTATATCATCACCATTTTCCCACTGGAATGGAAACTTGGAAACTACTTTGCTTAATTTATACAAATTGATCACCGTATGGCCCGAGCTACGCTAGGTGGCTCGCTCAGCTAGACATAAATGAACCAAGTAAAACTCGTTTTCTAGATGTTGTAGATTTTTTTATTAACTAACTGATCCGCCGCGCGCGCTCATGTGTAGCTCGGGTCTTGAGGTGATCCAGCATCAACACATGATGCGAATAGCTTGCAGCAACAAATGTGTGACTAAGAGGCATTACACTTTAAAAGATATGGTAAAATAGAATGCTGTGCTCGAAATTTCTAAGATCTGGCTTTGCTCCTCGAAAAACGTCAATTTCGCAGTAAAAAAAGTAGAAATATTTGTTAAGTTGGAACAAAACACACTTTTAAAAAATTTTGTGAGTACCTTTTTCCATAATATCTTCCCTCACTGGCATGACTTGCGTAGTTTGCGTGTTTTGTAAAACTGAGCAATTGCGTACCTTACAAATTATGCGAGCCTTGCGTGATTAGCCGATTCCGCGAAATATCATTAGTGTAAGTAAAGGGTTAGCCAATTTTTTTTTTTTCAAAAACAGGGTGCAAAACATCGAGTTTAGCTTCGGCTGAGCGACACGTAGCGCCGTCCTGTTGAAATCAAATGTTGACAATATCCTAATCGTCAATTTTTGTGAACAAAAATTTGTTCAACATGGCCCGATAACGATCGCCATTGCCTGTAACGGTCACTCCTTGCTCATTTTCGAAGAATGTCTCTGGACTAAAATCCGCACCAAACAGTGACTCGCTTCTCGCTTTGGGTGTATAGGCTTTTCAATGTTTGCGTGCGGATTTTCTGTGCCTTAACTGCGACAATTTTGTTGTTTACGTACCCGCCAGGATCAAAATGAGCTTCACCTGATAAGATGATCTCTTTGGCAAAATCGGCATCGGATTTTCAAAGAAATGTCGCAATATTTCCCAGCGTTGTTCAAGCGTATACACAACCATATTCGTTGCTCGTTTAGCGGAAGGATAAAACTAATTATTTGTCAAATCAAACATGAGCTAAGTGTAACCATTCACAAAATAAGCACTAGTTGAAAAAAAAAAGTTAGATGGCGGACCCTTCATCTATCGGAATTTTCACGATTTGCATATTTTGCGTAGTGTTCGTTTATAGCATATACTGGCTGAGCCACCCGGCTTTGCTCGGGTCTGTAGTTCTAAGTTTTCCGTTCTCGTTTTTCCTTTTCCGTTTGAATTTGGGGATGGAATATAATCTTTCTTACTGTGGGACTCTGTGGCATCCTAATGCTGAACGAATTTTTGAGGTCTGTCCAGTAGTTCCTAAGTTTCCGTTCCCAACCCATTTCTGCTGGAATCTTCTGTTCTCGTGGAAATATGTGAATGAAATATCGGTCTCGAGTAACTTTAATGTTCCCGTTCTCGTTCCTGTTTCTGATCCTGTCGGATTATAGGGATGAAAAATATAGCCTAAGTTACTGACAAAAGGTGAAGTGGGATAATGTAGCACACCTAATGTTGAAAATTTTTTTGAAATCTATTTAGTAGTTTCTAAGTTCCCGTTCCGTTCCTGAATGAAACATTAGTCTATGTCACTAGGGGTGTACAGTCAAGCGGGGAGCCCTTGAGCCTGGCGTATTTCTCTCAACTATAGCTTGAATGAAAATGGAAAGGACCTTAAATTTTTTGCCGATTCTGAACGACTAATCGTAAAAATATTTCCATGACATAAATTTACTATCAGAAAAATTGCCAATTTCTCACCAAAGGCGATACCAATATGGAAATAAATTTTACTATAGCTATTTATTGGATTCGAGCCTTGAAAGTCCCACGTGAGTGGCAGACACGCTATCTATGGCCATCAGTGCTATCTAGCTGTGAGTTCAGTGGCTCCTAACGTGATCTTGGCTTTGGCTATCTAATTCTGTTTCATTAACCTTAAAAAAAAAAACTAGTAACCAGGTGAGCTTCACAAGCAAAGAACAATCCGCGAACTACGATACCAAATTCAAATTTTGAAACCAAAAGTCATAATCAGTTCGATCAAGCGCCAGCATCGCGGTTTACATCACTGGAAAGCTACCGGAAATGCCTTGTAAACTTGAAATATCAGCAAAGTCGAGAACGTACCTACTTACAATGATTTGTAAAGTTTGAATAGCTTGAAAAGCATCGAAATAAATATAACTTAAATATATCGAAGCTTTGCTCCTTATTTAGTCAATCTTGGCTCCGACGAGCCTTAGACAATGAAAGGAGGACAACAACAGGAACATCAACATTAGCAAAGAAACAAGAAAGCCTTTCACTGGGGTTTTGGCTTTTAGCAAAATGAAAAAGATATTTTCAAAAATTTTTGATGCGAAACATGAACACAAACTCAACATGTGCTTTGTTGATTCAGAAAATTTATTCAACCATCAATCCATAACTGGTTTCTTCAAGGCTTTGTTCACATCAAACCATACTTCCGTAAAATGTATGATTCGCGAAAAAATTTATAAATCTTAAAACAGATTCCGGACACAGAATTTGCAGTTCAAAAAGAAGACTTGCCCTCTTTCAAGAGGACATCTCGCCACTCTAGCATTGTTATGCATATCGTGTTGAGCTTGAAGCTCGAGAAGTCCTGGGCCTAGCTAATTTGTGTTAACAACACCTTTTACGGAAGGATGAGACCAGCAAAGTTCTTTTCTGATTCTAAACGGCACACGCGTCGGAAGAGAAAAAGCGCTTTTTACGGCGGTGTAATTTTTTGAGAAAGACCTGCCTAATTCTATCGAAAGGCTATAACCGTAAATGAAAATTTTATATTTCTCAGATCCAAATCCAAACCTCCCTCATGAGAGGCAGACATGCCTTACTCTCGCCGTGGACTCTGAAGAGTTCTCATTTGTCTCGTTATAAATTATTTCAATCAACAATTCAAATTAACGCAGTAGTTTGCTTTAAAGTTCGATCAGAACTTCTTTTCTTTCGTTTTGACATCATTAAAAAAAAGCAATGAAAGAAACTGTGTTAAAAATTGAGCATTATATTAAACATTGCTTTTGAATCCAAAACTTACGTCTCAATCTACATACATCCACAAAAACAAATCTTCATCATGTGATCCAAAAAAATCGGCTTTAACTTTGGTGTTCCAAAATATTATTATTCCATTTATGTCCATTATAATGGAAGGGATATCGGTTTGCAGCGTCTTAACGTAAGCATACCATATACATTTTTACATATACGAGTGTAAGGGATTTTCAGATGTAGTATCCTTGGGCGATAATCTAATTTTCAAGAAACGATATCATGTGTTTGTTTGTATGATGATGTGTGTATGTGAACTTTCCTTAATGAAAACGTTATTAATGGTAATTTGAGGCATAACTTGAGGCATTTTGTTCGCTCAGATGGTATTTGATTTGAATTTGATTGGTTTTTGAAATTAAGTTTATGATTTGATTAGAAGGATGTTTGGTTTCCAATAATGTTGTTTATGGTGGACATAATAATACGTATGGTCTGCAAAATGATGGGTTGACTTCATTTGGGGAGAGTTTGCTCTGATTGAATTCTAAGGGAAAAAGTTCGATGACCATTAGAGACGAGAAGCTAATTGCAAGTGTTCTTTTGCCTTGAGGTTTGATCGGATTACTCGCTGAACCTGAAAATGAATCTCCCGGGCAACTGAACAAGGTAATAGCTTTTGGAGGCGTCAGCACGTTTCACCCTTTGTGTTTACATAAAGCAAGTGAAAAGGTGAGTCCGAATAGGCGAATTTGAATACAAAATTGGAATCCTGAGAATTCCTATAACATTTTCAGAATACTGAGAAATCATGAACTGTTTAAGTTTATATATACCTTCGGTTTTTCCTTTATATGCTGCATTTCGATTTTGGCTTGGTACAAGGTAAAATGTTAAGTGTCGTCTTTTTGAATTTAGTGTTCCTATATTTTAAGATTTTTGTACGCCTGCCTTAGTTCAAGAATTCGCAAATAATATCATAATAAAATAGAAGAAATATTTCATCGAGTTCCAGGAGCAGGAGGTTAAGGGAACATTGAAGCCTTTGTTTGGCTCTTGTTTGAAAAATAAAAAACACATCTAGTCGCGTCGTCGCTCAGTCATTCTACTAAGTCATTCGAAGTTCAGTTAGCAATAAATCGGTGGGCCAACTGCCCGACTTGAATTATAGTAATTGGCAACAGAAAGATATTTTTTGTTTTTAGAAGCCTTCAAATATTTTACTTCCATTCGTGACCTTAAAGTCCCCTCTGGCCAGTAAAGTTACACAAATAAACTTTAAAAGAAAAGTACACCGCCATCTTAACTCGTTTCCTCCGGTCCAACTTTAAAGTCGTAAATAATCCATACTCACGACGGTCGACCACATTTTTGCATTTACCCGAGTTGTCCTTTGCTTAAAGAACGATTTACTATGCGCACATTTCCGGTCCCATGCAGAACACATTTCCTTGCCCACAACTACACCACTCTCTAGCAGCACCTTCTAAATGCAATTTATACTTTGCAATTACTCTTTTCTGTCCTTGATAAAGTGCAAAGGGAGGACCGAAAAGGAAAGGATAATGCCGCATAAAAGAACACTTTAGCTGCGCCGCTAAAGGCTCTTTTTTTTTGTCATTCAAATATTTTCTTTATACTTTTCATTTTAAATTTCTTGTGCCAAGTGCAAGGAACGTCAAAATGGACCAAAACGACAAACTGAAATGAAAACTTTAGCACCATGAAACCGGTAAAGTCAAATCAAAGTTTATCTTTTCTGAGTCGAGGGAGCACAGATTGTGCTCAACAGATTCACCTGATGACTGCGTTTTCGTGAGATAAAGTTAAATCATTTTATAAGTTTTTTATATTTTCATTTGTGAGTCCTTTTTCCATTTTCAGTTGAAACGAAAATGAAAATGGAATTCAGAGATGGAAGAAAGTCATTTATTTTCAAAATCAAACCAGAAAATAAAAATAGGATAGTACGAAGAGTTCCTTCTTGCTTAGAAAACAAGTCACCGTGATAAATTTGTAAGATAAACTTTGTCGCACATGAGAATTGAATTTATTTGTCCTCTCTTCCAAAAAAAAGTCCATCAGAGCATGAGACTTGAGGAGAAAAATTTGTCAAAAAGCAAATTTGCCGCTTTTGTACTTCTAACGATATGAACTCTTTCTTCAAAAACGTTACTCAGCACATAATACTGCCACCCTATTGCCATCATGTAACGCAATGTTCAAATGGTTGTTTGCCGAAGTTGGAATGTAAAAAGTTAAGGACTGAACTTTGTGAAGTGCTTACTTTGCTCTTTGCTAAATCAGGGCTCTTTAAGATTTTGCGATAGTACTTGTGCGTACTTAAAACACATTGAAAACAGCAACTTTGAAAATTTTAAGTGAAGTTGTTTCAAAAAAGAAAAAAACCGAAGAACAACATACACCCTCATACGGGACAACCAAGCACCTTTATATGCAAAGCGCAAAGTTGGTTAATTTTACATATAGCTAAGACTTAAGGAAAGGATTTAAAGGATTGAACCTGAGACCTATGCAAGCATGTGATTGCTGAAATTTTCATCTTCTTTTTCAAGTCAGTTCTTAAACAAAGATGGAACTTCCCTCTGATAAAGAACAGTTATTATTAGGCATACATTTTTCAGTGGTTTCTCATTTTATGACATCATAAAAGTGAGTGACTTCTCTTTAATCTGTTTGACTTTCAAGGTTTTGGTTTCTCAGTAATCGCTTTGCATATCATACCTTTTTGCAGTAATGACAACTATATCAATTTAATTAAAGAGCCAAAAAACCTTAACCAAGAAAAGATGGTAGCGAGTGACTTCTTGATGAGCTACCAGTGGCTTGTAAGCTTGTGGCTCTCACCTGCAGTAGAAATTCTGCTCAAAAGGCTTCAGAGAGGAAATGGTGTCAAATTAGTCTGATTTAAAAAAAAACCCATATTTATAGTGGAAGTGGAACATTGAATACTCCCTACACTATAAAGAGGACTCTCTGGTCGCCATCTTGTACATAGAAGGCAGTTTTAAAAATATCATAAACTCAGCGATTAGGAGTGCGCTTGATAATTAAAGCATAGAAGTCCCCATCAAAAACATGATTAATTCTAAGCTGAGAAGATCCAGGTCAATGACAAAACTAGTAGAACAACCAATAGTAATAGTACTTTCTCCCTTTGTCAGCAGTGAACTCAGTTACTCGAATAAAAGCTAATTCAGAACAGAACAGCAACCAAATTGGTCACACAAATAATTCAAACAACTTTAAATTCATCCTGGGTCGATCAAATGAAACCATTCCCAAGTTGGTGTTTGCTAAAAATTTCCAAGTAACCATTCTCTGAAGAGAAGCTTGTGAGAACGACAACTCTTTTTGATAATGAAACCTTTCACTTCTACACTGACGGATCTAAAACTTGTGATGGTGTAGGAAGTGGAATTTTCTCTGAAAGCTAATGCCTCTGCCTCTACAAAATCTTCTACGGCGCAGAACTGTCGCACGTCTCTAAAGGAGTTGTGAGAATAGTTTAGCATTCACCTTTCGTGGGTGCCGGATCTCAGAGACATACAATGCAACTGCACGGCAGACGAACTCGCCAAAAAATCAACGACCTCTCATCTTAGATCAGAAAGAAACAAGTTAGGTATACGCCGAGTAATACGAGACCTACAGGCGGCAGCTGGTAGCCCGGTCACACTATCGGCTGCTACTTGCCAGTTTCTCTCAGCAAACAGTTGCAGAAAACCATACGAAAATTTGCTTTTGAGCTTGATTTTTAATTTTTAAACATATTTATTATGTTCGGCACAAATTTAGAATGAACAATTTACTAGATAGAAGGTGTATCAGTATTTTTCTATTCTGCTAGCCGCTGCTAATTACTCGCTGGGTGGTGAATTTCGTGGTCCTACAAAGCTGATCAACGGCTGGCAGTAGCGGCTACTCGACTCGCCGCTGCGCTGGCAACCAGCCGTGTGTGACCCGTGCTTTAGAAAACATAATCATATGACAGGAACTATTTTTCGGTATTACATTATGCCATTTATATGGCTCTAAAATCGTTGACACATATATGACAACATACTAATACTGCCATATTAATATGGCTATCACACTAATATGACAATGTTGCGCCATATTTATTTGGCAAACTTGTCATATTTATTTGATAGTGTAAAAGTGCCCGAAAACTAGAGAAGACCTGCACTCAGGTCTTTTGGAAACCTGCTATGGTGAATTCTCTATTCCAGACAAGTGTCGTGGGTAGAGCGAAATATGAAATATGACCCAGCCTTTGCCCGCACAAGGCCACAAGTATTGCTAGGCTAGGCATTATTTCGTTGTTTAATGCCAGCTTTTGACACCATTAACAAAAGTTCGCTTCTCTTTTTATTACGTATGAGTCAAATACGATCGTTCTATTATCAAATGGAAGCAGGAAATCAAAAAAGTGTAACTGTGTGGACTACGACGGATAAAGCAGCGACGCTGGAGTTTCAGATAAAAGGGTTTATATAATTTTGAGATCTGTTATGAATTTCAGAACCAAAAGTTCTAGCACAGTAGTAGTAGCAGGTAGTAACCGCTTTTGAATTTCTGAACGAATTCAAATGCATACATAGGTTTCAAAACAACTCACAATCGTCAATTTCCTCGCAAGGCATGGTTGTGAGAAATGCTTTAGACCCAAGGGCTCCTCGCTCTGTTGCGCCGCCCTATTTATTTTATTTAACATTTTGAATTTAAATTGTTCCTTTCATACGTGAAAACTTGAAGTCGCATAACAGAACTTCAATTCAGGCATTTATCAAAGAAATTTTACATTAAAACTGTTGAGCAAATAAAAACGTGGCTGAATTCTCACGAACATACTTGATTAACAATGTTCATATTTTACGAACAATTCAGAATTGTTGAAGAAACACAAACGTTGTTAAAGTATCAAGGACATGTATCTTTCTAGTATCACTACCGTTATTGGTTAATAATGCTTTTGCTCAATGTTTAAACACGAAATTGAAATGGCGTTGTTGATTTGAGCAATGAAAATTGTAGCATTTCAATAAAAACAATGAAAATGCCAGCTTGTTCAATTTAAGTATGTTCGTGCTTGACGCAAAAACAAACAAGCTTCATGTTTGATTTTACCAAGGTTTTTCTTTCGGTGTAACATGCTACATTTCCAAAGTCATGCAAACAATTTGAAGAAAAGTTATAGCTCCTTTATGGTGTCGGTATACACATAATAAAGATTGGCACGAACTTTCGTCGGTGCAGGACTTTTATACGCGTTAGCAATTGTTCACGAGCTGAACTGAGCAAAATCCGATCGAAAGTTAAATTTGACGTCACTGAGTTTCCAATTTTGTTTTGATTTTGCCGCTCAGTCGCTTTGCTGCTCAGTCTAAAGTCTCAGTGACTAAAGATACTAAATAAAGGTTATTGTTTTAAGCCTAGCAATACTTTTTTGGAGTTGGTCATTTTACAGCTGTCACTTGATTTAAGCTGAGTTTAGATTGACATTTCATTGTTCAAGAATTCAAGCTGTACAATAACTGCGCACTGCGTCCGATCAGCAAATTGTCTTGGAGCGAAATTGCTGTTTACCGCGATTTTTACATTTGTCGAGTTCTAAACTTTTGAGCTACCTGCAAAATCGGTGGATTTATCCCCACAGAACAATTTTTTTGTGGAGTTATTGTCAACGCAGATTAGCATGAGATGATTGACGCTTTGGAAGAAAGTCCTGCAAAAAGTATTAAAAAATTGGGTCTCTCAACTAGGATTTATTCAATTTACCTGCGTTCTACTTGCTCCGAAGTTTTTTCAAAACGTAATAACAAGCCCTTTACTTTATAATTTTTGGTCATTACATTTTTCCTGACCTAACTTACTTAGGTGGGCATTACAGTTCGGGGTGAACCTGGGCCTCAACCAACATCCTTCTATAACGACTTCGATTTCGGGCGAGCTCTCTCCAGTTTCGCACTCCAAGTCGGTTGTGGTCTTCATCCACTTGATTGCGCCATCTAAGACGAGGTCTTCCCCTTCCGTGATTTCCCTGCAATGTACTTTCAAAAATCCGTCGAGCCGGAGCGTTTGGGTCCATTCGCTCTACATGACCCAACCATCGTAGCCTCGCGATGCGTACTCTTCTGGCTATGCCCATGTCGCGGTACAGCTCATACAGCTCGTTGTTGTATCTTCTTCTCCACACATTGTCTTCTCATTCGGGACCAAAGATCACTCGGAGTATTTTTCTTTCGAGATTACCAAGGGTTTCCTCATCCGCTTTCGATAAAGTCCTATGCACTGTAAAGCATGACTAGCATGATTAAGGTCTTCTAAAAGGATACCTTTACTTTCTCTCCGTTTGATCTCCCCACTGATGTTGTTTTCCGTGTCTATAGTAAATCCTAAGTAGACGAAGTCCTATACTACCCCGAAGTTATGTCTGTCTATTGTGACGTATTGTCCAATTCGTCGATGTTCTGTGTCCCTGTTTGATGACAGCATATACTTCGTTTTGCCCTCATTAACCATCAAACCCATTTTTGCCGCTTCTGTTTCAATACTCGCAAAAGCACCAATGACATCACGCTTTTTTCTTCCCATTACGTCAATATCGTCTGCATAGGCGAGTAATTGTACAGACTTTTGAAAGATTGTTCCTCTGGTGTTGACGTTTGAGTTTCTTACAATTTGTTCAAGTATGATGTTGAAGATCGCATGACAGTTTGTCGCCTTGTCTAAAACCTTTTTCGACATCAAAGGTCTCGGTGAGCTCTTTACCGACCTTGACGGAGCAGCGTGAATTTTCCAAAGTCAGGAAACTAGACATGGTTTAGTACAGCTCGTCTCTGTAGATACTGTCATACGCGGCTTTGAAATCGATAAAGAGATGGTGAATATCGATATTATATTCTCGAGTTTTTTCCGAGATCTACCGTAATGTGCAAATTTTGTCTTTGGTGGACTTCTGTGGTCTAAAACCACATTGATAAGGACCTATCAAGTTGTTGACGTGGGGTTTCAGGCGTTCACATATTACAGCAGACAAGGTCTTATAAGCGACGTTAAGGAGGCTTATCCCTCTATAATTGGCGCAATTGTGAGGGTCTTCTTTCTTTAGGATCGGGCATACGATACTGAGGTTCCATTCATCGGGCGCTTTCTTCCGACCATATCATGCAAATCAGTTGGTGCATGCTCCTTTCCAAATGATCTCCAGCTGCCTTGAAAAGTTCGGCATCAAGGCCATCTGCACCTGGAGTCTTATTTGATTTTAGTTTGCATATAGCAAGCTTAACTTCTTCTAGGTCGGGAGGACGGCATTCTTGATCATCGTCCAAGCTGAATGGGGCAATCTGCCTGACAGCGGAATTTGTGTCCTCATCGCCGTTAAGCAGTCTGCAGAAATGATCTTTCCAGATCCTCAGATCAGATCCCAGATGCTTTCCTGACCACACGTCTAAATAAAACAGCATTAATAACCAGGCTGATTTAGATTCGGTGCAGATTGTTACATACTTTGGAACTATAACTAATCGTTTAAAGTTTGTAATAGAAGCTAGTTATTTTATTAAAGCTTTCGGGACTTTTTTTTCCAGGAAAAACGGATCGTTTTAACAGCTTCCTCTGTTAAACTTGCCCCTTCCTTTGGTAAGGGAAGCTTGAAAACTTATAAGTATCGATAAAAGCGAGTGTCACTTCATGAAATTGTTTCTTAAAATATGTTTTTCAACACTCGGCTGGCATAAATAGGCTGATTAAAAGTCACTCCGAAGACAACTTCACATCAAAAACATTTATAGCATCAAAATATTATATTTTGTTATCTTACACATTTGAAGTTTGGCCTCAAAAGCAACATCGATGTCGTTCGGTGCGAAAATTCCAAAACTACATAAGCTCGTAGAAGCTTTATTCCATTTGACTTAATTCTATCCAATTAAAATAGGAGCGAAATAAATTACAGCTTACATACCACAAGGAATGTAGAAACATCAAATAAAAACTGTTTCTCCCAGCAAATGATACAAATGCTGATAAAATTCATTGCTTATGCGTGATGTTTGCAATGCCAAAATGTTAAATATACGACATTAAGAAATGAGCTTACATAAATACTTCTTTAAACTAAAGCCATAACAATGAACCTAATTTGTATTATTTAAGTTCTAACGTTCCCTTGGTGCTATCTTTCAAGGACAGCTAAAAACAGGAGACAGTTTGTGATGTGCTTTATGTGTATTGTGTGTGGTGTGTCCTATCGTCCTATGATGCAATTAAGAATTTACGACCAAATTTATTTTTGGCTAAACAATGTCTGCCTAAGTAACTAAAACTAACACCCCAAAAAGTATTTGAAAAGTTAACTCATTTGTCTCAACCTATTGCAGTCTTCAGAATTCTTCTACCGAAAGTACCTCGTTCTAGTTATTACCATAAGGACTGTTTTGCTCCCTCGTGGTTCTTTTTTATGACATTCATTTGGACTTTCACTAAGTCAATAGACAGGAATTTGATGAAGTTCTCCTCTTTACTTTCGTTATTTTTCTTCATTCACGCATAATGATCATTTTTATTTTATTGAATGTCCTCCTCTTGGTAGACACTCATACCAACGGCTGTTGGTACTAATTTTTGTTTTAGATTTGTTCAGAGCAGGGAAGAGTAAGTATTCGGCTGCAATCTTTTAAGAACGTTGAGCGAAGTTAGATTGAATTGATAGATATTTGCAATAGATGCGAAAGATAAATATTCAGTGATTACTCGAGTCTGTTTGGTTAAACTCGATGGTCGTATTCTTTTATGCTTTTCCAAGGAATGCGAATTAAACTTTTCAAAGAGAGACCTGCATCAGAATTTTAAGATTCTCGGAACCCTTTCAATTTCAGATGGAGTATTCAAACGAGTTACCAAACATGATGAATCTAGCATACGTATGTAAATATGTACTTACTCAAAATGGAAAGTAATAATTTTTGGGAAGCATCCCACTTCTCCATGTGCCTATGGGGGAATAATTTTGTATTCAAATTGCAGTCGTATGATTATGTTGATTCAAAATCAAGAAACAGATTTGTGGAATTTATTTGAATATGCTTTTCTGATTGTGGTTTTGAGAATATTGTGTGTGCCGGTGGCAGCTATAAGAAGTTTCCACAGCTTAATAGCTTAAATGTGATGGGTTCTTAAAGATCTCTTTCAACGCCTATACTGAAGATTTATTTAAAAATTCATCATCCTTGAAGTACGTATACGAGGAGAAAAACTCCCAAGCAACTATCTAGACATAATATATCATAATTAGTAGCACAGAAGCAGCATAGAAAGGACTACGTCAAGCCACACCAATCATTACATTACCTTAACTGTTGCTGTGAACTGTGGCTGGTGGAGAGTTTATTTTCTCATTTTCTCGTTGTATTTTGTTTGCCCTCGCCCTTGGCAAAAAGGTTCGGGTGATATATCGTATTACTCTTTGTTCGTAATTGTTACTCGTGACCAGTAATTGCTTTGGCCAGAAATGTAAGAGTTAATGAAAACTGGTGGTAACCAGAGCTATCGAAGAGTAATTTGATGTTCCTACTTGTTTTTAATTAAGTTTATGACTACGACGCGACACGTTTTCAGGTATTTGGTGACAGGAAAAGCCAGTGTTATTTATTCAGCACCGCACGATGAATGTCATGGAAATTTGAAAGATAAAGGAAACCAAGAATTTCCTTGGAGAAAAAAAAAGAGAAGGAATTAAGACACACTGTTTGTAATTACCACAAGAACTTTGTTCTAATTATAAATGTATGAACGATTTTAAATTTGTGTTTTATATTTAAACCACGCGAAAGCAACTGTGGCTTTTAACTAATAGCCATGGCATTTAAATCGAAAGCTCGTGGCATTGCGTCCTTTATTTAAATACTCTATTGAGATGGTTAGTTTTGGTTTAAGGTTTTGGTTATAAAAAACATTTTAGGCGATATTTTGTTGTTTACAAGTCCCACAAAAACTATCAATACTTGGGATGGGTGGTGTCTATTTAGGTTCGCTTAAAATCCAACAAAATGGAATGAACACATATTTGAAGTCGCCAAAAACGCTGCGAAATGCTTAGGCTTCTTGAGACGATGCAGGAAATTGTTCACCCCTTCTGATCTGGCTACAATTTATAAGGCCTTCATCCGCCTAAAACTGGAGTATAACTCCCATATCTGGTCCGGTGCTCCTCAAACATCTTTGCGCCTACTTGATAGGGTACAATATAGAGCGTTAAAATTGATAGGTGATAGTTCAATCGTAGAATCAATTGGTTTTCTTGAACATCGTCGAAACGTTGCCTGTCTCACTCTCTTTTATCGCTCTACCAACAGTGCTCTAGTGAAATAGCCAGTTGCATTCCTCCCCTGAAACAATTTAGCCGCAACACCCGTCTTGCTAGGAATGTTCATCAGTTTTACCTTGAGCCCAACTTCGGACGTACAGTCAAGTATAGAGATTCTTATTTCAGTCGCACCACCAGAATGTGGAATGCTTTACCTGGCTCTGTATTTCCCCTTCATTACGATTCACAAAGGTTCAAAAGCAACGTGCATCAAATCCTCTCCTATTTTCCTAAATGCTCGCACTGTGCTTATAACATTATAAGGGTATTCATAACCCCTTGATGTGCGCGTTAATTATATAAAAAAAATAAAAAAATTGAAGGCAACAAAGTAATATAATCCTCTCTATGAATGGGCACAGCTAGAAGAGTACGCATCGCGAGGCTACGACTGCTGGGCTTTGTAGAACGGATGGACATTAACGCTCCGGCTTAAAAAGGTGGTGTAATAAAGTGAAAAAGATTTTAACCGCACCTGGAGACAGCTTTCCCGAAAAGATTTGGTTGAGGCCCAGGCTTGTTCCAAACTGTAAAGATCACCTCAGCAAGTGAGGAAGTAAGTATGAGTTTCAACTTCTCTCTGAGGTTCTGGGTTTCACATCTAGAATCGATGGAAAAAGCAAACATTCAAATGCAGGCAAAGCAGGTGAGCTCTCAAGTCTAAAATTATCAGGGCAGCTGGAGATCAGCTGGGTGGGAGTAAGTACCAGCTGATCCACATGATTGGATCGTGGAAAGGGATTTTTTTTCCAGTTTGTCCATCCGAACCCAAACTCAAACAATAGTTCCGATTTATAAAGAACACTTTCTTGACGTTGCATATCGTCATTTAAAGTTCAGGACGACTTTGTGAGTAAAAAAAATCAACAAAAATATAATTTATAAGAAAAGGGATTCTGTGCTTAGTCCAATATCAAAGTCTACAGGGTTGCCAACTAGAGATCTTCCGTGACTTAAGCTCAGCTAGAAAAGTAAGCGACAAAGTGCGCACAGTAAAAGCGATGTATGATTTTTTCTTTAAACGTTAAAACAAACACTTCTAGTTCAATATGTACATAGCTTGAGAAAGTGGTAAAAGGAGTTTTTATGTCAGAAGCCGGCGAGAACAGTGGGACAGACTCGCAAATATCGCTCGACTATACGCACGTGAATAAGAAAACATATAAACATTTTACTCGCATTTAAACGCTTCTCGCATCGCATAGCTTTTTCGCACTAATGTCTGCGCGCAGCCTAAGATTTGTAGAGCGTTGGGATATCAACGCTCCGTTTCGATGAGTGTTTGAAAAAAAGGATCACTCATGGCTATGGTGAAAGGGAAAGAACATGTCTAGGGATAAAAAAAGGTCCTCAACTGACTTAAGGTGCAATCGAGTGAAGAGAAAAGACAGAGTAAATCGATCCAACTTACATAGAAAATTAAGCTTAACACAGCTAAGAGAAAATAAGGGCCTTAAAACACGAAGTAAGTTGATAAACGAAACTTTCACATCAGAAAGGTGATTCGAAAATTACCGAAAAGCAAATTTTATCCAGAAAATCGTGTACTCTCTTATTTCCTGTGAAACGAATTAAAAAACAAATGGCAGCAACAGGTCGATTCAAACAGTGTATGTACACCGTATTAAGAACTATTCTGGATTCCCAGCATCTCCTTTATGTGGGAGACGTTGAGCTTTTTCTCGAAGCAAAGCAGATAGGACGAATAACTCACGAATATTAACCGAGAAAAAACGTACAACTGATCAAATGAATTCAAATTAGTAAAGAAGACGTAAGAAACTGAACCATTAACTTTAGCTTTCAAAACACTAATCACATTCACCTTATCAGTTGTAAGTGTTTTTCAAACAAATAATAGGGAAAACGATTCAAATTGAAACAACCCGAGTGAGAACTTGGGGTAGAATGTGATTGCACAGGCATATTTTTTTCTCTGCTGGTGGAAATTCAAATGTTTTGGTGTCATTAACAAACCATTTTTCGAAATAAAGGTCCCTGTAATTGACACACTCTCGGTAGTTTTCGTATTTTTATCTGTATGAAAAAAAAAAACTTAAATGCTCTTAGAACACCGTGAATAAAAACAAAAGATTCGAAAAATCATGAATAAGCTTTAATTTTTCATAATTAAAATTTATCCTTATAAATATACAGCTTTTGTTATATCGAAATCTCTTTCGAGGGCTTCACGATTACGTTGCTCAGATTTCCGAAACTTGAAAACATGAAAGCTTCTCTCATAGGTTAGGTTAGGTTAGGTTGAAGTGGCTGTCAGTCAATGAGTACATTGCCTGACAAACTTAGGCCGCAAGGGCCCATTGTGATACCACAGAGATCAGCAAGTTAATTACCTACTGATCTCAGAAACCCGATGTAAGATTAACGAGTTGATCACTTATTAATCTTCCATTACGGGACTAGCCGGTTAATCACCTGCTAGTTGAACCACGTGGAACTTTAATGTATTTTGAAAGACTTTTAGGGTCTATGTAAGAATTCACCGAGATGAGTTTTCCTCCTATGAAGTAGTGCAGGGCATGAGCAAAGAAGGTGTTGAACGGTTTCTTCCTCCTCCTCGTCTATGCAGCTTCTGCAGAAATCATTGGAAAACACACCAAGTCTTTTGGCGTGTCTCCCTATTAGACAGTGTCCCGTAAGAACACCTATGGTAGAACCTAGACACGGACGGTTCAGGGCCAACAAACTCTTCGAGCGTTTTGAGTCTACACACGGCCAAACTTTTTTGGTTGCAAGGCAGTTGTTACTCTCAGTCCATCTAGTGTTTGTTATCCTTGAAGCGTCTTGTCTAAGTAGGAGTTTACATGTAGTGATAGGTACACCTATGTTGTTCCACTTTGAGCGTAGGGAGGTGGGCGTGCTCTTTTTGGCTAGTTCGTCTGCCATACAGTTGCCTGGTATGTCCCTGTGCCCTGGCACCCATGAAAGGTGAATGTTAAACCGATTTGACATCTCCCTCAGAGACATCTGACAATTTTGGATCGTGATGGATTTTGTAGAGACAGAGGCAAGAGATTTAAGGGCAGCTTGGCTGTCTGAGAAGTTCCGAATATCCGTGGAGGATATGACGTTTTCTTTGAGCCAAGACAGCACCTCCTTAATCGCCAGAATTTCCGCTTGGAACACACTACAATGATCGGGTAGGCGGAAGAACAGACTGAGATTCAGTTTTTCTGAGTAGATTCCACTTCCCACAACTTCGCTGGTTTTTGAACCATCGGTGTAGAAGTGTATTGCTTCATTTTCCAAAAGAGCGCCATTTTCCCAAGCTTCTCTTGAAGGTGTGGTTACTTGGAAGTTATTGTCTCATGCTACTGAAAGAAATATCTCTCTGTTATCTATTCAAGGACTTCGAATTCATTTCTGAATATTCTGTTCCCAGCACTGAGTTTAGAAAATAAACGGCTTCTAATGTGGTTTTTTTAAAACTCTTCAACATTGTGATATCGACAGCAAAAAATTCATTTCATACCTTCACTGTGACCTGCTGTGTATCCTTGACCACAATTTCATGCTTCTCCGAACAAAATACTACTGCAACAGAAATTGAGTCATTAGATTACTTTCGGTTAGCCTACAATATCCTTTCTGTCTGCTGAGTCCACAAAGAACAATGAATAATTAAATTATTCAATATCCAAACACGATAGCACAGCTTTGTCAACAAACCCAATCTATTGCAGCGCTTCACTTGAGGCAATTATTTTACGTATGTTCGTGCACAGACAGACTCTAGTAAAAGAAGGACGTGTCTAAATGCACCCACGGTGTAGTTCGTTTAGGTGGTGTTACACCGCACTTTTGAATAACCACTACACCGCATTTTAAATAACGAGTGGAAATAAATCGAGTAGGTTCGTGTTACACCGCATTCTTTTTAGAAATCTCTCAAGTCATTTGACAGAATCGAATGCTTTTTAGTAGCTTTTCAAGTATAAAAACAGTATGAGTGAAAAATATGCGGTGTTACACCGCATTTTTTAAAAATCTCTCAAGTCATTTAACAGAAAAAAATGGTTTTTTGTAGCTTTAGTTGTAGGCCATCTAACGCTATATAGAAAAACAATGTATAGTAGCTTTTCGCTATCATCCATTTTACAGAACCAAATTCGCTATGGCCATCTAGAGTTGTACAGAAACATGATAGAAATAAAATAAATAAATAATAATAATAAAATAATAATAAAACTACAAAAATGCATTTTTTCTGTTAAGTGACTTGAGAGATTTTTAAAAATGCGGTTTTTAGACTTGAAAAGCTACTAAAAAGCATTCGATTCTGTCAAATGACTTGAGGGATTTCTAAAAAAAATGCGGTGTAACACGAACCAACTCGATTTATTTCCACTATGACTTGCGAGATTTCTAATGTCACTTTTCATTGGACGAAAAGAACCGTCCAGGAGCGTCCAGAAGCATTCTCAAACCGTTCCATTGGTGTTAAAAGATCGCTTCTCATGATTCTGAGGAGTGACAGCCGCTTCTCGATTTGAAGTGAGAATCGACTCAAGAAGCATTAATACATGTTACTCAAAAGTCAAAAAGAAAATTTTCCACAGAAAATATTTTTATATGCAATTGGTGTTTCACTCACACAAAGCCAACACGTTAAGTTGAGGAAAAACAATTTTAGGTGTTCCATTGGTTTTAAAAATGAGTGCTTCCCCGAGTGAAACCAATGGAAAGCGCCATAAAAAAAATGCGGTGTAACACGAACCTACTCGATTTATTTCCACTCGTTATTTAAAATGCGGTGTAGTGGTTATTCAAAAGTGCGGTGTAACACCACCTAAACGAACTACACCGTGGGTGCATTTAGACACGCCCGTAAAAGAAATACGATACTGCAGCCAATTATTCACCAACCAGAGTATGACAAAACAAAAAAGTGTGTGTTTGAAGAAAAAAAAAAAAAAAAACTGCGTTTCGTTCTGATTCAATGGCAGGCACATTGTGATTCTATTAGCGTTGCGAATTTTTCCGCTATTTCCTGGCCTCTGAACAGTGCACTCGTGTGATTGTTTGTTTAAAGGATCTCTATAGATACCGGCCAGGATAACTAGCTTAGAGTGAAAAGTTTTGCATCCACTGGCAATTAGTCAATACATGATGATGATGTTGGCATTTGAAAATTCTGCTGCCATTCTGAATCTAAAACTTCAAGGGTTGGATTGGATAGAAGGACTTTCGTGAGGGCTAACGAAATAAAATGGTAGATAATCAATTTATCCCATTATTCAAATGGAAGTTGGAGTTCGTGACTTCTGACGCAAGTCAATTGTTTGGGTAACTTTCATCAACACAAGTTCGATATTGTCTAATTGCTGATGATGAAACGAATGTGTTTCGAAATGCATACAAGGTATGTTAACGTGTAAAGCTAAAGCAATTTTCGTTTAAGTGTTGTACGTTAATCTTGTCCGGTTAAATCAATAAAAGGTGATCGTTATTTAATTGTAATAAACAACATTTTGTTTTCTGAAAAAAGTACCTTTTGGTTATATTTTAAATTTCTTAAAAACCATTACCCGTGGCATAATGGTTAGCATGTCCACCTGCTAACCCAGAGGTTCGAGGTTCGAATCCCAGCAGAGGCAAAATGCAAAAATGTTTTTCCACGGGTATCGCCTTTCGCGAGGAATTGGCAAGTCCTCCGTTAGTAAATTCATTGCCATGAAAAGCGCATTCTCAATTAGCCGTTCGGAACCGGCGAAAAATTGTAGGTCCCCTCCATTCCCCCACAAGGCATGGTTGTGAGAAATGCGCTAGACCCAGGGGCTCCCCGCTCTGTTGCGCCACCCTATTTATTTATTTATTTTTTAAAAACCAAGAAAGATTTTTTTCTCGTTTTGTAGATTTTGAGTGAAAGTTAATAAACGCATTGATTATTGAAAGAAAAAATGACCATTAATAAAGCAAAAGGCTTGATTTCGCTAAAACTAAAACAAAAAAACAAAGCATTAGCTTCCAAAGACATTATAGTATGAGGTAGTAAACGGCTTAGGTGATATTTGTGCAAATTTTTTATAAAACTTCCCCTCCCACCTACTTAGAGGGATATAGACCCCCCTCTCATACCACTCTTTTTATCTTAACCCAATCTTTCTATTCTTAGCCTTTGGCAAACCGTATCTAAAATACCCTACATAAATTAGAGAAAATTCTAAAATTTAATAATTAACTATAAAAATAATTAAAAAATTGAGAGCGGTGAAATATTTTTTTAACTTTTTTCTATACGCTATTTAAAACCGAAAATTTTATGAAAATCCATGGATTGGCCCTGAATTCCTAGGTATAAGGCTCAGTGATGGGACTTTTTGGAAAAATGTCCGAAGTAGATTTGAAACAAAAGTGCAGTAGATTCAACTGTTCTGCAGTAGATTTTCATTTTCAAAAAATGATCAATTTTAAACATAGATTCACATACATAAATAACTTAATATAACAAAATAAATATTTTTCTTCAAAGTAAATTCACTTAAAAATTCATATATGTACTAATATTAACATCAGCTTTGAATTAAAAAAAGTGCTGTCATAATTGCTACCTATTCATTGATTCTTTTTTTTGAAGTGTCCGTCAACAAATAAAAAAAACTTAAAAAAATACTCTATAAGGCCCACGGAATCCGAAGGTTCCCAACAATCTTTGTTAACGTCTTCCATTTCCTTACACAGTATAGCATTTTCTAAAGTATGGTTGTATTTAATTTGTTGCGAAGTTTATCCTTCACTTGACTAACTGTCGAAAATTTCTGATCTGCTGCGGTACTACTATGCGGCAGTGGTCATAAAGTTAACATATACATTAGGGTGGGTAAAAAAAAAATAAAAAACAATTTTTTTTGATCCGACACGCGAAAACTGGTTTTTAGGTACCTCTTGAAAGTACTTACAAAATTTGAGCTTTTTATATTAACGGGAAGATGATGGTCATCGTAGTTTTCCATTTTCAGTTTAGTATCATATACAAATGGTCATATCTTTTTAAAAATAGATTGTTTAACGAGTCGCAAAATTAGTATTTATAGGAAATTGAACGGTCTACAAAAATGGTCTCTTATACTTTTTTCATTAATCTAATCATTTAAAAGATATTCAAGGTCAAAAGTTGAAGTATTTTAAGGAAAAGAATTAAAAAGAAAAGACGTTTCAATGGCCAAAACGAGGTCATTGTAGACCCTCTATCACTGCCTTTGCATCTAAATACTTAAGAAAATTTAATTGTGTATTATTAAAACTAAACATTTTTTTATTTCAAAAATTTTGCTTTCTTCAAAATTGTGAGAAGCAATATATCGCTAGAACTCGCTCCCAAAATTCATATCCGTATAGGAAAGATAATGTAAGGTACTTTCTAAACCTGCATTGGTACTGATTGAATCCATACTAGTATAATATTTTAGAATTTCAATATAAAGACCTGTTTAGTTATAGTAAGAACAAAAGTGCAGTAGATTTGACTTAAAGGCAGTAGATTTATTTTTCGAGAAAAGTGCAGTAGATCTACTGCAATTGCAGTAAAGTCCCAACCCTGATAAGGCTTACGGCACTCCACTAAAGATAAAATACGAAAGAAAAAGAAAAGGAAAAAACTGCCACAGAACAGATAGAAGTTTTGGCACAATTCAATAATGTGCTGCAAAATATTTAGACAATGCATATTTTAAAGTTTTTGTATTGCGGATACGCTTGATGATAGGGGGTAAAGAGTTCTTCAAACGAAGAATTGACGACCAGTCACTTGGTATTTATATCGAGGAGTAATTAATTGAGGATTTCTATTACCTCTTACAAATTCTTTATTTTTCATATAAATACTCAAATTATTTTGTTCAAATCAATTTATGAAGTGTTAACACTGTCCGATATTTCAAATAAGAGTTCAGAGCATAGGCGTAGCCAGGTAGGGGCAGGTAGGGGCAAATGCCCCAACCTAAGCCAAATGTCCTCGAAAAATTTGGCGTTTTGAAAAAAAAATTAATCTTTGTCCTCGAGGACATTTGGAGAAAATGTTGAAACAACGAGGACTTTTCAAAGAGTATTCTCGTGAAAAACGAGGACAATTTGGGAAAAACGCGGAAAAAAGGAGTATCAGTGAAAATATTTATAAGAAATGAGGAAAATTCGCAAAATTATCGAAAAACCAGGACTTTTCAATGAGATTTCTCTAACATCTAGAAATATTACATATTATAATACATACTTCGAATCAAAAAACTCTCCAGAAATTCTGAATCGTCTGAATGCGCTATTATGAATGCGGCATTGCGGCAACAACAATTAGTCGCGATTGATCGTTCTAACGGTTCAGCTCAATACAACAAGTATAAATAAAAGTGGAAGTGTGAATACTAATTGATTTTATGTCCTACTTTTTGTTCAAAAAATGTCTTCGTTTTTTCATTAATTTTTAAGAAATTGTCCTCGAAAACAGAGCTAAAACAATTCCTGGCTACGCCCATGGTTCAGAGAGCAGCAAAATATTTGCTCGGTAAAGTTGAAGATATGTTCGTTTTTACGCTTATCGAAAATAAATCTCGCTCAACTGTTGAACACCATATTATAGGCTTTCTTCTCATAGACTCACGGCCTAAATTAGAAAAGATTTCGTATCCCTATAAAATGAGCGGTATTATAAAGGGTTTTGACTAATTACAGTTTTACATGAGTTAGACTTCTTACTGCTCCATATATGTATTTTGCAGACGGTTTTGTTGATGTGAATGTTCCACTTAAGACTGCAGCTCAAATATATTCCTACATTCTTTACAAAAGGTACACATTTGATATTTGATTGATGACTCACAATAAAAAATAAGTCTCTCTAAACGAACAAATCACTAAAAAAGTTGTTCAAACACAAAAAAGTTTGCTTTACCACACTGTTTCTCTTCTAACCAAATGTTATTGCAGTCAAAAACTGATTTGCTTTCCACCTTCATCGTCCAATGACGAGCAAAGACTTATTTGCTGCTGTGAAACAATTTTTTTCGACATTTCTGGGCATAGTGATTTCCAGTTCCGTTCACTCCCTCCAAGACTGAACCGCAAACCCTGAAAGAGGTTGAGAGAAAAATTCTGCTGATCTGTGCAGGTGCAATTGAGTGCCCACCAATAGTGTCAGCAACTAATTATTAGGTAGATATGTCCATTGAACAATCCACAAGATAGTTACTCTAATTCCAACTATCCGAAGTTAAACCGTTCGACTTCACCTAAAGCAAAAAAAAAAGTAAACAAATTAAGGCCGTCACTTTCGAAAACCGCAACACTAAAACGACTTTCATCAATGCCGGAAACTGCTAATCTTTCGAAGGAATTAAAAAATTCCTCAAGGAGAGGAAGATTCAGTTTGATACCTTCACACCGAGGGAGGATGGAAAGAACCTACTTCTGCTTAAAGGCATCCACCATTCATACGCAGCCATTGAAGTCGAAGATGAGCTCAGGATAGAGGGCCTCCCAATCATCAAAGTCACCGAGTTTAAAGCCAAGAGGGCACAAGGAAAGTCCTACAACAACTTCGTCGTGGAACCCGACAAGACCTGCCAGCTCAGTGAGGCTTATACAAGGAAACTTATTATGAACCAGAAGGTTCACTGGGAGAGGCTTAAGTCCAACGATATCGTGCAATGCCGGAATATTGTCAACGGTTTGGACATGTTGCCACCAACTGTGGGCGTCAGTACGTTTGCGTGAAATGCAAGGAGGTACATGAGCCAGGTCAGTGCAAGCGGACTACAAACACAGGACTGTATGTGTGGTATGCAAACTGCAAAAGGGAAGGACATCCGCCAAGTTTCAAGAGGTGCCCAACCCTTGAGGCCAAGTTGACTGAAAGGAACAAGGAAATCTCCGAGAAGAAGGCCCAGCAGGCATTTACCGCCAAATCCATCCCCATGGCAACCCGCCCAACCGTCAGCTACGCTTTAATGTTTAGAAGCGGACCTTCACCCAAGTCAGCCACATTCACAAAGCAACAACCAACTGCAGCCAAAATTTCCAAGACCAAACCAGCCAGGTCCACCAGACAGACATCAACCTCACCAACAACGAGGCACAGCGGATGTTTGAGAGCGATCTTGTTACCCTGATACAAAAAGCCAAGACAGTAATACCTCCCAGCTACGATAGCATGAGTGAAGGTGATAAGTCCTTGGCCTTAGCCACCTTCATATTCCAAATATGCAACTAAACAGGATCCGCATCGTGACGTACAACGTATATTCGTTGTACAGCCTTGAAAAGAGGACGTCATTCAACATGTTCATGAAGAACCATAACCCGGACATCGCTCTCGTCAGTGAAACAAATGTGACAGAGCGCAACAACATCGATATCATGGGCTACAAAACCTACCGACAGGATAAGTCCGATGAGCAAGTTGGAACAGTATGTTATGCAAGGAATAACATAAGTGCCAACACCAATAAAATCTTCGTCACAGGCCTACTGACCTGCCAGCGAAGCAACAGCGGTCACCATTCAAATAGGTAACGAATCCCACCATAATTGTAGTGTATGTCTGCTGAAGAAACTAGAAGAAACATTAAGAGCGATCTCCACACTCTCAACAACGTAATCTCCAAAAGCACGTACGGGCTAATCGGCAGCGATTTTGATGCCAGGCATACGGTGATAAACATAGAAGGCATGGCGATTATAGACTACTGGATACGTTTAGCGCTCAAACTTCACTAACAGTTGTATCCCAACGTAGGCCAACATTCCCAAGGACACTTATGATTTCTTCCTAATAACAGCAAATTTTGTTTTTCTCATTCCAGACTTACAGAACTGCACCTGTACCCTCATTTCCAGCGACACGGACCACGAAGCTGTTCAGGTGAACGTAAAATTGCGCTAACCACTCCTTCTTGCCGTAGAACCGCCGGAACACTTCGTAAACTACAAAACACTGGATGCTGAGAAGTTGAAAAGAGACGTTGAGGAAGCTTTAATTCTGCCTGCAGAAAACAGGAACATGTTGATTTCTGGAATCGACGCTGCTGTCGAGTCGTTGGAACAAGCGACTGCACTTGACTGCCAAAAGCAACGAAAGAAGAGCATAGACAGATATCAACACCTCCCTGATTACGTTCAAAACCTGTACAAGCACAGGCAAGTACTACGTAAGAAGCTGTAAAGAATACACCAAAGGGAACTGAACACAACCAAGGTTAATTTCGAAATGAAATTCGAAAAAACTTTTTGGATATATATTCGAATAATGATTTTCACAAATTATAAATGTTTTAAATTATGGCGACGAGTTTCGGACTTAGTCCATCTTCGGGTACAAACCAAGGTTGTTGAAAATGATCTAGGAATTGGGGCTTCTCGCTCTGTTGTGGCAGCCCATTTAATTAATTTTATTTTATTCACTTGTACGCCATTTTCGATTAGGGATTGTGGAACGTAAGTAGCCATCAAACCCTCCAAACATAGGTTCGCGAAATAAGATTTCAGGAAAGAGTAAAGGCTCCTTATCGTCAGACCTATGCATTTTAAGAGCACGGAGGTGTTCAAATTGCAGAGTAGCTGAATGTGAAAGTACCTGCGTAAGTTTTTTGTACCATAAAAGTAATGAAAAATCACAAAACTGTCTAAAGTAACGTACCTTAAGTATACATTTGCAGTTTGTACCTTACAAAACGTAGTTTGATAATTTTTCGACGTTGACCGTATGAACATCGACGAGCGAAACGCACTTCATTTCAGTTTCCCTTTTCAAATACCTCATCCGAAAATGAAGAGGCAGTTCTTAATTTCTACTCAATTAAGTACCAGACAAAAACCTTTGAGATTGGCCGAAACATCCCAAAGAAGACCATTAAAGTGACTTTGAAAGCTTAGACACTGTTTTTGAGTCAAAACATTATACTAAAAAGATTCAGGCTGGGCGGCGCCTCAATCATAGACCTTAGAAACCCAACCCTGATCATGGATCTGTTTCAATATTATTTTGCAAAAGTTATTTACGTAGCCATCGTAATCATAAAATTTGTGGCTGTCAACGCACACACATTGCAGACTTCGAATAGAATATTCTCATTTCCATTTGTGGGTTGGTGTGGCAACTGTTTCCAAACAAGCGGGCAGCCGGAAAATCTAACCGAATTAAATTCGTGGGTGACATTGCTGTATAATTCGCGAAACAATTGTCGTTGCGGTGAATGCAGTTGAGTTCGATGGAGAAAAACCAGGATATGCATGTGTTTAGTGTGTGGTTAATGTGACTTTGGGGTTTAGAGACCGACCATAACAACCTTGCCCACTCTATTTTTAATGTGTGTATTGATTTTTGTGCGAAATAGATACACTCGAACAAACAATCATTAGGGTTTTCGAGTGGGTGGATTTCACTTAAATGAAGTTTTCCAGTAGGCAGGTACTCCAAAGACTTATTGAATTAAAGTCTGAAATATTTCAGAGTTTATTGACAGCGGAATGGACATTTATAAGGGTTTAGCTTTAGCAGGTCTGCAGTGAACAAAAAGGCACAGGGATTAAAAAACTGAGTTTACAGCAACAAAATATACGGCAACAATAAGCTCTCACTCGACATTGTGGATTTGTTTCTAATTTTCGAGACCAAAAGCTGCATTGTAAATGAAAACCTAACATGCTCTATAATTTTTTTCGAATAAAAATATATGAACAAAAGGATTAAATGAAAAACAATGGAGAGTCATTAAAACTTAGTCCTCGAAAGTTGGAATCGTTATTTTGTGAAATAAACGCTGCAACAACAACACAAGGCAAACTACCAGAATTGAATTGCATTTAATGCACATATACATCGACTAGCAAGCGTTTTGTTGGTCTGTAGAAAAAACTGAAATTGCATTGAACATTTTAAACTTAAACCTTCTCAAATCCATTCAATCTTTGTTCAAATTTTAAATGAACAAATGTAGAATAATTGTTGGTATGCATTTATACATGGGATTAATGAAGCTTATTTGAAAACTAAGAATGAAAAAATATTTAAATTTCAAAGCCTTTTTATGATTTTTAAAATAGAGGATTATACTTGAAGTTTGTGGAAGACAATAAAGGGAAATAAAATTGTAGATCTATTTGAATGTATCTTCTATGGCTTTTACCGAGAAACTGGTAAAGCCTTACGGATTGCAATATACCCAAGGGGATATGATGAGATCGTACCGTGGACTTGGAAATCAGACTTAAAGACTTTAACAAATAAAAATAAAAGAGGGGGGTTATGTTAGTCTGAAGAACTCATGCCGTCCATTGTACTACCAGAGTACTTAGAGGCAAATAAGGTTTCCATTTCTACATATATCCTCAGCGCGGTGGCCAGATGAAAATGGGAGGTTGAAAGAAAAGTAGATGAAGACAGTGGGACTCGAACCCATGCGTCCGGCCTATCTACTGAACAGTACTCCGATAGGGGCTATCAGAGTCTTGTTGCGCATAAGCTCTGAAAGCTATTTCACAATACATGAAACATTTTAATTTTATAAACCACCTGAAGCAACATTTCAGAAAAACATTGCAAATTACGAAAGTTACCGGCTTACCGCAGCCTTTTATAGGAACAATCTAATTTTACACTCGTAAAGTTGACAAATGCAGCCCAACTTTGGATTATCTTTATAACAGACATGACAAAACCTGTTAAATGGACTGAGGGTAATCGATTTTGCTGCTCGGCCAAATTTAGTTATTTGAAACAAGCACATACCGCATTTCAGAATTCATAAAGGTACATGGCGATCTCCAGATAAACAACCCGTCAACCAAATTGTTTGAAGCAAGGATTTCTTCCAGCGTGATAAATGTTTGAATTTTCCGAGAGGCTAACTTTGACACGGAGCACTGCCTTGCGCATCACACCACGCATGTCCGCCTGTTAATCCAGAGGTTCGAGTTCGAATCCCAACAGAGGCAAAAATGTTTTTTCCACGGGTATCGCCTTTTGCGAGGAATTGACAAGTCCTCCGTTAGTATTCATTGCCATGAAAAGCGCTTAGCGATTAGCTGTTCGGAATCGGCAGAAAATTGTATGTCCCTTCCATTTCCTCACAAGGCATGGTTGTGAGAATTGCGCTAGGCCCAGGGGCTCCTCGCTCTGTTGCGCCACCCTATTTATTTTTTAATTTATTTACTACCTTGTTCTAGCCAAGATACGAATAAGAATATTCTGTTTACGGCTCATTTGAACTGACGCTGTGTAATAGGACGTTGGAAAGCTACAACCGCAAGAGAGATTAAATGTAGTATCTCTTTTAATACTATTCCGCCATCATTAAGCTTTCAAGACTGGCGTCAGCAATTCTAATAGCCGTCAGAGCAGAAGCCTTCTATGTTTTGGGTTTTACTCCACAAATGCATCAAAAAAGCTCGACAAATGTTGGTGCAAAAGAAAACAAGGCTGCTTTCGAACAGAATAACGAGATTTACAAGGAGAAAGAAGGAGAAAAACCCCGAATTCTTGAAGAAAACATGTACCAGGAGAAGCGTTTTTTTAAAGGAAATTGACGCTGAACTGACGCTGTGTGATATGGAATGGGACTCGAAAGTCAAATCAAAAGGTAAAATGAAGAATGGCAAACCTCAAACTCAAGATTGTAAAGCCCAGTAGGGAATCATAATGATAGAATCGCAGTTGCTTCAGCAGATTGCTTAACGACGATGCAGAAACTAATTCTACTGTCAGGCAGAATGCCCCATACAAAAAAAAAAAACAGAAATCAAATAAAACTGAAGGTGCAGACAATCTCGATACCGAACTTTTGAAAGCAGTTGAAGATCTGGATGCAGAATGCACCAGCTGATCTTGATGATATAGTTGGAAGGATGGGTTCCCAATGAAAAGAACCTCAGTATTGTATGCCCGACCAATTGTACAGCATTGAGCCTGCTTAACGTCGCGTATACGATCTGGCCTGCTGTATATGTGAAGGTCTGAAACCCCACGTTCACAAATTAATAGGTCCTTATAAATGAAGTTTTAGAACAGAAAAGTCCACAATAGACCAAATTTTCACATTACGATCTTGGAAAAACCCGAGAACACAATATCGATATTCACCATCCTTTTATCGATTTCAAGGCCGCGTATGACAGTATCTACAGAGACGAGCTGTACAGAGCCATGTCTAGCTTTGGCATCCCTGCAAAACTCGTACGACTATGCAGGATGACTTTGGAGAATTCACACTGCTCCGTCAAGGTCGGTAAAGAACTCACCGAGACCTTCGATGTCGAAAAAGGTTTTAGGCAAGGCGACAAACTGTCATGCGATCTTCAACATCATACTTGAACAAATTGTAAGAAACTCAAACTTCAACACCAGAGGAACAATCTTTCAAAAGTCTGTACAATTACTCGCCTATGCAGACGATATTGACGTAATAGGAAGAAAAAAGCGTGATGTCATAGGTGCTTTTGCGAGTATTGAAACAGAAGCGGCAAAAATGGGTTTTATGGTTAATGAGGGTTAAACGAAGTATATATAGACTTCAAAAAGGGACACAGAACATCGACGAATTGGACAAAACGTCACAAAGTCAGACATAATTTCGATTTAGTACAGGAGTTCGTCTACCTAAGACCCGCTTAAGACACGGAAAACAACATCAATGCGGAGATCAAACGGAGAATAACTCTTGCCAACCGTTGCTTCTTTTGGTTTAGAAGGCAATTGAGAAACAATACCCTCTCTAGAGGGTCTCCAAGGTAACCCAAGGAGACCCAATGAGGAGACTCTTGGTCATTTCGAAAGAAAAATACTCCGAATGATCTATGGTATCGTATGCGAAGACAAAGTGTGGAGAAGAAGATACAACTACTTGCTTTGTAAGCTGTACCGTGGTTGGGCATAGCCAGAAGAGTACGCATCACGAGGCTACGATGGTTGGACAATGTGGAGCAGATAGCTCCGGTTCCACGGGATTTCGAAAGCATACATTGCAGGGAAAACGCGGAAGGGAAAGACCTCGTCTTAAGTGGCGAAGAAGACCTCAACCGACTTAGCCCTCGGCCACGCAGTAAGCGGCTGAGCGGCTGAGCGGCTGAGCGGAAAAAAAAATAAAACATATGAAATCACACAGAAGCGGCCACGCTATGATCGAGCGGCGAAACAAAATTCTGAGCGTCTAAGCGGCGCGGCGCCGCTCAGCAACCAAACCTGTTTTAATTTTTAGATGCTCTCTGTATTTTGGGGAGAGTTCAGGAAAAATTACCAACAATCCCCGAAAGGCTCTCTTGTAAAAGAAGCAGATGTCACCTTTGCCGAAGAGCAGACGACAAGAAAACCAGAACCACCTGCAATGGATGTGGCAGATGTTGTTGTCCTTGCCACACTAGAACTTTATGTGTTAAATGTCTGCCGGAACTGCCAACAACTTCAAACTTAATAGTTCTTAACATATATAATGCTGCTTTTTAAATAAAATAATTATTTATTAGAAAAAATATGATTTTTCATAGAATTTCAATATCTGGGTCGAAATGGACCCCAGTTCGGGTGGACGGGTTCTTTTCACAAAAAAAATTGCAGAAAAATCTGTAAGCATCTGATAATCGTTTCAACTTAAGAATGAATTTTGTTCACTGAGTAAAAATCCCATTTAAGAAAAATGAAAAACAAAAAAGTTATGAGTGTTCAAACATGCTCTGGGGTCCAAATGGACCCCAGTTTGTAAAGCAGGGTTAAGACCATCCAAAATGCATCAAACGAAGTCTGTCCAAATAATTGTACAGATGAATTCTATGTTTACAGAAAGTTTATTAATTAGTAGGTACCCAATGAAATGTACCTACTGCTAATTTTGGAAATTTTTAAAACATTTCAAATCTATTTGTAAAGCAAAGTTAATAAACAAGTAAACAAGTTGATGGTAACCACCTATGATGTAAGATTTTACAAAAATTTTATTTGAAGAAAAGTTGTCTGTAACGTCAAGACCTCTGTATCTTTTGTCGCATCTTGGACAAAACTCCCTGTATGAGTAAATGGAAGCTGTTTTTCCCTTATCGAGTTCTCTGCTTTTTCAATAAGAGTGCTTCATTACTCCTGAGAAAGCTTTATAACAACTCTGCCGTGTTCCAATAAAAATTTCACCTCAGAAACTATTCGACCGATTTCCTGCTGATGCTTATTTTCTGTTCTTCTCTTCGAACTTAATTTCATTCATTCTTCTTTGAGTTAATACGTTCGTTAGTTGTCAAACTTGTTGCTTTCTCATTTCATAACACGTCACATTTCTTTTTGTTCACTAAAATACAAAAGTTGAGGTTGAATCATCAACGTTCGTAACTCAATTCAAAATAATTTCCAGTACAAAAAAATTCGATCGATAGGAAAAGAAAATATTGTCGAAAACATTTTGTAGCCCTCACATCAAAAGAAACAGCAAAATAAGCAGCTACCACACTGTCAACTCAGCGCAACCTTCATTTTAGTATTCGCAACATCACCCGAATCGTTCACGAACTTGAAGGGCTCTCAATATTGCAGCATTCAATTTTGCTTCAATTGAATTTGTTTCCAAATGCTTAGAATATACGATGAGCTTGGTCGGTCTACGGTAACCACTACAATACCCTGCGAGTATTATTTTGCCAACCTTGAACCTTCATATTTTGCCAACAGCGCCGTTGGATCAATGGTCCAATGGAAAAAGTATACCGATTTAATTTTCTTATTTTACGAGTACGAGTTTCATTGTTGAGGCTTGTTATTGTGTATGTTTTTCCTGTCGCAATCACTACCCCCTATTCAAAGCTGAGTATTTCTATGAGAATCATAAAAAAAAGATCCAAAACATGTGTGTTACATATTTTATGTTATGGTGGACAGTATCAGGCTTCCATCACACAGGGATTACACCCATTTCTCGATGGCAGTGTTGTAAAATAAAAATATCACATTTAAAAGAATTTATACAAACCCATACAACATGGAACACAAAGGAACAACAGCAGGAGAAAAAGGAGGAAAAAAAATAATCGAATTCGGATTACAAATTACCTGTAAAGTGATTTCTTGTGTGGGTACGAAGCTGGTTTGTTGTTCGGTTTTGTAGAAATCTGAAAAAAAAATAAAAAAAACAATTTAGCTGAGCAGATGTTTTGGCACTCTTGAGATAACTTAATGGATAAACAGAAAAAAATGAAGGCTTTTACAACATACATCCCTGATTTTGCTTTCAGCTTTCCTTTCACCTCAAAGGCAAAACGTCATAATCCTAAGAAGGGATTTCAAAGACGGCACACTTCGGAAGAATCAAACCACTATTTTGCTCTGTCGTACACCTGTTGGGCTTCGCATTCGAGTAGGCCTCAACAAAAAACTTTGATGATGCAAATATTTTGACACCATTCATAGAAGAACACAAACAAAAAATAAAAGTTTTCCTTGACTAAAGGCAGTGCTCGTCAAAGGGAAAGTATAAAACCCTTACAAGAACGTCGCGCAACATGTTCAAGGCCTCGTTTTATTGCCATCAAGCGCAAAGCGCTTTTAAAAATCTTGTAATATATTTTCCCAAGCAGGGGTATTCATTGGCTTTATGGTGTCTATTGCCCCATGTAATTGCCGTCTTTGTATATAAAGAAATCTCAAGTCCCGCATGTGAGACACAGGTGCACATGAGCGTTTACACAACTCGTCCTTTATACAGCCAATGGCAAGTCTCTTAAGCTTACTTGCAAATCCCTTTGACAACAACAAAACGTTTTTAGTGAATTTAAAATATACATACATATCTACATATTTCCAAAGTACCCGCAGTTTGAGCTTTCACAAGAGGCTCCTTAAATAAAAACCACCATCACCATCAGCTGGTGTGTATTAGTGCGAGAATCACATTTCTATGTGCGATAATGAGCTCGTTTTTGTTTCCTTTTGAAGTTGCACAGAACATTAGTTTAAAGGGATGTAGGTTTAAATTGGATAAAAGGATAAAACTGAATGGGAGGCAAACATATTTTGGCTTGAGAGCAAAGAACCTTTTATAATGAGGAACATCACTTTAGAAAATAAGAGGAATATAACCGAGAGATGTAGTTAGCCTGGTTTTGGGTTTCGAAAACTTTAATTAAGACATATGTTAAAAGTAAAGTTCTTAACTAGTTTTAGAGTTTGGGGGACCGAATTTCGTTGTTAAAAATGTGCAGGCGTCTACTTGGTTTGGGCGGTATGCGGGAGTTGTAGTTTTGAAAGAGTGATTTAAACATTATAAAAAATATGTAAAAGTCGTTAAAAGGCAAAAGAAAGAAATACTATGGGCTATTGGACAATTGATTTTCAATAGGTTACACTATGTGGCGATGTTTTGACGAAACAGAGGGGCTTTAAAATAGGAAATTTATCTTGACACGTAACTGTCAAATAAGAATGAAGACACAGTTTTGGATATTTTTTTCGAACAAAATCAGATAAGAAAAATGCTAAGTCATTCAAGCTGCAAATGCTAGTTTTTTCGAGAAAATTATTAATTTTCTTGCTTTTGGTCACTTTGTAAAGAACCACTGAAGGATTTTTATGTGCGACGCCTTCAAGGTGCAATGTTTCAGTACGATCATAGTTTTCAAATCATTATTCTACTCATTTTGAAAACTGATAGAAGAATCCAATGAAAATATGTTATAAGAAATATGTTATAAGGAATCTGTGAAGAACCACTGCTGACATTCATCTTTTCAAAAAGTGTAATAAGCTGAATAATTTTATTGGTAATCTTATAGAGAAACTTACTATAGATATACAAGACTAAAGTGTAGGAACCGTTGTACAAAACATGTAAAATTCCTGCAAAAAAAATTGCTTAAATAGAAGGGGGGCTGCAACATATTTCTGGAGGTAGTGGTAGCCATTGGTGGTATCCAACCGGATACGAGGGTGGCAAAATCCTCCGAGGGCCAATAACATCTGGACCCTCCCCCATATTGGAATCACCCCTCCACAAATAAGTAATCGAGTCCCTCTTTAACGAATAATATATAGGCATGAGATTCGTAACGACCGTCCAGTGCTGCAGCTCCAAGAACTCATCCCATCCAAATAAACAAGCATGCTCAAAGGGGGTCTTAGCCTGGACACCCCTCTCTTTCCTGCTGCCTGGATCAGCCTCATGCGCCTGTAGTCATGAGGTTGTAACGGTGGTCTACTAGGAGAGAGAGGGGCAGTGGTCTATTCCGTTACAGTAATAAAATGATGAAACTAAAGCAATGACACGTATGCAAGAAGGAAGCGGTTTTCAAAGAATGGTCAATGTGGGCCTTAAATAATAAAACAACTCGCTTCGAATTGAAATACTGAAGCTACTTATTTATCTGCTCGGCAGCGGCTGCAAGTGCAAACAACGCTTTGAAAAAATACGAAAAAACAATTTGAATAAGGGGCACCCATCTTCAAAACAGCCGCTCAAAGAAAGAGAAGTGATTTGGAGATTCATTCGCCGAAGTTCATTGAGGAATTTAAGGACAAACAATTGTAGATGTTGACAAAATTCTGGAGAGGTGGTGACAACATTGTGATGGCATTTTGAACAAAGAGATTCCCAGAAAAGGGGTTTCCAAACCTTTCGTCGAAAAAAGGGAATTAAAGTCGAATTCGAACAAAGCGCATTTTGGCACGGTCCTTCCAATGGTTTTTGGAAGTAAATTGTAATAATAGCCGCGTTTTATTATCACGATGATCCAGATCGGATCATTGATTTACTTGCATTAAAACAACAAAGTGAGATCCTGCTTTTTAGTTGGATCTATTTTTGTGATCTAAAAATTAGTTCTTCTATTTGACACAAGAGGAGACTTTCCATTGAAACGTTGGTATCATTTCCAATATTTCCAATAGCAACAGTATTGCCACATGAACATTTTTATCTGTGTGAAATGAAATATATTTTAGATAGATAGCGAGAAACTTCACATTTATTCATTTTTGTATAATACATGACATAATGAGAAAGTTTTACAAAACAAAACATATATTCGTGAAATTAATAAGAATTAGTGCAAAAAAATATATATTTGACAAAGTGCATGAGTATCATATTTCCCTAAAAAAAAAGAACAAAAAATTAACCATTGAAAAAAAAGTTCGTAGGGCAACTCTGCAACTCTTTTGAAAAGTCAGTTGAAAGAGCGAGTCTCTCACAACTTCCAACTGGAAATATGATGATCCAAAGCTGTTTTATTATCAAGATCTGATCCGGATTGGATCATTGTGATAATAAAACGCGGCTAATATGATAAACTAGGCGTCCAAAGAATGGCTGAATAAGAGCGCGAGAGGGTGAACGCAGTGCGTATAGGTGCAATGTGGGGCTGTCTGCACCCTCTCTCCCTCGTATTCAACAATTCTTTGTACGCCAATTTTATCACATTACGATCGACTATACATTCAGAACAAAGAGCCCCGTGCCCAGCGCATTTTTACAACCATGTCTCTTGAAAGAATGAAGAGGACCTTGGATTTACTGTCGATTCTGAATGGCTAATTGCAAAATCGTTTTTCAAGAGCGCCATGTTCCGGGGTCAGATATAGAATTGGACTTAGTATAGAAGCCATAAAGTACGTTATTATACTATACCACAACATCAAAAATCCAGAACCTGTGCCGACTATGAACATAGAAGCGAAATTCTTAAATGCTTGGAAGAGAGTGGATAAAAACATAGCACATATATTTGAACTGTTAAAAACTTGACTAAGGCTTAAAAGCGTTATTAATCAACCGGTTTTTAAAAATTTCTTGTAACAAAGTGCAGTTGGATTCTTTTGCTTGATTAAAAAAAGGTAAGTATATTCTCATATAAGGACTAGTCATTCTATACGTTAGGGCTAGTCATTGTTAAATATTGGAGATTTGAGACTTAACCAGTTATCAGAAGAAATAAAATCCTTGCTCATTGTCTAACACTCTTGAAAATGATTTCTGTCAAAAATGTATTTATATTTGTTCTTGTCTACATTAACATTGAATCATCATCAATACTAAATTTTTAGGAACAGTAGGAAGTAACACTTCCAAACTGCCATCTTACTGAGATACATGAAAATCATCAGTTGTACATCATTTTGTGGTACCCGTGGCGCAATGGTTAGCATGTCCACCTGCTAAGCCAGAGGTTCGAGGTTCGAATCCCAGCAGAGGCAAAATGCAAAAATGTTTTTCCACGGGTATCGCCTTTCGCGAGGAATTGGCAAGTCCTCCGTTAGTAAATTCATTGCCATGAAAAGCGCATTCTCAATTAGCCGTTCGGAACCGGCGAAAAATTGTAGGTCCCCTCCATTCCCTGACAAGGCATGGTTGTGAGAAATGCGCTAGGCCCAGGGGCTCCTCGCTCTGTTGCGCCACCCTATTTATTTTA
The DNA here is from genome assembly GCA_914767635.1 of Melanostoma mellinum. Taxonomy (NCBI): domain Eukaryota; kingdom Metazoa; phylum Arthropoda; class Insecta; order Diptera; family Syrphidae; genus Melanostoma; species Melanostoma mellinum. The sequence continues at coordinate 195,517,106 of OU612058.1, read as the reverse complement.
TTTTTTGTACATCACTTTGAATTGATCAACAAAATTTATTGATTGTGGAACACAGGGAGAAATGGTTATACCGTCGGGCTGTTGTGTCCGAGGTTAGGTTCGATACATATAATATAAGTTCAAAAATCTATGGAACGGGTATCAACAATCGTACGAGTCAAAATTTCCGAGAGTAGTTCTTTTTATTGTTGTCATTCAGGGCTGCTATATAGTTTTAGGACCCCTCAAAAACTCACTCACAAAGCACTGCTTAATGTAAAAAGTTATTGTGTATAACTAAAAGTTGACCATGCATTTTTGACATTTTCCCTAGCTTTTGACGCATTGCTGAATCTTCCTGCTCTTGATACCTATTCATCGTAAGATGTTCTCTCAAAAACCATTTCCCGTTTAAAGAGGTGGAGTCTCTGGTGTCTCACAAGCACCAAGTCCTTTGACTCACGTCTAATGCATATGACCTCCGATATGAAACCCAAGGCTCAATCTGATTCAAAAATATATGGTCAATTTTCCGTCATTTCATAACTGGTTTGCTAACGGTTCTTCACAGATGGTTCCCAGGCCGTGAATGGATCTGGCGCTGCCTGGTGAGCAATGAAATTCGACAGCATATGCGTCAATAGCCACAAATGCGTCCGTCTTACAAGCAGAGACGTACGCTATTCAAAGGGTTATAAATTGCATTACGAAGAATGGCTGGATGGAGAGAAGTAATTGTGTCTGTACCAACAGTCAAACTGTGGTTCTTCTCAACCTTCCTACTACTTCGAAAGTGATCAAGAAATGCAAAGCTTTTCAGAACTAGGTCGGAAGACTAAATTCCTTGTGTCTCGTGTCGGTTTCAGGAATGATTGGAAATGCCATAGCCGATGAACTTGTTAGACAAAGATCACAAAAAGCTTGCTCAAGACCGGAAGCAGCGTTTGTTCTACCGGAGTTTTCATTGAAGGCTTCAATCAATAATTGCATCTGGTAAGATAACAACCGTAGATATATGCCTCCATTTGATATTTGATTGATGCACAAAGACTAAACGTATGGTCCCGGTGGTGGTGAAAACTACAACACTTCTGCTATCCCGTAGCAAAAAGACTGTGGATGTATGTTGACGTTAACATGGAGCACTTCTGTTTTATTTATCGTTTTGACATGTTGGACTAAAGTGAAGACACAATCTCTGAAACCTGTTGAAAATGGTGATGATTAGACCGCGGAGCACCTACTCTGTGAATATCCTCCACGTTTCAGTTTACAGATACTTGGCACAGACATGGTGAGAGATGGTAATCTAGGTTTCTTAGCACAGCAGCGTCCCCTGGTTTTTCTAAAAACTTCTGAAAAGCTATAAAAACCAAGTTCTCTTTGTTATCTTTGAGTTCAATAGACCATAATATGTAGGTTTGAGGGTCCCAGTATTTCAAAAACCCAAACATTCTGGAAATAGATTACTTCAGAGATTTCTTTGGGTTGTTATTAACCAGTTGATATACTTAGTAGGCTAGAAATTGTCACTATGTATTAACGTTACTATCCCTTTTCGATGGTGTTCCCATGAAGAAAAAGGAAATATCCCAAAGGAATATAAAGCATCATTTAAGTAAGTTTTCAAGCCGCTCATCTCGGTACCTCACATCTCACCTGTTTCTTATTATGGAAATAGAACCTTAATTTCCAAAAATATTTTTAAAAGCACTTTACAAGCTTCAACAAAGTCAATGCGTCTCTCTTGAGAGGTTTAAACTCATCTTGCATATAATTCTTTACCTTTGACCTTCGCCTTCTTGGGTCTTTCTCGAATCTCCCTGAAGAGATTTGGAAGAGTGGATTTTTTTTAGGAGTTTGTGAAATTACTAACAACAGCACTCAGACCCAAATATCGGTTCATTTTATTGCTAAATAGCAACCATCTTTTGTCACAATTTTCAAAATATTCGCACTCAGAAAAATCAAAAGACGATGCCATGACAGAAGGGTGGATTAAAAACATTTTTCAGGCTGCGCCGCATATCCAAACATGCATGATTTATTTTTGTTAAAAAAAAAAAAAAACCAAAGTGAATTAATAAGTCAGAGTACGTTCATCAGAATGTAATTTGTCATGAGATTTTGAATTAATAATTCGTTCGTTTCCTAATGGACTTGTCAACTGATGTAGAGACATACATACGTATATGAATGACATATGCAAACATATTCCAAATATCATCTGTTCAACGCAATCACATGCCATACTTTTCAAGTCAATCAAACTGCCAACTCACAATTCAAAAATCAAGAATTTTTGACATAAAAGCAATGATAATCCCACAGACACATTTCATGCTGCACGAACAGTGGAGGGCAGGCTTAGACATTAAAACCGAGTGGTTTTTGAAAACAGGGTATGAGTGAAAATATCACATGCTTTGATGGATATTTGTATTTATTGTACGTTGATAATAATTAAAAGAGAGAGAGAGAGAGAGAGTATATCAATACTCTTGGTGAGTTTTTTTACAGGAGACTTTCATCTTTCGCTCATAACTTATTTAGAATGAAAGAAACTGGCTATGTTTTTAGTGATTTCAGTAAGTATCTCGTCTATATTTTTGGATCGATTCCAAGAGAGAGACAATATTCACCTTTTCGGACAGTTAAGGTACCTCAAAAGCACTCAGCTCTCATGTTATCATATAATCCAAACAAGGTTGGGTTCCCTATTCCAGTTCTATAAAAAAAACTAGGTAACGAAACGCTTTTCACCAAACTTTTCTTCTATGTTTTTCATTTCATTTTTCAATACAATTTCGGTATTTCTCTTCGATAACTAAAACATTCTACTCGGAGAAAAATCTAATCCCAAAAAAATCACGAGAGTGATGAGAAACTGAAAAAAAGAATAACTGTGCCTTTCATTTTCTTCTCTCTTCCGAAAAACAAAAAAAAAAAATGTTCACACTGGTTTTTTAGTGTTTGGCTTAGACTTAATAAGACAATTGTTGATTTGAAAAAAGAGAGCAAGGCAAAACAAGCTCATGTCCTTAGTTTCGATCGGGAAGTTTCTGAATCACAACAGAGGCCACATTTGTGCCGAAGAGATCCGAGTGCAATACATATTTATAATTGGTATTCTCAAGAAAAATGTTGAAGATCAGCTGGAACGATATGACGTGAGAAAGCTACAAGCGAAAAGATTGCAAGTGCCTTTTCTAAACGAGTATCTCTCCAGCTATTCTTGAATCTTACCAACCACTAGCATTAAAGATTCAAGAACAGCGGCAGCAAAGCCAACAAACCATCAGAACAGGAGCCTCTGAGGTTCTGGGTTTCACTCGGCCTAAAAATCAGAACCCATATTCGATGAAGAATGCAGACAGGCAAATGCTGCCAAACAAAGAGCACGACAAATGCTGATGCAACAACGAGCAAGGGCTGCTTACGTTCAGTACGAGATCTACAAGCAGAAAGGAAAGGGAAGAACACCAAAATCTCAAAAAGAAAAAGAAGCAGCATGAGAAGCGCTCGTTTGAGGAAATCGAAAGCAGCCATGACAGGAACGAGATTCGGAAGTTTTACCAAAAGGTAAAAAGATCCTACCAGGGTGGCAAGCCCCAAACTCAAGCCTGTAAAAACCAGCAGGGAACATAGTTGTAGAGTCACAGTCACTACTGAGGATCTGGAAAGATCATTTCTGCAGACTGCCTAACGGCGATGAGGACACAAAGTCCGCTGTCAGGCAGATTGTCCCTTTCAGCTTGGACGATGATCAAGAATGCCGTCCTCCCGACAAAGAAGAAAAAAGAAGTAAAGCTTGCAATTTCAAACTTAAATAAAATAAGACTGCAGGTGCAGATGGCCTTGATGCTGAACTTTTCAAGGCAGCTGGAGATCTGTTGGAAAGGAGCATGCACCAGCTGATCTGCATGATATGGTCGGAAGAAAGCATGCCCGATGAATGGAACCTCAGTAGCGTATGCCCGATCCTTATCAATGGAGACCCTCACAATTGCGCCAATTATAGAGGGATAAGCCTCTTCAACGTTGCTTATAAGATCTTGTCTGCTGTAATATGTGGACGTCTGAAACCCCACGCCAACAACTTGATAGGTCCTTACCAATGTGGTTTTAGACCAGAGAAGTCCACAAAAGACCAAATTTTCACATTACGGCAGATCTTGGAAAAACCCAAGAACGTAATATCGATATTCACCATCCTTTTATCGATTTCAAGGCTGCGTATGACAGTATCTACAGAGACGAGCTGTACAGAGCCGTGTCTAGTTTCGGCATCCCTGCAAAACTCGTACGACTATGCAGGATGACTTTGGAGAATTCACGCTATTCCGTCGAGGTCCGAGAGAACTCACCGAGCCAATTGATGTCGAAAAAGGCTTAAAGCAAGGCGACTTACTTTCAGGCGATTTCTTCAACATCGCACTTGAAAAGATTGTAAGAAACTCAAACTTCAACACCAGAGGAACAATTTTTCAAAAGTCTGTGCAATTGCTCGCATATGCAGACGATATTGACGTAATGGGAAGAAAAAAGCGTGATGTCATAGGTGCTTTTGCAAGTATTGAAACAGAAGCGGCAAAAATGGGTTTGATGGTTAATGAGGGCAAAACGAATTATATGTTGTCATCAAACAGGGACACAGAACATCAACGAATTGGACGAAACGTCACAATAGACAGACATAACTTCTAGCTGCTCTACTTCGCCAAATAAACAGACTCTTATTTTAGAGTTCTCGGACTTCTTCTCACAAATAAAAATGTTTCAGTCTGATGCCTCTAAGTACGCTGACAAAGCCAATGCTTAAGTTTTTCTATCTGTCCTTTTCTTCTACCCCAAAAGTGAGGAACCATTCCTGCACGTCATAACGGAGCGGCAAAGTATAATTTTCAACGTAAAGCGGAAACATGACTATGGTTCATACTCTTAAGCAGCTTTTGGAGAGGAAGAATAGGTTTTATCCAGACACATCAACGCAAAGAGTAGCATCTAAGCTTATCTACGCAATTGGAAAATATTTTTGTTATCAGCTGCTCTTGGGCTACCTTTTTAAGCTATTCGAGAGCTTAGCGATATATGAAGCTCTTTAAGTTAAGTAAAATTAATATGACGACGCAGTAGAATTTATAACAAAAAGTAAAATTCAACACAAGCACGGTAGGACTAAAAAATACTTTTTCTCTCTTTAATTTTCCCCATTCGGATTTTGTCTCATTGCATTTCATTTCAACCTCTGATCCCTGCTCCTCTCATTTTTCATTCACTAACAATGTATTTTCCTCTCAGCATCGCCTACACTCCTCTTCGAGATATGTAGTTTTTGTTTTTCATCAGGCGCTTGGATTTCATTCTAAGAATACAGTAGACGCTCGATATAGTGAATCTCGCAAGAGTGAACTATCCAGTATAGTGAACACCCAAAATTTTACATGCACTACTCTAAATAGTGAACAATAAAGATCTCGAAATAGTGAACACATACTTTTTCTCAGGTTTTAACAAGAATATTGCAGCTGCATTGCGTCTACAGTATGTCGAATGCATTTGAACAAATTCTACCGTACATTCATGTACATCTCAGACGGAATCACAAAGGAAAGTAGTCACTTGACTCAGTAGAACACAAGTTCTTGCTGTGTTCCTACTTTTGTACAACAGCAGACAAAATTAACAAACTACTTTCCAAAAAATTTATTGTTATAGTGGAAAAAGATGCTAATTTGTACATGTTATATTTAAGTACATTAATGTAAATTTTTCGTTTTTTATGAGTTAAAATGTTTTTGTTTTATATTATTTTACATGAGTACTAGCGACTCGCCCCGGCTTCGCACGGGTACAGTGTTGATACTAAATACACTACAGAAAAACTGTGAACTAACAACACAGCGGTCCGCTATGGCTTCGCACGGGTATAAAATAACAAAAAAGCAAACGCTTCGTCCCGAAATTTTTAAGTCTGTAATATCTTCGAAAATATTCATTTAAATCACATACTGTAATGTATTAAATTGGATAAGGAATGATACTGTATCGATTAAAATAGCTTGGTAAATAACACATATTTATTTGGTAATATGTAAAAGATAAAAATGTTTACTGTGGGTTATCCTTAGGAGATAAGCACATGCTGCCGTGAACTTTTTATGCATCTTTTTAAGATATACAATTCCGTAGTACATTAATTTGTTCAATCTCGTAAGGTTTAGCCAGTGTTTGCAGTGCAAGCGCAGAAAAATATGTTGTTACGACATCGCATTACAAATCTTTAAATTCTCGGCTTTTCTCTGCTATAAAATGTATGTTTTATACACACAAACCTTCTTCTTGAATCACTCTATTAATTGAAAAAAAAAACGCATCAAAATCCGTTGCGTAGTTTTAAAAATTTAAGAATGCATAGGGACATAGGGACAGAAAAAACGATTTTGTTTTATACTTTGTATATAGTGATGATGTATTAAGAATTGTTTTTGTTTTTAGCAGTCAACTTGATTAAAGTGTTTGTTTATAGATTAAATAAATATAATTATCTTCACACTGAACAAAATGTGCAATTTGACCAAATTTAGCCTTGGAAATCGTTTCTAGCCTCCCGCTCGAAATAGTGAACAATCTCCAAATAGTGAAAATGGCTGGTTTTTATTACTTCACTATATCGAGCGTCTACTGTACGTCGAAAAAACGGGATTCAAGAATGTAATATAATTCCACTTGTTGAGTATTCATGTCCTTAATACACACACACACTCCCACCGGCACTGAGGCAAAAAATCTATAGATAGAAACTCTTCAGCATGTTTCCAGGGAGTTTGTAAAATATATGTATATGTATACCTATACATACATTTGTGCGAACCTACTAAAGGGATAGTGGGAGGTAAAAGATTAATTACGGTTGCCTCAATCGAACGTTAGACTTGCTGTACTCAATTCTCAAGTGTTGAATATATTTCAAGAAGGAAGATTGAAAAATGAACTGCCTCTAAGGATCCATTATACGTGGAGTGACAAATTCGAAAAATGTCCCATTTCATGCCTGGGGAGCACTATATTGTTGGACTGCTTTGACCTATTAATGGATATATGGTGTATATTGACAGCGTTTTTAGAAAGAATAGGTAGAGAGATACAGAAACTCTATCAATTGATAGCTTTGAATGGGACAGTTTATTGAGGAGCTGTGTTTGGTTACTTAGCGAGGAAGTTATTTCTAATGATGAGCAACATTTTTCGAACTGAAGGAATACGAATGTGAGGATATAAGCAACAAAATCTAAACAACAACAATTTTATAACATACACCGCTTTTTCATTTTGGATCAGCGATAGGCAAGGGAATTGAAGCCTTTGTACACTCGTATAAGACTTAGTATTTTGGGAAAAGAGGTGCATAGTCACTCGTTAGACCCAAGTATCGGGAGCTATCATTGAGAGTATACGATTTATATTATTGACAACAACGCATCAAAACGTAGTTAAAGAAAATAAAAAAGCATTTCAGGTATATTTTACTACCTCACTTACTCTGATAGAAAAAAGAGTTCTGGGCAGCACAAGCAGAAAGAGAACGTATACGAGGAAAAATAAAAGACATTACAAAATATAACAAAGAAACATATTAAAGTAAATTCAAATTAACATAAATAACAAATTAAACTAGTGAAACATTACTAAACAAAATCTATATATAAAAAATTAAATTAATTTACAGTAATAAGATTTTTTTTTTTTATAATTAACGCGCACATCAAGGGGTTATGAATTGAATACCCTTATAATGTTGTTAAACACAGTTTGAGCATTTAGGAAAATAGGAGAGGATTTAATAGGAGACACCGATGCACATTGCTTTTGAACCTTTGTGAATCGTAATGCAGGGGAAATACTGAGCCAGGTAAAGCATTCCACATTCGGGTGGTGCGACTAAAAAATGAATCTCTATACTTGACTGTACGTCCGAAGTTGGACTCAAGGTAGAACTGATGAGCATTCCTAGCGAGGCGAGTGTTGCGGCTAAATTGTTTCAGGGGAGGAATGCAACTGGCTATTTCACTAGAGCACTGATTGTGAAAAAAGCGATAAAACAGAGTGAGACAGGTAACATTTCGACGATGTTCAAGAGAATCAATCGAATCTACAATTGAACTATCACCTATCAATTTCAACACTCTATTTTGTTCTCTATTAAGTAGGCGCAAAGATGTTTGAGGAGCACCTGTAGCCAGATAAGAAGGGGTGAAGAACTTCCTGCATCGTCTCAAGAAACCTAAGCATTTAGCAGCCTTTTTGGCGACTTCAAATATGTGGTCATTCCAACGAAGACCATCGTTTACACACATACCAAGTACTGACAGCTTTTCGGTTTCTTCGATGCAGGTACCATTCATGGATATGGGGGAATATTAAGCTTCAACGACAAGAAACAGCATTGAATTTTCGAAGCATTGAATACAACCTGGTTCATTAGACCCCATGAAACAATGTTGTTTAGGTCAGAATTCAATGAGCTTATCATACGCAACCGTTCCAGTTCCACATCCGAAGAGCAGGGACGTGAATTTGGAAACGAATATGAAAAGCTGAGGGTCGAGTCGTCAGCAAAACAGTTTAGCGGATTAGAAGTTTCAGGCAAGAGATCATTTATGAAAATGAGGAAGAGAGTCGGAGACAAAACGGAGCCCTGGGGCACACCAGCATTTATGAAGTGGGTATCAGACTTGAAGCCATCCAACACAACTTGTATTGAACGGTCGGAAAGGTAATTTCTAATCCAACGAAGAAAATACTCATCGATAACAAAAGCACGCATTTTCGATAACAGAGTCTGATGCCAAACTTTATCAAATGCCAAGCGCAATAATCTTACTTTCTCCAAAACAATGTAAAGATTGGTTTCACTTTTCGCTGAGATATGCCATCAAATCACCAGTGGACCGTTTGCTACGAAAGCCGTACTGACGGTCATAAAGAAGCTTTCATTCTTCAAGATATCTCATAAGTTGACGGTTTATCAACGTTTCCATGACCTTGGAAAGAAGAGACGTTAGTGCAATTGGACGGTAATTGGAAGGGGAGGAAGATTCGCCTTTTTTAGGGACCGGCTGGACAAATGCAGTTTTCCATCTGCTCGGAAAAATTCCAGCAGAATAGGAAAGATGGAAAAGTTTACGCAGTGGTTTTGCCAGCGTAGAAGAACACCTCTTCAGAATAACGGCGCGGCGGGGATACCATCTGGACCAGCGGATTTATGTATGCTGAGATCTTTGAGGACTCTCGCTACCGAGCGAGTTCGAAAAAATATCTGCTTCATAGCAGAATTTACTGTCTCAAGCTCAGGTGGGGTCAATGTGCTATCAGGAAGTGTCAAGTACAGTAATAAGATATCTACTCAACATGAATCATGCTGATGGTATACTGGTTCTTTGTATAAGTTCTAAACTATTTTTAATGATCGTTGAAATCGGCAATAAAAGGGTTAGATTCGAATAACCTACTCGAGTTAGTGGCTCATGCATGTCATAATTAGTTCTGAGGTGGGAGCGATGTATAAGCTCTAAATTACGTTGTTGGTGAGTTCCTCCGCGATAGTTGACTGTTATGTGGAAGAGCAAGTCAGGATACTAAATCATTGTTGATTCATCTCTGTGAGAGGGTTGCAGGATTTAATAAGCAAATCCGATTTTCAAAAGGAGGGAGATTGAAATTATCTTCCCAAGGAAGACCTTTGAGAGCGAATCGAATGAATCTGTGCTGTATTACTTCGATTTGAAATTTATGAATATCATAAAATGGAGACCAATCCGGAGAATCATACTCTAGATTTGGACGAACACAACAGTTGTATAAAGAGAGGGTAAAATAAGGGTCATTATATTCCTTTGCCCATCGCTTAGTAAAGCAAAGCATTGAATTTGCTTTGATATAATAATGAGGTTGGTGTGTTTATTAAATTCGAGGTTGGTACTAAAAAGAACAGCGAGGTGACGGAATCTAGAAACTTGAGATAGGGATTGTTGCGATATCAAATATTTTCCAATTCTAGGTAACCTTTTGCGGGAAAAGGTCAAACTTCGGCTTTTGGAAGTGTTTAAAAAAAGCCCATTTTTAGAACACCATACAGCAAAACTATCGATATCTTTTTGTAAGAAGCCACGATATGAAGCATTTTTGATGATCAAATATGAAATAACATGAAATAACATCATTTATTGCAACAATGAAAAGCGAAGGACCAAGATGTCTTTCTTGTGGCACGCCAGACATAGAATTAAAAGGTTTTGACAAAACGTTACAAAATTTGACTTCACAAGATCAACTTTTTAAGTAATAACTTATCCAAGCAATAAATACTGGGAGAAATCCAAAAGCTTTAAGCGAATAAAATAATATGATGTTTTGAGAAAGTTGGTCAAACGCCTCAGAGAAGAAGTCTGTGTAAATGCAATCAAGCTCGTTCCCACATTCAAGGGCATTGGAATGCTTGTGATAAGAAGATAGATTGGTTTAACCGTTGCTTAAATTCGTGCTGCTGATGGCAGACAACATTTCTTGAAAGGAAGGATAAAATTTTGCAGACTTCTGTTCAAATACTTTAGGTATACATGAGGGCTTTGATATAAGTCTGTAGTTTTTTATATCCAATTTTTCGCCCTTTTTGAAAACAGGTGTTATAAAAGATTTTTTCCAAAGCGTGGAAAATATTTTAGATTTTAAAAAAGCTCGAAAAGATATTCAAGTAGAGAAGAAATTATTTTATTATATTATTGTTTTTTTTTAATTTTCTAAAAAGTTATTGTATTGTTATATTGCTATTTTACAATTATTTTTTTGTTTTTAATTTTTTAATGAATTTCTGTGAAATGAACACTTTTACGTCCTTAATTACTATCACTTTTATTTATTTTTATTTTTTTCGATACAGTAAGCAGTTCTTAAAAACTAGTCGGCATTGAAATTGACAACTAAAAGAAAAAATGTCATAAAAATAGAGCCGCCCGATTTGAATGAATGAAACTTTCATAAACGATAGTTACTTCAGAAATTAAAAACTTCATTTAATCTCCACTCACTACCACGCCTCCTTCGAAAATCAATAACTGGTAAGCATCTAGGCTGTGTTGCAAGAAAAAGTCAACGATGGCGTTTTTAATTAACATGGCCACACAATTATTTGATTACTAGGATTAGCGAAAAGAGACTCTTGGTCACTGATTGTTTAACAGTGTGCTTTGTTTAATGTAAAGAAAAAAGTCCTTTGACACATCCGATTGGGTTAAAATTCCAAATGGTTTCAAATGGAAGTAAAGACTTCCTGCCCCGTTGATCGCTCTTCGCGATTTCACCGTTTTGCCAGAAATGGTGACCTTGCCTTTCATTCATGATGAATGATGACTTAGATGAGCCAAGAGATTTTAAAGAAAACATGTTTCTCGGATCCAAGGGAAAATAGATAGATGTGTTCGTACCAAATAAACAATTAAACATGTCCCACATACAACTTTTCATATACAGGGTGTCAGGGTGGGCCATCTAGCTCTTTTTTCTTTCAGTTATTTTGATACCGACAGTTTTTTCCGTTCGAAATCTAGACACAAAGTCAGTATCATTCCTCTACAGAATGAAATATGTCTTTTTACTTCGGAACAACGTTGACAAATATTGAAATCTTAGTTCCAAACTGAGTCCTGTGTTGCCAAAACAAAACGTTTCTTGAAATGAAGTTTAAGAAATATTCACGGCAATTGCAATTTTTTTTGTGGGGAACCGTGAAGTACTGATGGTATGGGAAACAACACGGAAACAATTCCAGCTTTTAAGTCTAATTTCATTCAAGCAATCTGTCAGCTACAGCCTGAACCTTCAACAAGATTTTGGAAAATTTAAGTTACAAAATATGGTACTGCTTAACCTAAATAGTCACACAAAATCACTTTAAATTGTCGCCCCCCTTAAATCTCATTCGGAGGAAAACACATGTTCAAATACTTCCTCAAAACAGTGGTGAAGTGAATGATGTTGTACTGCCTCATGTAGGTGTCACTCCAAAAACTAACAATACTGAAACTATTTGTACTTTTATCTGACGTGTAATATTTTGTTAATATTTCGACCTTTCCATATTTCAGGAATAAATTTACAAAACATGTAAAACAAAAACTACATCCACTAGGAGAACGAACAGCTTGTCAAATAAACTGCCAATTTATATAAGACTAGATATGCACCTACTTCTATAATAAGTTAAGCTTAAAACCCTTTCCCCTTGCTCTACAATGTTCTGTGAGAGATTCTACGAATTACGGTATCAGTGCTTCAAAATTCAAAAGCAGGAATATGGCTCTATAGTTGTTTCTGCAGCAGGATTTTGGGCGGAATATCATATCCTTCGGCTGTATTGTCTGCTGTTGATTGTGAATTGTGCTCAAACAGGTTTTATGAGCAGATACAACGGCACAGCAACAAACACCTTTCACCATACCTATACAACCACATAGAAGAGGAACACAGTCAATAGCTGTATTATGGTTTAAATTAAATTCTTGTCCCATGCAAAGCAAAGGGAGACTATCTCTACGGAATCAGTTGTTCAGCTCTGAGTCTGAATCTGGCCCCACCAAAAACAATGGATAACAAACTAAAATTACCATGAATTTCACATACAATGCCATAGCTGGGGCTGTGTAATCAAAGTTATTGCGGCATAAATTGAATGCTGGAATTATGTAATTTACTTTGACTGTATGGATGTAAGGTGTTTGCATTTTCATTAAGTTTGTTTATAGAAAGCTGGTAATTATTATGCTCTGCAGGCCTGCTAAAGTTTATTTGATTATTTGAATATGAGGAAAGGAAACGTTTGAAGGCAATACGAAGACGTACATATCTATAGTAGGTAGGCAGTAGGTGTGCCACAAGATTTCCGCCTTGGGAATTCGGATGCATTATTTGCAGTGAAATATTTGAGCAGCAGGCGTGCAACTCTATTTATAAGGGCTGAACGTTCATGAGCATGGATAGACTGAATGCGTATAGAAATATTGAGAAAGAAGATATTTTGGAGTTCGAAGTCCCAACAATTTTAATTTTTGAGACCTTAATAAACTTTTTTTATGGTTATAATCCAGGTTATGTTGGAATGAGATATTTTAGGTGAGAGATATTTCCAGACTAAGTCTTTTAAGCTAACAATGCTTTGCAAAAAATTTGGATTCAGTCATTTTTCCTTTTTTTGGCTTGTTTTCTTCAAAAACAGAAACTTTCTTCGGAGAATAGAGTAGTCCCTCAGTCCTCTCCGAAAGTGGTAGCATTTGAAGTCCTTCGCTAACAAATGAAATTCTCTAACTTATTTCCGTTCAGTTTGCATGCAATCAGGACAGAGGCTTCAAAAAATAAAAAAATTGCCTATTCTGCTTGTTACGTTTCGCTGGCTGTCTTCTTCTTGGAACCGTTTTTCTTCTTGGCAGTTCGAGGGATTTTTTCAAGTTATAAATGAATAAATAAATAAATAAATAGTGTGACGCAACAGAACAGTAGACCCAGGGCCTACCGCATTTTTCCCAAGCATGCCTTGAGAGGGAGTGAAAGGGACCTACAGTTTTCTGACGTTCCGAACGGCTAGGCGAGAAGCGCTTTCATGGCAATGAATTTACTAACGAGGAAACTTGCTTTTTCCTCGCGAAATGTGATTAGCGTAAGAAACCGTTTTTTCTATTGGGATTCGAACCACGAACTTCTGGATCACATCATGAGTTGCACGGGTTGATAAGACCGTTGACTTCCATTTGAGCTACACTTTGCTCACTGGAAAAGCTCTAAACTGCAAATGGAATACCAGTAAGAATATTGACACCGCTTGCATTTAGCGGGACAGTGAATTGGCATTAAGCCACATATTCACCTGGCGCTTCACGTAGCACTGGGATTGATTCATTCAATACCGAATTATCGCGCCTTTGATTTCCGCTAATTAAAAGGCACGTTATAGCATATTTGGTCTTTGCCTCTGCTAGCAGTTTTCTGGACATTTTTAACTGAAAATAGATGGCTCACCAGAGCGGACAGTTCCGAGGCCTAGAGCATCTTTCACATCCATACCTTGTGAGGAATGGAGGATATCTACAGTTTTTGGCCGATTCCGAACGGCTGGTGAAGAAAGCGATTTTCATGGCAATGAAATTACTCTCGGAGGACTTACCAATTTCTCTCGAAATGTGATACCCGTAGAGAAACTCTTTTTTCTGCTGGGACTCGAACCACTAACCTAAAACGTTCAACTTTACTTTGGTAATTTTCATTTAAATTTTCGTGTGACCTCTGTCAACCTACACTCTAACCAGAGCTGACTTCGATAGTGGCGTATACTTTAAAAGTTTCAAAAGTCAAAATGAAAATGTTCTTTGCGCTCGACTTCGGTTAGAATCTGGAGAATGGTATTTCCGCCATCAATTTTGAATGACTCAGCATACCTTCAATGGTCTTGCACTTGTAACCTAGAATAAACTAACTATCAAACTAAATCGCCTCTCAAGGGGTCCATTGTTAAGCGTGCACCAAACAGTGGCTTTTCCTGCTCTTCACACCAAATGCTGCAGTTTTGTTTGTTTGCGTATCTACTCAATCAAAAATGAGCATCGCCAAGGAACACAATTTTGCCATAAAAAGTGGATGTCCGGCGTACTATTCAAGAGCCCATTCACCAAAATTTCGGATTTGTGGTACATCGTTTGGCTCTATTTTAAAAGGCTCTTTCTGATCTAAATCCAAAATTTTACAAGACGCTGCAAACGAAGCCGAATCGATAATTCACGTTCATCATTAACACTGTCGTCATTAACACTGATACTGCTGCCTCAAAAGCTGACTAAGTTAGTTGAAACTAAGCTAACTATAAAATGGAAGAAGTGCGTAATGAACTTTCTTAACAGAGCACGTACTTTGAAAACAAAGCTAAACAACTTAAAAGCGTTGTTCGTTTGTAAGATGAAATATGGTAAAGTTTTAGATCAAACTGAAAATATTTGACAGCGATACAAAACACACAGCGTGAGTGAGCTGTCAAAACCAGTGTTGACAAATAGAAAATAGCAAAATTAATCACCCATTATCCGATATGTTAAGAAATATGAAGTTTTTTTTTGGCAATTGCGTGCATTACTAGTTGATATCTTATTTAAGGAACGTTATTTTTTTTTTTTTAAATGCTGTGCTTTCTTTTAAAGCAAAGTTTTGTGTCTTTATACCGTTTCGTGTTTCTTACCATTTGATTGTGGAACTGACTAGATGCTGCATCTAAGAGTACTCTTCAGCTGGTCTAATTATAACTTGTGGTTGTCTAACTGAAAGTGACTAATTAAAATGATACTCATGAGCACGAAAATAATTTCAGCACTTTAATGCTTTATTCAACTCACAGTATTCCACACGCAATCCTATAAGAAGGACGTGTCACATCGGATGAGTTTAACTTCCAAAGTCAACATTTCAAAAGCAACCGCCAAGAAGAAGAAAAGTCTGGAATGTGATACTAAGACATATTTCACTTAAAAGGCCCTTAAATGCTAGGAAAAGATCTGCATGGGTCCGTAAAGTTTAGGGCCAATAAAGAGGACGTGTGCAGCTGGAAAATTGAGTGACATTACCTAGTAGATTGCAATGCATCGGGAAAAATAAAGTTGAGTTAAAGCTACCCACGTTAGGGTTCAGCGGCTAAGATATCAATCCTTGTACCTACTTTACTATAGAACTGAAACAGAGTGTGTGTGTTCTAAAATTCAGCGGAAAGTATATAATATCCAATGACTTATTACGCATTGACACCCCTCGGGATAGCAAGACCAAGGGGTTCAAATTCGTTAAGTTCTTCAACACGGAACTAAGTAACAAAAAGTCATGGCAAAAAGAGGAAAGCACCTACTCAATAAAAACTTATGCAAATAAAATGGTATAGTCCGGGATCCCTGGTCCAAATTTTTTTGTGATTACTATCAAGCTAATTTTCCCTGAGTGGCTTCATTTTGTTGAGACGCCCAACAATTTTCTAATGAAAACTTTCGACTGTGGTCGCTAACAGAGGTAGTAAGGGTAAAATATGTCGATTTCATGATACTAAAAAATTTAATAGTAACATTTTCTTTCTTAGTAAAGCTTCAAGATAATTATCTGAATTATGGGAACAAATTTTTGTCCTACAAATTGTATGGTTTGATCCTAATAGTCCCCTTCCTCAAACATGTATCAATTACGAGGTCAAAAAAAGTGATTACTTACAAGCTGATTTTTTGGTTTTTACTTACAGTAGACGCTCGATATAGTGAATCTCGCAAGAGTGAACTATCCAGTATAGTGAACACCCAAAATTTTACATGCACTACTCTAAATAGTGAACAATAAAGATCTCGAAATAGTGAACACATACTTTTTCTCAGGTTTTAACAAGAATATTGCAGCTGCATTGCGTCTACAGTATGTCGAATGCATTTGAACAAATTCTACCGTACATTCATGTACATCTCAGACGGAATCACAAAGGAAAGTAGTCACTTGACTCAGTAGAACACAAGTTCTTGCTGTGTTCCTACTTTTGTACAACAGCAGACAAAATTAACAAACTACTTTCCAAAAAATTTATTGTTATAGTGGAAAAAGATGCTAATTTGTACATGTTATATTTAAGTACATTAATGTAAATTTTTCGTTTTTTATGAGTTAAAATGTTTTTGTTTTATATTATTTTACATGAGTACTAGCGACTCGCCCCGGCTTCGCACGGGTACAGTGTTGATACTAAATACACTACAGAAAAACTGTGAACTAACAACACAGCGGTCCGCTATGGCTTCGCACGGGTATAAAATAACAAAAAAGCAAACGCTTCGTCCCGAAATTTTTAAGTCTGTAATATCTTCGAAAATATTCATTTAAATCACATACTGTAATGTATTAAATTGGATAAGGAATGATACTGTATCGATTAAAATAGCTTGGTAAATAACACATATTTATTTGGTAATATGTAAAAGATAAAAATGTTTACTGTGGGTTATCCTTAGGAGATAAGCACATGCTGCCGTGAACTTTTTATGCATCTTTTTAAGATATACAATTCCGTAGTACATTAATTTGTTCAATCTCGTAAGGTTTAGCCAGTGTTTGCAGTGCAAGCGCAGAAAAATATGTTGTTACGACATCGCATTACAAATCTTTAAATTCTCGGCTTTTCTCTGCTATAAAATGTATGTTTTATACACACAAACCTTCTTCTTGAATCACTCTATTAATTGAAAAAAAAAACGCATCAAAATCCGTTGCGTAGTTTTAAAAATTTAAGAATGCATAGGGACATAGGGACAGAAAAAACGATTTTGTTTTATACTTTGTATATAGTGATGATGTATTAAGAATTGTTTTTGTTTTTAGCAGTCAACTTGATTAAAGTGTTTGTTTATAGATTAAATAAATATAATTATCTTCACACTGAACAAAATGTGCAATTTGACCAAATTTAGCCTTGGAAATCGTTTCTAGCCTCCCGCTCGAAATAGTGAACAATCTCCAAATAGTGAAAATGGCTGGTTTTTATTACTTCACTATATCGAGCGTCTACTGTATTTAACATTTATATAATTTAACAGTCAGATTGTCCTACAAATTCCGTGGTACGTTTTTTCAGTCCTACGCTCAGAAAATGTCAATTTTTCATTACTAACTGTAGGACAAAAATATTACATTATAGGTTAGTGTTTTCTCTGCCCAATTCAAACAAGAAAACGAGTATATATTGCTAGTCCGACAAGAATTATCATTTTGTTGTTTGTTTATTTGTAACTTGTGGAACAAGGTCCGTTCGATGAACTTTCTCCAGGGTTGACGCAGGTTTTTTTGACAACCCTGTGAGTTGTCAAAAAAAACCTGTGTTTTCCAGTCCTCAAAAAACGCTAAGCCACAAATCCCCAAACATCTATGTCATTAAATATTAAATACAAAAATACATGCTATTTGACAGCCACATCAAAAGCCTAGGGCGAATTGAGGGAAAACCTATGTCAACCCTAGGGCTTCAACGAACAAACAAAACTACAGTTAAATCTTCCTCTAAATTTAAATATTTAGTTTATTTTTTAGTGAACTAAGCACAGAGATTTCACCCTCCTCTGATTCATCTGACAAGCCTTCGCTGCTATAGCGACAGACAAACAAGCGTTGTCAAATGATAAATGTTTACACGCTTGTGGTCGACACAAACGTGGGATACCTAATACGGAGTAAATAATGCTCTGCTCTAGTGTCCGTCCAAAGGTCAATTTCTAGCCGAAGTCGATTATTCGGCTTAACATCAACCATCGGCCGAAGCTTCAAGCAAAACTATGGCCGATTTTTTTTAGTTAAGCCGACTGTAGTATATTTAGCCGAATGTGGACGAAGCTGAAGCTTCGGTCCGACACTGACAGAGACAGAAGCGGAACAAATTTTTGTTCGTTATATTTTGTCTTAGTTTGAGTCGACGTTTGGAAAATACACTACTGTTCACTTAATTAGACGCACAAGTTTTTATTTACATAACCCTAATTTTTTTGTAAGTGTGGGCAGCAATTGTCAAACAATTGCATTTATTTGAAAGCTTACTAAATTCTCAACAAAATAACATTAACAAGTCCAAGGTGAGTGGAAGTAAACGGACATTTTTTCTCTCTTTTGTCTATGCTCCAAAAAAAGTACACTTTTTTTAGTTCACATGATTAGACGCACCTGTAAAATTAGTTAGTTGGCCGCGATCTGTTACGTGGATTACAGTTAGCTGCAAAGTTTAAGCAATAAAAAAGTGTTTGCCACAGATTTCAGTCCAAACTTTTGGAAAAAAAAGATTTAGCTGCAGAAAAAAAAGGAAAATTGACGTGTTGCAATCCGAAGAATTTTCAATGAGAAGAATTGCAACAAAAATAGGCCGAAGTGACCATGTTGTGAGGAATTTTATTAAAAACAGTGATTCATACGATAAAAACTTCAAAGGAAGGACAAAAACTGCTTTAACTCCTCAGGATAAGAGAAAATTTTAAAAAAATGCATCAAATTCAGCTCTCTGCACCAGTAAAATAAAGGTAAAAGCGGGGGTAACAGCCAGCACATTGCTAGCCGGGTTCCTCCTTGTTAACCCCAAACCATTCATTCATTCATTCATTCATATGACCGAAATTGGGTTGAAGGAATACCTGACCGTACGGTGAGTTGAGTTTTGGGGCTAGTTTTTTTTTGAAGTGAAAACTTCTTTAGGCGCGTTTGGCACTTTTGCGATGGGGGTAAAGCAATGAATTCGCGACCGACACCATTTTTTGGCTCATCGTATTTCGTATGTAAATTCGTCATAGCCCAGCATCTCAGGTTCGATTCCCAGCAATGACTTCCATTTTTTTATTTATTTAAAGTGAAAACATAAACAAAAATTGTGGCCATGGCTGGGATTCGAACCTGAGACTCTTAGTCATCGAGCATCGACTCTACCATTGAGCCAAGAAACACAATAATTTTGGACTGCTAAATGACTTAAAAGAATAGAATAGCAAATATTTTACTACCATTTCAATGAAGTGGATGAGTGAAGCTGGAATCATGGCAGAGTAGGAGACGCACTGGTCGATGATTTGAACTTTACAACAAATTAAAAGAGATCAACAACTAACTCATCGCGATGATTTATCGATGGAATTGAAATGGTTGCATGAAAATAGTTTGAAAAACCATTACTCAAATATTCACTAATTTCGTTTCTAAACTTAATGCATTGTGAATGAAAACTCATAAGTTTCATTGATGTTCCTCTATATGTACATGTACATCTACATAAGTAAAGTATATTATAAAAGATTTTCCTGTACCTACATTAAAATATTGACTGAAAATTCAATTCTGTTTTCACTTCCGTCGGCACTCCCGGAGTGCTGCTTTTTTTTTTTTTTTTATTCACTATAGCACACACAGAACACAATATATAGAGACATTAAACGTATAAACGATGTTCCGGAGATCCTATCGTTGAATTGTTAGGATCCCATTAATTTTAATGCTCTATTTGAACCCTTCATGAAACCATTGATAGATACAATTCCCATGTAACAAAGCTTTCAAGTTCAGAATTCAATGAGCTTATCATACACAACCGTTTCAGTTCTACATTCGAAGAGCGGAGATGTCAAAATGGAAACGAATATGAGAAGCTGAAAGTAGAAAAGTTAGCAAAACAGTTAAAAGAACTAGAAGTTTCAGACGGGAGATGGTTTATGAAAATTAGGAAGAGAGTCGGAGACAAAACAGAGCCCTGAGGCACACCAGCATTTATAAGGTGAATATCAGACTTAAAACCATCCAACACAACTTGTATTGAACGATCCAAAAGGTAGTTTCTAATCCAACGAAGAAAAAACTCATCGATAACAAAACACTAGTTTTCGATAAGAGAGCTTGACGAATAACTCTATGAAATTCCCTTGCAATTACAAGCTTTATAATGTTTTTTCTCAAAAGCAGTGTAAGGATTGGTTCAACTTTTCGGTAAGATAAGCCATCCAGTTGGACAGTGGACCTCTTAGAACAAATCTGTTCAGTTTATGACCTTCGAACATAGGCCCAGCTGCAGTTCGACGGTAATTGGAAGGGAAAGAAGCTTTGCCGTTTTTAGGGACACATGGACAAATGCTGTCAGTATGTTCATTGTCCATATTTTTTGTCATTTGACTGAAGCGATAAACTTAATTGATCGACGCAACGTGGTAGGACAGCATTTGCTGCTTACGATTGTATTGGAAATTCGACAGTAGTTTGATTTTTTCATGTGGAAGAAGTTAACTGCTGAATTCTTCAACTATAGATTTTTTGATTCATTTTCCTTTTGGACATACTCGTACAGTCTCAAAACCTCCAATTAGTTGATACTTTTATATCAACTGACATGCCCGAATACACAGTCAATTCAAAAAATATTTTATCCCTCAAGTATCATAAATAGCAATTCAATTCACATCATTGCCGCTTAATTTGGCTTTTAATCAAGGATCACACCACAAATACCAACCTCAGTTTGAGTTGAACAAAAAGCGCGAGCGAAATCATAAAATAGAAACCACACATGCCACACCCTATATAATCGATAAAATTATTGAAACTGAAAAACGTTATTCAGAGTCAATTTCCAAAGGGCTGATTGTTAACTGATGGCCAATAATTATGGGTGGTGCTCTTTTTTTTGCCATACAAATGGGTTTGGTGGATCGATGTAATTAATGCAAGGGAGGTAAAATAAAACATTTTATCAACGTTTAAATGGAGCCCGCCTTTAATTTAATCGACCTGGCCTAAATGAATAAAGAGTATTGCATACGAGTAATTAGCGCTTTGAGTGACTGACTCCTTTCAATCGGATTTGTTTAATAATTATTATTTCCAACTGGAAAAGTGTTGTGGTGGCGAATGGGGTAACCTTTTTTTTCATATTTCCCATTTGAATTATACAACTCTGGGAAGAACCAAAGTAATAAGGGAATATTTATGGCATCGTAAAAGGACAATGATTATTAATGAGCCATTGGGAACATGTGAACGTGTGGCCATTGTTCATAATAAAACATGTGTCGTAACTACGTGCGACAAATTCATTGCGAATTGATTTTTTTTTATTATTTTTTATTTAATGGCGTGCATTTAAAATTTGAATGCATTGAACGAAATAAATTTAATCGCTACTCATTAATTGGTGCGATAAACGCTTCTACATATGAGTGAATCGTTGTGAAAACAGCCCTGATTCAAATTACTGTGTTTCGATTTATTTGTTGGCAAATCGCAGATGAAAGCTAGTAACAGTCAAGAGCTAGTTTAATTTATTTTTTTTTTAATTTATTTATCTGGCTTAATACAAGCAACATACATATAAATAAAAAGAAAACTTAAATATTTACAAAAATCAATTTCTTAAATACTAAATACTATTTACAATAAATATTAATTAAATTAAAAGTTAATATAATAGAGAAGCTAAGGGAAATTTAATTAGGAAGTTGAAAATGATTAGAGGATAATTTATTTCTTAGAGATGGTAAGCTTGCGTTGAAATCAAGAATATCTTGTGCACCATTGGCTAAGCGCAACATTCGAGTAATGGGGTTAAAATGACCATAGTTAGTGCGGTGGGTGGGAAGGTTGTAAAAAGGGATGGACCGTAGACTACGAGGATTGGTATTAAGGTAAAAATTTTCAAGGAGAGCGGGAGATTCAATTGCGCCAGTCATTATTTGGTGTACAAAAAGTATGTCAGCAATTGCACGACGTTTGGCGAGGCTTTGTAATTGAATTAGTTGTAAACGATCTTCGTATGGAGGTAGGATGAGAGGGTTCGACCACGGTAGATAGCGTAAGGCAAAGCGAAGGAATCTACGTTGGACGGCTTCAATTCTATGTGACTGAGTGATTTGATAGGGGGATCAAACCTGAGATGCGTACTCTAGGATAGGTCTGACAAAAGTAATGTATAGTGATTTGGTTACGTAAGGATTGGAAAATTCTTTAGACCACCGTTTTATGAAACCATGGGAAGAGTTCGCCTTAGCGATAATTTGGTCTATATGGAAACGAAAGTTGAGCTCTCTATCACAAAAAACTCCAAGGTCTCGAATAGAAGAAACAACTGGAACGGGATCCCCACAAAAGTCATAACTCCGAGGGAGAGTAGGTATTCGTTTTCGTGAAAAAGTGATGAATTGACATTTACTCACATTAAGATCGAGCAGATTCTTATGACACCAATTAAGAAAAGAATCTAAGTCATGTTGAAGTAAAGAATTATCACGAGGTGTCGATATTGACTTCATTATTTTTATATCATCGGCATAGATTGAGAGATTTGAGTGCGAAATAATCATATGGACATCGTTGATAGCAAGGACAAAAAGGAGAGGACCGAGATGGCTACCTTGAGGCACACCGGAGGAAGCAGAAATGGGAATAGATAAGAAACTTCTAAACAATACCTTATATATGCGGTGTTCTAAATAGGATTTCACCCATTGGATAAAATGCGGGGGAAATCCAAAAGCACTTAATTTCAGATAAATTATATGGTGTGAGATTTTATCGAAAGCTTTCGAAAAGTCCGTAGTGATAACGTCAACCTCGTAGCCATGTTCAAGAGCACAGAGCGTCGTAGAAACAAATTGGGTTAAGTTAGTCGTTGTAGATCTTCCCTTTAGAAAACCATGCTGCAGTGGAGAAACAACAGACTTACAATGAAAGTATAACGAGTCGTAGACAATGCTTTCAAAAAGCTTAGGAATAGAGGATAGTTTAGCAATAGGACGGAAGTTGGAGATATCACTTTTACTGCCTTTCTTATGAATTGGAAATATGAATGAATCTTTCCATAATGTTGGAAAAACTGCTTGTGAGAGTGAGAGTTGAAATAATGCTGTAAGGGGTTGACAAAGTATGTTTATACATTTTTTTAGGAAAATGGCAGGAATACCGTCAGGACCGGGAGAAAAGTCATCTTTGAGTGCATTGATTTTATCATGCACATTGTCGAGACTAACACCAATAGAAACAAGAGAGCTTTGAGGACAATTATCGAGATAACTGAAGTATTCTAGGTCAGGTAGAACTTTATTATGGTTATATGATTGACTAAAGAAATTCGCAAAAAGATTGGTGATTGTTTGAGGATCTGAAGAGGAAGTATTAAGATGGTTGAAAGAGGAAGGAAGCCCATCCGATTTTCTCTTAACGTTAATAAATTGATAGAAACGTTTAGGGTCATAGATAAGACAATTCTGCATTTTATCAAGATAATTGTTGTAAAGAATTTCGGATAAGGATGAAAAGTTGAAGAAAGCTTGTTGATAGTTTAAGTAATCAACATAAGAATTTGATTTTATGTAAGTTTTCCATAACTTATTTCTAAGGTTTCGAAGTGTACGCAATTCTTTAGTATACCATGGGGGAGACGACATACAATTTTTTTGTGGTAAATGAGGAACAGTCTGGATGATACATTCGAAGATGGCAGTATAGAAGAAAGAAAGAGCGATGTCGATGGGAGTTCGAGCATTTAAGAAAAGGTTAAAATCGATCTGATTTAACAAAACGTTAAGTTGATTGAAATCAGCCTTACGGTAGTTAAAAAGAAGGGAGACTTCCGAATCTACCGTGGAGATAACTTTATCGAAAGAGAAGACAAGAGAAAGAGGGGGATGGAAGTGGTCAAGGGTCGATAGAAGATGGATACTTTCAGAAACGTCAGAGTTGAAAGGATCATAAGAAAAAACAAGGTCAAGTTGTCTTCCTAAGTTATTTTTAATGCTACTTATTTGGAAAATCCCAGAGCCAGATAAGCGGTCACAAAAAATACATTCTTTCTCTGAGGTGGGATTACTGGGAACAAAGTTTGATTGATCCTCGGATGGAGCCCAACGTAAGTAGGGTAAATTAAAATCACCAATAACGATAAAATCATCAGTTGGTTCTGCAGCTTCAAAGATAGAGTCGTAAGAATCAACAAATTGTTGATAAGAAAGAGTGGGCTGTGATGGGTGAATATAACAGCAGAGGATATAAAAACATCGATTGGGGACTAACAATTTTATGCAAATGAATTCGATGAGTGGTGAACTGGATGATTCAACAAGAGTTGCATTCAAACTATTGTGAACTGCTAAAAGAACACCACGCCCGGAGCGGCCATTTTCACAGGTTTGACCATCTGCACAAAATACTGCAAAGTCGGAGGAAAATAATTCACTATCAAGAAAACTGGAATCTAAATTTGTTTCAGAGAGGGCAAATATATCAAAAGGAAGGTTTTGGGAGTTGAGATAAATCATAGAAGTTTTAGTTCGTAGTCCTCTTACATTCTGGTAATAAAGGGACAAAGAGTTCAAAGTCGTTAGTGTGTTACTGTTAAAGACGAGGCTTTTTAAAGGACTTGGAGTGGATAGGGTTTTTTAAATTTATATGTGAACAGTACGTGGCAAGATCCCTTAGGACAGTTAAGGGAGATATATTAAAACCTTCATGAAAACGTATGTAAATCTTCTTAAGTTCATGAGGATCGGTTGGAAGACCTTCTTTTAAGATAGATAAAATGACATTAGTTTTCGTTTTGCCATTAATGCAAACAGACTCAGGTTTGTCGTATAGAAAAGCCAGGTACAGACGGACATTTTCATAGAGTTTACTGTCACGCAGTCTTGCCATGGAGTATTAGTAAATATTTTCCCCCAAAAACATAAGCACTCATACTTAAGTAAACATGAGGAAACACATATTATTGAATCTCCTTCTGGTGTTAACGTGTATTCAAATTTCTACAGCAAATCAGTATTATTTGTTCCACTTCTATCCTTCCCCCCGGAATCATACTCAATTTAGCCCTTATTTTTCAATTCGTTTGAGAAATCAACTTCTTTGTTCAATTTATATGACTTGAACGGAAGAGATACAAATGATCAAAAGGGCACTAACAACACCGTTCATCACCTACATAGCTTTAAAGACAATCGTAGAAGAAATAATTTTATTCCACTGTTTGGTATCCAAATAATTTTTTGTTCAAAATATGTAAAGTTTGAGTCGAGAAAAATAAAATGGGAGTAGAATACCCCATAAAATTCCTTGCACTGTTCTTGAGATGATTTATGGTCCCTAGTATGAGAACTTTTTCGAGGGAAACCAATTCCTCTGGTGAGCAGAATCAATTTTTTAAGTGCATTTCTTATGTATAGATGTGAATTTGGGCAATTTATGTTTAATTTATACTCCAAGCGATTCATTCTTGATTTTGCAGTTTTACGCAGAAACAGACTAACTGCTTGTCTTGTTGGGAAGCAAATTAAAAAGTTAAGAGAAAGTAATATTTTTTTTGAAGTGAAAACTTCTTTAGGCGCGTTTGGCACTTTTGCGATGGGGGTAAAGCAATGAATTCGCGACCGACACCATTTTTTGGCTCATTGTATTTCGTATGTAAATTCGTCATAGCCCAGCGTCTCAGGTTCGATTCCCAGCAATGACTTCCATTTTTTTATTTATTTAAAGTGAAAACAACATAAACCAAATTTGTGGCCACGGCTGGCATTCGAACCTGAGACCCTTAGTCTAATAGCCATCAACTCTACCATTGAGCCAAGAAACACATTAATTTTGAGCTGTTAAATAGCTTAAAAGAATGAAATAGCAACATTACCTAGTATACTTACCGACTCAGAGAAATACAGAGAAGAAAGAAAGGAATTGAATTGAAGGACAGAAAAAAATTTATGCAACGCAGAGAAAACAAAAAGCACCAAATATTTTACTACCATTTCAATGAAGTGGATGAGTGAAGCTGGAATCATGGCAGAGTAGGAGACGCACTGGTCGATGATTCGAACTTTACAACAAATTTAAAGAGATCAACAACTTATCGCGATGATTTATCGATGGAATTGAAATGGTTGCATGAAAATAGTTTGAAAAACCATTACTAAAATATTCACTAATTTCGTTCCTAAACTTAATGCATTGTCCTTTCATTTAATTGTCAAAGTTTACGAGCGCAGTTACAAAATCTGTAGACACTATCGTTAAAAAATTGAATGTATTGATTTTAATAGAATTTCACAAGGGTGACGAAGAAATATAGATATGATATTCCAGATTTCAATTTAGTTGCTAGTTTCAGAAGGCACGTTCGTCCAGCAGCAGGAGCAGCTATCTGAAAAAGGTTGTCTGATACAACAGCCATATTTTGCTCCAATCATATGGATTTGCATACGAGGTACCTACACTAGTATATGTTTAGTAGTAATGTTTTAGATATCGGCAATTTGTGTGTTTATCGTTGCATTTCTGGAAATGGACAGCAAGTTATAACAGTAGAGGTTTATAATTCACCGACTACGTCTTCAAGTGCAATACGACAGTTTTTATATAAAAATTTATTTATTTAGTCTGAAGACGCTTCTGCATACCTTCACGATAAAATTGGGGAGAGATTTGATAATTTCCCAATGATTTTGAGTGGTGATTTTAACATCAACTTCGACGATGCTACAAATTTGCCACTTTTTCAGTTTTTAAAAGAAGAATACTATTTTACAATGACAAATAACCGCAGCCTTAGTACAACGAAATATAAAGCGACAATTGATGCAGTCTTTGCGATATATTTAAATAGATTTGAGACAAAATTGTTCGTTTCCTATTTAAGTTCCCATAGACCTTTTATTTCAGTATTAGAATACGATGATTGTAGAGATGGAATTGTGAATGAAAACTCATAAGTTTTATTGATGTTCCTCTATATGTACATCTACATAAGTATATTATAAAAGATTTTGCAATTCGTGCGCAATTCGTTTACTGAAAAACACCAGGGAAGGCTTAACATAATTTTAAAAGCTTATTTTGCAATACGTCTTGTTGTTGAAGAATATGATTTTTTGCACAATTTGTTTATACACGAGACATATAAATAGGGATAGCAATCCCGAAAGTTTTTTTTTTTTCAATTCGGGGATTTTGGGATTCAAATATATGTGAATTTCGGAATTGGCTCAACATTGGAGACAGCGGCGATTTATTGTTAAAAAAATTACATGGTTGATGGCAGATTGTTATCCAAATCTGCATTTTGGTGACAAATATGCAAACCTTTTGTTGACACCTCTAATGTTTTTAACACATTTGTGTAGAGCTTGCTTGGGTTTTAATAGTTGTTTTACTAGCTTCAATTTTTCTTATTTCTATCATCGTCATTTCTATGAATTTTGATCATTTGATCTTCAGACATTTCTTCTTTAATTGAAAACTTAAAAACGTAATGAAAACCGCACCTAAACGTCAAGTATTTTCTGCATTTCATTTGACATTTTTCAATTTCAGACTCCTTCAATTTGAAACATTAAAAGATGCACAATCGAGCAACGCGTTACAGTTATTCACAATGGTGGCAAAAAACGGCAACAGTGGATGATCAATTTTTGAAGAAAGTCTTCCTCATTGATGAGCATTTTTTAAACCTCAGCGGATTCGTCAATTAGCAAAATTTCAGCATTTATGCGAATGATAATCCAAGAGCGATTGTCGAAAAACCAATGCACCCACAAAGAGTGACTGTTCGGAGCGGTTTATGGGATGGCGGCACCATCGGGCCATATTTTTTTCCAAAATGAGGCAGTTGCTGTGAAATATGTTCGTTATCGTGAGATGATACCGAATGGACCGAATCGGAAGATATTAATGTGGACGATATATGTTTTCAACAGGACGGTGTAACTTGCCACATAGCTAACGCAACATGTCTCAAGACAATTTGCTGCCAAGATCATCTGATTTGACAACGTCGGACTTTGTTTTTTGGGGTTATTTGAAAGAAAAAGCTTACGTCAACAAGCCAGCAACAAAGCCAGATAAGGGATGAGATAATTCGGCACATTATGCCTCAGCCTCATTCAAAATTTGGACGATCAGATGAAGGTGTGCCATCGAGGTTGCGGCGGGCATTTGGCCGATATTTTGTTCCATACAGAGTTGAACCATACGAATATTTTCATAATAAAAAGGAATGACTGTAATTTCCTAGATAATTTTTCAAAGTCAACATCGGCTCTTAAAATTTAACCAGCCTTTATTATACAGGAAGTGCAGGTTTTTGTGCTTTTCTTTTTCTGAAATTAAGTTTAAATTATACCATTCTTGAAGACAGCGATATTAGCACACAAAAATACAAAGATATTAAACAATGCATAAAGTGGTCTGGAAAAGTGAAAGGATACTCAAAAACTAGTTTACTCGTTTTATTCTTTTAAGAATAGTGTTAGACTATCAAAAACAATGAAAATAATGGAAGACTCGAAAAACAAATGGCGAAATATAGAAACTGGTTTGAAAGCTCTCAAAACACAATCCAGTAATGCTCAAGAACAAGTGGAAACCAGCTTTCAACCATTTTTAAGGCAATGATAAAGGTTAAGTAGGTA
This sequence comes from Melanostoma mellinum, assembly GCA_914767635.1. NCBI lineage: Eukaryota > Metazoa > Arthropoda > Insecta > Diptera > Syrphidae > Melanostoma > Melanostoma mellinum. Next base: position 195,488,118 of record OU612058.1, on the reverse strand, counting down.
CTTTTAAAATGTTTAATTTGTTTGCCGGAAAAGATTTAATTAAATAAAAATAAGGAGTCAAAATGTTCAACATATCAATCCCGAATAGTCTGGAACTTTGACATTTTAATCGATTAAAAGATCCCGGGATCCCGAGTCTCTTTCCGATCCCGAAAATCCCGGGCTATTGCAATCCCCGCTGTTAGAACATGATAGATTGAAAAATCATTTGAAATACGAATCAGACCTCTCCCCGGTGACTTTTGAAAATGTGCTGATAAACTTTGAGATTTTTACACTCAGCATCTATGCGATTTCAAGATCGGAAATTACAGGTCAAAAGGGAGAACCTCTATTTCCCACGAACCACCGTCTTTTCAACGCTCTGTTTAAATACAATTCATAATTTCGACGAATTTTGAATCTGTATTACTCGATCCTAAGTCGACTTTACACCACAAAACATTTTTTTTGGAAAGTAATGTATAGTTGTTTCTCTACGTAGATAAGACGTCTTGGCACCTTTGAAGAGAATATATGGCCGAAAAGCCCAAATGATGCACGAATTATTCGAAAATTTGGTGTCTCTCGGCTGGAATTTCTTCTAGGCAGCCGAAGCCAGCTTTTACAAAATCTGGTTAAAGGCAAACCCTTATTTAAAAAAAAAAAAAGCTTGTTTCTTGGACGTTTTATTTCTTCTTCATAACCATACCACTAAAGACAAGTTATAATATATAAGAAAAATATAAAAGGAGTTTTGCCGATCAGTTAGAACGACAAGTTTGGTATTTGGTTCTTCTAGACTCCAGAGTCTAGAGTAATGACAATGTCACGAAAAGCGCTCTCTTACTAAGCCATTCGGAAACGGCATAAATTTGTAGGCCCTTGACATGTGTTATGTATTTGAAAGTGATCAGGAATGCAAGACCTCATTGGATTGCGGTTGGAAAGACTATGAGTTTTATTTGTGTTCCGTGACGTTACGACGTCATTGAAACGAAATCCTTTGCTTACTTGGCTGAAAAATATCTTAGTCATTATTCTGAAGACCTGAATCAGCTCTTGTTCTGCACAGATTCCTCAGTGAAGGCTTCCAATAATCGTAAATTGCGTTTTTCCGTTGGATGCAAATAAACGTAACGCATTGTGATGTACACCGAATGGACATTCCACTAAAAGGGTTTGTGAGCCAGTGTGTGTGCATAGGGGTTGTTTGCTAAGGAGGAGGAAAAACACAAACTATTCTGTATGCTTTTCTATATAAAGCGGCCGCTGGTGCAGGCAGAAGTCAGTTTTTATTGTGCTGTGATGTGAAGATTCGATAAGACAAAGTGTGGTTACTAATTGAAATGTATAAAGGACAATAAAGGGGTGTTATAAAAGAATAAATAAAAAGTTGGATGTAAAGTATTCTTTTTCTGTCTCAGTAAAGTTTCATTGTTGTCAGAAGTGTAAATAAAACTTTTTGATTAAAAAACTAGTGTGACAGCAAGTAAAAACTAAGTAAGAAAAGTGTGAAAATGAGTAAGTTGTTGGAAGAGCTCGATTGCTTTGAACTGAAAAGTGAATTAAAAATAAGCTCGTCCTACGTTTGAGCGATTATTTGCAGCAACATGAAGAAGACGTTGACACTTTTGCTTGTGAAACAGAAGCTGAGTAAGAGGGAGTAAGTAAAACCTGAGATTTTGTATGTATGATAAAGCTTCTGTTAGCAAAGCTGCACGAACAAAAGAAGCTAACTGAAGAGCAACGAAACAATCAAAAAAGGAACAGAAGAATATTCTGTAACGACTTGAATCACAACAACAAGCTACATGAATGCAACAAAGTCGTCGAAAAACACCCTTCTATGGTAGTAATTCGATGTGAACACAAGATCGAGCAACAGTTCCTGAAAATCAATTTTCTTTTCTGTGGAGATTTTCCAAAGAAAATTAGATGAAACCGACAACATTTGATGGACAGTCTTGGCAGCCCCTACAACAAATAGCTGGGTCGACGGAGACAAATTTATGACGCTGACCTTTGCTCTTAGAAGACCAGTATCTGAATTACTACAAACTTGTAGTAAGCTTGTAAGATTGACGATCTCAGTTCTTTCGTTGGGGCTAAAGGTTAACCTTTTGGCGATAACCACTTGAAAAAAGTCTTCCTACACCAACCAAATAGTAGAGTCCAAAAAAAGATCGGAAGAAAATTTTAAAGATCGCCCTTGGGATCTTTTACTTTGAAAGAGTTTAAACGTGCTAGGCTCAAGTTATACTACAGATACTCAGCTTCACTAAAATGGTGAGAGCTCGGAGCTTAAGCAGGATCTTCTGGTTTTTCCACAAATACATGGAAAGGAGGTAGCTAGCAGGCAGGATAAATTTAGAATTTAAGAACCTCCGACAAAAGAGGAAAATTTTCAAATTCACTGATTTTCATTATGAAGCACTTATTTGCTTGATTGTTTAAATTTTCTCTTCTAAATGCCTCATTTTTTTCTTTTGTGGCAATTGAATCTTTACTTTAAAATTTTATTTTCATTGCATATCACGTCTTTAGCAATAAAATAGACTGGCTTTGTGAACAGTCTCTGCCATTGCCAATAAACATTGAGTGCAGATAGAGTTTAAAACTCTTAACTCTTTACAGTTAAAAACGTACTAAATATTCAAATCATGTAGCGATTAACTTTTAAGTTTATTTCTATTCTTAATCCTGCAACATTTGTATTTGTCAGTGTCATTGAATCTCTTCAATTGAGTGTAGACGCCATTTTGAAGTCCCTTTGTTGGTTTACTTTCAAATAATTACCCAAATATAAATAAATGTCAACTCATTTCAAATAAAATCTCATAAGAGTCCCCGAACCCAAGTTTTTCAATTCGCTAAAGAGCAATGAAAGCGTGAAATTTTTTAATTACCAAGTGACAGAAAACAGAAACAATACAAGCATTTTTATAAGACGTAGGTACTCGCATATTTCTCTTGGAATAATAATAATTGCTTTATGAATCGTACGTATCTTGTTTCATCTTCTTTGCTGTTGCTGTTGCTGCTTAATCTCTGCCTTGCCTCTATTCAAATATTTAACTTGTACCCCATCTTTCATTTGCTTGGGGTAAATTATGTTACTTTCGTGGGTAAATACAAGAGAAGCCTCCAAATTAAAACAACTCTGTCAACACCCGCTGACTTGCTTAATACGTTTAATCTCTTGCTTTATTGCGTCTACAATCTGACGGGAACTTTTTCCTTTTTCTTTTTTGTTTTATTTGCTGTGGCAAGGAGGTTCCTTTATAAATGGGAAAAAGGACTTAAATGAGGCAAAAAAAAAAAAAAAAAATCACAGCGCTTAGGAAAATATGAAATATGAGAAAGATCCGGTATTAGCCTTTTTTCCTATGGCAACTAAATAACGGCCCACATAAATACCTGACAGTCTTAAATATAAACCTTTGTTCGTGATTTCATCCTTTTTGTGTTTTCCTGCGAAGGTAAATTTGACCCCTTGAGAGAAATGCTAGCTTTATTAAGTAATTATAAACGTAGAATAATAAATCGGTTTTTCGTTTTCCCATTTTTTAATTTACTGGCGAAAAACAGCCTTGAATGTTGATGAAAATAAATATTTAAGAAAAATCCCTTAAAGATCTGCTGGTTACGACAAACAAAGGTCTGTGTTTTTATTTTTTTATTTCTGAACTGAAGTAGGCTTTCTTAAGTGACACGCTTTCCTCTTTCTCTAATCGAAAATCGACCACTTAAGCAATCCCATTATAATTTAGCAATTCTCCGGCGTGGGCAGGAATATAATATCCATGTTGCAGAATGTATACTGAGTCTTGAGTCTTGAAATATTTAATCAAATGAAGTTTTTGTGACTCGCTTGTGCGGCTTCTCGGAAACAAAATAGAAAAAAAAAGAAATGGCTAGGAACGATGAATGAGGAAATCCATTAATCAGGATTTGGCAACGATATGTTTTTCACATTAGGAGACCGAAAGGACGCACAGACGTTATGTTTTCTGTGTGAACATAAAATAATTACAAGATTAAAAGTAAGTCAAGACAATTTGCATGAATTGCTTAAATCAGTACACAAATCAATGGAGAAGAATATTGAAACATTTTGGGTTATTAGTTTCAATTAAAATTGTGAGTTTGGTTCGAAGCCCAAGTACATGTGCTTAACTTCTCACGAAATTAGAAACTGCTACGGAAAATTTGCGAGGACTGGCAGTTTTCCCACAGGCCCTAGTTTTCATATTTGAAGTGAACTATCAATTTAAAATGATTCAATTTACGCAAACGAGTGATTGAGTTTCCGCATGAGTTCAAATATCATATTTATGCACTTCTTTTGTTGTCGAGTTTTTGTTATTTGAATTGTGTGATGACATTGGTTTAGTGGTTAAAGAGAAGTTGGTTAAAGTGTGAATCGAACCACAGCAGAAATGTTTAAAATGTTAAAGAGGATATGCTCTCTCCCTAAAAATTGTAAAAGAGACCAGCAAAGTCAATTGCTCTTTGCAATACAGTTTTCAATTTAAGCAATTTTAAAAGTAAATCAAAATGATATGCCGCAAGGCTGGGTTCTTGTACCAAAATTGTTTCAACATCATCATTCGATGTTTTTCTTCCAGTTTATTGCTTCTGCGCTGCGTGTATGAGAAATGCGTTGAACAAGTTCATCAACTCAGCATTGTCAAGGAATTTGATACCGTTTTTATTAGAGGATATTTCGGAGGAATTTTTTTTAACTTTGCTGATATTAAGCGACTTTGAAAAACTTTCTTTTTTTAATGAGACTTTATACCAGTATAATTTCATATTAGAGGGTGATTTGAATGTAAGAACTGACACGAAAAGAGGTGTAAATGTGTATGCAGGTTAGAAATGGGAATGTTGTTCCCACAGTCAGAACTTCAAAGGATATTTGTTGTGATTAGAACTCAAATGCGTTTATTGAGTTTTAAAAAGAGATTGGAGCGTTTATTTTGAATAAAAGTGGTTGTGGAGACATATCTAGGGCGTTGACATTATGAACAGCAGAGGATCTGTTACTACTCTTGTTGTATTGATACTATATGAGACTTTCGAATTGGTTCTAAGACTTTCTCCGACCACAATTTTTTCATTGTTAGTCTAACTACAAAAGAAGTTACAATGATCAATGTTGAACCATGAAACTTCTACCAAACCATAAGTAGTTCGATGAAAGAAAAACTACATACGCACGCTATCTATATCAGGTCATACGGCACAAAATTGCTTTTACCTACGTAGGCGACGATTTTTGTCTCCAAATTAAAGAATACAGCGCATAAGTGAAAATTAATCGGAGTATCCTCAATTTTGTACCAAAGAAACAATGGCTTTCTTTCACGCTATTAGAGAATCGTACTGAAACCTTAAAAAGTATTTCTGAAAAAGCTGCCTGAGAACATTGCCTTGCAAGTTCATCGGCGATCTCATTTCCAGTTATGCCATGATGGCCTGGAACCCAAACGAGACTCAAAGAATTAAGTCTTCCGCATTCAGAGAGCTCTTGCATTTCTGAATCACTTTCAAGGGTTGAGAAAGGCCTTAAGCACTGCTTGGCTGTTCGTATCGTAGCCTCCGCTTGGAAGATTCTAGAGTGGACCAGTACTGAACTGTAGGAAAGTTGGTTGTGTATTTTTGACATTTTGGGATCATCGTGTCGGACGGCATATCCATTAGACGTGAGTCAAAAGAAATGCTGATTGCGAGGTCTTCAAAACTCTAGTACGAATTGTGTCAAAGACGACTCTTTAAACGAAAAATGGTTCTGAGAGTACACCATGATGTGGAAAACAAGGGGAGGAATATAAATATATCGAGAGCAGTACCCTGTGTGCTAGGTAAGACCTCAGAACAGCCAAGACAAATTAATCTTTGAAGTTTGGCGAGCGAGACAGTAACGTTTTTACGCAAGAGCATATACCACCAAACAACTGACGCATTGGAGACGATTAATCTTTTCATAGACGTATAGATCCAAAGGCTGCTTTTCGGTGACAGAGCTAATTTTCAAAGTCTTGTGAAGACGACAACCTCGGTTTTAAGAGAATTGACGGAGAGACCGTTTCTAACAAACCAGCTGTCAATTAGATTTAACGCCGCCTGAGCTCAGGAACAGACTGCTTCTGCTTGGAGGCTGGACCCAACCGAGAGCACGCCAACGTCGGGTCGTCTGCAAATATGTTTATGGGCGTGTACGTAAGATCAATTGAGTATTACAAGTAGAGTCGATCAGAATGTATCACAAAAGAGGAGATAGAACGCCACTTTATGGACAGTCCTTAGCATTCATTACTGCTAACAAGAGTGAGTTTCAAGGGATGAAAATCTCAACCTCCTTGTCTTTCCAACGTTTAAAGCAGGCAGGAGGTAAGGCTGATGGGTCTAAAGCTCTTGGCGAGTGAATAGTCTTGCTTATCAATTTTTAGTATGAAAGTGACGGAGTTGGACGCTAGAGCTAAACTGCCAGTGGAAATATTTTTCAAAGTAAGTAGCAAAAGGTTTATACCTTCCTGCAACATAGCTGGATAAACACCGTCAGTGCCAGGTGACTTGAAACTGTCAAAAGATGTCACGTCATATTTGATGGCCTCGTCAGTAACGAGTAACAACAACATGTACCACCAACAACGTCGAGTGGATTAATCGGATTCATCTGATCTTAGGGAAATAGATTGTTGTGTACTGGTTTCTTGGAAAGACAGGTTTCCAGTATAAGACAGATTGTCTCCGTTTTAGACACGGTATAGGAACCGTCTGGTTTCATGAGTGCTTCTAGTTTGGTTACTAGTCGAATAGTTCCACAGGGTGTTTCAATACTGCCACAGAATTCTTTGTAAGAGGCATACTTTGATTTTCGAATTAACCTTTTTAAATCTTTTTACTTAGATTGGTACAGATTCCAGTCGTCTTCTGATCTTGAAAGACCTATTTAGAAGACTTCAGGTTTCCCTGCGAAGTTTTTGTAGTCCATTGTTCCACCACGGAACCATAGATCTACTAGGCAATGGTCTAGCTGGATATGACAGCTCAAAGCTTCTTATACGGGCACTATTTGCTTCTAGAACTGCATCTTCCACTGTATGTGTTGTTGAAATCTTAGGTAGATAACCAACCTTACAGCGATATTATTCTAAACACAAAAAGTCATATTTTCTCAAATTCATCTTAATTCCAATTTTCCAATTTTTCCAAAGTTCGATTTCGATTTTTGTGATGTTGAACATTATTGCTCAGTATTTGATTAAAACATCCACAGCCCAATGTGACACCCCACAGTCGATGTCAATAGCATCATACCTGGCAATGGATAAATAATCAAAACAAATTGGATGATCTTTCATCTTTTTATCCGAAAACGTTTCTGGGGCTGATTGATATTTGAATTTATTTTTGTGTGTTTGTCTAAATTGGCATCAAAAATTTGCAGAAGAGCAAGCAAAATTTAACAATACTACATTTTATTTCATATTTTATTTAACATCGCGTGTAATATAAATTTCTAAGAAAAACAAAAAACACAAAAAATCGCCGAAGCCTTATGAATATTTCATTGCGTTCTGTTGCCATTTAGAGGGTATAACATTTGATGAAATTCCAATCTAAATACACATAACAAAGGATCTAACAAACAAAAGAAAGCGAACGGAATATGAATTAATAATCGAACACAAAGTGTGCATTTCCATCCTTGTTTGCTTGGGGGTGGTAAGCGGCTGCGTGTTGGTGTGTCAGTGTGTCCTCATGCCCCGATTCTTGGAATTGTTTGTCGAACGATGTTCTTAGAATAATTTGCAATAATGGGTCGTTTTTGTATTAGTGGCTGTGGTTTTGTTTTAATATCCCTACAGGACTTAGGAAACAACAATTTGGTGAGCAAAATCATAAGCCAAATTGTTATGAGCGAGGTCGTGGTCCCCCAATGGGCTTCCTCACAATACACGGGTTCACTGAAAACCTTCCAGCCTTTAAATACTGTCGGAATGTATTGCTCTTATTTTTTTGTAGGAGTTGGTGGCAGCTTTTCTTTAATTGTGTGCTAAAAGGGACTGGGCAGGATGGTGTTGTCGCGCATTCTAGTTCACTAGGGTGGGAGAAGCAATTACATTTGTAATAATAAAAGAAATCGCAGTAAAATAAAAAAAAGTAAAAACAAATTCGAACCGAAAGGACTGAATATTGCCTAGTTTCAGAACGATATTGCTTTTTAAATGGCTGTTCACTGATGGGTTTTATGTTTAATGAAAAAATCCGCACCACTAGTGCAACTATATCCAACGATGTGTTATGCTACTTCAAAGAAATGCTAGTTTCTCTTTTGATACACATATGTTGTTTATACAGAGGAAGGTTATGGCCGATTTCCATGAATGAAGTTCACGAATGGTTTTCCTCAATACAAAATGATGTTTATTCGACACTTCAAAGGTTGCATTACTGTGTGTTCAGCAGTGTTTTCGTAAAAATGTTGTAGCATAATACATTTAGAGTGGTGACAACTCTCTTTGAGAATATTGCTCGTTTAATGAATGACTTGCATATGCCAAAAAATGCATCAAATGCTATCTCCTTCTGTTTAAGATTAGACTTTTCAAAAATAAAATAAAGAACTTTGAAACAGGGTGCTGTGGGTACATTTGGTGTTGTTATCAAAAAACATCGAAAATATTAATTATTTGACAACAATGCCTGTTGAAAAATATAATTAAGAAAGCTCGCTGGAAAAAATTTACAAACAGCTATATACTATAATACTTGTAAACAGCTAGAATCCTTTACTTCATTTCATAACTTACTTACTTACTCAGGTGGGCATTACAGTTCGGGGTGAACCTAGGCCTCAACCAACATCCTTCCATAACGACTTCGATTTCGGGCGAGCTCTCTCCAGTTTCGCACTCCAAGTCGGTTAAGGTCTTCATCCACTTGATTGCGCCACCTAAGACGAGGTCTTCCCCTTCTGCGATGTGCTTTCGAACACCCGACGAGCCGGAGCGTTTGGGTCCATCCGCTCTACATGGCCCAACCATCGTAGCCTCGCGATGCGTACTCTTCTGGCTGTGCCCATGTCACGGTACAGCTTATACAGCTCGTTGTTGTATCTTCTTCTCCACACATTGTCTTCGCATACGGGACCAAAGATCATTCGGAGAATTTTTCTTTCGAAACGACCAAGGGTTTCCTCATCCGCTTTCGATAAGGTCCATGCTTCCGCGCCGTAAAGCTGGACTGGGATGATTAAGGTCTTATACAAGAGCAGCGTTTTATTATCACAATGATCCAATCCGGATCAGATCTTGATAATAAAACAGCTTTGGATCATCATATTTCCAGTTGGAAGTTGTGAGAGACTCGTTCTTTCAACTGACTTTTCAAAAGAGTTGCAGAGTTGCCCTACGAACTTTTTTTTCAATGGTTAATTTTTTTAATTTAATTTTTTTGACGACATCAATCATCGAGTAAACGTTGGGTGGATGAAGTGGCGAGAAAACTCCGCTATCTTCTGTGATCGAAAAATGCCCCCTAAGCTGAAGGGAAGACTCTACACAGCAGTTGTCCGTCCAGCTCTGACATACGGTTCACAATGTTGGACAATGTACAAAAAGTATGAGAGCAAATTGACGGCAGCCGAAATGAAGATGCTTCGGATGACAGCAGGAGTAACAAAGCTTGATCGAATTAGAAGTACTAAGATTCGTGGAAGCCTTCATGTCAAAAGTACCATCTTGGACAAAATTCAGCACGACCGGCTCAGTTGGTATTGTCATGTTCAAAGGAGAGATCCGCAGAACCCCGTCAAAAAGGCAATATCGTACAACGTTTCAACAAATTCGCGACGAAAAAGAAAAGGGCAAAAACAGCAGCATTTGGTTGGCCTCAGACATGGAACAATCCAAAACCGGGAGGCTTGCCGACGATTTCTGAGGTCGACGCGGCGTACCCCACAGGCGGATCACTAGTGTGAAGCAGAAAAGTGGGAGAGTTGTGATCGCTTCAAGATCGCTACTCGTAACGCCAAAAATGGAAAAGAAGAAGAAGAAGGTTAATTTTTCTAAGGGAAATATGATGATACTCATGCACTTTGTCAAATATATATTTTTTTGCACTTATTCTTATTAATTTGAGGAATATATGTTTTGTTTTGTAAAACTTTCTGACTATGTCATGTATTATACAAAAATGAATAAATGTGAAGTTTCTCGCTATCTATCTAAAATTTATTTCATTTCACACAGAAAAAAATGTTCATGTGGCAATACTGTGGTAATTGGAAATATTGGAAATGATACCAACGTTTTCAATGGAAAGTCTCCTCTTGTGTGAAATAGAAAAACTAATTTTCAGATCACAAAAATAGATCCAACTAAAAAGCAGGATTTCGCTTTGTTGTTGTAACGCTAATAAACCCATGATCTGATCCGGATCAGATCAATAATAAAATGCGGCTAAGGTTACCTTGGTTTTTCTGGAGAGGGTTTTGTTTCTCAATTGCAACGGTTGGCAAGAGTTATTCTCCGTTTGATTTCCGCACTGATGTTGTTGTCCGTGTATACAGCGGCTCCTAGGTAGACGAAGTCCTGTACTACCTCGAAGCTATGTCTGTCTATTGTGACGTTTTGTCCAATTCGTAGATGTTCTGCGTCCCTGTTTGATGACAGCATATACTTCGTTTTGCCCTCGTTAACCATCAAACCCATTTTTGCCACTTCTGTTTCAATACTCGCAAAAGCACCTATGACATCACGCTTTTTTCTTCCCATTACATCAACATCGTCTGGGTTAGCGAGTAAGTGTACGGACTTTTGAAAGATTATGCCTCTAGTGTTGACGTTTGAGTTTTATATAATCTTTTCAGGTATGATGTTTGACAAATCGCATGGCAGATTGTCGCTCTGCCAAAGCCTTTTTCGACATCAAAGGTCTTGGTGAGTTCTTTACCGACCTTTACAGAGCAGCGTGAATTCTCCAAAGTCATCCTGCATAGTCGTACGATTTTTGCAGGGATGCCGAAACTAGACATGGCTCTGTACAGCTCGTCTCTGTAAATACTGTCATACACGGCCTTGAAATCGATAAAGAGATGGTGAATATCGATATTATGTCCTCGGGTATTTTCCAAGATCAGCCGTAATGTGAAAATTTGGTCTATTGTGGACTTCTCTGGTCTAAAACCACATTGATAAGGACCTATCAAGTTGTTGACGTGGGGTTTCAGACGTTTACAGTAGACAAGATCTTATAAGTGACGTTAAGGAGGCTTATCCCTCTATAATTGGCGCAATTGTGAGGGTCTCCTTTCTTTAGGATCGGGCACACGATACTGAGGTTCCATTCATCGGGCATGCTTTCTTCCGACAAAAATTAAATTAAAATACACCCCACGCCAACCACAAATCGCCGAGGGCCGAGCACACAATTTTCCACGCAGACCGATACCAGACTTATCTAATAAAATAAAGAAATATTTTTCGGAAGGCATTTTAGCTTTAGGGAACAAAATTCAATAGAACGCACTATGTGTCTTTGTTGTTAATTTTTACAAAGAGGTCTTCACGGAATCTCTACAAGAAAAAAGAAAATCCACAAGCAATTGTCAGACCCTGATGTGCGCCTTACGCCATGTCAAACCTTTTCCTACAACACAAAATTCGGTTTTTATATGACAAAATATTTGTGCGCTGTGCTGGTAAGGACCTCCCCTTCTTAGATGAGTAGGTATGTAAGGTAAAATAGAATATTTCTAATGAAATGAGTCTAAATGTTTAATTCGATTTGACAATTAAGTAATCGAAATTTATAAAAATATAATTCTAATTAAAGGTGTTCATACAAAAACGAACTCTTTCCAATATTTAGTCAACGTCAAACAAGTTGTGAAGAAAAGAAAAATAAATTCTTACTTATTTCCCTTCTCATAAAATTTCAAACTTTTGTCAAAACTGTCAATATTACGTCCTTGTCTGCTTTCACTTTCTCAAGATATCATTTCTCTCAATCCTTAGCCATCAATCAACCGACAAAATACGCTTTGACACTCGTTTAGTACTAAATTTTGCACTGAAAACCATTCAATTATTATTTCTAACGCTTCTCGATCCTAACGAACCGAATCCTAGCCAAAGAAAGGAAAACTTTTTTCTTCAAAAGTATACAAAACCGATAAAATTCACGAGCATGTTCAAATACATTTTAACATCGTGGAAGTGTGCGGAGTTCTTTCCCTTTATGATTTATGATGCAGATTTTTGTAAGAAAACTTTAAAGAAAAACCACGCCCCCCTCATAACTCAACTTTCGTTTCGTGTGCTTTTAGTGACATAAATTCTACATCATTTTGTATCAAAATGTCAAACTTTTCGACTTCGTGAAATAGATGGGCTTGCTATGCTGCATTGGTAAGTTGAATGGGTTAGGAATTGATACATATCCCAAGTCATATATGATATCAAACTTTCGATTGTTTGTTAAATATTTATATGTGTGTAATGTGTATGTTCGCTGCTGGGGAAAAAGTTCCTGCGAGAACAATTTTCTAAGTTTCCAAATGCTTTTGGTTGAAGTATCCAGAGAGCTAAAAATTTGTTCTTCTTGCGAAATCAAGATGCTTTTCATTTTGAAGTAACAGGGTGTTATTTTCTGAGGGAAAAAAAAACACAAAATGTTCGCCTTCTTCTTGAATGTCTTTCTGCTTGCTTTCCAGCCATTTTAGGTAGTTGTTTTGTTCAGAGGGATGGAAGTGTGTCAAAAAACCCATAAGGACGAACAGAAAAGTGCAACATGAAGCCGAGGATTTAAAATCTTTTAAAAAGTTGAAAATTTTTCTCAATTGTGACATTTTTGCTCTCTTTATATCGATTGCGTCAAAACGAACTACAACGGATAGGCCATTTTAAAATTCTGAAAAACTGAACTCCGGTGACATCCTCAAAAGACGTTTAAAGTTTTGCTAATGGAGATAACTTTTTGTTAAACTGTCGCCGAAGACTTTAACAACCATCGTGCCACAGTCGCATGATTTTTGGATGTCGAAAAAGCATTTGACGGTATTTGGATTGAAGCACTCAACCATAAACTAAATCTTCTAAGTTTTTCAGCTCCATTGATAAAAATATTTTTTTCTATTCTCTCCCACAGGAACTTTTTCGTTCAAATTGGAAGCGTAAAGTCCGCCATCAAAAACATCAGAGCAGGAGTCACTCAGGGATCAAAACTTTGACCATTCCTCTTCAACATCATGACGTCGGACCAACATACCCCAAGGGAGTGCGAAAATCTACTTTACGCCGATGACTTTCTGACATGTAGCGAATCTATATCGCCAACCATAACTGCTCGGAGAGTGGAAACTCACATCCACAAACTATATTCTTTTTATAGTAAACGGATCAACTCAGCTAAGTCAGAGCTCGTCTACTTCAGAAGGCCCAGAGGAAGAGGCCGTTGTACTGCTGGTAACTGCAGAGCCACATCCATTACTCTACCTGATGGAACCAGACTGGCTGCCCAAAGAAAAAAGAAATATCTAGGCATCAGTTTCAATAATTTGCTTAGATTCGACTCGCACTCAAGCACTGTACTTAAGAAGGCCAACTTCGCCTTCCACCGACTGTACCCTTTGCTGAGGAGAAGTGGTACCCGTGGTGTGATGGATAGCATGTCCCCCTGTTAATCCAGAGGTTCGAGTTCGAATCCCAACCGATGCAAAAATGTTTTTTCCACGGGTATCGCCTTTAGCGAGGAATTGGCAAGTCCTCCGTTAGTATTCATTGCCATGAAAAGCGTTTTCTCGGTTAGCCGTTCGGCACCGGCAGAAAATTGTAGGTCCCTTAAATTCCCTCACATGGCATGGTTGTGAGAAATGCGCTATGCCCAGTGGCTCCTCGCTCTGTTGCACCACCCTATTCATTTTTTTTTTTTTTTTATTTTATTTGAGGAGAAGGACAGGACTAAGTCAGCCAGCAAAACTACTGATGTACAAGCAGCTTTTGAGACCCGTCATCAACTACGGAAGCCCAGTTTGGTTAACCATCTCGAAGACCGCGATGAGACTCTGCACCGGCCTCAATTTCAACCACCAGCGTCAGAAACATTACAGTAACCAGCATCTGTACGAGACAGCCAAGATGACGCCCTTGAACCAATGCGTCTTATCGACTGTATTGAAAACGGCTGCAAAAATCAACAACCACCCTAATCCTCTGGTGTGAAGGATGACCACTGAAGACCGACACCCTGAGCCAAAATACCTAACATGACGAACACTTTGGACGAAGAAGTAATGCCAGCCAAAACGTAGCCACCAACTTCTACGCTGACCCTGGGTCAGCATACTTCCATGGCTGATGCCAGCCCCCACAGCCTTAAAGGGGAAAACCAGCGATAACCGGGATGGAACATCCCGAGATCACTCAACTCAGCCGAATTATAATCAAGAACTCTCTATCTTTTTAGCTATATAATATTAAGTTATTATTTTTATTCTAGACAATGTACATGGTCAGGCCCCCTATGTGCCAACATTCCTACATCATTTTCTTAATTTTTAAATTACCTAGTATAAGTATCAGTTGTATGTATATATCGTTCAATAAACATAAACTTCTAGCCTGTGTCCGTCCGTGACCCGAAGTTCTCTAGAAACACAGCGGAGGTGTTTATATGTGATAACTGGTTCTAATTTCACCACATCGAATACAACATAACCTTTTGAGGCGTTTTCATCAGCTAGCCCGTATTTACTACGAAATGAGTGTACACGTGTACAGTGTACACACCACCATCCATCAGCACTTATCTTATCATCAAAAGACTCGTTCCGAAATCCACTATCACTATAAAGTGACTATGAAATTTTGATGATTTTAAAAAGACGCTTTGCTCAATTCGATTTTGCTTCTAATTGGAAAAAATCTCAACTTGGTAAAGAGAGATCCAAACTCAGGTGCAGTTGAAGTGGTTTTTCATTTGATTTCATATTTCCGTTGAAGTAAGCTTAAGATGTCGTCATTTCTCTGGTTCTTAAAAAATCTATCAATTTGTTTTAAGCCACTGATTGAATTGCTTACATGAAACGGGGAAAGCATCAGAAGCTTCCCAAACAACTTTTGAAACGACAGTTGATATGCTACTTTCTTCCAACAAATCTACAAACGTATTGGCCTTTTAAATTTACATTTGCCTTTCACTGTTTTATATTTTTAAATACCCTGTAAACTTCGAAGTGTAAATACTAAACGTAACATCTCTTGTATCTCCATAACGAGTCCTTGTTTTGCTTTTGAAACCAATGTAAATATGAGTGAAGAGAAAACTCCTGCCGCATGTTGTCTGTCAATGTCGGAATTATTGTAGTAATTTTGTGGTATGTTTTGAAAATTTACAAAACTATGTATGCAATGATTTATCTTACAAATACTGCAGACTAACAAACAACAAAGTTTGTTTCGGTTTTTATTACAGGCAAAGTTTGAATAGATTTTTGTTTGTCTCATTTATGGAGACGGTAAATAAAAGTTTTGCTTCCTTTGACTGAAGGAAGCCCTTGCGGCTTCTGGGATACGTTTGTATTAATTCAGAGTAATGCGTTTGATTACTGTTATTCAAATAACATATTGTGATTTTCCGGAAGATTCAATGAAGATTGAAAACTATTTTGAGCTTTTGATTAGATAAGAAATCGATACTTTTTAGGTAATTACAAATAGTTTTGTTTGTTTTGTTTTGAAAGAGAGAAATAAGAATGGAACACTGATGATGCGTGGTGCCTTTTTGGTTAGTTAGTTCATTTCAGTAACATGAAAATGAACTGGGTTTGTTTCAGTAATCCACAAAGTGGAATGGAAACGAATAAAGCCTCATTAAAAGTATAAGATAGATATACAAACAAAAGAATCCTTGCCGTTGCTGAATTTTTTTTTTTCTATAATTAACGCGCACTTCAAGGACCTATGACTACCCTTATAATCTTATAGAACACAGTACGAGCATTTAGGAAAGTAGGAGAGGGATTAATAGGAGACACCGATGCACGTTGCTTTTGAACTTTTATGAATCGTAATGCAGGGAAACACAGAGCCAGGTAAAGCATTCCACATTCGGGTGGTGCGACTAAAAAATGAATCTCTATACTTGACTGTACGCCCGAAGTTGGGCTCAAGGCAAAACAGATGAGCATTCCTAGCGAGGCGGGTGTTGCGGCTAAATTGTTTCCGGGGAGGAATGCAACTGGATATTTCACTAGAGCACTGTTTGTGAAAAAAGCGATTAAAGAGTGTGAGACAGGTAACATTTCGACGATGTTCAAGAGAATCAATCGATTCTACGATTGAACTATCACCTATCAATTTTAACGTTCTATATTGTACCCTATCAAGTAGGCGCAGAGATGTTTGAGGAGCACCTGACCAGATGTGGGAGTTATACTCCAGTTTTGGGCGGATGAAGGCCTTATTAATTGTGGCCAGACCAGAGGGGATGAAGAACTTCCTGCATCGTCTCAAGAAACCTAAGCATTTAGCAGCGTTTTTGGCGACTTCAAATATGTGGTCATTCCAACGAAGATCATCGTTTACACACATACCAAGTACTGACAGCTTTTCGGTTTCTTCGATGCAGGTTCCTTTCATGGATAGTGGCAATGGGGGAATGTTAAGCTTCAAGATAAGAGACAGTATTGAGATTTCGAAGCATTGAATGCTACTCGGTTTTTATGACTCCATGTAAAAATGCTGTCAAGGTCAGAATTCAATGAGCTTATCATACTCAACCGTTCCAGTTCCAAATCCGAAGAGCAAAGACGTGAATTTGGAAACGAATATGAAAAGCTGAGGGTCGAGTCGTCAGTTAAACAGTTAAGCGGATTACAAGTTTCAGGCAAGAGATCATTTATGAAAATGAGGAAGAGAGTCGGAGACAAAATGGAGCCCTGGGGCACAAGAGCATTATTTATGAAGTGGGTATCAGACTTGAAGCCATCCAATACAACTTGTATTGAACGGTCGGAAAGGTAATTTCTAATCCAACGAAGAAGAGACTCATCGATACCAAAAGCACGCATTTTCGATAACAGAGCCTGATGCCAAACTCTATCAAATGCTTTAGAAATATCAAGCGCAATAATCTTACTTTCTCCAAAAAAATGTAAAGATTGGTTTCACTTTTCGGTGAGGTAAGCCATCAAATCTTTGCTACGAAAGCCGTACTGATGGTCATTAAGAACTTTTTGTTCTTCAAAATATTTCATATGTTTATCAACGTTTCCATGACCTTGGAAAGACGGGACGTTAGTGCAATTTGACGGTAATTGGAAGGGGAGGAAGATTCACCTTTTTTAGGGAGGCTGGACAAATGCAGTTTTCCATCTGCTCGGAAAAATCCCAGCAGAATAGAAAAGATGGAAAAGTTTACGCAGTGGTTTTGCCAGCGTAGAAGAACACCTCTTCAGAATAACGGCGAGGATACCATCTGGACCAGCGGATTTATGTTTATTGAGATCTTTAAGGACTCTCGCTACCGAGCGAGATCGAAAAAATATCTGCTTCATCAAAGAATTTGCAGACTTGAGCTCAGGTGGAGCCAATATGCTATGAGGAAGTGTCGAGTTAGCAGCAAATTGAGCTGCCAGCAAATTGGCTTTGTCGATGGAGCTGACATACGGAGAGTCATTGAAGACGAGCGTTGGGACCGATGACGTGGTCGAGTTCTTAACGTTCTTAACAAAAGACCAAAAGTTTTTGCTTTTTTTTTTGGTCATGTAAGAACTTAGCCTTTTGTATTTGAGCATCACAGATATTTCTGGCCCGTTTGAACAAATTTCGGTTTTCTGCAATAGGTTGTCTTTAAATTTTCGAAAATAACTTTCTCGATCCCTAATCGCCTCTTTACAGCTTGAATCAAACCACGAATTCTCTTTGGGGATGATACTTTTTGTTCTGTGAGGAACAAAATTTCTCATGCCGTTTAGAATTACGTTAGATATCATATCAGCTGTTGCATCAACATTTCCGTCGAGAAAGCACAGTGACCAATTAAAATTTGGAAAGAAATTATTCAGGCCGTCCCAATTGGCTTTCTCATATTGCCACACAGTTCTTTTAGGGACTTTATCTTTTTTTACCGTGGTGGAAAGCGAAAAATCTACCGATATGACACATTGGTTCGATTTGCCTAAAGGAGATGATACTACAACCCTATATATTTCGGGATGAGAAGTGAGAAATAGGTCAAGAGTGTTGGCCGCATGGCCTACAATTTTTGGAACCCGAGTGGGCTCTTCAACAAGTTGAGTTAATTGGTTAAACTCAGCAGTGAAAGTGAAGTGTGAATAAACAAAAACAAAATTGCTCCCTTACATTGAATTCTGTTGAGAAAAACTAAACGTAAATTTATAGGGTTTCTGATAAGTGAAAATGTAAACAAATTTAACGGAACCAATTCAAGTCCTTTTCGAGTCCTTTTCACTTCATTAACAAAAGACCGATGCAGTGGTGGTGTTGATCAGTGCATCATCAGCTAATCCCTATCCCACACAATGGAGGCGCAACTGTTATTCTTAATTAACAATCCAATTATGCTCACTCTAATTCCGCTAGTTTTCTTTCAGCGTCCCAGTAACGAGTTTCTTCTGTACGCCGCTCTTGAGATCACAAGTGAAATGACAGTCTCATTATTTGCATCTACTGCAAAATAAAAAAGAAAAAGTTGCTATCATGGTAGCGCAATAGACCAGTAATTTGTCTGAGTTATCCAATTAAGTATTAGACTCTTTAGAAAAAAAAACTTCTTTACCAATCAACAACATACAAACCTTGCATTGCTTTTTAGGTCAGTCAAAAAATCCGTTGTGATATCAAAGTAAATTTTTAACTTAATACCCTCAATTATTGAGGGTTGCTATTACACTGAAACCTAGTACAAGGAGTTTGTATATGACATTGAAGTTTATCGAGGGTTTTAAGGGAAAAAATGTAGAATAATTTATTTGATAAAATAAGAAATTTAAAGATGTTCAAAACTGTTGAAAAGCCCATAACGCAATGTCTTCAATGCTTCGGTTAAATTGTTGCTGCTGGAATGCTCCTTGCAACTTTAAATCTTTCTTCACCGAAGCTTGCACCAGAGTGAACAATAAAAACACATTTTCTTGCATTCGAGTGTTGATCTGATCGGCAGCATAGTGCTTCTTCTCAATCAACTCCGTTCCCACAGTAGTTATGCCTTCAATGCGAGATTTGTTCGCATTAAGTTCAAGCTCAAAGTTTTGCTGCTTCTGCATCTTTTCGTTTAAAATTGTTGGATCCAAGTAGCTGTCGTCAGTAGCGAATTTAAGCTTCGCACTGATCCATCCTTTGGTTTCATCGCAATCTCTTTCGAACTGCTGGTAGCGGTTTGAGTCATCTAGCAAATGCCTACGCCTCGAAGATTTTTCTTGCAGAGCCAATCTACGATTGAGAAGCATTTGGCGTCTCTGAGCAGCATCATCAGCAGCATAGTGCTGTCCGTCAATTAGTTTGGTTGCAAAGATACATATCTAAAGCTTTAATTTCTTCCTCTTGAGCAGCAAAGCTTTTTTCAAAATCTTCATGCTTTTGACGAGAGCCTCCACAGAATCAAGCGAATCTCCAAGATCTTCGTTTGCCAAGAAAGCTTCTTTTCTGGCCATCGATGTGTCAGCTTGTCCAATGTCACAATAGAACAGCTGCAAGTGCATGCACTGCTCATAGAGAGTACGTCGGTCTTCCCAAAGTGACAACAATGAAATCTTGTCATTCTTCAGAGCTGCTAGCTTCTCTTGAATTTCAGCGGCAGCGTAGAGTGCCCGGTCCAGTAATTTTTGTCCAGACTCAGTGGTCAATTTGAAACTGTCTTCACGAGCGTCAATTTCTCTCTTATGTTCTTCGTGGCATCCCAGCAACGCTTTGGCTCCAGCGATATCCTTTGCCAACTCATCCGCAGAGAAAATAGCCTTCATTCTATTAATCCATGACACCAAATCACGGAAATCGGCCAGGAAGCGATAAAAGTAATGCGATTCATCCAACTTCTGCTTGCGCTCTCTGCCTTTGGCTGTCAAACTTTGCCAGTAATCGGCGATCTTCGACTGCTTGTCGCGGATTTGTGCACTGTGGTCAGGATGAATCGAACACAGACGTTGAGCTTCTGCGCCAAGAGTTGTCCTCCAAAGCAGCCAAATCGCGTTCTACTGCCTTGTGTTTTCTTTGCAACGTCTGGACGCTAGCCAAATCACGGCCATAGTCATCAGAAGACAAAACCACATCCTTCTCTGCAATCCAAGCAACCGTTTCGTCAGCATCGCGATTGAAACGCTGAATCTCATGCGCTCCAAAAAGTTTCTCCTGTCTTACGATTGGCAGCTGCTTCAGCCTCTGCCATTCCTCATTGAGCTCCTCCTTCATCTTGGTGATGGTGTCTCTCTCTGGATGACCGTCTTGGACCAACTTATCAGCCAACTGACAGCTTACTTCTGTCACACGATTTTCCTTCGAAGCCATAGCCGCCGTAAATTCGTCAAATTGGGACAGCAAGACTTCGTCACGCTCACGTAGCATTTGCACCAACACCAAAGCTTTTTGCAATTTCTTTCCCTTTTTGGCAAGCCGGGTCAACAGCAACTCCCACAAACGATGTAACTCATCCAGACGCCTCCGAATAGTTTCCGATAGGTAATTCTGCTGATTAATCATCTCATGACCAGTGTTGTCTAAAGAATCTTTTGCATTGCTGTGAGCTGAAACTTCAGCCTTCAATTCTTGATGCTTCTGGATCTTAGCCTGCAAGTTTGTCGAGCCGCTACAGTTTTCCTCGCAGGCAGCCCGCAGTTTCTCGTCAATCCAGCTTTCCAGCTTCACGCTTAAAATACCGGAAACGACGTGAATCTTCGAGCTTTTTTTTTCTTTTGACAAGGTTCGACTAAGTTCTCCATACTGTTGTTGCTTTGTCTATGTGTGCTTCTTTGTTCGTTCGATTCTTTTTAAAGATTTTCTTTTTTTGGGTTTCTCTGCAATTTATAAACAAGTTTATTAGATAATTATGAATACACAGGTCTACAAAGAAAAGCAGTGTGGATGCTTACAACTGATTTCTATGTATTTATTTAGGTTTTCTGAAAACTTAAAAAAATACTCAAAAAGTTCTATAACGTCAGGCTACTTTGCTAATCCCAAAATTTTTTGAATTTGAAGTCATAAATAAGCAAGTACATTTTTATTTTGTAATTATTATTATTACTTTTTGTGTCTAAGATGTAGAGACTGGACCAAAAAGTGTTGGCCTTCGAGGGAGCTTAAGGTTGGCGAAAAGAACGCCCTGCATATAACTTTGGGGTCTCGTTGTACTTTTAAAAAATCTCTTTCAATATTATTTTACATTTCTCATATAAAAACAATTCCAACCTGTTTCTAGTAAAAAAAGAAACCATTTAAACCCTCAAAGTCTTCTTAAAATAAGTAAAGGGTTCTGATTCAACACATTTCAATCTGCTTCGGCTTCCCATTTCCTTCCATTTGAACACAAGAATAACCGACAAAAATGCTCTCATGAAATACAATAAAACAAAAAAAGCAAAAAACTCCCACCTTCAAGCGAACCAAAATTAGCTATTCATATCATGCTTGAATTGTAACCTTTATCTTCTTATTAAAACTGATCCGATTTTATGCAAATGTCTATTTCCATGCTCACTGTACGAGTTGAGAGTATATCTGTACAACTGTGCTTTGCATTGTTGCCTATTTTCAAGTTAAACCAATTATGACGTTGACTTTGCTGCCAAACGTTGAATGAAATGCCTTGCATGGATTTTCCTGAGGCCTTACTTAATTGTATTTCTTGGGAGATTACTTTTATTCATGCCCCCGCACAAGCAGAGAAATTCGCTGCTAAGTAAAGCGAAGTAATTTCCCATATAATCCTCTACTCGTCGTTTTTGGTATTGTAAGGATGTGGTGAATGGAGAATGGAGATACCTAGATTTTCGTGCAAATGATTCCTTCCACTTTGAGAGTATTTTTATTTTTGCCAAGCCTTTTTTGTTTGGGTAAGCTCGGGAAAGAGTTGTTCCAATTACTTTTTTTGTTTGTGATCTTCCAACGAAAAACAAACAACTGAAGCACAGGAGGAAGCAGGGTTGTAATTAAAAGAAAGTTTTGCATTGAAAAATTGTTCCCTCAGGTAGATGGGATCATTAAATAGGACCCTGTTTCTCTCAAATGTCGTTATTCCAACAGTTACAGCATCACAAGGACGATTAGTTTCATTTTCAAGACATAAGTTTTTTGTTTTGATGAATGCATAATAAAAGAGAACACATTTACCTGGAATTCTTTGCAAAGTTTCATAAAATACTGTTTCACATAAAAGTCTAATCTTACTACGTACTATTTTTAATTTTGCATCACTTGTTTCATGTTATTCGACTTAATAACCAATTGTTAAGGCTTTCTTTTTCTACTTTAAAGGTTTAAAAAGCGGGTGCTTTTTTGCTAAACAAATACAAAACCTAGTCCTCAAAAGCAAAGAGAAAAAAAAAATTTAAGACCTTTATCTAGTTCCATGTTTCCATGTCAAGTAGTAGAAAAAAATCAAAGGCTAATCTTCCTTTTAGAAATTCTGCAAACTCAACCACTTTCAGCTTCATCCAGCCCAAATAACAGTGAGGATTTAGGGACTTTATTTTGCTCTAATTACTTCTGTCCTTGCGGGACTGTGTAATTTGCTAACTGACCTTTTGAGATAAAATCTTTGGATGGCGTTTTAAGGCTTTTAGTAGATTAGCACAGTCACCGTCTGACTTTAAAAATAGTTAAGAAGAGAAGCGATAGAGGATGAGGTTAATTTATTGCCAAAAAGTGACATAATACGTGCGATGGGGGATTAAACGAAGTGGTGAAAACTGGAAAACTAAAAATGGAACAAAACAGAAAAAAAAGGTAAACAAAGATGTGAGGTGAAACTAATTAAGTTGAAAGCTTCTCAATGAATGAAAAAACGTTTATCCAAGGACTTGTTTTCTCTGTTTGATGAGAGTGCTTTGTCAATTTTAAATACAGAAAAAGAATCCTTTTTAAAAAACTGTCGAAGCAACATTGTGTAGCCTCACTTTGATTTTTTGTTCTTAGCCTTGTACGTCTCTATAAGATCTACTTTTCTATTTTATATTAGTCAGCGGGCCATGTGAAGCTTGCTCTGATATTGAAGTAGGAAAAAATTAAAAATAACACACGTTATAGGAAAGTACAAAACATTAGAGCTTCCAATAGCACTGTCACATTAATTTATTATTCAAATACATAGTTGTCAAAGCGTAGCGTACAGCGAATAATGACGAAAT
This sequence comes from Melanostoma mellinum, assembly GCA_914767635.1. Classification (NCBI taxonomy): domain Eukaryota; kingdom Metazoa; phylum Arthropoda; class Insecta; order Diptera; family Syrphidae; genus Melanostoma; species Melanostoma mellinum. Next base: position 195,464,762 of record OU612058.1, on the reverse strand, counting down.
TGATTTGAAAGTTTTAATATCTAGTACATTTTTTAATCTGTCGTTCATTGATATGGAAGCGCGAATGAGAGAACAGTAGAGGAAAATCTATTTTCCAATGCGAGAAAAAAAGGATCCGAAGAAAATTATGAACGCTGAAGTAAACATCATCTAGTAAATGAAAAAGATTGTGCAAATTACTGAAGAAGTTTTTGCCATAAATGACATTAAAATATTGTAAGTGAGTTTTAAGAAACTCCGTATGGAGTATGACTGGAGCATAGCGTTTTAACACAAAAATTCTTGTGTTAAACGAGAAGGTTTTGAATTCAACGCTTAAACGTCAATACCACAAAATTTTTAATGAATTTCACTTGGTAGCCCGCATGATATTAAGAACCATCTAATTTATTTACTTGTCTTAGCCGACCACTCCACTTATACATTGGTAAAGAATCCTTTGCTCCAGTATTTAACAAGTCATTTAGTCATGCCCAAGTCAGTGAGGTGTAGTGCGTCTCCTATTGGAAAATCTTAATTTTTTTAAAAATAGTGGTGCTGCCATACGACGACCAACGTTTATCCCCGAACGGAAACGTTGGTTCGTTCACTTTAGAGCGTTAAATTTGTGTAAAATTGTAGCATTTGTTTTCGCTAAACTAATGAAATCAGCAATGCGTTTGAGACATTCTTCTGCAGAAAAACGTTTTTTAAAGACTTTTTGTAGATTTTCGAAAAAGTTTTTGGTTACACCTAAAACAAAATCCATTGTATAGAGCTAACTAAGAGCTTGTTATGGGTAATAGTTCTCTAAAGATTAAATTAAGTACTTGTTAAGTGCTAAATAATATTTTTGGGTAACTGTTAAAGAGCTTGTGTGTTGCTTTAGTCTGTTCAATACTATGGAATAAGAAAAGTCAGCAAAAATAAAACAAGTTTCAAAACCCCGCCAAGTAATTTGGTCTAGTTAAAAATTTTGACGATGGCGCGTAGAGTGCTATACAGTGAATTACTTTTCAAAACCTTTTTAGAAGCAAATGTTTTCGCATTTCTTCTATATTTTGCACACCTTTGATAAGATCCTTTGACAAGATGTGGTGCAAATAGTACCTGACCAGGAATCGCAGTCGCTGTTGAATTCATGTCATTTGGATTAGTTGCATCGGGTTCTACTCTTTAACTTATGACAGCGACTTTTGAATTTGGTTCATAGATTCTGTGTTTTGGATTTCCATACCATCATGGAAGACTCTTTCAATAGTTTGGCTTGTTGAAAAGAATTAGCTACATCTGACAGTGGATTTTCTTTTTTCATCAGCCATAGTTAAAGAAATTGGGGCAGTCAACAAATCTGGTGTACTCGCATCTGACACAACTGTTGGTGCAGACTCCTAAAATGTCCACTAGTGCCTACAATGAGCCTGTTACTTCAAATTGTATTTTGGCTCGCAGCAAGAGGTGGTTCCTTTTTTGTTAGTTTATAAATTCTCGTGTATTATCCTGCATAAAATGCATCCAAATGAATTTGAAGTGCAATACGAAGGCAAACTTTCTCCGTGGTGTGTCTTATGTGGAACCAAAGAGAATGCAAATTTGGCAGTAACTCATTGATTGTATTTTTTTTTTTTTTTTTTTATTGATTTTTTTTTTGTTAATCGCTGTTTTCGAACGAAATACCTCTTTTTCTTAAAAATAAACAAAGCGACGCTACGGCCTTCATTTCCCTTTCCGTTGTAGCGCAAAAACAGGAATGTGCACTTTGCACAACTTTTATTTTATTTCTTACAATTTGTTTTTTTTTTTTTTGAAATTGACAAAAATTGTTTGACTTTTCGGATCAGTTAAATTTTATTTAGTCAAATCGAGGTCGAATAATTCGCGACGGAGTTACATATGTACATATATGAGTTTGGCATTACAACTCACGTTATCGCTTTTTCATTTCATTAATTTTACATTTATCATCGTCAATGTTACGTAGTTTGATCTGATAGATGGACAGCCGACTGATATTATATAGGTAATTTGGAGCATGTTTTTAAAGAACAATTCTATTCTATCACTGATGCGGTAATTTGGGATAAGCTTAACTTACAAACTTCGTTTCTAGATTTACCCTCAATAATATGGCTTTAAGCAAAAACTTAGTGTTCCAATATATTTGAACCGGAGTAAATATCGAGTGTTTTTTTAGGAGTTGGGTTTCCGAAAAGGAATAAAACTGACACCTTTTGGTCAAATCGACCAACTCTTATGTCATTTATGTTCAGTTTAGTTTGTTATTTCATCATGAATATTTCAACAGGAACAACGCTTGCAAATCGTGCAAATTTATTTCGAAAATAATGGTTCAGTTCGCGAAGTTTACGACAAGCTCCGTCCATTTTGTGGTCGACATAATCGTCCATCAGTGCAATTAATTCGGTTAACCATGGATCGTTCTACCACAACATTTACTTTATGTGATAATACGCATCCGCAGAGACGTCAAACAGAGCGCACCGAAGAAACAATTGCCGCTGTGGAACAAAGTGTTGAAAAGGACCTAAATGAATCGGTTCGTCACCGTGCACATCAATTGGAGCTCTGTCCATCAACTTTATAGAAGATTTTGCGCAACGATCATGGCTTACGACGTTACAAAATCCAGCTTGTACAAGAATTAAGGCCGCGAGACCATGTAATGCGTCGTGATTTAGGTGTATGGGCCAAAAATGAGATTGATCTCGATCAGGGTTGTTACGGATGTGCAAATTTTGACATCCGCGGATGCGGATGCGGATGCAGATTTTAGGAAACTAATATCCGCGGATGCGGATGCGGATGCGGATCTTAGAATTTGCTAAATATATATCATTTCAAATACATAAATGAATGAAAATTTATCAATTTTAAATTTTTTTTATTTAAAAATAAAAATAAAAATGTATTGTACTTCATTGTGTTACTGAATAAGAAAATGGTTTAGTAATTAAAATTAAAAATAGGTGAATTCAATTTGATAAATAATAATATTGCAGCCTTTTCAGACTCCAATCTGTTTCTTAATGGATCGTAGATTAAACCAGCTCCACTAAACAGCTGTTCGCTGGGAACACTAGCAGGTGGAGGTGACAAATACCTGCGTGCAATTTTGGAGAGTGTTTTAAGATCTGTTTCATTAGTTTTCCACCAATCGAGGGGATTATTATCCAAATCCAGTCTTTTTTTTATTGCGATAAGTAGCTATCTCTCTTCGAAGAAGCGTTTCGGAACTTGCGTTGTCAGATTCTGCTTCACCATTATCTTCACTCGATGAATTTAGCATCATCGCCATATCGCTTTTAAAGCAAGCCTTGTAACACAACCCGTAAGTTCCTGGCTCTGAATCTTTTTTCTGTTTTTTTGATTTTTTTGAATTTGGTGACTTCGTGGGAGAGTCAGAGGTTAAAGGAATGTTTGTCATTTTTAAAATTTCATCTCTTATTCTTTCCTCTGTGACAGGTTTGAAAAATTTATGTTTATAGCGAGGGTCTAAGTATGTTGAAATCGCGTACAAGTTGTTATCTTCCAAAGAAGAAAATTTTGAGGAAAATTGTGTTTTTAGATTTAAGACTGCAAGCCGAATGGGATCAATTGCCGATGGTTTTGATAGGTATTCATCAAGTTTTTTCATAAGCATTTGAAAAATTGGAATCACAGATGATAAAAGTTCCTGTAATACGTTATTGCGTACGTTGGAAAAAATTAAAAAACCGAATAGTTTCTCTTTGCTTTTTAACTGTGTGCAGATAGTAAGTAAAAAAAAACTTTGAATCACATCCGCATAAACTCCGCATAAATTGATGCGGATGCGGATGCGGATGCAGATGTTGAAATCAATGCGAATAATCCGCGATTGCGGATGCGGATGCGAATATCTGCAACACCCCTGATCTCGATGCTGATTTTCATCGCAAAATTTTGTTCAGGAATGAGGCTCATTTTTGGTTGAATGGTTACGTCAACAACCGAGATTGCCGCAGTTGGAGTGAAAAGAATTCACATGAGTACCTTGAGACACAATTACATCCACAAATACAAATGGAGACTCGTATAGAGCCATGATAACCGACTTTTTTGTTCCCGAATTGGATGGCATGAATATGGATGAGATGTGGTTCCAAGATGACACACAGCGCACGTCACAATCGATTTATTGAAAGAAACACTTGATGAGCGCATAATTTCGTTCAATGGACCTGTCAATTGACGCCAAGATCGTGTGATTTGATATCATTGGATTATTTTCTTTGGAGATATGTGAAGTCGCTCATCTACGTAAACAAACCAGAGACGTTAGAGGGCTTTTAAGCCACCATTCGTGGCGTTATTGCCGACATACAGCCTCAAATGCTCAAAAAAGTGATTAAAAAATTGGACCTCTTGACTTGGCTTAGTTCGAACCAGTCGCAGCAGTCCAGCGCCCAAAATTATATTTAAGCACAGATGGCATACATTTATCTTTCCAATAAAGTCAAATTAATGAACATTTAAACGAATTTCTTGCGTCTTATTTAAATTCGAAGCTCCTAAATCCCTTAAAAAAAACATCTCTTAGTAGAAAAATTTATTTCTATGAAAAATTGGCCTTCAACAGAAAAGTCCGAACCTTATCATTTAATAAAATTTTCACTAAAAGTGTATTGCTGTATGTGTTCTACTTAACTTTCCTATCGAGACCAACAAATGAGCCCCTTATTTTAATTTAATTTATTCGGTTGAATACTTTCGAATTTACTTTAAAAAATAACACATGGCACATGGGTGGCCTACTGGTCCAATGACTCCCAATTTCTTTTAGATAACATGGAATTCGTTAGAGAATATGCGTCCGATAATAAAACTGTTCGATTTCTTATTGTTACCCAATCGTAGGGTGGTTGGTTGAGTATTTCAGGTATGTATAATGTATATGCCTGCAAGTTGACAAATAGTTATAGATAGTTATAGTTCAAACATTGAAGTTTCTTCTATCTGAACTCCTTGGCAAAAGAGGAAGTGTTTTTTAATAATGAAGAAAAAAACGAAGGAGAAGCAGATAAAAAAATCATCGAATGTGAACCATTACCCGAGCTGATACACCTGATGGAGACGAAAAGTAAAAGAGAAAAATTAAAAATTAATAGGAACAGATGTGGACCTTAATATATGTAAAAGCTATTCCATGAGATATGAACAAAAAATATTTATAACAACCTCGAAAGTATCTATCGGGCTAAAACGTTCATTTACAAACTGAGCATAAATTATTCCGATAAGGAACTACTACAACGAAGAAGACTTCTAAAAATAACTTAAACGATACTGTCGCCTAAAACAATTGTTGAGATACACACACACACAGACATTTCTGGAGACAGAATAAAACAGCACCTGCGTTCATTTCGAAATGTTTAGTTTCCTGTTTAATACGTTCTTGCCTTAAAGGAAAGTTTTATAAGGAAATACAACCTTTATGTATTGGTTTTATGTGAGCCTTTGAAAGCAATGAATTTAAAAAGAAATTGGCTGGCTTTATACATGTCCCAGATATGTTAGGCTAATTATAATGACTTAAAGAGTCAAAGTCAGAAGTCCCACCTCAAAGCACAGAGTTGGGAGAAATCTACAAATAAAGGTTTTTCTTAAAATCACGTAAAAATAAGTTTAACAAACGTGGTATTTGTTTGAAATAAAATTTATAAATATGCCATTAGCAATAGAAACGATTTTGGGCATATAGGCCCCTCGGATGGCTCGAACGAAGCGTAGTCGGAAAGTCCAATTGTCGACCACTTTCTTGACGAATTGGGGGTGTACATCGGTAATAGCAATTCACAAGTATTGTTTGTGAAATGCGAAAACGTACGGAAATCAAATACTCTAATTGTTAAATTGATAATCATAGAAACAGTGGTCAAAATTTAAGATCCAAAGCTCTAAAAGTTCTCCCCTCACAAATGATCTATGCAGGACGGTTTTATGTATTATCAAAATATTTACAAAACGACGCGACGTCATGACGATTTGAAAGCGTATTAGTTGAGCATATTTTCAACACAAATTGCTTCTGTAACGCTAACGTGTTGGAAGTTCTTGTTTTTATGCAAATTGTGATAAGATTTTAAACATAATTATATATATATTTTTTTTTTCTATCAAATCTAAAGGTGTTATCCTCTTTCAATAAATATTTTTACGATTTAAAAATTTTGTCTACCAAAGTAAAAGAGGGAAAGTTAACTTCTGTTAATGTGCAAGGGGAAAAAAAGCTTCAACTCCATCAACCTAATGTCCCACACTTTGGAAATGGTTGAACTGGTACTAGATGGCAAATTGCAGAAAACGATAAAGCTAGCTATCTAATAATAATAAATTCAAGTTTGTCGCGGAGAAGTTAACTACCGATACAATCTTTTGTATAAGGATCTTCCTTTATGGAATAAGATTTGAATCTCTTTACTTAACTGAAGAAGATACAACTGATGCGTATTCTTTGTGAGGCGAGTTTGCGGCTAAACTGTTTCAGGGGAGGAATGTAACTGGTGACGAAGGTGAAGTCACCAAAGCATTCCAATCTAAAAGTCACAATAGGTGAATACCAAGGATGCGTTTTGAGTCCTCTATATTACAGTCCTCGACATTCTGCATATTACACAGCATCAAAAAACCGAGGCGTGATGGTTGACATGTCCACCGCGGAAAGTTCGCGGTTTGAATCCCAATAGCAACCAAAAATATTTCTTAACGGTATCGTCTTCCGCTATTAATTGGCAATTCCACCAATAACAAATTCATTACCATGAAATGCGCTTTCTCGATTATCGGCAAAAAATTGTAGGTCCCATTGCCTCAGGCAATCATATGTGGGGATTCTATACATCTGCAAGAAGCACTTGACGTACATAGAAAAGTTTAAGAAGTTCGTGGGTACGTTACTAAATCGAAAAAGATTGAGCAGTTGTTTTGTCTGTATTCTGACCCAGACATGCGTATTCAAGATATTTATTTGAATGGAAGTGTACTTCTCAAATGTGAAAAGTCTGGATACAATGATCAACAGTGAAGCACCTGTGATGGCAACATCAATCATCAAGTAGCCGTAAGGTGTATGAAGTGGCGAGAAAACTAGGTCATCTTCTGTGATAAAAAATGCCTTCTGAGCTGATGGAAAGACTGAACACCACAGTTGTGCACTCACATACGGTTCACAATATTAGACAATTAGCAAAGACATGAGCGTCTGTTTTGACATGTGATATGAAAGTGATCCATATGACAGCAGCAATAACAATACTTGATCTTACTAGAATTATAAAGAATCGTGGAACACTTCAGATAAAAAAATAACATCTTGGAAAAAATAGCATACGACATTGACATTGTCATTTTCAAATGTGAGATCGAGAGAACTTCGTCAAAAAGACAATATCATATAACATTCAGACATTATCGAGAAGGAACAAGAATAGCAAGCAGACCAGACATATGCAATGGAATATATATTACAGACATGGAACAATCCGAAAACAACAGTTTATCCACGCGTTCTGAAGCTAACGCTGTGTGTGTAGCGGAGCAGTGATGCCTCGAGATCTTCAAAGAAATCAACAATTTTTAGAGCCAATATTTCAATTGAAATAACAAAAATGATTTTGTATGACAAATCTTAATGCAATCGACGTAAACCAAAAGCAATAAGAAACGTGTTTAAAAAAATGGTTCCTACCCGCATTTTTCTATTTTGCTTAAAGTGGAGTATACTCTGCGAACGCACTGAAAATTGTCGACTTCAACGTGCATTGGAAAAGTTTTCTCTGACGCCCCGGTGACATCGCAATAAATGGCCCCTTAACCCTAAACTCATTGTTTTCCTCTTTTGTACAAAGACGGCGGTATGGGACGGGAACGAAAGGTCTACTTGGTTTCAAACAACGCAACGTCTGGAGTTAAGAAAGGCTGTCTATTAAGTCCGCTTTTATTTTAATTGTTCCTTGATGATTTGACATCAGGTTTACCAGGTGGTATCAACATTGCTGGCACCAACGTGAAGGCTTTGATGTATGCAGACGATATCGTCATATTATCAGAATCTGCAGAAATGTTACAAATGATGATCAACAGGCTTCAATCTTACTTAAGGAGTTACTGTCACCTGTGGAGCCTAACGCTGAATACCAACAAATCAAAAGTTATGATTTTCCGAAATGGAACAGGTAGATACGCAGTAAATGAGAAGTGGAGGTGGGGACATGTGGAGCTGTCTTTTAAAAACCAACTGAGCGCTAAGCTGATAGAATCAAAAAAGTTCATAAGGGTGTACTTGGTAAAAAATATGTAGCTCCGAGTACCAAATATAAACTTTTCGAAGCCGTTATAAGGTCGATAATGTGTTATGCCTGCCCGTTTTGGGGGTTCCTAAAATATGAAGAAGTAGAAAAGTTGTTGAGGTACTTTATAAAAGAAATGTTCTGGCTCCCGGAAAACACGCCTACGTATATGTTACACCTGGAGACTGGTGTTTCGCCTTTGTATACATTCTCACTCAAGATGCACCTCAATTATATTTTAAAAGTTACTGAGCTTCCCCCTTAACGCCTTCCTAGAACCATTGCAAGGCATCTACTCAATCAAAAAGCTCAGTTCTATACTGAGTGGTCAACTTGGGAGCGGACTCACCATGTACAGTTATTGGAAACCGGGACGGAGACTTGAAAACGTAGCTTTGAGGTGCTACTTGCTGAGATCGAACCGGACAGCTTCTCTAAATTTACGGTTTTGGCGAACCGAAGTGAGACTCGAAGTATGTAAAAGTGCCTACAACACAATCTTGGATCAAACAATTATTTTGATTATTGCTACAACCTAGAGACTATTTCTACTGTATTCAAAACAAGAGGAGAGTTACTGCACCTTAATTATCGACCGTATAGCTCAGAAGAAAACACGGACTGTACTCTCTGTAACCACCGAGTAAGAGAAGATGTGTTCCACTTCCTAGGAACGTGGACAGAAGACAGCACTGGGGAAAAAACCTATTAACTGTCGATGAGACCAACGAAATCCTAAATGGATCGGATTGGAACATTTTAAGCAGTTACGCAAGAACAGCGCAGAGATACCGTTACCAAATCCTGAATGAAGCATTTTAATCCTTCCTTCTGTACAGCAACCAATTAAAACATCTCCTTAAAATTGAAAAAGAATCAACGACTTATTTGCTTATTTATTAATTAAACTTAAACATAACTTGAAAATGGTAAATATCTACATTATGTAATACTATTTATTTATTTATTTATTTTTGTTTATACTCTTTTTTTCTGGCTGACGGCAAAAGCCCTGCCATAATTGTGAAATTTAATTTCACATGTATCAACAAATGACATCTGATGACGCTCTCCGTCTTTCCATTTAGACCATTTCGTCAATTCGTTGGACAACCGCATAACTACGCCTCAAGAAGACACACGAAGGACCAATAGTAAACACAGCGGCTATTACATGCAACCTCCTCGAGCACTTTATTTTTATTAACCCAAAACGAAACTATTCAAATGTCAAAAGGACCTTGAGGAAATCTTGAAGTTCGTCTTTAGGGGGTCATTCTGATAACTTAGAACGATACCGCAATGGACTCAGTTTTTAAGTTGAGTAAAAATTTCTAAGGGTAAAAGATAAGCCTTATAAAAAGTCCTGTCATACCAAATGGGCACTCTAATTCTGCTCTTTATTTATTTGAGTAAGTTTTTCTTTTGAAGGACACTTTCACACACCAAAATCCAAAAACAAAATGTCTTCCGAGACAAAGCAACTATGTTAATTTGATATTCCTTCGTATATAACCCTCTCAACCTTCCCTTCCGCACTTCAAAAAAACTTTTCACTTAACTATCCGTTTCCGTTGCTCAATCATATTCAGTTACAAGTGGTCTTCTCTCAAAAAAACTTTATTTATCTTCCATTTGAGACATATTTTCAGGACCAATTTTTTTTCTAGTCAAATCTCACTTAAAGCAACACGAACGGCGAACAGATCAATAAGACTTACACTTAGATAAATCCAATGGAGAAATTCCTTATTCACCCCATCCAAAAATACTGGATCTCTTCTTAGCCATGCAACGGTCTCTGCTTTTCTATCCAATCCTTAATCCCTACAACAAATCTAAATAAAGCACACAAGAAAAAACTTACGAAAGTACTAAGAGTAAGTAAAGCCACCCCGAATAGAGTAGACCAGGAAAGGTTAAAACAAGAATATCATTTTTTAGAGAGAAACACATTTTGTATGTATGTATGTTGCAAGGCACCAGAAAACGTAGCAAGAGTCTTTGCTGAGTAAATAATTTAAACTGAACTCAAAGAGGCTTAAAAATAGTACTGATGGTCCACATTTTAAATTCAAATAAATCATTTAAGGACAAAGGATTGAAAACTTCTATAAGATGGGGACGAGAGAAAATGAAAAAAATCTCAAAGAAAAAACTTCAAGTCCTTTAAGTATAAAGGAAGGAACATGCAAACGCATTTCAGAGAATGTTGTTCTACATGTACTTAGGAGCTCTCGCTTCCCGCAATGGAACAAGTTTGCTTCAAAGGAACGCCACGAAACGTTAAAGATCGATTGTCATAACTTACACAGAGTTAGTTCATGCTGCTTTGAGTTTGAAAGATTTAGTAGCTGTTTAATTTTATTTTGCGAAAATGTATGAAACAACATGAGACACTGGGGCAAATATTGAGTATGAATGCCCATGACAAGCACCTGTCGAGTGTCGACCTTATCACCGTCTTCATAGTCTTCAAAATATTGTCACTAGTTTGTGTAGTAATCTTTTTCAACGTCAAACACTTTTATGTGATGGTGGTTGTAGATTGAATATTGTTTTTGCAGCATGTCCTGATCATAATATCCTTATGGTTTTCTTTTGCTTAAAATGAGTATTTTCTTCCAACGAGTTTTGTGTGTATCGGACGTCTTTGACATTCTTTCATTGACATAGGAAAAAAAATAAAATGAAACCATCGTCAATGATAGTCGTTGCCTTTTATGACCAGTTGACGAGGGTTTTTCCTGGCACAGCACCGAAGCTGTGAATGAGTTGGAAGTAAGGAAAAATAATCTTTGAGTAAATAGCTGGGAAACATAAGCACCATAGGGTTTCGACATTGCACGTATTTTTATTTAGGCATTGAGAGGTAGATGGTGTCAAAGATATTGTTATGACGATGCTTGATTTGACATTCTTCCCCAAAGCTTATAAGTGTCATCTTCACCAGAGTAGGATGACAAATTTTTATTTGAAAGTTTAAGGAACAGTGTCAATGGCAGAAACAACGACATAATTGATGACATAAGTTCCAAAATTAAAAAAAATTTAAATCCTTGGGTTCATCCAAGGATGGGTAGATACAAATTGGTTATATTATGGGGTGACGTTTGAAGTAGAAGTGTAACGTGAATGTAATTAAAGTCTTCGCTTCAAAGATATCTGTCGAGAGTATGAGTGTTGGGTTTTTTTTTAGCAGTTCTAAAATGTTCAACTCTGAATAGAAGAAATTTTGCTACAACATCAGAGTGATGCTATGTCCTACAAAAGTTTCTAGCTTTTTCGCCATATATAATTCAAAGAGATTTTTTTTTTTTCTAAGAACTAGACCCAACATTAGTTTCTCCCTTTGACTTTCGGCATCTAAGAGATTAATTCAACAGTGTGTCAATGTTTAATTATGAAGGAAACTTAGCATTTCCAGAAAGAAAAAACATTAAAATGGAGGATAATGTGTATAATCTAGATATGCAGAGAGATTTGATGAATTGATCCAAAAGAGGCTTAAACAAAGGTTGGAGTAAGGCAAGAGTAAAGCTTTACGAAAAAGATAAAAGAGGATTCTTCTTCTTCTCAGTTAGACTGCAAGTGGCAAAACGAAAAAATGGGCACGACTGGGTCGCACGAACTAGCAATTCTGTGCTAAGTACAATACCAAACCAACAATATTAAGGCTAAGTAAAAGGTTTGCCAACTACACTTTAATAATGAAAATTGAATTAAATCACGCAAAATTTAAAAAAAAATTAAAATGAAATATTCCGAAGGTTTCAAGCAAAAATCCAAAAACGCCACTCTTTTGCAATTGCTAGTACTTATAAACGTTGAAAGTTTAACCAAAATCGTCAGAGCAGTTTTTTAAAAAATCGGTTTTTTATTTTGAATTTTTTAATAAAAAAAGTTTTTTAAAAGTTAAGTATGCAAGTCATAAGAACTTGTCAGAAGATGTTTTGACAAGAAAATTGCAATAAATCAGCAATACCGTTTTGAAAATATTCAAAAAAACCAAATTTTTTTTTTTTAAGTTAATAAAAACTTCAAAATTTAAAGTTTTCCAAATGCTAATATGCAATCTTTTTATGTCATCAACGACTTCTTAAATATGAAATTTCAGCAAAATCTTGTCAGCCATTAATGAGGAAGTCGGTTTTGAAAAAAAAACGGTACTATGGGGGTATCGTTTTTAGACTTTTTAAAAGAAAATTGTTTGCTTATGATTATATTATGAAAGACAATTAAAAAATTATTCTTCACATAAAATTTTATCAAAATCGTTACAGCCGTTTTCGAGAAAACTAAGTATTATCATATCGGCTGTATGGCAGGTACCGTTATTACAACACCTAGAGACCCAATTCTAAGAACGCCTCTGTAGGATACTAAATGGACTCTCAAATTCAAATTTTGAAGAAAATCGGTCAAGCGGTTCAGGCTGTAGATCCATATACGGATATACAGACATAGGCAGACGGAATTGTAGGACCAACATTTTTGGTTTTCTCTATCATCATAATGTCAGGTTTAATTGTTATCTCAAAATTTTTTTCTGCACGATTGCAAGACTTGCCTTATAGTACCTATAATCGCAGTAGAAAACCGAAATTTGCTCAAACGGGCCAGAAATATCTGTAAAGCTCATATACAAAAGGCCATGTTTTTACATGACCAAAAAGTAAGGCCAAAAATACTATGGTGTCCAAAAGGAAGTAAAAACTTTTGGTCTTTTGTTAAGAACGTTAAGAACTCGACCACGTCATCGGTCCCAACGCTCGTCTTCAATGACTCTCCGTATGTCAGCTCCATCGACAAAGCCAATTTACTGGCAGCTCAATTTGCTGCTAACTCGACACTTCCTCATAGCATATTGGCTCCACCTGAGCTCGAGTCTGCAAATTCTTTGATGAAATAGATATTTTTCGAACTCGCTCGGTAGCGAGAGTCCTCAAAGATCTCAATAAACATAAATCCGCTGGTCCAGATGGCATCCCCGCCGTTATTCTGAAGAGGTGTTCTTCTACGCTGGCAAAACCACTGCGTAAACATTTCCATCTTTCTTATTCTGCTGGGATTTTTCCGAGCAGATGGAAAACTGCATTTGTCCAGCCTCCCTAAAAAAGGTGAATCTTCCTCCCCTTCCAATTACCGTCAAATTGCACTAACGTCCCGTCTTTCCAAGGTCATGGAAACGTTGATAAACCGTCAGCTTATGAAATATCTTGAAGAACAAAAGCTTCTTAATGACCGTCAGTACGGCTTTCGTAGCAAAGATTTGATGGCTTACCTCACCGAAAAGTGAAACCAATCTTTACATTGTTTTGGAGAAAGTAAGATTATTGCGCTTGATATTTCTAAAGCATTTGATAGAGTTTGGCATCAGGCTCTGTTATCAAAAATGCGTGCTTTTGGTATCGATAAGTCTCTTCTTCATTGGATTAGAAATTACCTTTCCGACCGTTCAATACAAGTTGTATTGGATGGCTTCAAGTCTGATACCCACTTTATAAATGCTGGTGTGCCCCAGGGCTCCGTTTTGTCTCCGACTCTCTTCCTCATTTTCATAAATGATCTCTTGTCTGAAACTACTAATCCACTTAACTGTTTGGCTGATGACTCGACGCTCAGCTTTTCACATTTGTTTCCAAATTCACGTCCCTGCTCTTCGGATGCGGAACTGGAACGGTTGCTTATGATAAGCTCATTGAAGTCTGACCTTGACAGCATTGTTACATAAGGTCTTAAAAACCGAGTAGAATTCAATGCTTCGAAAACTCAATGCTGTCTCTTTTCGTTGAAGCTTAACATTCCCCCATTGCCATAATCCATGAATGGTAACTGCATCGAAGAAACCGAAAAGCTGTTAGTACTTGGTACGTGTGTAAACGATGATCTTCGTTGGAACGACCACATATTTGAAGTCGCCAAAAACGCTGCTAAATGCTTAGGCTTCTTGAAACGATGCAGGAAAATGGATATAAATGGATAAATGGAAGGGGTGAACCTTCTGATCTGGCTACAATTTATAAGGCCTTAATGCCTCCTAAGCTGGAGTATAACTCCCATATCTGGTCAGGTGCTCCTCAAACATCTTTGCGCCTTTCTTAATAGGGTACAAAATAGAGCATTAAGATTGATAGGTGATAGTTCAATAGCAGAATCGATTGATTTTCTTAAACATCGTCGAAACGTTACCTGTCTCAGTCTTTTTTATCGCTTTTTTCACAAAGAGTGCTCTAGTGAAATAGCCTGTTGCATTCCTCCCCTGAAACAATTTAGCCGCAACACCCGCCTTGCTAGGAATGCTCATCAGTTTTACCTTGAGCCCAACTTCGGACGTATAGTCAAGTATAGAGATTCGTATTTCAGTTGCACCACCCTTATGTGGAATGCTTTACCTGGCTCTGTATTTCCCCTGCATTACGATTCTCAAAGATTCAAAAGCAACGTGCATCGGTGTCTCCTTTCAAACCCTCTCCTACTTTCCTAAATGCTCGCACTGCGTTCCATAACATTATAAGGGTTTTCAAAACCCCTTGATGTGCGCGTTAATTAAAAAAAAAAAATCTCTATTTATATGGATTGTGAACTGCCAATGTATCTGTTCTGACCTAACCACTTTTCTTCAAAGCCTTTCTCGAACTAACGACACCTAGGATACATTTTTTCTAACATTCATCGATGATGCCGTGAAATGATATAACGATCTTCTCTGTTGAACTCACGATGATTAAGGAGATCGAAAAAAAAATCCACAGATGTGCTTAGGACTTCGAGTAAATTCGTTAGTTCAATTCAGTAAATTCAATCGGGATGGCGCTGGCAAGTTCAGTTCAGTCAGTTCAGTCGGGATATGCATCCTGAAAGTCTATCATTCCCACTCAGTATCATCAAGGCCTCACTCGAAAAAGAGTTTTATCAGCTTGCTGTTCCATTTATGCTACCATCAACCTCATCTTCATCGCTGAATGGCGCATGACTAATTCCAAGAATCAGGCTCCCAACAAAAGTAAAAGTGTCTCTTTGGATAAATCAATTTATCGTTTTGTTGAAATAAGGAAGTGATGATTGAACCCAAACAATTTAGAAGTTAAATTTTGTCACTGGTAGGACAACAAGGCCATCCCAACTATCAAACACCCTTCGCAGGACTCAGTGTTCCTTTAGACTTGGTTTCACCTCCAAAAATAATGCAAAGAGGTCTAAGAATCGGTGAAGAAGTAAAAGGTTAAAGTTTTTTTTTTTTTTTTTTTTTTCTTTCTTTATTTCATATACCAAAAAAAAGCCTTAAAGTATAACAGATTAATAAGTATTAAAAAGGCACAGTTCTATAATCTTTAACATTTTAAGGAAATGAAACAGTTAAGTACAATTCGGTTGTTAAAAACAAGTGGCGAAAGTACTTTTTAGAAAAAATTATATTGAATACATTATCGATGGGGATGCGATAAGTCAAGAATTTCAAAAACATGATAATGTAAGCAAAAAAAAAAAAATTAAGTTAAACAAGTGAAAGATAGTAGTGATCATTCTAGGGGATTCAGTAAATTTTCAATAACATTATAATTCATAGAAAAAAGCCATTGTTTGATATTTTTGAGGAATACTGTTTTAACTCTCTCACATCTAACTTTGAATTGACTCGCAAATTTCGATTTTCATATACTCTAGAAGAGTTATACCCGGATTTCTCAATAAATATTTTTAAGACTTTATAGAAATACAAATGTCGTAGTGGAAGGAGTTCAAGATTTTTAAACAAACCAAAGCTTGGAGTTAATCGATTCACTTTGCATAAAATACGGACAGCATGTATATGTTTTATAAGCAAAGGCTCTACTTTATTGAAATGAGTACCACCCCAGCAAACCAAACCATATTGAAGTTTGGATTTGAAAAGGCCGTTATAAATCAGCTTTAACAATGGCAACCCGCAATATTGGCTAAGAAGATAAATCTGTCTTACTACATTGTTCAAAGACTGCTTCAAAATCAGAGTATGATTCAACCAGCTCATTTTATAATCTAGAGTAACACCTAAGTATTTAAAGCTATCAACAAGCTCTATATCGAAGCAGTTTCCAGAGCAGCATATGTTAGAATTGAAAGTAATATTATTAGAAACATGAGAACAACTTTTTGACACAAGAAACTTACCACAATTGGGGGAATGATATTTTAGAGGCATGTCGTTGTGTATTTTACCTTTTAAATTGAAAACCATGAATTTCGTTTTATCACTTATAATCAGTTTATGTAGTTTGAACCAAACGCGTAGCAACTCTAAGTCATGGTTTAAGGCCAACGAAAGATCAAAATAGTTTATATTACTATAGGACAAAGCAGTGTCATCAGCAAAGGCTGTAGTTTTACCCCTAAAAGGTTGAGAGAAAAGAGAATTTACAAAAACAAGGAATAAGATTGGCCCTAAAACAGAACCTTGTGGAACACCTATGTTGAACAATTTCTTAGCACTCAGTATACTATTGACCTTTACTCTTTGACTACGATTTTTCAGATAAGAACTAAACCAATCATAGATAAAACCTCTGAAACCAATATTATGCAACTTAGATAACAAAATCTCATGATCTACCATATCAAAGGCTTTGGTGATGTCAATAAATAAAGCAGCTGGGATGTCAGAATCATTAAGACTGCTATAGATTTCACTACACAATTTTAACAATGCATCTTCAGTAGACCTACCACTTCGAAAACCGAACTGAGAGTCACAAAAAAACTTGGTTTTATTCAGGAAAGACAACATTCTAGATTTGACGAATTTCTCAAAGACCTTAGCAAAAACTGATAAAATGGAGATGGGACGATAGTTGTTTAAGCACATAGGATCACCTTTTTTATACAATGGGATAACAACAGCCTCTTTCAAAGAATCTGGAAAGATACCTTTTTCTATGCTTAAATTGAAAATATGACAGAGAACATCAGAGATCAAAAAAGATATATTTTTTAAAATACTGCTTGAAATATTGTCGCACGACTTAGAATTGGAATTTTTCAAAGAACTTATAATTTTAATAATTTCTAGAGGTGAAAAACGTTCAAAGAAAAAACTTTGCCTTTGGAATGTGTCAAAAATAAAAGCCTTGTCACATTGGCAAACGGAATCAATATTTATTGCAGTGTCCTGAATTGTGCTTGTAATATTCACAAAATGGTCATTAAATGCATTTCCGACTTCTAAGGGCCCAGATACAGACGAATTGTGAATGTTCACTACGAGATCACCGTTTGGCTTATTCGAGTTCAAGATTTCGTTGACAACTTCCCATTCTTTTTTTGAGTTGCCCATGTTTTCAACTAGCCTATCACAATAATAATTATCTCTCTGAAGAGGAATTTCATTTTTCAATTCATTAGATATCCTATGATATAGTCCTTTCAATCTAGAGTTGTTGGGATGCCTTTTAGAACACTTATGTAGATAATTTTTCTTACGAATTTTCTTTAAAAGAGCAGAAGACATCCACTGTTTAATAAATATGTTTTTGCTTCTATTTTTAATTATTTGGCTATGTAACATTAAGTAGGATTGTAACTTATCAAGAAACAATTGAAAAGCAGTAGAAGGATCATGGGATCCATAAACATCATCCAAAAACTCAAACGCTAGAGCCGATTTTAGAGCAGCGAAATCAATGTTGGTTTTTACTTGGAATATAGGCTGATTTATTCTAGACACATTATGGTCAAGCTGAATTGCGGTCAAAAAATGATCGTTTATATTAAGGTCAAAGGTACTCACTTTGTAGCTCGTTGCATTATTTCTATGAAGTCTAATCAATATATGGTCCAAACAGGACTTTGAATCACCAACAATACGCGTAGGCACATTCAGCAAGCTGGTCAGACCAAAAGAGGAAATTAGCGAACAATAATTATCATGATCAGATGAGAAATTCAGAAGATCAATATTGAAATCACCGATCAAAATTAAATTTTTACATTTATTGTTTTCGAGTAAGTCAGAAAACTCCTCCAAAAACTCATTTACTGAACAAAAATTGAATCTATATATACAGACAAAACAGTAATTAATTTCAGAGATCTTGCAGTTAATACTTATAACATCAGCACTTTTTAGATTAAAGTAATTAACGTCAATAACAGACGACAAATCAATTTTATAAAACACGGCGACCCCACCAGCAGAATAAGAATTGTTACAAGTAGCAACAAATTTATAATTAGGTATTGAGAACCTTGAAACTTCACTATCGAAAATCCAAATCTCAGATAAAAAAATAAGATCCGGTAAATGATCTAAAGATGCAAGATGAGTTAAAAAAGTATCAAAATTTTTTCTTAAGCTACGGATATTTTGGTGTATTACAGAAAAACCCGAGAATGATACGTTGTTTTGATGTTCAATACAAAAACATTTTAAATTTTCAGAAGTAGAAGAGGAAAAACTATTATCAAATGAATTAAATAGAGGACTTAAAGAAGAATTATTATTTATATTAGAACTTGCCATAAATATTTTAACTAGTTATCAAGTCTTACAAAGTCCTCAAAACAAACCACTTTGATTGCATTTTCTCCCTCTTTTCTTCTTACAAAAACTGAAGAGTTACTAATCCATACAAACTGGCACTTCTTATTTTGCTTCAGCTGCTTTGCCTTAGAGAAAAGAGATCTAGTGTAGCCAGTGAGTGAGTCGTTTATGTAGATTCTGCTGCCAACACTGCTTTCACTGCCTCCCACGCTGCCGTCAACCACAATGTCACCAACTCCACTCTCTACGATCGTTTATGGTCGTAATTTGTTTGGTTTTATCCACGCGCATCTTGTTCATGACTTTCATCTTAGTCAGGAGTGAAGAGAATCGAACACTAACAATGGGACTTGCGTTGCTATTTCTTTTGTTAGCATTTGATTTAAATGGCCTTTTAACATAACAAGAAGTAATGTCATCACGGGTAATAGGAACACCCACACCAACAGTAAACAGCTTCAACGTTTTTTCATAAACATTAGCATTAGACACATCAGGAACGCCAATAATGTCAACATCACACTGCAGCTCTTTTTGCTCAAGCAAATTAACTTTCATCTCTAAAGAGTCAACCTTATTGCTGAGAAAGTCATTTCTATCTTCAAGAGATTTAATTTTTAAGAGCGCTTCGGTGTTTATCTTCTGAAGTTTAATTATTTCCGCAAAGAGTGTTTCCAGAGTTATCGTCTCTTTATTAAAATTTGTGTATGATGATGATGATTTGTCACTCGCCATTGCGGAGGGAGTGGAAACATCATCTAAAGTCACAGAGACATGCGCAGTTGAATCGGTTGCGGCTTCAGTTTTAACTGGATCGATGAGAGCACTATCGGGTAAAAGAGAGTTGCTGAAAGTGCAGTTTAGATCTTCTCCTTTTATCTCCCTCATTGTATTGAATATTCAATATATGCAAAACCAGGAGTTCCCCTTTCAATTTTCTGCTCAAATGGCTGCCTCTCGGGTTTATTTTAACATAAAAAAATACATACAAAATCGTTGATTGGTCTTAAACTCTTAACGGCTGTTCAAGCTCCACGGAATGAATGGGGAGAAAACAATATCAAGACGCCTTAAAGGTATAGTGACACTTAAAAAGATGGCTTTTCATTATTCAAAAAATATCAGGCCAACATCAAATTTTAGGTTTTCCATTAAATGTGCACTTATTTTCGGTCATTAAGGAGAAATATCCTTACAAACTGTCTCATCATGCCAGTGAAATCGCTAAAAGGAAGAACGCACCTCTACACCCACGTGCTTTTGTTTAACTTCCAATCTATTCAACCCAACCAATAACCATTATAAAAAAATATACATTACGTTCTCAAATGATATTTCGTGGGCACTTTATTGGCATCAAGATTTAATGCTTCCCAAAAGTATGAACATAAATTTGGAATCTTTTCCCTATCAGACCAAACCATGTTGTCCATTTTCTAACTTTGCAAGTGGTAAGGTAGCATCTCCTCCAGCTCCCCCTAGAACCTATTCATACGATGTGTGGGAGCTAGTAGGTGGTAATTTAACACTTTTAAGGTCCAATAACATTTGTACTTTATATTCTATTAAAATTTTATTCTCACTCTGCATGGAAAGGAGTAAGCCCCCCATTTTATGAACCACAAAAGATATTCCTTTAACATACAGCTAAAGCAAGCAATAATGTACATTCATTTGAGTTGCTCGTTCAACCAACGAGAAAATATCTTTCAATTCTAAGGATTCCCCTTTTGTGTATCCACGACAAAAAGTACTTCAACACACCTGTTTGGTATCCTTTTTGTTCTTCTCTTTGTTTGGGACACACACAGATCGGGGGGTTTTAAATCGGTTTAAGTGCTTTTTCGTTATTTTTTTTTTTTTATGTATCTGAGTCAAAATTTACACAGAATGTTTTTCTGACATGAAAATGTGATCCATACAAAACACAAAACTCATCCAAAGGTAAGATTCTACATTTTTCGGATAAGTACGCACTACTGGGCACAAATACTCGCCTCACAATGTAAATTTATCATTGGTGGGCGTGTAGTGTACTGGAAATTTTGCTGTAAGTATTTCGCCTGTTATTATGAGCAGCGAACAAAAGCTTAGGTAAGTTTTATAGATTTTTTTTATCTCGTTGTTGTTGGTGGTGTGTGTTCTTCGAATAGATTGATGGGCTGGGCTGTTGGAGGTGATGGTTAGCACTCGAGGTGGAAGAATGAGAGGCTAAAAGGTTTTTGATTGTTTTTATTTTGTGGATGAATATTGCAGAGGTAGAAAATGAATATTATTTTCTGAGTTTTTTTCTTTTTTTCATTTTCAACTTTAATGAATGCCCTGAAGTATTTTTTTCTTTTTTTTTTTTCAAACATTTATATCCTAATGGACCTTGGGGTATTTGTTTTGATGTTATCGTTCGGGTAAGGTTCTTTGATTTTTTTAGTCGGCATTAAAAAAGCAATGTTTTAAGGACCAATAATGGCTGAAGCTTAAAACATACAAAATTTCATTTGCTTTCGAATCAACAAACTTTTTAAGATGAAAAGCATCGATTGTTTTCTTATGTGATCTTTGACGACTAAATAAGAATTTCTTCAATATTTTTATGTGAAGAATATCTTTGATTGTAAGCGGAAGAAAATGTTCCGTAACACAAAATTCAAAATACCTCCGGCTGAAAGTTTTTCTTCTAGTTTACAAGTTTTTGGATTTTTCTTACAGATGATGAATGAGAGCACCAAAGATCAGGACTGCAACACAATATTCTGGGCTAAATATGGTCGCAAAGTAAAAGCTATAAGGTGTAATATGTAAGGGTCTTATTGTCCTTCATTATATTCGATGATGATGTTAGATTATAAACGATACACTCAAAGCAATGGATTTTCTTTTGACACCAGCTACCAGCAAAAAAAAGGAAAAAGGATTGCCATACACTGGGATCATAAAACAGAAATGGACGGAAATTCGGAGACAAGGTGGTCTATTGCACTTATTTAGGAAAACAATTAGTGAGTTTTTGAAAAGATGTTGCGTCGCGAAACGTTTTTGACTACAGTATTGCAGTTGTGTTTGATAAAATGAAATTTGTGGGAAAGTTTCCTTTTCGGTGTTACCAACACCAAATTGAATTGTACTTTACAAGTGAGAAACTTGTTAGTATATCACCAATTCTTGAATTTAAATTTGACAAAAGGAAATAGATTTTCGAGATCTGTTCAGTTTGTATAAATTTTATACAGAGAAAGATTGACGTGAAGTTTTTGTTACAAACTTGTTCACTTTTGCTTTTGAAAATGTCTTTACCGCGAAGGTTAAACAGGTAAAAAAACAAGTTCATCGGCCGCTTATAGTTATTTCACGTTAATGAAAAACTTCGATTTAGTGGATGCAAGACAGGGGAAATTATTTCAATTGAAGCGCTTAGAAGATGAAGGTATTAAGTAACATTTTTGGAAATTTTCGTTGCT
The DNA here is from genome assembly GCA_914767635.1 of Melanostoma mellinum. NCBI lineage: Eukaryota > Metazoa > Arthropoda > Insecta > Diptera > Syrphidae > Melanostoma > Melanostoma mellinum. Next base: position 195,442,479 of record OU612058.1, on the reverse strand, counting down.
GTTTGAGTTTAGGTTTTCATAATGTAATGACCCATTACATTTTCGCCTCTACAAACCAAATTCAACAGCAATATTCGCCACCAAAAACACCGATTACATGTACCAACACAGGCAATGATGGTGACGATAACACAATGGTGACGATAACACATAACAACAACATCACCAGCAGCTTACCATTGACTCCACGTGGAGTTGCATTTCGTTGACTTTTACAGCTCACATTCACTTACTACCAAAAGGTGTATAAGGGAACCAGTGAAATACATGAAAATCAGTTCAAGTCCCGGCAGTGGACAAGTGATGAACTCATCATAGTACTCAAGTAAGAGTAGAAGTAGGATTCCGGTACCGGCAGCGCAGAAGCAGAGTTCAGGAAGCAAGACTGGGTGAGTAATTAGTGTCCAACGCTAACTCGTTGTGAATTTATAGTATCCAACGCTACCTCGTTGTGAATTTATAGTGTCCAACGCTACCTCGTTGTGAATTCATAGTGTCCAACGCTACCTCGTTGTGAATTAATAGTGTCCAACGCTACCTCGTTGTGAATTTATAGTGTCCAACGCTACCTCGTTTGAATTCATAGTGTCCAACGCTACCTCGTTGTGAATTTATAGTGTCCAACGCTACTTCGTTGTGAATTCATAGTGTTCAACGCTACCTCGTTGTGAATTCATAGTGTCCAACGCTACCTCGTTGTGAATTTATAGTGGCTCCTGCTACCTCAGAGCAACCAGTAACACCCTATTCCCAGTATCTTTACAGAAGCTACCTTATCCAGGGAGAGATACCAAGACCCAGCGTTACTCAAAATCCGAGCCCTAGAATTGGAAGACTCTAGACCCAGACAGGCGTACCGACAACCGTAATCCGAGCCCAAGAGCTGGAATCACATAACCCAGATAACCGTAATCCAAGCGACCCAAGACCAATCCAGGACAGGAAGTCTTCATCAGACTGGCACCAGGACGAATCCAAGAATCTGGTCGTGACTCCCGGACTAGCCCCATCCCTGCCGAACCCCAAGTGAAACTTCACCAGAACAGGCGTGGAATCTACCAAAATCCATAGGAACTTCGAAACAGAAATTTGAATTAAAATTATAAAAACCTTGTATGAAATTTATACACCAAAACTATTTATAACATATCGGAAATAAACTAGCTTCAATAATCTAAAGTTTTGCTGCTTCTTTAGAAGACTCTGGATCCGCTGAGCATACCTCAGCCTTTGACAAAAAGCATCCTCACAATAATAAAACTGATGTCTCATCCGTATTTGTCTATGTTGTCTAGAAAGGTAATTTAACTAAAGCTAAAAGTGCTATCTGCATACAAAGTGCATGTAAAAAATAAGCTTTGAACACATTCGCACCATCGTCCTACAAGCTTTTCAATTATTTGACAACAAATAGCTCACTCGACTGAAAAAAAAACTTTGATTTAACACCAAGGGAGAAGTTTCAAACAGCTTTGCGTTGGCTGTGAAGGAGTTCTAGATCTAGAACTTTCCAAACAATTTATCTATTTGTCTCTTATCAAAGAGGCAGCTAATATTTTGTTGACCTTGCTCATTTTGATGTGCTTTTTTTTATGAGAATAACTTTTTCAAAAACCTCTTGAACATTGGTTTTCACATTGGGAATTGTGATCAAATTATCATTTATCGGAAGCAACAAATTATTACCTGATGAAAAAATATAAAATAAATGCTCATCCATCTTTGAGAAAGTGATTGAAGATAAGATTTAGAAGTCTAATATGATTTTTATAGGGTAGAAGACCCTCTCAGAGAAGATCCTTAAGGGTAAAATGTATGACCCAGTATTATAATGCCTCATATCGAGCATCGCTGTATGAAATTCAAGAAATCACGACATTGATCGCAGCAACGAAAACCAAAGCACCAAGGTGACTCCTTTGTGTGGCATGCCAGACAAACCAATGAAAATATTTGACAAGACAGGCCAAGTTTTTTATTAAAGAATTCATCCTAACAATAAGTAGTGATGGAAATCTAGCTGCATTTAGCTAATACATATGTAAGATTTATAGAAGTATTGGAAAGTTAATCGAAGGCCTTAGAGAATTCAGTATAAATGCAGTTAGGGTTCATAACCACTTTCAAGTGCATTGGAACGTACGCATGTTTCATTATGAATTTCAATTATATTTTGTTGTTTTAAGCTCATTAATAATATTGCTGCAGTCTAATTTGAAAGTTAAACAAAATATACATAAATGTTAACTTGCCGAAGTCTTATCGCTAGAATCTCGTACGTCAGCTTAACAACTTTCATTCATTCATTCAAATATTCATCCAATATTTTTTCCGTTTTTGTCATAAAAAAGAAATTAAAACTTTTTTTTTTGTAACTAATTTGAAACAATTCGTTCCACAGAAGGAGCAGTAGTATTTTTATGTAATAAACCCATTCATTATACTCTTGTTCATTTCATAAAAGAATGTCAATACTGAGTGCAAAGTATTTTCGCGATTCAAATTCCATTCTTCATTAGTCTCTAACGCCTAACCTCTTTTCACTTTTGTTCCGGAACCTCAAAAAAGAAACTTATTTGACTTTTATTTTGTGGTAGCAAATAAGCTGTCAACAGAAAAATTCACCAAAGTATGACGGTCATACTGTGGCAATCACCTTTAGTTGCTCGAGCTTTATATTGCTACTCGCACTTATCATAAATCATAGCAGAAGAGTCACCACAGGCTCGGTGATGAGAATAAGATAAATGACAGAAATAGCTACATCAACACTTACAGGCTATCAAGTGGATAATGGATACATTAAAAAATTACCACAGGATTGGAAATGTCACTCGGATTTACAGGCATTGAAATGTTTCATTCACATATCGATTTTCGATAGTTGAATTTCATTATAAACTAGCTGTACCCGCGACTTCGTCCGTGTGGAATAGTGGCTTTCGTCAGCATTCTTATTTTTTAGGTTACTTATTTTGGAAATAAGACACATTCATGCGTTTTAGTAAACGATTGTTATATTTTTTTATTTAAGTATATGTTTGCACACGACGTTCTAATTTTTTCCATTTTTTGCGAAATAAAAAGGTTTTGTGGCATTGATACACGTGATCCTGCCACATAAAGTTGACATGGGATTTTTTTCTAAACAAACACCTGCAACTAAAAGCGCCGGAGACTTATTTATAATGACCAATCAATGGGAATTAAAGGAAAACGGAGAATCAAAACATTTTAAATTTGTAATATTAGTAAGGATGTCCATCTTCGGGTTCTAGACTGTCTCTGTACCAGAATTCATATAAATAGGTTCAATAGTTTGGGCGGTAAATATAAACAAAGAAAAACAGACAGACAGAGTTAATTTCGGATTCATACTGTTACTAAAGTCTTCCATTCCCGTAGGAATATGAGGGCCGTTTCCGGAGGATGACTTATAGCTTATATTACTCGAAAATAGTGTAGTATTCTAACAGTGGACATTTTTTGAAAATTCCAAGTTCCCGTTCCCATGGGAATACACGAATAAAACATATTGCTTAACATATTTGTCCATCCTCAGGTTCTAGACTGTCTCTGTACCAAAATTCATATAAATAGGTTCAATAGTTTGAGTGGCTAATGGTAACAAAGGGAAATAGATAGACAGATCTAACTTATTACTTATAATTTTAGTAAAGACTCCGTTCCCGTGGAAATATGGTGACCGTTCCCGTAAGGAATATGGGGATGAGTAAAAGTTAGTGTTGCTCGGGGATTATGGAGCGTTCCAACGGTGGAAGAGTTTTTTAAATCGGTGCTGTAGTGTCTAAGTTTCCGTAAACTTTTCTGTTCCCGTGGGAATATAGGGAAAAAAAATATATAGCCTATGTCCTTCCTCAGGTTCTGAACAATCTTTGTAAAAAATTTCATTTAAATCGGTTTATTAGTTTGGGCGTTAAATGGTAACATAGAACGACGGACAAACAGAACTACTTTCACACTTATTATATTAGTAAGGACTCCCGTTCCCGTAGGAATATGTGGATGAATTAAAGTTTATGTTACTCAGGAATAGTGTAGCATTCTAACGGTGGAAACATTTTTGAAATCGGTGTTGTATGTTCTAACTTCCCGTATACGTTCCCGATCCCGTGGGAATATAGGGATAAAATATGTAGCCTATGTCCTTTCTAAGGATCTGAGCAATCTTTGTACAAAATTTCATTTAAATCGGTTTATTAGTTTGGGCGGAAGATGGTAACATAGAACGACGGACAGACAGAGCTTCATTCACACTTATTATATTAGTAAGGACTCCCGTTCCCGTAGGAATATGTGGATGAATTAAAGTTTATGTTACTTTGGGATAGTAAAGCATTCTATCGGTGGAAAAATTTTTGAAATCGGTGTTGTAGTTTCTAAATTCCCGTATACGTTCCCGTTCCCGTGGGAATTTAGGGAAAAATATATAGCCTATGTCCTTCCTCTGGTTCTAGACTATCTCTGTACAAAATTTCATATCAATCGCTTTGGTAGTTTGGGCGGGAGATGGTAACATAGAAAGCCGGACAGACAGAGGGACTTTCACATTTATAATATTAGTTAGGATTTTGGACTTTTCGATTAATTGTGACAAGCAATATCATAAACATATGGGCCTCGGGAAGATTCGTAGCATTTCATATTTTTGAGGAAATGTTTAACCACTTTTTCGCACAATTTGAAGAACAAAAAGAAGCTGGGGAGGCTGTTAGTAAAGCTGATTTAAAAAAGCAAACATTTTTTTTTTGTTAAGTGTACTTACGGCTTTTTTCAGCTATAAAGTCCAACTACATTTTCTGGTGAATTGTCAATGTCATTGACACCATGAGCATTTAATAAATTATGGTCGATCTCAGTTTTTCGTCTTATTTCGGTCACCTTGACTTTTTCGGGAAGTCGTGTTTTGAATCGAAACTACTTCAGAACCAGTGTGATTTGAAACTGGGTGAAACGAAAATGCGTCACGATAAAAAAGCATAGTAACACACTACATTATATTTTCGCTCTCCTGTTTCTACTGACGCCTGGCTTATAAAAAAAAAAAAAAAAACAAATAGTCTGTTCCTGTGCTCGCGCCTGCATATTTCAAAAGCCCTAGTTGCAATCATGATGTACTATTGGAGTGGAACTTTCTTAGCACTATGTGATTTGACAATCTGATGAAAAGAAAAAACAATAGAAGGAGAACAAAAGTTGGTATTCATAAATTGGATTCCTTTTCCTACAATTTTCATCTCTCTTTTGTTCGGGCTTTAGAAATCTCCTTGCTTTTTTCTGAAGTTTCAGTTCTGCTGTGCCAAGTTGGACCTAGTAGCTTAAAGTCAAATATTGTTTAAAAGAGATTTTTCGAATATCGAATGCTTTTTCTTTGCTAGGCTTTTTTAAAATACTAGCTGGAGCTAGAGGATCATACTTTCCATAGCATTCACAAGTTTGGTATCACTTAAGCCAGACACGTTTAAAGGCTTGGCAAAAGAGAAGTGCCCCGTGGCAAGGCCAAGATGATTTCTCTGTTCCTTTCTGCTATGAGACAGCAAAACTTTTGCAGTCTTCTTATTAACGTTGGTGAGCATAAGTTTGGTATGTTCGCATCAACTGGAGGCATCTACGATAGCTGTCAAAAAATCTTGCCTCGCAAGTTCATCGGCGATCTCATTTTTAGTTCCAGATCCATCATCGGATTTGGAACCATCTTTGAAGATTCTATAACAATACTTTCCTTGATCAGATTTGTATATCCTGTCCTGTCCATCCTGTCAGATGGAATATCCATTAAACGTGAGTCAATAGATATGCTGCTTGCGAGTTCTTAGAAACTCTTGTACTAATTGTGTCAAAAACCACATTCTCTTTAATCGAGAAATAGTTCTGAGAGTACCCCCATAATGTATGTATAAGAAGATGGAAGATTCAGCAGTGCGTCGAGAGCAGCACCGGGAGTGCTGGCGCTGAGGAAAGCTCCAGTACAGCCGATACATATTGCTCTTTGAAGTTTGTAGAACGAGGCAATAACGTTTTTACGTGAGAGCTTATTCCAACAAATAACGCAAAGGAGATGATTGGTCATATCATAGCCGTACAGATCCAAAGGATCCTTTTCGGTGACAGATCACAATGTCTTGCCAAAGGCTTTCTCACGTTGCCCGAAAACTGACAGTGCTTTAGAAACATTTGCCCTAAAATGTCTAGAACAAAGAAGCCTTTTATTTTGGACTAGGTGTGCCAGCGACTTCGTCCGCAAAAATTGGCATAAATATTTTATTTATCAACCAATTGACATAAAATAAAAACTAAATGTTAAGTAAAGCGTACCACAATGTATTACTGAAAACCCCATCTTGATAGGATAAGCCGTTTCTGAGATTAGCGTGCACAAACAAACAAACTGTTACGTTTTTATTATATGTATAGAAGATATAGATAGATAGATATAGATATAGATAGAAGATATAGATTCCTGGAGGATGTTATACATCGATTGAAAATTAGTTGCAAGTTTTTTCTTTTATAATTGTTTGTATGACTGACGACTTTCATATACCTGGACAAAAAAATTAATGGGCCTGGGAGGCTTCATTGGCACACCCAGGGTAAATAATTGCTTGGTCCTTTTTTATACTCTGAGAGTTTGATTGTCTTTTTTTGAATGTGATATTTAATTGCTTGCGATTGTGGATTTATATTAACGACAGACAAAATGTGAACAGAAAGAAACAGTAAATAAAAATTATTTATTTTGAATTTAAAAAAATGCAAAGTTTTTTTTCTCCATTCAAAACCACTTAACACTTTGTGTCCGCATGTAATACTTTAACGGTTGAGTTTTCGGGAAATGTTTCCTGTAACAAATTTCTTACATATTTTGTTCGGAATCCATCTAAATAGCACACCTTTTGAAAACAAGAGCGAGTTTTATTGGAAAAAATAGTGTAGCGAATGTTCTTTTTTCTTACGCTTTGGTGGGCTTCAACCACTCTTAACACATTCAACAATTTCACCTACAATCTTAAATCACAAGTAACAAAACCTCGCTACGTAAACGAAGTCCAACCAGACAACAAAATTATCTTTGACCTACTCAACGAACAAATTCTCTCGACTACTATTCAATTTTGGTAATTGAGAGATGACAAAATTTAATATATTCTCATTTCAATCTGTAGTTTTTGTTGAGAATGTACTTTTTTTGTTTGTTTTAAAGATAAAAATGGATTTTTTTTAATCAAGTCTGTCTGCGAGTAGCGAGAGTTTTCGAAAGTAGAGTTATCATGAGAGAAAGAAAATCAAATATTTCCCGGTGTTTCTAAATGGCTTTCAATTTGAAGCTATGTATAAAGTTAACTAGGGCAGGAACTTACTGGCGACGTCCGCTTTTGCTTTTGCTAAAAGCGAAGAAAATCTCTATAATGAGGGTGCGTACAGCATACGTATATACTAACTCAGCCAAAACCAAGTTTGGCGTACAAGATTAATGGAAAAACTAAACATCTTTTGTTCCCTGCACAAAATCCACATGTAAGCTATTACGCTCCAGCCAACTAAGTACTGATGACGGTGACATTCTAAAAGACGATTAGCTAAAGTTGATGTTGCTTATTGCCTAAGTGATATGACATCACATTCGACTACTGTAAGGATAACTCATTTTATCATTTCTATGATACATTACAATGGCCATAAGCTGCAAAAAAAATCAATAAAGATTATTTGTCTATTTTTCAGTCTATTTGCTTTGTTTTTCTTCAGTTTAAAATGAACAGCATTGCATTAGATTTAAAAGTTAGGACTGAGGGACGGTAAATTTTTAATATCGTTTCCTTGCAAGCAGAAGTCAACAATAATAAGCTTCATTAAATAAATTACAATGTCGACTCTAGTCGGTCATAATTAGTTCGATGTGGAATTACAAATAATAGAGGTTTTTAAATTAATACTTTTAACGGGCCTTATATATTTACACAAGAAAACAGGTTTGAACAATCAACAAAGTTATATAAGATATCCCGAACAAATATAACGCTGCATACCTCCTACCGGGACAAAAGAAATTAAGATCGACAAGTGTTAGAATGATTGTTATTAGCAGGGACGATATTGATTTTCTCGATGCAAAGTGCAAGAAATTATTTTCAAAATATTATTCTGAGCTGATATATTCTAACTGACACGAATGCAATCTAACAAGGGTCTTAGAAAACTACATCATAACAATGACTAGAGGGTATAAGGATAAGTAAACTCAAAAGAGATTCGTTGGAATATTAATGGTCATCGACATAAGGCTTTTCCATCGTAAGCAATTTTTGATTAAGGAATACGATGAAAATATAAAGTGATTAACAGGCTTTTACAACAGAACTCGAAAACCTTCAGGACGTACCATATTTCTCTCAACCATACTTTCCGAGAAATGGGGAGGTTTTTCATGTTAGTTTAACCGCTCTTGGAAGGCTTGTCGATTTTTCGTAGAAGGATATTCCCATTGAAAAATATTTTTGAGCGGATTCGAGACTCAAACTTCCACGTAACAGGCAGACATGCTAACCGCTCCGCAAAGAACACCACTCAGGAAGGAACAATGAGATAAATGCATTGATTGTGAGAAAACTTTTGTTTTTTGAATTTAACTTTAATCTTCTTGACACATTTTAAAACGACCTTACGTTTAAGTCTTACAAAAGTAAGGTTATGTGTTACAGTATATTACTTAAATTTAAATTTTAGATTTATTTCAAAACATTCAAATAAACATTCTCAAATTTTTATCATGGTTATTCTATCAATTGAGTAATTTTGAGAATGTTTATTTGAAGAGATATGTTAAAAAACTGATCTAAAAGAGCAGCAAAAGAAAATAGAACAGGGAAAAAGGGGTAAATATAGAAAACGACATAAAAAGAGAAAAGGAAGAACATTAAGGACAAGAAAAAATATTTTTTCAAGAGATTGCTGAAATCTTTGTTTTGAGTCCGTTTAATTTGAGTTTTGGGCGAGTTCCAAAGAATCACCGTATGATCAAAATAAAACTCTTTTGCTGTTTAAAAAGTAAAATTGAGGTATCAATAAATTGTCTGTCCTCTCAAAAGAGCAAGGTTGAATTTAATCGAATAAGTATTTCGGCTTCTTGAACAAAAGAAGTCTGTTAAGAAAAATACAATTCCGAATATCAAAATATTTCTGGACTGAGAAACCAAGAAGATTAGTTCTTATATCCGAAAAAATGATCAAATTTTCGACGACAATAAATATATCTGAGGACAGAATTATGTGCCAGTTCTAGATTGCGACGCCTATTAAAGTCTGTATATGGAAAAATGTTTTCTGTGAAACAAAGTATTGACCTTTACATAAAATCTTGCAGTCATAAACGAATATTCTGGTTAGTCAAGGTCATAGTAGAGGAAGCAGTCCGAACAACTTCGAAATCAAATGTTTATATGTTCCTACTAAGTAAGTTTATAAACCTTATGTAAGTAAGCCATTGTACCTTGTAAAATATACAGACATACATATGTACAAGCAAAACATTCTAGGTCAGCAATGAATTTTCTCTAATAGGGCCCCTACACTACGCAAACACGTTTGCACAAACGTGTGTTTGTGCAAACATAGTTTCGCCACACACTACTCAAACATGTTTGAGAGATATTAGTTGCTTGACGTTTTTCATATCAATAAAGGCTATGGCCCAATCACTCCGTCACGCGTTCGACTTCAGCGGCCACAACTGACAACTCGATTAAAACACATGTATTCTTATGGGGAATGACCCATAAGCAACGTACGTGACGTTCGTGGCGGCGTTGAGATTAAAACATTTTTAATATCAACGCACTTAACGACTTTGACATTTGCTATTGGTATTTTTTGTTGGTTGGTAGACACACATGCTCACACACATGGTGCTCTCGGTAACAAAAGCGCCTTAACGCGACGGACTCATTGGGCCATCCAAAATTTTCACATATTTTAAAGTTGAAGTTGAAGTTGAAGTTGAAGTCTGACGGAGTCATTGGGCCATAGCCTTAACACCTACGGAGCAATGAGCGATTTCGCATGTGCTGCTTTAATTAATTACCCGATTGCAATAATCTTTGCTTTTAACGCACCACAACACCGGTAAACTTTTATATAATTCGATAAATTCCTTCCAAAAATTAGTTTCACTTGTTTATTCATCTTTACTCCTTGAAAATTGACACGTGTTTGAGCAAAATTCACCACACACGACTCAAACATGTTTGCGCAAACACGGAAAATTCAAAATATTTAGAATTTGTTCAAACGGTTTGCGCAAACACTCAACATCGCTACACACTACTCAAACAGTTTGCACAAACATTTTTACAGAAACAAAATACATATGTTTGCGCAAACGGTTTGAGTAGTGTAGGGGCCCTATAAGCAATTAAAAAAACAATTGTCAAACAAAAGAAAAGTCTCAATAAAATAATTGTAATTGTCAATCTTCAGGCTTTTTCTGGAATTGTATCGTTATCAAAGCCAACAGCAAATTTGTGGATTTTGATATATATAAGTCACCTAACTTAAACTTCAGAAAAGGATTTCCTGTAGAGTTTTTTACTGGAATATTCAAATGGCTTTGATTTTTTTTTTTTTGCTTATGGTTGGCATCACAAAGTACACACCTTTCACTTTTTTTATAAAAGTTCTCTATTTCTATCAATCCATCTCGTTTCACTAAAAAGAACAGCCTTACTTTTAGACTTTCGAAGATTGTATTGCAAAAAGAAATTTTTGTTATCACGGTGTTCAAATCCACCCTTCGAATTCAACTCAAAGCAATATCTGATATTAGCAGATATTCAATTCATCACATCTGTTACAAACTACATATGTATGTACGTATAAACTAAGCATGAAATGTTTTTTAACAAAATAAATTTTTTTTTTTTAAAGATTTCTTACTCACGTGAGTATCTTGTTGAACTTTTCCAAATATAAAATGACGCCTCCAGTACTGTGCAACTTGTATAGTTTTTTCCTAATTCTTACGGTCCAAACAATTTAGAATCAATGCACTTTATTTGTTACCAATACGGAGAGATTGATTGAAAAGGGAATAGATATTTAGTATGAGAAGTAAAAGTCATGGCATGCTTGTTTCCAGCAAAAAAAAAAATTTTTAGTTGTTTCGTGTACTTGGTTTGGAATAATTTTTTTTTTTTCGAAAATTTAAAAACAGGGCAGTGGCGTTTTAAACTTTTAGTCAATAGTTGAAGGTGAACGTGACGAAGTAGTTAGCATGGTTACCCGTAGGTGTGAGGTTCGATGTTCGAATCCCAATAAAAACAAAATATATTTTTCCACTGGTATCACAGTACCCTAGAAACTGCTAAAACTTTCGATAATAATTTCTTTGCCATTGAAAAACGCTTTCTCGATTAGACGTTAGGAATCGGCAAAAATTTAAGGTCTCCTTCATTCACTGCAAGTTTCAACTATGCAGTTTCTTATAGTTAGGAAATTGTTTCCTTCTTAAAAAAAAAAAAATTTGGTAGTTTCTTAAAATTTGCTTGTTTCTGCTAACAGTTATCAAATTGCTGCTACTGCTACTCCACTACTGACCAAGTTGTTACACTTAGTACTGTTATAGACATTTATCGTTCTGAAGGCAAAAACATTTATGCATATTTTGTAGACATTTGATAGCGTTGATCGTGATTAAATGTTTAATAAACTGTCTGCATTAGGACTTCCTTTTAAAATGCTGAAAACATTAAAAAAAAAATATATATATACCATAACTGTACTGCAAAGGCCTGGAATGGCGTCAAAATGTCAGAAAGTTTTGCTACCACATCAGGATTGAGGCAAAGATGCGTCTAAAGTAATCTCCTTTTCTCCATTTACATAAATGATATAGTATCCTATCTAAATGGAGGGATCGAAATAAGTGGAACTTAAATCAAAGTTTTGGTGTACGCTGATGATAAAGCTCTGTTAGCTGATACTCCTATAAAACTTCAGATGATGATAAATAAGCTAGATGAGTTTTGAAATTTGTGGAACCTTACAATAAACCAAAGTAAGTCCCAAATAATGCTTTTTAGTAGAGGAACGAGACAGAGGAATGGGAACTATATCTGGAAACGGGAGAGGGAAGTTGTGGAAGTAGTTGGTACTTATAAATATCTTGGAGTATTCTAACTCGATAAAACAACATGAAACTTCACATAGCAGAAAAATTAAAAACTGCGAAAATTGCCATAAACACAACCTGGTCAACATGTATGAAGAATAAAAATATATACTACAGCGAGGTCAGTTTTGTTGTACGCAGCCCAGGTTTGGGGATACCTTCAAAATGAGAGAGTGGAGCAGCTGCTCAGATTTCTTCTGAAAAGAGTATTGCTCCTTCCCTTGACCACGCCCACTTATATGTTGCACATGCACATCGAAACAGGACTGACAATAATGTTCATTTCTACGCTGAAGCTCAATTTTGATTACGTCCTTAAAGTGTTTAGCATGGAAGAAGCTCGCTTAGTAGCAACGCATGATCACGTCAAAAAAAATCAGCATGCTTCGAAAAATGGAAAGAACTAGCGGAGGGTGTATGAAGTATGATGTCCTCTTAACCTTACGGGAGTTAGTCTAAGACAAACCAAAGAAGAGCTTTACAATGTACTGCAGGCCCTTGATGAAAAAATGCATAAAGCCTTTATTGAACAGGCAAAATCATCAATATACAGAATATATTACTCAAAACTGGAGCATGACCTAAGAACGTTATATTACTGCGAAGATAATATGGATGCAGACAAAATCTCAACAATATTTTAAGCTAAAGGAGAGTTGCTGACATCGAATTACATATCCCACCGGTCCAATCTTCCCATAATCTACAGCTTGTGTAATTTGAAGGTTCGTGAAGATATAAAGCATTTTATTGGAGTCTGCCCTACACTAACACCACTAAGAAAACTACACTTGTGAAAATCGAACTACGAAACGGATGAAGTTCTTCAAATACTGAACGGTCGAGACTGGAATGCTCTTATCAATTTTGTGAAAACTGCGCTACGATATCGAAAACAAATATCAAATGAAGCGTTTTAATTTACATCAATATGTAACTTTGTGCACCTTATCTTCTCTTTTGTTTTGTTTTAAACTTGTCATTCTGGCAGACGGCTTTTGCCATGTCGTAAAAGATTTGTTAGCTGAATTTGTAAACCATAAGCACTTGTAATAAATCTTACTACTTATCTAAATCTAAATCAGTTATGAAATTGTAGTAGTCTAATTAAGAATGTAGACCTCAATGTTTTCATTCTCTTAAAAAAAATACAAAAATTATACTTATTGCAAAGGAAAACCCATCTCAACTTATTATTTTGTCTTCACCAAAGAAGCTATGAAACTGAATGTCGTCGAAGACATTTGTTTCTTCGGTTTTGAAGTTAACGTTAGCTTAGGGCACTTTGCCGAATAACCTCTGCGTTACTGAGCCTATCCGAATTTTAAGAACTTTTCCAAACAGCTTATGAGTTTTTTAAAATCATTGTTAAAAAATTCATTCATGCAATGAAAGATGGGAATGCCAAGAATCCTGTGTCATCTCCATAAAACTACGGTCAAAATACGATAGGAACAGATCTGAAAGGCTTCTATCCCAGAATAGGCCTTCATTACAATCTCTTATCAGTATTCTTACAGGACTTAACCTACCAAGTTACCACAAAAAGAAAATGGATCTTTGCACCGATAATTTATATTGAGGATGCAGTGACAAAGACGAACATGAAGATACCACTCACTTCCTTTGTCACTGCTCAGCAAACTGCAACAACAAGAAAATATTTCTCGGCATTTTCTTCCTCAACGAGCTAGAAGAACTATCAGACTTTTCAGGCAATAGATTGTTGAACTTCATTTAGGGCACAAAATGGTTAAAAACTGACCAAACATAGACTCATAGGTTTCAAGCTCTATAGGACGTTAGAACACTCCAGGGTGGCACAATATATCAACATATTGATCTTTGACTGTCAGAAATAAGATCAACCGTCAGCCCATTCTGCATTACCTAACTTAAAATCAACATGGCCTCCATCGGTATAGATAAGATTCAATTATTGAAATCGATTGATTCGAAATTTGTTTCTGTATTTTTTTAGCTTACTTATCCGAACACAAATAAAAGCATATAATTTTAGATTCAATCATTCCTGATCCTTCGCTTGGACGGAGCTACAACTTAAACAATATCAAATAAAAAAGTTTTGTAGTCTTTCAACAAAGTTTTAGGTTTTGCCGTTGGCTTTAAAATGTTTGTTTTCAATTTCAGCTATTTTTTTTTCTCTCCTCCTATCCCTCTGTCATATTTTTTTTTTTTTCAGTAATTTTTTTTTCAGTAATTCAGTAATTCATTCATTCATTTATTTCCATTCATACAATACAATTTCAGATAACATTTTGAATTTGAGAGCTATGGCTATGCCGTCAGCCAGATTGACAATTGTTTTTTTTTTTTTTGGTTTTTGTTTTTAAATATACATTTTGGTTTTATTTTAACATTTTTAATACACAAAGACAATTGTATTTACAAAAGATATTTAAATCAACATTTTTGTTAATTTAGTGGTATTCTGTTATGAATAATAATCTGTACTTGTAAATATTATTCAAAAAATTGCTTAATGTTTTCCAATTATATTCGTTTAAGATGTTTATAGTCTCTTGTAATGTAAGGGTATTTTTCCCGAAAAAAAAAACGTCTTTCAGATTTGAATATTGGGCATATACTGATGAAGTGTAGACAATCTTCCTTTGATTTTAAATTACACAGTGTACAAAATTGATTGAAACTGCCATTGTAAGGATTTCCGTTTAAGTTCAGAACCTCGCATCGTGCTTTAAATATTAATGATATTTCTGCATAACTTAGTGAATCGTGAAAATAGTTTCTGGTACCGAGATTGTAGTTTAGTTGACTGTATATTATTCTACTGGACGACTCTTTAGCTTTTTCTATAAAAGAACACCTCATTAAATCCTCATTTT
Source organism: Melanostoma mellinum (assembly GCA_914767635.1). Taxonomy (NCBI): domain Eukaryota; kingdom Metazoa; phylum Arthropoda; class Insecta; order Diptera; family Syrphidae; genus Melanostoma; species Melanostoma mellinum. Next base: position 195,427,425 of record OU612058.1, on the reverse strand, counting down.
TCTTTATGATGCTGTACAGTTGTTCTTTCAGATGGTTTATGTTGCTGAAATTTTCATCAAATCTCACTCCACATTCATTGGCAATAGTCTGCCATCTTGCAAGCCACCAGTCCTTGTTTCTCAGCTCATATAAAAGCAGTTTTTTAGAAAGCCTGGTCTCCTGATAGCTGCTGCAGATTTTGATCAAATAATCAGCTTGAGACTTCAGCGTACTTGTCAGTTTCTAAATATATGGCGTAGTTAGGTGTATTCTGTGGTAGGTTGAAAAGTTTCTTTATGAAATTTCTATAAAATGATTCAATTTCATCGTATTCTTCTGATCCCCAAACCTGTGCAGCATATAAGAGAGACGATTTCACCACCGAATCGAAGATTTTGTATTTAGTGGATAGAATAACTCTTTTGTTAGAAAATATATTTTTCCATGTTAGATTTAACAAGCTTTGTGAGCTGTTGGCTTTCGCTGATAGATGAATTTTATAGTTCAATGTTGGGTTCAGTTTTAAGCCTAGATATTTAATCTCTTTCACTACCTCCAGCTGTGTATCATTATATATCCATCTTCTTTCATTGTAGGCTCTTAGTGTGGGTCCAAATACCATTATTTTGGATTTTTCTGTGTTTATGGTTAGTCCCCATGTGTTGCAGTAGCTAGATAGCCGATTAATCATCAGTTGTAAACTTTCTGGTGATTCTGACAGTATGACGAGGTCATCAGCGTATAGCAGTACATTGACAGTGCAGCCAGCTATTCTTATTCCTCCAGGAAGTTCATCAGCGACATCATTTATAAATAACAAGAACAAAAGTGCGCTAAGCGGGCATCCTTGTTTTACTCCTGTGTTAGTGCTAAACCATCTCGAAAAGCTCACTCCATCCCAAACAGCTGCTTTCGTGTCTGTGTACATCTGTCTAACTAATTTAAGAAACTTTGTAGATATACCCAACTGTGACATCTTATAAATGAGTGCATTCCTATTGACTAGGTCAAAAGCGGCTTTGAAGTCAACGAAAAATGAAAACACCCTTTTGTTTCTTGCTTGAAATGCTTTGACTATAGACGATAAAGTGAAAATATGATCGATTGTTGAAAAGTTTTTTCTGAAACCGGCCTGTAGATCAGATATAATGTTATTCTGTTCGACCCATTTTTCAAGCCTCCCAACCAGTATACTGCAGAATATTTTTGCTATTACATTCATGAATGAAATGCCTCTGTAGTTTTCCGCGCATTCTAGTGAACCTTTTTTGTGTATAGGGAAAATGACCGATTTTTTAAATGATGACGGTATGTCAGCGTTTATAAAGATTTTATTGAAGAGAACTTTTAGATGATTTAGAAAAGTGGGGGTTGCATTTTTGAAAAATTCATAAGGAATCCCATCTTCACCTGGTGCCTTTTTATTTTTTGCTTTGTTTAGCACATCTTGAATTTCATCGATTTCTATCTCTACATCCAATATTTGGTCGGTAATCAAAGGATCCGCAGTGTTAAATAAAAGACAAGAATCACTGGTTAGAAGATGACTAAAGTGAGTGGCAAGGGCTTCGGTGGAAATATAAATTTATTCCAAAACATATCCAAATCATCTACCGATAAATTCAAATTAAAGTCAAAAAGAAGCACCCTAATAAATTACAATACAAAGGAAAATGTTCTCAGGAAATATCTGCTGTCGCTATGATATCGTTTTTCAGTTTAAACGAAAACGATTTTTAACAATCAGTAGGAAAGATCCTCATTCAAATGTAATATGAAACTTTTTTAAAACCAAGGAAGCCCTACATAGAATTCTTGTTTTTTTTTTTTTTAACAAAACAAAACCCTCTCTTTGATGTGTAGTTCAAAAAATGTTTACCGAAAAACCATTTAAACTTTGCATCTACAAAGAAAAACAATTTTTGGTTTCACCCGCAAAAACACCATTTTCTCATAATTGTTGGAAGCAAATATTTTGTTTGCTTTTATTTCTTTTGTATCGAAAAACATAAAAACACTCTTCGCTAGGTAGGTAGGAAGGTAGATAGGTAGGTAGTCATAATAACATAAAAGTGAATTATTTTTCAATTTAACACAAAAGACTCATGCAGCCATAAAAACGAACTCATCTATCGAAACCACTTTGGAAAACATCTACCATCATAAAGAGAAAGGTATTTCGTAATTTTGACTTTATCGATCGCATAAAGTATAGCGTTGGAATCTACATCCATTCCACAATTTATACACAAAATAAAAAACATTAAACAAACCCCCACGCCCGGTATGTGTGGGCAGCTTTCAAAAAATTTCAATATCAAACATCCTACTCTCTTTCCCGCTGCTCCCCACTCAACCCTGCCTTACCTGTTGCAAATTTGGAGTTTGAAGGATGATTATGTTTGCTTTTTGAACTTTCTGCTTCACTCGTTCATCAAAATTATTTTCATGGCTACGCACTAAAAAACAGAGTTGATTTGATTTCCGTTTTATCAACAGCGCAGCGGTAAACTGTGGCGTATACGTACTATTTTTTTTTTTTTATTATTTCTTATTTTTTTAACTTTCAGTGCACATTGATTAAAGACTTTTTCACTTTGCTAACACAATTGATTGAACTTCCATTATGTAAATTTTCACACAACTATACTCAAACACAAAAGTAAGCCAACTAACTACTTCGCACAATTATTGTTGCACACAAATGAGCTTCGTTTGCTCAAGACACTACAACACAGTTAGTTGGTAAGTAAGTAGGTGAAGGATTAATTAATTTGCAAATTCATTTTGTTTTGCTGAGTAAACAGGAGTCTTTGCTGACTAGGCCCACACTCTACTCGCCTGTTTGCGCCCTGTTGCTCAATCCTCTTTAGAAAGTAATCTTCAATTACTGGGAAGTCTTTTTGCAGGTGCGGCAGCAGTAGACGTCCTGTGGTCCTTGTTTTTTATGTTCTTTTTTTTCTCTTTTTTTTTCTTATATCTTTGAAAACCTTTGCATTGACAATAAGAGGATGTGCATCCCCAGATACCAAAGCTTATACTTTCCTGCAAAAAAGAATATTTTTTTGTACCTCACTGGTCGTTGTGAGGTGTTTTTCTTTGGCACAAAGTCCTTTGGGTTGTAAAATGTTTATCAAAGGTTTCACATCAATAATAAAAAGTACGGCAAGCACAAAGGATTATACGGGGTGTAAATTGAAAACATGTTTTTCTTTCCGTGATTGGTCCTTTCTTCTGAGTCATTAAACCTTTTCCCAGGATTAAAAACGGGTTTATCCTTTTTGGTTTTATTTTTTTATTTAAAAAACTCTATGTCCTTACATATATCTTGTGCAAATTGAATAAAAAAAAGTGAACGTTTACCACGAACCGGAAGAGGATATGCGATCCATTGAATTGCTCGACTCGAACTGGGGCTTTTCTAGTCGGTAGGAGCACCAGTTCACCATCCAACCCTGGGCAATAGTCTTTATTTCTCTCTGGAATTTTTCTGTAGGCCCCTGCTCTTTTCTTGGCGGCGAGCGTTTGTGTGTCTGTATATGGAAATATTGGGAGAAGGATATCCTTGTAATCGGAATTTTCCCTGGCATTGATAATGAGCGCAACAAATGCTAACAGAGCAACAGAGAAAGAATGATGGGAAATTCCATTTACATGCAAAAATCTACACTGGAAAAAGGTAAAACATAGAATTTAGAGGATGCCGTTGAGGACTTCCAATGGGTGTTGGAGGACATGCGCCGACCTCTCACTGGAAATTCTCTCTCTTTATTTCAATTTAAACACCTACAACGGATGTGATAGGTTAGGAAGCCCCCAACAGTTGTTCTAAGCGCAACAGGGATATAAATTCTATGAGAACATGTGTTTTGCGCCCTACTCGAGCGTCACCATAGTTGAACAACGGGAAAAGGATAATAATTGGATATTCAACTGGTTGGCAATAGTATTTGTGTTGTTGTAGCTGTAGCCTTCCAAACATGTTGCACACGAGGAAATATCCTTGGGATTTCTGTCTGCTTCAGCCCTTGTGTGTCTGAGTGGAAACGGTTGTCTTTCACAGTTTAGTACGAAGATATCAACAGGAGAAAAAACATCGCATTGCGATTAAGTGTTTTTCTATGCTGGCTATACTTTAAGCATTAAGTTGAAGAAGATTCCCAGGAACTGGCAAGGGATCCCCCATCGAAAGAAAAGGTGAAAAACGTTTGTTGTTTTTATATTTTTTCGAGAGATAGAAAGAACGAGTGAGAGAGAGAGAGAGAGTGAGAGAGAATGAGAGTAAAAGGACCAATCTATGATACTCTTACAGGTGATTACTCAGGTCGATGATGATGGTGTTGGGAAAAGAAGGGTTTTTTAATTCTTCGACAAACATACACTCCTACATCTATACGTATATGTAAGAATGTAGGTGTATCAGAAAACTCATGAGTAATTATTGGAAATACTCGTACAGTTTCGAACTGAGCGAATTGAAATTAATATGAGTTCTGCTCTGCTTTGCCGTTGTTCTGACATTTTGTATTCTTTATTTATTTATTTTCTTTCTTTTTTATTGTTCTGTTGCATGCGGAGAAAATGACAGTGACTGTGGATGGGTAACGGTGTGAAGGCTTGGATATAATGAAACAGGTATGCCTGTGAAATCGATTGATTGTCGATGGTATTTTTTTTATCTCTCTGTCTTTTAGCACTTGATTTCGATGAAGATATGGCGTAAAAAAGCACGGAGTATTATTTTTAATGAAATTGAACAATTCGTCAGGGTTAAGGGATCACGAACCGACAAGGGCTTGTAGTAAGTGATATTAATTACCAGAGTAGGTGTGGAAGGTTTTTTTTTTGTTAGAGTACATAAAGTTTAGGAATATGTACAGTAAAAATGCTTTTGTGTATGAGAATGATTCCTATTCGGCTTTTTTAAGCGTTTCAGCCAGAGGCGTTTGGCAACAATTCGTCTTTTTTTTAAGAATGTAAAAAATGTCCTCGGGAATTCTGTGAATCATTCCCGCATTTTCTTATGTTGATGCAAGATGCTGAAATTTTTTTTGTTCAAAGAAAAGAAAATTTCAAGAGTTCAAAATAAATAAAATAAATAAATAGGGTGGCGCAACAAAGGGAGGAGTCTCAGAGCCAAGCGAATGTCTTGTAACCATGCATTGTAAAGGAATAAAGGGGACCTTTAATTTTTTGAAGGTTCCGAATGGCTAGCCGAGAAAGCGCTTTTGATGATAAAGAATTTAGTAACGGAGGACTTGCAAATTCCTCACGAAAGGCGATACCCATGGAAATACATTTTTTGTTTCTGTTGGGATTCGAATAACAAACCTATGCAAACCTCAGGGTTAGCAGGAAGACAAGCTAACCATCACGCCACGGGTACCGAAATTTAAAGCTCAAGGAAAAATGTTGTTAGATTACATTTTGTGTTACTTTTAGTGGTGCTTTCATCCTTAGATGGACCACTTCCTCTAACTAGTTTAGCCTTTACTCTAGAGTCTAGACAGACACCTCCAATGACACACTTTCAATTGATGCAGGTTTCATAAAGAGTTATTGAAACGAAAAATTGATAGATCGTATTATTGATGGAGTTGGCTTACGAGCGGATAAGTAAAACGATGCAAGTGCTTACGCTTATGCCTCACCATTCAATAGTCTTTTCCTGTTTTAGCATTGACTGCATGCATCAGTTTATCTACTTCAACTTCTAAGCTTTATATTGGCTGGCTTCTCTTACATTGTGTTTGTCTTACCGTAGCGCCCTTCAAAAGATCGCTTCTCTTGCTTACAAAGTCAGAAATTCTACTCTCTTTTCGGGCTGATTTATCTGCAAAAAGGAACCAAAGCCATATCTGCATCCGATTGAACGGCTGTATAGACATATGTTGCTTGAGCTGTAGCCATATACAGTGATGGTCATTAAAATAGAAACGGCACCCATATAGTAATATAAGTATGCATAACTTTCTTAAAAGACATTTCTTCAGGTTGAAAAGAGGTTTAATTTGTAGGCCATGAATAAGAGTACACATTAAAATATTAATACAAGAAAAAAGCTAGACAATATCAAATACAAAAAAATAAACATGTATTTAATTCAAATTTTGTGTGGCCATAAAATTAGAAACAGAACATATAAAATGGTATTTCATTAAAAATCTTCAGCTTAACATAGAGTAAGTATTAATATTTTGTAGGAAATCCATTTCCTTGTATAAACGCAGCCAATCTTCTTTCCATACTTTCAGCCAAAGCGCGGCATCTTGATGGTGCTATACCGTCCTAGACTTCCTTAATATTTTTGAAAAGCTCGTCCGAATTTTTAGATTTTTTGGACTTTAATGCTCTCTCGACGTCTGCCCATAAGTTCTCAATCGGATTCAGGTTCGGACTTTGCGCGGGTCAATCCAAAACACTGGTTTTTGTATCCGCAAACCACAGCTTTACAAGTATGCAGTATGTTTTGGATCGCTGTCCTGCTGAAAAACATGACTGATGGGCATGTGTGGGAATGAAAAAGGCTCTATGACATTCTCCAGTATGCCTTTATAAACGTGTTGATCCATTCCACCGTTTATCCTTACTACCCAACACCAACCAAAACCAACACCACTCCAAAAAAATGCACCCCAAACCATTATGTTTCCTCCTCCATGTTTCAAGGTCTTCAGCGAGTATTTTGGGTCTAATTCTTTTTTCTGAGGACGTCTAACGTACACTTTACGGTCTGACCCAAACAAATTGAATTTAGATTCATCACTCCATACATAATAGTTTGGGGTGCATTTTTTTGGAGTGGTGTTGGTTTTGGTTGGTGTTGGGTAGTAAGGATAAACGGTGGAATGGATCAACACGTTTATAAAGGCATACTGGAGAATGTCATAGAGCCTTTTTCATTCCCACACATGCCCATCAGTCATGTTTTTCAGCAGGACAGCGATCCAAAACATACTGCATACTTGTAAAGCTGTGGTTTGCGGATACAAAAACCAGTGTTTTGGATTGACCCGCGCAAAGTCCGGACCTGAATCCGATTGAGAACTTATGGGCAGACGTCGAGAGAGCATTAAAGTCCAAAAAATCTAAAAATTCGGACGAGCTTTTCAAAAATATTAAGGAAGTCTAGGACGGTATAGCACCATCAAGATGCCGCGCTTTGGCTGAAAGTATGGAAAGAAGATTGGCTGCGTTTATACAAGGAAATGGATTTCCTACAAAATATTAATACTTACTCTATGTTAAGCTGAAGATTTTTAATGAAATACCATTTTATATGTTCTGTTTCTAATTTTATGGCCACACAAAATTTGAATTAAATACATGTTTATTTTTTTGTATTTGATATTGTCTAGCTTTTTTCTTGTATTAATATTTTAATGTGTACTCTTATTCATGGGCTACAAAATAAACCTCTTTTCAACCTGAAGAAATGTCTTTTAAGAAAGTTATGCATACTTATATTACTATATGGGTGCCGTTTCTATTTTAATGACCATCACTGTATGCCATATCGCAGTAGATTGCAATGCCGTATCCGCTTTCGTATTAACAGAATTATTAGCAGTCATATTCACAGTTATGTCAACTCCTGTCTCTATTTTGAGAAGAAAAAGAAAAGTGAACTTCCTCCTATTAAAAATAAGAACAAGTGGTTGAGCGTGGTGGCGCCCAGACGTTGCAGGGCAGCTTATAGTACACGTCGATTGTGCTTACTATATCCTCACAGCACCCATTGGATTCTGGTTTATAGGAAACAAACGAAGATGACTTGCCAAACTGGTAAGTGCAAGTGATAGAGGGACGTAGAAAAGTAGACCAAAATTATAAAACTCTATAAGTAGCAATGACTCACCGCCCGACTCTCAGTGGTATATCAGAAAATGACACTAAATTATCCGCTTCATTATGCCGTAGGGGACTCCAAAAAGACCTTGCCCTTCAGATCAAGGGTTGCATTTAAACTATTCACGCACGTTACAATTCCATGGTTCCGAAACAACCAACTGCCTCGCATAACAAAAATAATTTCATCGTTGACAACCTTAGCACACATAATTGGACAAAGGCCTCAAGATCTATAAGTGGAGCGTAGGACTAGCGCTTTTAGAAAATTTGCAGGAGCCTTTAGCTGTTGCAAAACAGATACAACCCCTTCTAATAAGTGCGATGGAATTGACCGGTCATTAAGAAAATGAAAAACTGCGACATCTGAAGAAACCTCCGAACTGAGATCCGAACTATGTATATGATTTTGCTGTTAAACAAATGTTTAAGAAGAAAAGAACCCTCAACTCTCAATATAAAAAGCGGAACGTGAGAAGCGCCCGTTATTTAGAGATGCCAGGAATGAGATTCGGAAGTTCTAACAAAAGTTAAAAAAATCTTGCCACGGTGGAGACACAAATTCCGCATTCAACTTCTACGATAATCGAGAATGTCATCCTGCCGACCAAGTATTAACGGCAAGACCAAGACGAACGTTTTAGTTTCAATCCAAAAGGAAGGTCTTCCAACGGATCCTGTTGCTCTCAGCAAAATCTATATGCGCTTCCATGAATCCTTAAATATTCCCTCTTCTACTGTTTCAAAAGACCTTTCCACTTATGCTTCCCATCTTAGTTTAAAACGTTTACCTTTCCCTCGTCATAACCGCAATTTTAATCTTTAACCTCAATTTATCTTCTCGGCATGTATCACCGACTGTTATATCTCTTTACTATCAGAACGTTAAAGGCCTTCGCACTAAGACCTCTACCGTGTATTTGAACTCCCAATGCTTTCCATATGATATTTTTGCTCTCACGGAAACTAATCTTTGCTCCGAATTTCAAGACAGCGAAATTTTTGCATCTGATTTTACTGTTTTCCGTGCTGATGGACAGATTAGTGACATAGCTCCTACTGGGCGTGGTGTTCTTTTCGCTGTCCATAATCGTCTCAATGCATCTCTGATAGAAACTTCTTAATCACCTTTGTTTGAATATGTTTGTATTAAATTGTCTATCTCCAACCGCTGTTTTTATCTTCTCTGTTGTTACATTCGTCTCTTACAACCCTGTCATGTTTATCAACAATTTGTGGCCTCATTAAGTCCCCTAATCGATGCCGCAAATTCAAACGATGACTTAATTCATCGTGGGTGACTTTAATTTGCCCGACCTGAAATGGATTCCATCCGAAGATGAAACGTGTTTTGTTCCTTCCAATCCTTCCTCCGAAAAAGAATTTATTTTCACTGATTGCTTTCTCCAGTATGGCTTGTTTCAAATCAGTGGTATCCTAAACAATCTTCAGAGACAGCTTGATCTCACCTTTTCCTCTGATCCTTTCAACTCCTCTGTTTTTCAAAGCACCCATCTTGTCTCTACTCTAGATCACTATCATCCCCCTCTATCCATCATTTTCCGTATTGATGATAGCGTTCCAACTATGGAACCCGTAAACTCCTCTAGTTTCAACTTTCGCAAAGCCGACTTTAACATGCTTTGTAATCTTCTCACTAACATTGTCTTCAATCTATTCATCAACCTGTCTACTCCCATCGACATAGCTCTTTCCTTCTTTTACTCCTCTATTTTTGCATGTTTGATCCAATGTGTTCCTTATACGCTTCAAAAATCCTGTGTTTCTTCTCCACCCTGGTATTCAAAAGAATTAAAAACCATCCGCAACGTCAGAAATAAGTTATGGAAAACTTACTTAAACTGTCCGACACCTTCCAACCATTACAACTACCTACTAGCTTCCTCTAACTTTTCGTCTCTTTGTCACACTCTCTACCAAAATAACCTTGATAAAATGCAAACCTCTATAATTTCAGAACCTAAACGTTTCTACCAATTTATTAATGCAAAAAGGAAATCTGATGGTCTTCCTTCAACGTTTAATTTTCAAGGCAATTCCTCCTCTGACGCCAAAGTAATAGTAAATTTTTTTGCTACCTTTTTTGGTCAGTCATATAGCAATAACCCGAATGATCCTGACCTTGAATATCATAAAAGGTTTCTGTTAAATAGCCCGCATACATCTCTAGTTTCTGTAATTATTTGTCCTCAGACTGTTCGAGAAAAATTAAACTTGCTGGATGATGATTTCTCCCCTGGCCCCGATGGCATTCCAGCTATTTTTCTTCAAAAATGCGCTACCGCACTCTTCGAACCCCTTACTTCTCTTTTTCAACTTTCGGTCTCCCAAGCTGTTTTTCCCACTCTTTGGAAAGAATCTTTCATTTTCCCGATTTTCAAAAAGGGCGGAAAAAACGAGGTCTCTAATTATCGACCGATAGCTAAGCTTTCTGCTATCCCCAAGCTTTTCGAAAGCATTGTGTACGACTCTTTGTCTTTTCACTGTAAATCAATTGTTTCCCCACTTCAACACGGTTTCTTGAAGGGAAGGTCTACTACGACTAACCTTACCCAATTTGTTTCAATGACTCTGTTGGCTCTAGAAAAAGGCAATGAGGTTGATGTTATTACTACTGATTTTAGTAAAGCGTTCGACAAAATCAGTCATCAAATTATATACCTCAAACTCAAAGCCTTTGGTTTCCCACCACAAGTTATCGAATGGATCAAATCATACCACGAGAACCGAATTTATAGAGTTGCCTTCAGAAAAGCTTTCTCCAATCCAATATTTGCCTCTTCAGGAGTTCCCCAGGGCAGCCATCTCGGTCCACTTTTGTTTGTGCTTGCCATTAATGACGTCGGCGGTACAGCGTCATTCTCAGACCTCTCTATTTATGCAGACGACATTAGAATAGTAAAATTTATTTCATCTGTTCAGGATTCTCTCCTCCTCCAACAAGACCTAAACACTTTCTTTATTTGGTGTAACAAAAATTTTCTTGAACTAAATGTCAAAAAATGCCAAAGTATGACTTTCTCACGTAAGCGTCTACCTTCCAGTTCCCGAATTTATTACTTCCATAACATGCCCGTCCCTAAAGTTTCGTCTATTCGCGATCTTGGAATTATTTGCGACAAAGAGCTTAATTTCCACTCTCACATTAACCATATTATTGCGAAAGCAAACTCTTCCTTGGGGTTTATCAAACGCTGGTCTAAAGAGTTTTCCAACCCATACGTCACTAAATCATTATTCACCACCTTTGTCAGGCCTATACTTGAATATGCTAGTCAGGTCTTGTCTCCCTACCAAATAACTGAATCTCGCAGAATTGAAGCTGTTCAACGAAGATTTTTAAGATTCGCTCTTCGTAGCTTACCTTGGTCTGACCCTTTAATTTTACCGCCCTATGAAAACCGATTGCTACTCATTGACATGCCGACCCTCTCTAAACGTCGTCGTATCGCTGACATTGTTTTTGTCCATCAGGTTATGACTGGAACCATTGACTCCCCTGCTTTACTTGAGATGATTTATATAAATACTAATCCCCGCAACCTATGTACGTTCCGTCCCCTTCTTCCACCTACCAACTCTTCGTACCAATTACGCCCACTTTAACCCAATTTGCAGGATGCTTCGCTTAGCTAACAACAGCAGGAATTACTTTCGATTTCTCAAAAAGCTCCTCATCCCTCAGAAAAATTATGTACGCTTCCTCTATCTAACCCTTGAACCTGTTTTGGACCCCCTTCTTTCACCCCCCCCCCCCCCTTCCTCCGCCTCTGAAGGGATAGCTTTTTTCATGGTACATCAAATCGAGAAGTTTTTACTCAATGAAACAGCGCATTTTTTTAAAGCTTCAAATGATTGGCGATAGAGAGGTAAGTTTTAAGCTAACAAAACTAATTTTCTATTCATCTGAAGCTCCATGGTATACCTATTAAATTAGCTGAGAGAGTGCAGCATTTGTATTTAAAGTAAGTTTCTAGAGTACATCCCATACTTAAACGAGCTTCAAAGGTATGGGTAAAGTTGTTAGGTTTTGGGAGCTTTTGCGAAAACCTTATTTTCTTCACGGTTTGAAAATACTATTACTCAAAAATACTACAAATTCATGTCATTTGAAAGAAAAATACATGGCGTTTTACAGCCCTGTTCATTAATCGTTACCTAACCTCGCTCCAACAAAAACCTAAGGGGGTAGAACGATCTCTTCGGCGCGGCGCCACAATTAAGCTTGAATCAAAAATAAAACGAAAATGTGAAATAAAATTTTTTGATATCTACAAGTAAAGTCGAAAACATTTTTTGCTTTACATTTGAAAATATAGATTTGGCGCCGCATCTTGCCATCTAAGGCAACTTTGGGATAAGTTCAAGGCAAATATAGTGCTCAAGAACCAAACAGTTTGACATTCAGCGCCAATTGATGTTAAAAAAAACCCTTGGTGTGAACCCAAGTTAAGCCCAGAACTAGCGAACCTGGTTAATGGATTTTTTCATAATTTAAAAATCTAAATTTGTAAATTGATTGAGAATATCATTTAAGTATATAAATAACTGCTTACAAATAAAATGATAAAATAAATAAGAAGCTTTTCATTTTTGTCACTTACCAATAGAGAAACAGCCTGTCAACTACCATATTCCAAGTATATAAATGGCCATTATAGTATATCACTGTTCACACCAAACAGACATCTACATACACTACGATAGTAAAAAACAACAAAACATTAGGCCGATTAAACTGAGTTGCACAAGAAATATTAAATTTAATTTTCACTTATTAACTGAATGCTTTACATTTACATTTGCTTCACAATTGAATAATATCCACATCTCAAACAAAGCACACAAAAAAGAATGGACAGGTCGCCTTTAAAATGGCGATTGAAAAAAGAAATTCACTTTGCAAATTAATAAAAACTTATTTGTATAATGGTACATCTAAATGAAAGAAAACTATTCCACTCCAGTTGAAAACATTACTTCAAAATAAAATTTTAATTTTTTCTTACAAGGCCACCACAAGTGTACGACATCGGCCGATCGTTTTGCCGCCTCATTAAACAATGGCCACTAATCACTCTTTTTGTTTTACATTCACTACGAATTGATGCCTCTCTCTCACTCTCTCTTTCTTTGTTTTGAGGCGAAAATGGAAGAAACGGAATTTCGTGTACTCATAAAACATTACTTTTTACGTAGAAAGGCCATCAATGAAACTAAAGAAAACTGTTAAATACTACGGGGGCTCGGCACCATAAATTTCAATGGTAAAGAAGTGGTTTACAGAGTTCCGTTGTGGTCGTACCAGCACTAGAGACGCCGAACGTTCAGGTGGCCCAAAAGAAGTGATTACGCCGGAAATCGTCGATAAAATCCATGAAATGATATTGGATGATCTGAGAATGAAAGTGCGTGAGTTGGCTCATGCTATAGGTGCCTCAACTGAACGGGTACATCATATTTTACACGAATATTTGGACATGAGAAAACTCTCCGCGAGATGGTTGCCGCGATTGCTCACACTCGACCATAAGCGCAACCGTGTGACCACTTCAAAAGTGTTTAGCGATGTTCACCCGTAGTCCGGACGAATTTTTGCGCCGTTTTGTTACTGTGGACGAAAGATGGATCTATCACAATACGCCAAAGACCAAGGAACAATCGAAACAGTGGGTTTCTTGGGGTGAACGTGGACCAAAGAAGACCAAACAGAGTCTGTCAGCCAACAAGGTTTTGGCCACAGTTTTTTGGATGTGCGCGGTGTCATTCACATCGATTACCTCGAGAAAGGTAAAACGATCACCGGCGAATATTACTCAAAGCTTTTGGTCAGATTCGACGTTGATTTGAACTAAAAACGGCCGCATTTGTCGAAGAAAAAAGTGCTGTTTCATCAAGACAATGCACGTGTGCACACTTGTCTAGTCACGACATGATTACTTCCAAGGTTGTATCATTTAAAAGAAGGGTGTAGTTATGTCGCTGAAGTATCAGCAATCAGCATTGTTGAAGCCCTTCAAATTATGCAAACATGGGAAATAAAAACACTGATCCTTACCGACAGTTTGAGTGCTATCACTGGAATTAAAAGTGCAACAAATAGCCGCTTTGGATTGAACAACATCCGAAGCATCCTTCAAAACAACAAAAACATAGCTTTTGCATAAATACCAGGCAAGGATTTGAGGAAAATGCGGCAGCTGAAAATAAAAGTTTTTTACCCTTACATAAAAAAAGTACAAAACGCATCTTTCTTGTCATAAGAAAAGTCAATTGAAAATGAAGAGCTCGAAAGATCCTGGCAAATAGAACTTTCTTACTCAACACCATTCATCGCCATGACGTATGTATTATCACAAAAATATAACCAGAGAAGAATGTGCTAGCAAAATTCAGATAGGGATCTGAAAAACATTTATCTCTAGTCGAAACTACTTCATTAACGACCCACCAGAAAAGTGCGCTTGTAGCTTGCATACGAAAATACACAGAAATTAAAACGGAAGTATTTAATCCATCTAATATTCGATCCTCCAGCGCATTAAAGAAGTTACAACGTTATCTAATCAATTAAAAGAAGGTGGTGGCCTTGCATAAGATGCAACAGAAGCCTTGGACGAATGTGTTGCGTCAAGACAAGAAAAAATTTGTTTTGGAGTAGTCCATTTTTCTCTTGCTAAGTTGGGAACTCCAATCTAACAAAAAATTTATTTAAATTAAAATATATTACTAAAAACGACAACTAAGTAACCACCTGCCGTAAAATTTTTGAAAGCTTATATTATGGTCCTTAATTGAATTTTTAAATCAAGTTGTTTGCTGAATAAATTTTGCGTAATCAAAACTAAAAGTTAAAATTTTCAAGAGGGCTTTAACTACCGCTTCTAACCTCAACCGACTAGCCAATCTACCTCAACCGATCTCTACTAGCTGTTTTCAGTTTGACACATTTTCCCTGCTTTCAGCTTTCGCTGGAACCCGTTGGGATCTTTTAAAGTAATGATAGTGGAACTTCCATCATTGCATATCCATTTGCTTGCTCGTCATGAAAACGAACATTAACATTTTATCACCTAAGACCCATTCAAAACGAATTTTCCAAACACGGGTAGGGTGGGGCTTGTTGAGCATAAGACCAAGTTGAACAAACGAAATATCGCGAAAACTGTACACAGCACGTGAAAGCATCAAATAGCGGAAACAAGGAGTATCGGGGGTAAACTGATTGCACGACCACCAGAAACACCTCGTAAGATCGAGTGAATTACACGTGCTCATTGTTTGTTTTATGACAAAAGTGCAATATACACTGCCAACCACCAGGATTTTTTATACACTGCCAACCACAAATTTTTTAATCGATTTTCGCTTTTTATAACTGGTGGAAGTTTTTTACCCAGAAAAGTTTATTACCAGTTCATAGGTACGTATTTTCCCATAGCAGATTCATAAAATTAAAGGGTTTATTCGAAAAGACCGTTGAAATTTCCCAAGATCAATTGATGAACTACTGAAAGAAGGTATAAAAAAGGGCTCCACTAGGATGAGGCCACATGCAAAATTTTAGAAAAAACAAAAAAATGAGTAAAATGTTTACATTTTATAGTTTAATAATATTTATTAATAACTTTTTTTTACATTAATAATGAGTATGTCCGCCATTTTTGGATATAACCTCTATTTGACGGTTTGGAATAGAATCATACATTTTTTTAAATAATCATATGAAATTTGGGCCCGGGCACTGCGAATAGCATTAACTAAGGTGTCCTTGCCTTCAAATTGTCTGTCACCTTTTTAAACTTTACGAGATAGCCATGACCAAACGTTTTCAATAATGTTTACGTCCGGTTAATATGGCGGCCATGACAAAAGTTCCACGTCTTCTGATTGAATCCAGCTTCTGACAACCCTGCTAGTGTATGGATTGGGGCATTGTCTTGTTAAAAAATCCAAGTCAGAAGTCCAAAAATGATTATCATTTTTGGAAATGACCGTTCCAGCAAACATTTGTAGCTATTTTCTTTCATTGTTGTGGACAAAAACTCGAACTCCAATTCTACTATTCGTGCCATAGTAGGTAATAGCTCCCTTCACCATTGCCTGATGTACGGCTATGATGTCTTGCCAAAATGAGCTCATCCTTTCTAATATCATGGAAATAAAAGCTGTAACCATCAGGATCGTCAAGGTTAAACTTTTTTTCATCCGAAAATACAACGCGTTTCCATTCACTGCTCAAATCAACATGCTGTCTTGCAAAGTCCATACCATGTTAACGTTTTCTTTTTCAGTTTCCTCCTTTGAATAGTATCACTTTTTTGTCATATTCTACGAACCGTTGTTATGTTGGCTGAAACTACGCTTTTGGCCCTTATCATAGTCGCTGGTAGAGTGGGATTTGGGGCAAGTCGTAGAATCCACCGATTTTCTCTTGGTGTTGTGGCTTTTCCCGTGCGTCCTATTTGATTTTTGCCATAGTTTTGTGAACCAACAAGATAATTGTTTACAACTGCCAAGCTCCTGTTAAGTCTTCTTGCTATTTCACGGCCTGAGAGTCCTTTTTCCTTGAAAGCATCTATTTTTGCTCTTTCTGTCGCTGTCAAAGTCTTTCCAGAATTCATATTTGCTTCAAACTAAATAAAACGGTTATTTTCAACACGCTCTTAGATATTTTATACAAGAATTTGAACATGTGCATGCACATGCACGGAAAAATTCGCAATGGCCTCATCCTATTGGAGCACCTTTTTATACCTATTTCATTAATTGATCTTGGGAAATTCCAACGGTCGTTTCGAATTTACCCTTGAATTTTATGAATTTTTCATAGAAAAATACGTATCTATTAACTGGTAATAAACTTTTCCGGGTACAAAACTTCCAACAGATATAAAAAGCGAATATCGATCCCAAAATTTGTGGCCTGATCCTAGTGGTTGGCAGTGTTTGTGTGGATCGGAATATATTGTCGATACAAGTATCGTACCAATGATCGTACATTGCATAGGATAGTTGTATAGTGCAGGGATGGCGAGCCTTTTAGAGCCTCGTGCCAAAAAAACAAAAAAACAAAAACAAAGAAAGAAATTTGCATTTTAGTCTGACTTCTGTTGTTGCAAACTCGATGCCCAGTAGTTAATATCAGGGCTGTATTTCGTCGCCTTGAGCAAAATGCAAGCTTAACTGGAGTCATCGGACAAACGGTTTCCAAGCGAATCATTAATATTATTCATTTCAGAAAATAAGGACTCCCACACATAGGTGGACGAAAATATTGTCAAATAGTAAATGCCAGCTTTTAAAACAGCTAAATATGTCTGGAATTGAATTCAAAGTTTCCATTAACTTGATATTGGCGTTCTTCGTTGTATTACCTGACAGTCTTTCTAGCTCTATGCATTCCAAGTCTTTCTTTGTTGCGACGAGTTTTTCAGTCCATATCGAACAGGACCGGGATTCGTTTAGCTGCATTTCCATATCTTCAATATCCAATTTTGGAGCTTTTCAAATGATGTCATATCAGGATACATAATAAGCTGAAGCGTTTCCGATAACTCTTTATATTGTGAAGACATTGATGAAAATTCTTCGACTGATGAATTTATTACCGACAAAAGCTCTTCAGTTATTTTCAGTTCTTGCAATTTCTCATGTAAATTCATACCGCTCATAAGCTTTTTAAGTATGGAAAGTACCAGCACCTTTTCAAAAAATTATCTTTACGTTTTGGTTTATTATTCAAAGCTAATTACTTTCAGTTTTGTTCTTCTATCACTAAAAGACAACAAATAAAAATTTGATTGTAAAACACATTTTGTACTTCGTTTCTAATCCACTTTGAGCCCAAGGTTTGGTTGGACATCCTTGGTGCTCAATCTACCCCATACCCTTGCTCAACTTACCTCACTTATGGGACACATTGAGCATACTTTACTTCCTGGATTTAAAAAGCTATAGATCTTAATTTTTCCTTCTTACAAAAAAAAAAAAAAAAAATTGCCGTGGACAATTTTACTAAGGATTGTATTACGAAACCAGAGGCTCGTGGTTCAAACCTCAACATAGGCAAACGGGTATCGCCTTTGGCGAAGAATTGTCCTCCGATAATAAATTCATTGCCATGAAAAGCGCTTTCTCGTTTAGCCGTTCAGAACCTGCAGAAATTTGTTGGTCCCTTCCATTCACTCACAATTCATTGCTGTGATTCATGCACTGGGCCCTAGGTCTGTTTGCTCTGTTGCGCCACCTTATTAATTTATTTTAGTTAGTAAAATTGCATGGCATTATGTAAGCTTGTTGAAAGCTTTTTTCGATCTCAAACGTCTTGTTAAATTCTTTAGTTGACCATGACTGATTTTTCGAGAGTCATTGCACACATCTGTTTATGTTTAGCAGGGATGCCAAAACTTGCCGTGGCACTCTATAGCTCCTTTCTGTAGAAACTGTCATACGCAGGCTTGAAATCGATAAAGTGACGGTGTATATCGATATTAAATCTCCGATATAATCCAATTTTGCGGAGAAACAATATCGGGGCTGATGTATGCGGATGACATCGTTTTTCTTAGCGATACGGTAAACGGTATGCAGCTCATGATGAACCGGCTCTCCGAATACTGTATGTAATCTTTGGAATCTAAAAGTAAATCTGGAAAAATCCAAAGTGATGATCAGAAATGGGGGAGGACGATACTGCAACTCAGAGAAGTGGAAGTTTAACGGAGAAGTCGTAGACATTGTAAGAAAATACAAGTATCTTGGCTTGTGGATTACATCAACCTCTGTATGAATGTGCACCTTAATGAAAAACTCTCAGAAGCAAAAAGAGCAATTTCGTCAATCTGGGGACGCTGTATAAGTAACAGGCATGTTTCTCATAGCGCCAAGTATAAGCTATTCCAATCAACTGCAGCCTCAGTGCTTCTTTATGGAGCACAAATATGGGGGTACAACAAATATGAAGCTGTTGAAAAATTTCTTCGCTATTTCTTAAAACGGGTTTTTCGTCTTCCAAAAAACACCCCAAACTACATGTTACTTATTGAAACCGGAACTCCACCAATGTTCCTGCGCACATTAGATCTACATTAAATTAAAAATACGTAGCTAAGGTCTTAGAGATGGACGATCAAAGACTTCCAAAACTAATTATGTTGAACTCAACTAAATCGAAAAGTGGAGTCTGGGAGGAATGGGAAAAAGTTGCAGCCGATTGTGGAACCAGCCTTCAAGTTACGCCCAACGAACATCCGTCTTCGATTAGAAAAAAACTCCACGACATGCTAAAAAACTTGGCGTGTTATGTACGACAAATTCGCAAATGAAGCGTCATCGTCGGTGTATAGGTGTTACTACAGCAAATTGAACCACCACCTGAAGGACAACACTTACTTCCTCAATAATTACTCGACTGAGAAAATTAGCACAATTTTCAAAATAAGGGGCGAAATAGCACAACTAAAATTATATCCCTCACCGATCGGATCTCCCGGTACCCGTGGTGCGATGGTTAGCATGTCCACCTGCTAACCCAGAGGTTCGATGTTCGAATCCCAGCGTGGCAAAAATTGTTTTTCCACGGGTATCGCCTTTCGCGAGGAACTGGCAAATCCTCCGTTAGTAAATTCATTGCCATGAAAAGCGCTTTCTCAATTAGCCGTTCGGAATCGGCAGAAAATTGTAAGTCCCCTCCATTCCCTGACAAGGCATGGTTTTGAGAAATGCGCTAGGCCCAGGGGCTCCTCGCTCTGTTGCACCACCCTATTTATTTATTAGATCGGATCTCCCCATACTTTGCGATCTTTGCAATATGAGAGTAAGAGAAGATGTCTTACACTTCTTAGCTATCTGTCCAGTTCTGAAGGAATTTAGAATAAGATTCTTTGGAAAGTCGGCCCTGAGCGAAAATGAGTCAATCAACATTTTAAACCTAGCAAATGGTTGGGATATCTTATTCAACTTTACAAAGACTGCCCTGAATTATGGAGAATGTATTATAGAAGGCAAATTTTAATATTTTCAAATTTTTCTTAATTTCTTTATCTATTGCATTTTTTTCTTTTTTTTTCTTTTTTTGCGAAACTAATTTTGTCAATATCGAAAAAACAATTGTCATTCTGATAGACGGCCATAGGCCAAACCAAATAGACTTAGTGAATTCATATATATAAACAAATTATATTGTAAAAACGTTTTTTTGATGAAAATAAAAGTCTAACTAAACTATATCTCGGATAGTAAGACTTGACGGATTTGGATCATTCTTCATTCATTCTTCCTTTTTCCATGAGTTGGGTTGGCCCTCAAACATGATGCGATTAAGTTTGATTCGAAGGAGCTCCTCATCGCACTGGGTGACACATATCTGTTCACGAATTTCAAAACTTTACACATTATTATGTCATTTGAATTATTCGCACTCTCTCCTTCAAATTTCAGTTAAGAGGAACACTCCTTTAAGACACCAACTACTTTAAGCACATGCCACAGTGACTGCAATTTATGATAAAATAACAGCTAGAAGGAAAGCAAATAACTCCTTGGACATCAAAGCTTTCTTCATCAAACAAAAAAACGTCTAAAACAACTACAAAAGAGTACGAATTATTTATGGCAGCTCATCATTTCTAATATTCTTTTAATGAAAGGCCTAACATAGAAAATTTATACGTGTAACCGAGAAGATATACAAAATAGTATAAAAGGACACGCACTATCAGATTCATCAATCAAATGAAATGAAAACAAAGAATCCACAGCTACATATGACTACGAAAATAGTGTCATGCTATTTCTGGTCGTATGTTTATTTGCTTTCCTTAGTGTCCATCTAGCACCAGGACACAATGACTATACACACACTATTTATTATGTTTTATGTCCCTACCTGCATATGCTTGTATTTTATTCATTACGTGATGTGGGTTGCCCGATTTAATTACTAAACAATGCAGTAAATTGTAACTTTTACCAATAAAATTTCTATGTGTGAAAGGGTTGATCTATGGGCTTTACTGTGAAGTAATGTCCTTCGGTTACTGCTTCATTTGAATTCAAAACCAACAACGTCTGTCCATGAACGATTTTAAGACAAGCGATGAAAGGAAAAATACGGTCTGTCAGGAAAAACCGAGCATTTGCTTATGTGACCGGTTTATTGAATTGATGTTTTGTGATCCTATTAACCCTTTACCGCATGAATTAATTCCAGCGGTCAAAAAAAATAAAAAACTTTTTTTATGGGCTCTTAGTGCTGTTTGAAAACATCCTGCATTAAAAAAACACAAAAAAGTTAATTTGTTTAAAAAATAAGAACAAAAGCCAAATTTGGCTTCGTATGCAGTAATGGGTTAAAAATCTTACAAATTTTATTTATTCACTTTACGAAAAGAATTCAAGAAAATAGCAAGAAATAAATATTTTTCATTTAAAAACATAACAAAACAATTCATTGTAATTATGAAAAAAATAACAAAAGATAAAAATTTTTCATTTGAAAACAAAACAAAATAATTTATTATACTGAAAATAACTTAAGTATTACATATTTCAAAGATTATGCACCGTGGAACTGAGAAAAACAATTTCTTTTTTCATTGTAACATAAAGCAACTTTACATTTTTGACAAAAGGTAAACGAACGTCCGTTACAATTATTTTGGCAAATTTTTTGATTTTTTTTAATTTGGGGAAAATGGCCATAGTTATCCAAACGTACCGAAGAAAGAGGAAAGTCTTGATGCCTTGCAGGATGCCGTCTTTTCAGGGTGGTTGTCGGTGTTGTAATGGTTGGTGTGGTTCGACTTGATGTTGGAGTTCCAATAGTCTCAGGATTTGCAAGACTAAGTGAACTGCATGGTCGGCCGCGTCTTTTCAATGCCATCTTGTCAGCCTTGCATAAGTTCTCTGCAACAGCAAGTTTGAAATCAAAAAGCGGTAAGTGGAAGTCGTTCCCACGTCGCCAGATGATCCATGCATTCACTATACATAGGTCTATCATGTGAAAAAATATTCTTTTGTACCATTTCTTGGATCGCAAAGGAATACGGTACAGTCCAAGCATCGAATCTAACAAATCGACGCCGCCCATGTACTTGTTGTACACCTCGACAGATTTAGGAGCGGCAATATTTCTGTATTGTTTATCCTTTCTAAAATAGCGGCGTCTTTCTACAACTGGTTCGCTGCCCACATACGGTGACATCATGCTCACAACTTTGTTGTCAAACCAAGAAACCAAGCTCAATTTGACTCCATCAATTGTGGCCAGTTTTTCAACCATGCTTCCACCTCCTCCTTTTTTCAGCTCTTCAATCGGCATTCTTGAATTTGGAGCTCTGTTGAGCCTCACGGTTCCCAGTGGTAAGAGCCCATTTTTGAATAAATGGACCTGCAAATTCGGGCTATTGTACCAGTTGTCAAAAAATATTTTGTGGTTCACATTTTTTTCCACTGTCGAAGTAAGCCTTGTTACAACATTTCCACTCACTCCCAAATCAGGTGACCCGTCCGGTATTTTGTTACTTTGTTCTCCAGCAAAAATATCGAAATCGTAGCTGAAACCAGACACTCCGCTCAGCACTTGTTTCTTGTAACCCCATTTGTGAGGTTTGGCTGGGTTGTACTGCTTCAGTTCATGTCGACACTTTGTAGGTATTATTTGTTCATCTACGGCGAGGAATTCCTCTTTCGGAATCAGCAGTAACCGCTCCCTTATTTTTTCTAAGAGTGGTCTTATTTTGAAGAGTTTGTCGTATCCTTCAGTCCCATATGGTTTGAAATTGGTGTTGTCGTTGAAGTGAAGGAATCTTTTGACTGTCTCCCACCTGTTGCAGGTAATAGTTTCATAAACGAAGGGTTGTCCAACAGACTTACTCCAATAATGTCTCGAAGCCGGTAGGTGACAACAAGACATATATAAAACTGTTCCAATGAACTGCTCCATCTCGTTCTTTGAAATATTGGCCGGCTTGTTTATATTATCCTGGAGGGCTTTTTTATTTGACTCCTCCACAATGAAATTCATCAGCTCATCAGTAAAAAAAAATTTAAAAAAATCTGATGGTTCCTTTAGTTCTTTTACAGATGCTGGGAGCTCGACAGATCCTGTGAATTCAAACTGTTCTTCATCGTAGGCAAGAAGATGACCCTTTTTCCACAAAACTTTTTGCTTCGTTTTCTTGGTTTTTGCTTTCGATGTAGATGCTGCAATTGGTGCACTCTCTGATTCAGACTCTTAGTCAGTTTCATTTACACTTAGATTAGCACTTTGGTTATGAAGAGTTTCTTCAGTGTTCAATTCTTCATCAGATTCAGCCGCCAATTCATCGTCGCTTTGAGATCCATCGCCAGGAATAGGGTTTACATGTGAAGAACGTCCATAAAATCGAAGGGGCTCCATTTCTAAAGTAAGAAATGGCTGTTTTGTTCTTTCATAAAGAGTAAAAACCAGTCGTATTGGAAATATTCAGCAATAATAGTGAAGTTAGACTTTATAATTAGTGTGCACTGTATATTATCAAACACGTCACTGAAGCAATTTTTTTAAAAATTGTTTTTTATAGGTATCTGGATTGTAGGAAACAGCAGACGGTAATTACTTCTTAGTGCTACCCAGCTTGATTATCTACTAATTACGAATCAGTGCTGCCAGATATCAGTTTTGTCAATAATAACAAATTTCTTTCTAACAAGAACTTCCAAGCGAAACAACAAATAGAAAAAATGTAGATAAATCTCCCAACCAAAAAAAAAAAAGTCAACAAAATATGTAGATTTGCAACCCCTTACTGCATACGAAGCCAAATATGGCTTCCGCACCTTTTGCTCTCCCAAGACCAGCCCAATCATTTTTTTCAATAAAAAATTGGTTCATTGCATGCGCAATTTGACACTTAATCAAAAATATATTTTTGATTTCACTTAACTTACCAAGCAATAGCAATAACTAATTTCCAAAATACTAATATATTCTACACTTCCGTTTTCAATACACCGGACCGACCGACTGACCTTTGATCACGAAAAACATACTTCTTTGCTGTCGCACACACAAAAAAACTACCGTTAAGCGTTATTATAAATACAAAGAAGAGAATTGTGTTGTATTTCGATCTTTTCCTTGTGACAGAGAACAGAAAAAAGGATACAAACAGCCAAAGCCATATTTGGCTTCGTATGCGGTAAAGGGTTAAAATTGAGTCATGTCCCTTTTTTCTTGGTATCCTTTGGCATATATAGACTCTGTTATTGAATAATGCCCTACTACCACATTGAATATTTCATGCCATGTCTATGTCCTGTTGGACTACAGGGCATACAATTTCCAGTTCTCTGATGAAAATGCACTTCCAGGAAGGACATCAAAAGTAAACATTTTCTGCAAACATAGAGAAAAGGATATAAATGGATGGAAAAAAGATAAACACTGTTCTCATCACCCCCACTTTTCTCAG
The DNA here is from genome assembly GCA_914767635.1 of Melanostoma mellinum. NCBI lineage: Eukaryota > Metazoa > Arthropoda > Insecta > Diptera > Syrphidae > Melanostoma > Melanostoma mellinum. The sequence goes on along the minus strand of OU612058.1, from coordinate 195,403,119 downwards.
TTCGTCCTGATGAAGTCACTCCCAATTGCACAAGTTGGTCTTTGGTTGGCATCACACTTTCGAATGAAGCTGCATGCTTAGTGTGATTGGAAAGGAAGATGGTTATGTCCTTTCATTCGATTCACTGCACAATTGGAAGTACTAATTTAAGATCTGGTTGTTCTGTTGAAGAGTGAATTTGGTTAAACCAAAGTGGAAGCAAATAGTGCTATGGAATTGAAATGCACAAGGACCTCGAGGGTATAGGTAGTCTACAAGGATTTGTGAATAAGAGCTCTGTTGAGGGCGTTGAAAGTTTTCTTTTGAGACTTTTCTCGTTGAAATGGAAAAACACCAACAGAAACAAAATATTCACTTGCCAACAATATTGTTGTTTTGAAACTTTATGCTGACTGTAGTTGTGGCTGTAGAAGTTTCAAAAGGAAGAGTGTACATTCTAATTATGTAAAATTGAGTCAAGATTGAACAATTTGTAAAATTTGAATACGAACTCGAAAAAAAAAAAAACAATTTAAAAGCCAAACACAGTAAATTGTAGAATTGTTCTAAAACCAATGTCATCTAACTTATTCTTAAAAAATGTTCTCTACCTGCTGTACAGTGTATAAAAGGCATCAGTTGGTTAGGCTGAACAAATAGAACTTTGAGGCTTTGGTGACGAGTAGTAACGATGAGTTTGAAGCAACTATTCGAAAATGTGCTTATGAAGCCAATATTATTTTAGAAACGAAGCAGTAGCGAGTATACTCTATCAAGAAGCTTGTCATATTTGGAATCTACTGAATGAAGATAGGACTTGAGTTGATTCGATTTACTTCAAGCGTATAAAGCAAATGACAGCCCGCAAGCAGAGGAGCATCAATAAACAGTCAGGCCCTTGTTAGATCAAAATGTACTTTACTACCGAAGAAAATTTTGCGTTTGGACAATGGACAATTGTTCCGATGGAACCGCAAAATGGTACCCGCGCTTCTGAAACCTTTTCTTTTTTTTTGCTTTTTTTCTGCTTAGCTATTAAAGTTGGACGAAAAGCTTGTCTTACGGACTACTACCAAGGCGAATGAATTTTTTTTTTTTTGTATGTACAGACATTTAAACTGAAGATTTTGTGCTAGTAACTCAAAGAAATGAGCTCTGTTAAAACTCAAATAATAAATAGCCACATGCATATTTTCAATAACAACAATATTTTAAGTTTAACTTTAATTGAAGTTTCCTTGATAATAGTGCATAACTGCGATTGAGTTTATATGTAACATCGAAAAGTATGACAACAAATACCCACAAACGTACCAGTGACCAAAAAATATTCGTTTTCTACATTCTTCTTTTTCATTTCCGGCGTTACGAGTAGTGATCTTGAAGCGATCACAACTCTCCCACTTTTCCGCTTAACACTAGTGATCCGCCTGTGGGGTACGCCGCGTTGACCTCAGAAAGCGTCGGCAAGCCTCCCGGTTTTGGATTGTTCCATGTCTGAGGCCAACCAAATGCTGCTGTTTTTGCATTTGCTTGTACCAGGTGTGTTTTGGCCTGCCTTTTCTTTTTCGTCGCGAATTTGTTGAAACGTTGTACGATATTGCCTTTTGGACGGGGTTCTGCGGATCTCTCCTTTGAACATGACAATACCAACTGAGCCGGTCGTGCTGAATTTTGTCCAAGATGGTACTTTTAACATGAAGGCTTCCACGGATCTTAGTACTTCTAATTCGATCAAGCTTTGTTACTCCTGCTGTCATCCGAAGCATCTTCATTTCGGCTGCCGTCAATTTGCTCTCATACTTTTTGTACATTGTCCAACATTGTGAACCGTATGTCAGAGCTGGACGGACAACTGCTGTGTAGAGTCTTCCCTTCAACTTAGGGGGAATTTTTCGATCACAGAAAATAGCGGAGTTTTCTCGCCACTTCATCCACCCTACGCTTACTCGATGATTGATGTCGTCATCACAAGTTGCTTCACTATTAATCATAGATCCCAGATATTTAAACTTTTCACACTTGGGAAGCACATTTCCATTCAAATAAATGTCTGGAATAGGCTTGTCTGCATCAGAAAAAGGGCAGCAAAGGTATTCAGTCTTTTTAGCGCTAATACGGTACCCATTTCCTTCCAGAACATCAATCCAAACGTCAAGTGCTCGTTGCAGGGATTTAGGATCCTCGCTTATGATGGCTCCATCGTCAGCAAAGAATAATTGTTGTACTTTATTGTCCGTTACTTTTCCTTCGAGCAAATAATCCAGAACAGCAATAAAGAGCAGTGGACTCAAGACACTTCCCTGATGTACACCTACTGTTATTTGGAATTCTTCGGTGACTCCAGCTGGGCATCTCACTTTTGTAACTGCTCCCTCGTACATGTCCATAATTATTCGCACATAGGCTTCAGGAACTCCTCGGTGTCTGAGGGCCACCCATATCAGATCTCGTGGTTGTCGATCGAATGCTTTTTCGAAGTCAACCAACACAATATGCAAATCCTCTAAGGCATCTCGGTGTTTTTCCATAATGATCCTTATGCTTTGGATTGCGTCTGTAGTTGACTTACCCGCGACAAACCCGCATTGGTCATCAGACAGCCTTATTATTTTCCGCAGTCGGCTATCCAAAACCCGCTCAACGATCTTCATAGTGTGGGACATCAACTTTATCGAATGATAGTTGTCACAGCTTCTGGTATCTCCCTTTCCCTTGTACATTGGAAGAAGAAAACTTTCCCTCCATTGATTAGGCAAACTGTCACCTCTTACAAGTTTGGAGATGAGAATCGTGAGCCATCTTAGCCCGATGTCTCCCATATTTTTCCAAAACTCATATGGTACCTCGTCTGGCCCAATCGCTTTGCCTTTTTTGGAGTTCTTAACTGCCTCCCTAACTTCTTCGACTGTGACGTCGGATACTTCCGTAAAGTTAGGTGCAGCTGTTGGAAAGTGGCGCCGAGGAAACTGTTCATTCAAAAGATCATCACAATACTGTCGCCACCTGTGAAGAATTTTGTCGTCATCCACAAGTAGCACTCCTTGAGCATCATTGATGAACTTCGGCGAACGAATCTCCTGCGCATTTCTCCTTCTCTGAGCGGCTATTTTGAAAATGGTTGCTCCCTTATTCAAGTTGCTTTGTCTTAGCTCTTGGATTGCCTGATTTGCTTCAGCAGCTGGGGCAGAAATCTCTTCCAGCTCTCGATACAGGCCCTCCGTGCTTTTTGCTTGAAGTTGGGCGCACTTTTTCTTCGCTTCTTTTCTGCAGCTCTTGTATTCCATTTTGAAACGCGCTTTTTCATTTGTATTTCTTGAGGGGCACTTCGACCAAGCTTGGAAAGCTGCTTTCTTCTTTCTAATCACTGCTTTAGCTTCATCATCCCACCACCAGGTTTCTTTAGCTTGTTGGTGGTGTCCTTTTGAGACTCCTAACAGTGATTTGGCTCTCTCTAAGCAGGTTCGTTGTAGGCGATCCCACATATTTTGTGCCGTGATTGCATTTGAAACTGCGTCGATGATATTACACAGCTGACTTTGCATATACGAAATGAATTGCTGTCCTTTGGTTTTCTCCAGATTGTACTTGATTCTCCCAGGAGCCTTTGTTTGTTTGACTTCCTTCACCGCATCCGTAAAAAATTCTGTTAAAAGAAGACGGTGTTGTTGAGCGGCAGCTTCTCCTAGTATCACTTTGCAGTCTTTCACCCGAGATTTCATGTAATTGGTTACCAAATGGTAATCAATCTGGGTTTCATTTCCTCCACTGCTGTAAGTGATAATGTGTCGGTCTTGTTTGATGAACATGGTATTTAGTACGATTAGACCGTATGACTTGCACATACTTAGAATATCTTCACCAGGAGTGTTCCTGGTGCCGAATCCCAAACCTCCATGGCAGTCTTCATAATCCTCGTTTGTCTTCCCGACATGTCCATTCAAATCTCCTCCAACAAACAAATACTCTTCTTTTGGGATGTTCTTAAGTAGGTTATGAAAATCAAGCCAGAATGCATCTTTTTCCTCCTGCTCACACCCTATTTGGGGAGCATATGCACTGATTATATTCCAGACCTTTCCTTCCATCACCAATTTAAGAGACATCAAACGGTCATTGGACTTCAAAATGGTCAACACGCTGTTACATAAACTTTGGTCAAGGATGATACCGACTCCGTTCCTACCTTGTTCCGTTCCATAGTAGAACATCTTGTAAGCCTTGGTCTTTGCATCTAAGAAACGGGCTTTGTTTGCTGTGTTTCGCCATTTCGTTTCCTGAACACACAAGATGTCCACTCGCCTCCTTCTCATCATCTCTTCGAGTTCAAGACTTCTACCAGTCATACTTCCAACGTTCCAACTCGCGACTCTAAATTTTCGTCCAACTCGTCGCATTACTTTGCTAGCCCCCGGAATCCGTATAGCTCTGACCCGAACATTGCTGCTCGGTCCAGGATCAGCTCCATGCATAGCAATGGAACTGCCTGGCGGGGTAGTGCTTCTTATGTTCGCAAGTACTTCCATAATGCTCAAAATTTTTCAAAAATTTTCTTTCATACTTTTCGACACATGCATGCTCCATTTAATGAGTTTGATTTCCCTTTTACTACACCGGTGATCTCCAGTCGTGTAAACCCCGGGATCTGCATGCATACTTGGGGAGAGTTCTAAGGTGGTATGTGTGTCGCTAGACTCACTTTGATGTTAGTCGTCTAGATATGATTGTTCCTTTAGTCGCCTTTTACGACAAGCGGGGAGGCGCTGCAGTGCTATTCTAACCCGACACTGCACGGGGCAGCATAGGCTATATGTATTTCCTTCCTGTAGCATTTTTTTGTTTGCTTTCAATTCGGTGTAGTTCTGGTGGTGTAATTTTTATGTATTCCTTAAAGAGAAGAATTTCCTTTGTATTTCTTATTTTGGCTTTGTTAAAATTGATTTTCGAGAAAAAGCGTTAAAAATGCAATAACACAACAAAAAAAAAAAAGATAAATAGTTTTTTTCAGGAAGGCATCCCCCATCGGTGGTAAGGTGCAATTATTATACTGCGCGATCAACGACATCTAACACCATAATAATGCCTGACCAAGAGGAAAGTTAAAAGTTGACGGTGTAACGTCATGGTTTCCATAAAATGGCAACCGTTTTGGAAAAGGAGCTCTGACCTGTGGGTCCTCAAGATTGAGTCTCAGTTCCACACCAGTCGAAACGCTTTGGATATCACGAAATATTACTTTCGGGTTGGAAGCAGATGTGCTGATCGGCTATTCCACTATGTGGTTACCACGCCACTTAATAAAAAAAAATTGCCTGTAAACTCGACTTCTGTCAGCATACATCGAATGAAACTTGAATCTCGTTGCTAGCTATTTTGAAGTTCTTTACACTTAAGTATAATTAACAGTCATAAGGAGATGGAGGATTTAGAGATTCATTGACCCCAACTCCAAAAATTTGCGTTTCGCCCAGGTAAGACAGTGGGCTCATAGGCTAGATGCCGATGAGCATTACATTAGCATGATGTGAATTTTATATTTCTAAGACAATGTAAACATTGATAATGCTTAGAAAAATGTTTTTTGGATCTCTAAATTTTCCAAGTCCTTATGACTTTTAATTATATCTAATTCAACTCCTGGTAAAAAAAAACAATAACACAAATTTTTTTGTTATCTTTCTTAGTATACATATTGTAACGTGCGCTTAGTTCGCAAAATAAAACTTCACTTTTTATTTATTTCTACCACTTTTATTCGATCTCAACTCGACTTTTGGACTATCACTTGTATTTACTCTTAACTTTATCACTCTATAAACAAAACTGCCCTCTGGTTGCCTCGGGCGGGCTATTTATATCGAATGACATTTCATCTAGAACTCTCCAGTAACTTCCACATTGTCTCCACTCTCCACAGTCAACCATTTTTCCTTCTGGTATATTTCTACACTTACACTAGTGCTGCCAAACATTTTTCCTTCTGGTATATTTCTACACTTACACTAGTGCTGCCACTTGTGTTTTCATTTGAACGTTTTCGATCGGGAAATTGGTATCAAATGTTGGGTTCGCGTTACAATATATAAATCACGTGTCACGATGTTTATCCGCGATGGACTCCTAAACTATTTAACCGATTTTAATAAAATTTGTACACCGTGTGCAGTTTGGTCTAACTTAAAAGATAGGAAAGGTAACATCTTAATATACAGTCGCAATATTATTTTATTGATTTGCAATAATATTTGTTTGAGCCTAAACATCTGCAACAGTTGGAAGATTGGAAGCTGGATACATTCCGTAAGTTTTTAGATGTGATTTTTTTATACCATAGAGGCTGCCACCACTTGAACGACCTCTTACAGATGTTTTACTTGCTTCACTCCAAATAAGTTTAAATCCAATAAAATATTATACTAAAACTACTTAAATTTTCGATTGTTAAATGTAAATAAGTAGTAAGTAAGTAAGATATTCATTTATTAACAACTAAATACAATATATCATTACAAAATTTGAATCTTAAAGCTATGGCTTAGCCGTCAGCCTGATTGACAAATTTATTATTTTAATTGTATAAATGTAAATAAAAATAAATTCTCAATAAATTTGAAATACAAAATATTCAAACGAATTCAGATATTAATAACTTTCTGTAATTGCAAACTGATTTCAAGAAATCGCTTAGGGTTTTCCATTCACACTCGATTAGAAGTTGAACAGATTCCTGTAATGCTAATGTGGGTTTCCCGAAATACATAACTCTTTGCGGTATATATACCAATAATATGATAGCAATCTTCTTTCGAATTAAGGTTGCACAGCGAGCAGAATTGATGAAAACTTCCATTAAATGGGTTGCCATTGAGGTTAAGGACCTCAGTAGGAATAGGGGCACTTGGGCCTGGGAATTCTGAGCGAGACAGAGAGAGGTATAGTCTAGAGTGAGACATGTAGTAGGTATGGTTTCTATTGAGTATTTTTTATGGTTTTTTGTTTTAGATATCGCTGGCGCTCGGAAGTGGTTGATTTTTTTTTTATGAGTTTGGAATTTGTACGCCGGTAGGTGAGGGTCATAGGAATATTTTTTTTTTGGTTTTGGCTGTACGCTAGAGAATTTGGTCACGTCCGATATTTGGTTGGGCATAGATTGTGTATAAGCAACTCGTTTTACAGCTTAGCATGAAAGGTCGTTGTCATGTGGTTGTTTTACTCTATACCGTGGGGTAAGGATGTGAGATGTGACCCATGTTCGAATAGCGATCGCTTATCGACAAAATCCATGATCAAAGTTGAAATCGAGTATCTGTGTAGCACAGGAAGGTAAAATAAACCAATACTCTTTGTGAGGAAAGATGATGATGGCAAAATAGAGGAACAAACGAATAGGTTTTTTTTGTATTAGATTTCACTGGCGATTGGTGATGGTTGGATTTTTTTCTTGCAATTTGGTGTCATTCGATATTTGTGTGTACATTTTACACCTTAGCATGATAGGTCTTTGGTATGTTTTACTCTATGCCAAAGAGTAAGGATGGTTTTTTCTTGAAAGGAATTATTATAAGGTTTTCGGCGTTGAACAAAGGATAATAAAAGCGTCTAGAGGCACGTGGACAATTGGTAAGGAAAAAAATTTAACCTGTGTGTATTTTGAACAATACATACGATCCGTTGATAGATCTTAGAACGAGGATGAGAGATTTTGGTAATTTGTTAATACTTGACGATAGAGAATTTTATCACGTTCGATATTTGTTTGGGCATAGATTGGGCATGAGCATGAAATTTTACAGATTAGCATGATAGGTCTTTGGTATGTTGTATTATATGCTATAGAGTAAGGATGGTGATTTCTTGAAAGAAATTATTTTAAGGTTGTCGGGGGTTGAACAAAGTCCCCGAAATAAAATGGTGATTGTAAAGTCAGCTTGAGGACGGATTCAATTTTGTGTGTGAGTTTTGCCCTTACATAAAACAAGCTGCAATTGCATAGTAAGAAGAATCAATTTATGATGTGGATGACATAAAAAAATTTTACCTACATAAATTAAAAACTGTTTTTGGTCTTGGCTGTACGCTAGAGAATTTGATCACGTCCGATATTTGGTTGGACATAGATTGTGTATGAGCATCACCTAAGCATGATAGGCCTTTGCTATGAAGTTGTTTTACTTTATACCATAGAGTAAGGATATGATGACCCATGTTATGATTTTTCTTAAAAGAAATTATTATAAGGGTGCCGACGCACGGTCTGAACAAAGGGAAATAATAGCGTTTAGAGGCCCATGGACAAATGGTAGGTTGAAGATACTTACGATGGCATGAGAGTAAAGGAAAAATGAAAAGTATTGTTGTGTCTAGTGCGAACATTAGACACGATCTGTTGATAGATCTTAGAACGGGGATGTGAGACTTTGTTAGTTTGTTGATACATACTTACTTTGAGATATAGGAACAGGTAGGACTGAGATTGGGATATGAGAAAAGAAAATAGAGACAATATAGGCAAAGTTGTTTTCTATTGAGTATTTTTTATGGTTTTTTGTTTGTTTTAGATTTTGCTGGCGCTTGGAAGTGGCTGATTTTGTATAAGTTTGGAATTTGTGCGACGGTAGGTGATCGTAGTGAGAATATTGTTTTGTTTTTGGCTATAGGTACGACAAAGAATTTGGACACGTCCGATATTTCATTGCGCATAGATAGTGCATGAGCAAGTCGTTTACAGCTTAGCATGAAAGGTCGTTGGTACATGTGGTTGTTTTACTCTATACCGAAGGGTAAGGATGTGAGATGTCACCCATGTTCACATAGCAATAAAATCGAAAGGGGGTTGTGAATTTGAAACTCAACTAAGTTATTTAAAAGATGAAGAGTTAAATTTCTTAAACATGAGCCCACTGAAAATCATTACGAAGAAGTCGATGAACAAAAAACTCGCAAATTCTTATCACACAACCTAATAGGTTTACACTTACTTTAAGTGGGGGACACTTCACATTTAACTGCAGATTATTTTGCTCCTCTGAACATAGATCAGAGCTATGTGTGTGGATTGATTGATTTACAAACATATAATTCTATACCTAATGTCGATGAACGGAACAATTTATTTCATGTAGGAGAGCATGTCATTGAAATTCCTGTAGGGTCCTATGAAATCGATGACATTGCACAATATATTTCTGAACAATTGTTATTTGCTTTTATTTATCTTATAAATGTCCACTGTCCAATTGAGAGTACATCCCTCCTCCGAAAATTTTAAAATTGTTTATGACAATGGTTGGGGTCAATTTGTTCTACTTATTCTATTAAAGGTTGTAGGTATAGTTTATCTAAGTATGTGTAAAGGCTTTATTTAAGAATAGTTGTGTGATTGTAGGCGAATGATGCCTTAAGTGAACTTGTTATAGAATTTCATCAAATCATGAAACGTCTTGGATTGTCCAATTAGGAGTACACCCCCTCCTCGGAAACATGTTTAAACTTGCTTATGTCTTGTAGCCTGTCCTTGTAGTAAGGAATGTTTGTACAGCATTTGACATCACCTACCTCGTAGTATGCATATGAGTAGGCATGATCGATGATCACTCGCTGAGGTTGTTGTTCTTGATGTTGTTGCTGCAGAGTTGGAATGGAATTCCTCGATACACTCTCTGTTGAAGAAGGAGTTGACAGTATTGGTAAAAGCCTGTCTTTGTCCCTGTCCACACGTGTTATTCCAATAACGTTATATCGGTCGTTTCTGGGCAAAAGGGGTGAGGAAGAAAGAGGCTGGATGCGCAAAACGAAATCAGATTTATCTGCCTAAGCAGTACACTTGGCGTGTCCAGACGGGTTATGCTCATAACGTTATGCTTTTTTCAATACACTTTCCAACACAAAATGAAGAACTTGTACGAGGAATTATAACAACGTGTAGACACTTAGCGTTAACAGCATAACGTTATTGAAATAACCCGTCTGGACAGGCACTTTGTTAGGAATTTTTGTATGAAATTTGACATCACCTGGCTCGTAGTATGCATATGAGTAGGCATGATCGAAGGTCACTAGTTGAGGTTGATGTTGTTGTATTTGTGGTTTGTCTTTCATTGGTTGATGAAGTGGAATTACAGAAGACGTCAATGGAGTCTGTGTCACGGAGGATATTTGTATCCACGTATTAAGCGAGATTTCGGCGTGTGAGTCGTAAGTATATGTTTATCTGAAGAGGATAAAAACAAATATATTGAGGATTTTCTCGAGAAGGAAAATATCAAGCTGAAATTTTCTGAAATCTCCGAATTCCGAAGAATCTCCAGACAGTTGATGGAAAGGAATTTTTTAATAAGCATTTAAAAATCTTATGAAGCAACAACAAATAAATCATTACTCAACATTTAGCGTTCTTAAAGCATCGATCGTTGAACGATTTAATCATCGTACCTTAAAATCACTCATGTGGAAGGAATTCAGTGTGAATGGTACATATAGATGGATTGACATGGTAACGTCGTTAACTAAAACGTATAATAATTCTACACATCGTACAATAAAAATGAAACCATCGTTAATCATACAAATGAAAAAAACATTTACTTTCAACATTATATAACCGTGTCAGACTCCATGTTATTAGTTGAAGAGCCTGTGAGAATAAGTAAATATAAACATGCATTTGAAAAAGGATATACACCTAATTGGACCACAGAAATATTTAAAATATCAAAAGTCAACTTTCAAATCCTGTCACCTAAAAAAAAAAAAAAAAATAGGGTGGCGCAACAGAGCGAGGAGCCCCTGGGTCTAGTGCATTTCTCACAACCATGCCTTGTGAGGGAATGGAAGGGACCTACAATTTTCTGCCGGTTCCGAACGGCTAATCGAGAAAGCGCTTTTCAAGGCAATGAATACTAGCGGAGGACTTGCCAATTCCTCGCGAAAGGCTATACCCGTGGAAAAAACATTTTTGCCTCTGCTGGGGTTCGAACTCGAACCTCTGGATTAACAGGCGGACATGCTATCCATCACACCACGGGTACCACTAACACCTATCTCTTAGAATATTTTCAAAATTCGGATATGACGTTTCAAACATTTCAAAGGGTGTGTTCTGAATGCTGGAATGCTTCGTTTGGGTTTTTTTTAGTTATTGACAAGGATAGCCCTCGTAATAATGGTCGTTATAGAAACTTTTTGTCTATTTCCTAAACTATAAAAGAGTTTAACTACAGTCACGATCAACAGTCGTACTGCATCAGTTCGAAGGTATACAGTGCTCAAACTGATACAGTTAAAAGCAGATCATCACAGTTTATAACTATTTACATTCTATAATTCAACATCTTCACTATGATGCAAATTAATGAAGATTTAACAAAAGAGCTTATTAAGACTACTGATGCTCTACGAAAAAAATATAAAGCTCTGAGAGAGGGGAAAGAAGCGCTCGAACTTCAACTTGAAGAAACTTTCAAACCTATTACAAAACCTCTTAAAGATATAATAGAACACACAAAAAGAAAACATTCGCAAAAACCCCAACAACAGCATCATTTTGAGTCTCCGCACAAGAAAATAAAACTGAATTATGAAAATGAAAATGGTGATGATGATGATGATGATGATGATGATGATGATGATGATGACGATGACTATGATGATGAGGATGTTAATGATGAATTTAGAACACCCAATATTAAGAACACTAGTTCTTCACTCATGAGTGAATCAACCCCTAAAACGTCCAAGCCAACGTCAGTTAGAAACAGAACTAGTAGAAGTGATCGTGTGCGAAGAAGAAGTCTTGCTCGCAACTTTGGTTTGCAATTAAAACAAAAATTTGAAGAAATTCCTCAGTCATATGTAGATTTATTGATAAATAATTCAAAATCCCTTGACGAAGTGTATGGAGTTCATTTGAACAATGGTAAACTACAAATCGGGAACAAAGAGTTAAAAATTCGAGGAAAAGATTTAAAAATCAATAATAAGGCATATAACGGTACGAAGGGTTTGTTTGAACTAATATTCAAGAAAAAACCTAACACTTCCTTATATAGTAAAGAAGATTTAAAAGCGTATAAAGATATAATGTATAATACCAATGCTTACAGAAGGTCTTACGATTCTAGAAACCAGATACTAGGTCATAGAGGATATAAATACAGGGAAATCATAAGTAAGCTATTAAATGATGATAATAATGCTGGTGTCACTTCACCTTCAATCGGTTCTGGCTTGATGCAATTATCAAATAATAAGAAAGATTTCTTCTGGGCCAATCCAAACGAACTCGTAGATCGTTTAAGACTTCTTATTGCATCACAACAAGCCGGACACAATAATCACTCTAACGAAATTGTTTCAATTATCGAAGAGCTAAAAGAAGCAGACATAATTGAATAATTAACTACAATATGAGTATTGATAAATTTGGACGGTTTTGAAATAGAACAGTGAAAGGGAGACCTGGACCCAGTGGAATGAAAGGTGAACATCGTCCTATAGGATTGAAAGGAGAAAGAGGGTTGCCTGGTCCAGCTGGTGAAGGATTTGACAAAAACTGAAAACGATGATTATAATTTAAAAAAGGAATCGATTAAAATATTCAAGATCCCCCCGAAGAAAGTGATGATGCAGCTTCAAAGAAATATGTTGATGGAGTATGTAATCAACTTAGAACATATTTTCAATTTCAATTAGAGACATTCGAAAAAAATTCATCGACAGTACAAATAGTAATAAACACATTATAAACAACCACGATGAAGCTCACTTTAATGACAAAAAAAAAAAAAATTACATGTTTGAAAAATAAATATTTCTTATTAGTGTATACAATTTACGTGTTTTTTTTTTTAAAGAAATATCATAAATGAGTTTGTAGATGTGCTGATATCCAAGAGTTGTGTTCAGAAGGAAAACCAATCCATTTTACAAAAACTTTATTTTTTCTCCTACGAATCACTTTTTCTACAAGATAAGTACCTATCGGGAAACTTATTTTTTTGTAGTTCCAGCTCATAGAAACCAATTTTTACAGGATGACCTTGAAAATATTCTAAGAGATAGGTGACAGGATTTGAAAGTTGAACTTTTGATATTTTTAACTTTCAAATGCATGTTTATATTTACTTATTCTCACAGGCTCTTCAACTTTAAACTAGGGAATAACATGGAGTCTGAATATTTTGCTGCTGATGATGTGGATACAAATATGCCCGTGACACAGACTCCATCGACGTCTTCTGTAATTCCACTTCATCAACCAATGAAAGACATACCACAAATACAACAACATCAACCTCAACTAGTGGCCTTCGATCATGCCTACTCATATGCATACTACGAGGTAGGTGATGTCAAATGCTGTACAAACATTCCTTACTACAAGGACAGGCTACAAGACATAAGCAAGTTTAAACATGTTTCCGAGGAGGGGGTGTACTCCTAATTGGACAATCCAAGACGTTTCATGATTTGATGAAATTCTATAACAAGTTCACTTAAGGCATCATTCGCCTACAATCACACAACTATTCTTAAATAAAGCCTTTACACATACTTAGATAAACTATACCTACAACCTTTAATAGAATAAGTAGAACAAATTGACCCCAACCATTGTCATAAACAATTTTAAAATTTTCGGAGGAGGGATGTACTCTCAATTGGACAGTGGACATTTATAAGATAAATAAAAGCAAATAACAATTGTTCAGAAATATATTGTGCAATGTCATCGATTTCATAGGACCCTACAGGAATTTCAATGACATGCTCTCCTACATGAAATAAATTGTTCCGTTCATCGACATTAGGTATAGAATTATATGTTTGTAAATCAATCAATCCACACACATAGCTCTGATCTATGTTCAGAGGAGCAAAATAATCTGCAGTTAAATGTGAAGTGTCCCCCACTTAAAGTAAGTGTAAACCTATTAGGTTGTGTGATAAGAATTTGCGAGTTTTTTGTTCATCGACTTCTTCGTAATGATTTTCAGTGGGCTCATGTTTAAGAAATTTAACTCTTCATCTTTTAAATAACTTAGTTGAGTTTCAAATTCACAACCCCCTTTCGATTTTATTGCTATGTGAACATGGGTGACATCTCACATCCATACCCTTCGGTATAGAGTAAAACAACCACATGTACCAACGACCTTTCATGCTAAGCTGTAAACGACTTGCTCATGCACTATCTATGCGCAATGAAATATCGGACGTGTCCAAATTCTTTGTCGTACCTATAGCCAAAAACAAAACAATATTCTCACTACGATCACCTACCGTCGCACAAATTCCAAACTTATACAAAATCAGCCACTTCCAAGCGCCAGCAAAATCTAAAACAAACAAAAAACCATAAAAAATACTCAATAGAAAACAACTTTGCCTATATTGTCTCTATTTTCTTTTCTCATATCCCAATCTCAGTCCTACCTGTTCCTATATCTCAAAGTAAGTATGTATCAACAAACTAACAAAGTCTCACATCCCCGTTCTAAGATCTATCAACAGATCGTGTCTAATGTTCGCACTAGACACAACAATACTTTTCATTTTTCCTTTACTCTCATGCCATCGTAAGTATCTTCAACCTACCATTTGTCCATGGGCCTCTAAACGCTATTATTTCCCTTTGTTCAGACCGTGCGTCGGCACCCTTATAATAATTTCTTTTAAGAAAAATCATAACATGGGTCATCATATCCTTACTCTATGGTATAAAGTAAAACAACTTCATAGCAAAGGCCTATCATGCTTAGGTGATGCTCATACACAATCTATGTCCAACCAAATATCGGACGTGATCAAATTCTCTAGCGTACAGCCAAGACCAAAAACAGTTTTTAATTTATGTAGGTAAAATTTTTTTATGTCATCCACATCATAAATTGATTCTTCTTACTATGCAATTGCAGCTTGTTTTATGTAAGGGCAAAACTCACACACAAAATTGAATCCGTCCTCAAGCTGACTTTACAATCACCATTTTATTTCGGGGACTTTGTTCAACCCCCGACAACCTTAAAATAATTTCTTTCAAGAAATCACCATCCTTACTCTATAGCATATAATACAACATACCAAAGACCTATCATGCTAATCTGTAAAATTTCATGCTCATGCCCAATCTATGCCCAAACAAATATCGAACGTGATAAAATTCTCTATCGTCAAGTATTAACAAATTACCAAAATCTCTCATCCTCGTTCTAAGATCTATCAACGGATCGTATGTATTGTTCAAAATACACACAGGTTAAATTTTTTTCCTTACCAATTGTCCACGTGCCTCTAGACGCTTTTATTATCCTTTGTTCAACGCCGAAAACCTTATAATAATTCCTTTCAAGAAAAAACCATCCTTACTCTTTGGCATAGAGTAAAACATACCAAAGACCTATCATGCTAAGGTGTAAAATGTACACACAAATATCGAATGACACCAAATTGCAAGAAAAAAATCCAACCATCACCAATCGCCAGTGAAATCTAATACAAAAAAAACCTATTCGTTTGTTCCTCTATTTTGCCATCATCATCTTTCCTCACAAAGAGTATTGGTTTATTTTACCTTCCTGTGCTACACAGATACTCGATTTCAACTTTGATCATGGATTTTGTCGATAAGCGATCGCTATTCGAACATGGGTCACATCTCACATCCTTACCCCACGGTATAGAGTAAAACAACCACATGACAACGACCTTTCATGCTAAGCTCTAAAACGAGTTGCTTATACACAATCTATGCCCAACCAAATATCGGACGTGACCAAATTCTCTAGCGTACAGCCAAAACCAAAAAAAAAATATTCCTATGACCCTCACCTACCGGCGTACAAATTCCAAACTCATAAAAAAAAAATCAACCACTTCCGAGCGCCAGCGATATCTAAAACAAAAAACCATAAAAAATACTCAATAGAAACCATACCTACTACATGTCTCACTCTAGACTATACCTCTCTCTGTCTCGCTCAGAATTCCCAGGCCCAAGTGCCCCTATTCCTACTGACCTCGCACCTTGCTTTGAAGATTATAGAAATTTCATCATAGCTTAATGAATCGTGGAAGTAGTTCCTTTGTTGTAGATTGAAATTCAGTTGGCTGTATAACACTCTGCTATTCGACTCTCTAGCCTTTAGGATGAACTTATCACGAGTTGCATCATCATTCTTTTCAATAATGTTGTAGAGATTTTCTTTCAAATTTTCAAATTGCCTAGGTTGTAAGTGTCAATTATAAGGTTTTCATCACCAGCGTTACTGATAGTTTGCCATTTTTTATACCACCAATCTGTATTCCTTAGCTCGTTTTTTCGAAAGCCGAGAATCTTCATAATGACTACATAGCTTAATTATGAAGTCATAAGTGTGCTACTTGTGGATGACGACAAAATTCTTCATAGGTGGCGACAGTATTGTGATGATCTTTTGAATGAACAGTTTCCTCGGCGCCACTTTCCAACAGCTGCACCTAACTTTACAGAAGTATCCGACGTCACAGTCGAAGAAGTTAGGGAGGCAGTTAAGAACTCCAAAAAAGGCAAAGCGATTGGGCCAGACGAGGTACCATATGAGTTTTGGAGAAATATGGGAGACATCGGGCTAAGATGGCTCACGATTCTCATCTCCAAACTTATAAGAGGTGACAGTTTGCCTAATCAATGGAGGGAAAGTTTTCTTCTTCCAATGTACAAGGGAAAGGGAGATACCAGAAGCTGTGACAACTATCATTCGATAAAGTTGATGTCCCACACTATGAAGATCGTTGAGCGGGTTTTAGATAGCCGACTGCGGAAAATAATAAGGCTGTCTGATGACCAATGCGGGTTTGTCGCGGGTAAGTCAACTACAGACGCAATCCAAAGTATAAGGATCATTATGGAAAAACACCGAGATGCCTTACAGGATTTGCATATTGTGTTGGTTGACTTCGAAAAGGCATTCGATCGACAACCACGAGATCTGATATGGGTGGCCCTCAGACACCGAGGAGTTCCTGAAGCCTATGTGCGAATAATTATGGACATGTACAAAGGAGCAGTTACAAAAGTGAGATGCCCAGCTGGAGTCACCGAAGAATTCCAAATAACAGTAGGTGTACATCAGGGAAGTGTCTTGAGTCCACTGCTCTTTATTGCTGTTCTGGATTATTTGCTCGAAGGAAAAGTAACGGACAATAAAGTACAACAATTATTCTTTGCTGACGATGGAGCCATCATAAGCGAGGATCCTAAATCCCTGCAACGAGCACTTGACGTTTGGATTGATGTTCTGGAAGGAAATGGGTACCGTATTAGCGCTAAGAAGACGGAATACCTGTGCTGCCCTTTTTCAGATCCAGACAAGCCTATTCCAGACATTTATTTGAATGGAAATGTGCTTCCCAAGTGTGAAAAGTTTAAATACCTGGGATCTATGATCAATAGTGAAGCAACTTGTGATGACGACATCAATCATCGAGTAAGCGTAGGGTGGATGAAGTGGCGAGAAAACTCCGCTATCTTCTGTGATCGAAAAATGCCCCCTAAGTTGAAGGGAAGACTCTACACAGCAGTTGTCCGTCCAGCTCTGACATACGGTTCACAATGTTGGACAATGTACAAAAAGTATGAGAGCAAATTGACGGCAGCCGAAATGAAGATGCTTCGGATGACAGCAGGAGTAACAAAGCTTGATCGAATTAGAAGTACTAAGATCCGTGGAAGCCTTCATGTTAAAAGTACCATCTTGGACAAAATTCAGCACGACCGGCTCAGTTGGTATTGTCATGTTCAAAGGAGAGATCCGCAGAACCCCGTCCAAAAGGCAATATCGTACAACGTTTCAACAAATTCGCGACGAAAAAGAAAAGGCAGGCCAAAACACACCTGGTACAAGCAAATGCAAAAACAGCAGCATTTGGTTGGCCTCAGACATGGATCAATCCAAAACCGGGAGGCTTGCCGACGCTTTCTGAGGTCAACGCGGCGTACCCCACAGGCGGATCACTAGTGTGAAGCGGAAAAGTGGGAGAGTTGTGATCGCTTCAAGATCACTACTCGTAACGCCGGAAATGAAAAAGAAGAAGAAGCTTAATTATGAAGTCAGCCTCAGACTTGAGAGTGCTCGTTAGGAGTTTTGGAAGACCAGTTTCCAAGAATATACAATAATTTGGTGTGTTTTGCGGTAAGTTGAATAGTTTTTTCAGAAATTTCCTTTGGAATAATTCTATTTCCTCGAACTCGTCTGCACCCCATAGATTGTTAAATGTGTTGCAAATAGAAAGAAGATTTCAAAATTCTTAACATAATTAATAAAATCTACAAATATTACTTTGTTAGTTATGGTTTGGCAACCCTGAAATATCTCCTGTGAAATTCTGAATTTTAATAGTTAAAAAAATTAACAATTACATATTAAAATCTTCGTAAGCTTCAGTAAAACTGCCCACTTATATAAGCTAAACTGGAAAATCAGGTATTTTTAGTTTATTAAGCTGAAGTATACAGCAGTTATAAATATAACATTTAAGTCGACACTCAAGTCACATGACTGACAAGTGACAACAAAAGGAAAATCGACCAAATATCACCAGAAAAAAGTTTTTATTCAATATTTCAAATCAATACGACACCAAAAGTATATAAACTTCACCACACAATGTCAATCTCTGATTCAGGTCTAGAAAAAATCAAATCCATTATTGACACGTCGCTCAATACAGAACTTTCCAAAGCGACCGCCAATCTTGCGACAAAAGAAGATCTCAACAAATTTAACCTTGAAATTCACTCATAAAGAAAACAAAAACAAGATCTATCTGAAAAGTCGTGAAATTAAAGGGAAAAATATAATGGTCACTATTCCTAATGACCGAATTGATCCCCAAGAAAAGATCCACGGTTTAACAAAACTTTTGTTGGGGGATGTCACAGCCCAAAAACAAATTCCGTTTACAAAAATTAATTATATGATTGCGACCTTTTATAATAATTGATCATTGTTCTTACAAACTACCACCGCTTCTTCAGTAACTTTATCTTTTTCTCGGTTTGAAAATAGAAAAAAAAACTTTTGGTAGCAGAATGTTTAGTATGCCTTCATATTTATTCTTGAATTGACCTTTACAGTTTCAATAAAAGCAATAGATTTCTTGAGATATTTCAACTTCATTTCCACTCCTGGAGAATGAATTTATCTGTGATTAACTTCTCAGACCTTATACATCTCTTGTTTTTTTCTAAACGATGATCATCTCGAAGTTATAAATCAAGAGAAACCTCTTGTTTTATCTCAATTAATCCTCGTCATTAAAAATACCTGTCTTTAATGATGGCCTCCATTGATTCTATGAGCTTCCAGTAATTTGTAACTAAGAAAGCATCTTTTCTTTTCCAGATGAACTACGTACGGGCCAAAGATAAATTGAGTGAATTTCCAAACCGCGCAACAATCATTGATAGTCTCGAATTTATTTATTGTCTTTTTTTCTGATAAAATCTAAAGTCAACCTTGCAGGTTAATGAGAAAGGAACTTTATCTTCGTTGTCCTGTTGTTGTTCACGTAAATGAATTATTCAAGGAAATCAACGGGGCGTGTAGGCGTGTTTTTAAATGAAAAGTACCACCCGCCTGTCCAATTGTTGGAGCCTGTGCTTCACAAAACTGATACTCAATGGCATAATCAGGACTATACAAGCAGACTCATCAAATAGCGTGAGGGTTTCAAGATTGTGGTGCTGTTTATGCCAAATTATTCACCGCCACTGCTTTATACCCAGAACTTCCCCTAATAACCTTCACCAATACAAAAACATTGACAAGGACGACGATGATGACAATGACGGCAATGATGGCAATGATGCTCAGGAAAAGCGACCACAATTTGTGTCACGTCGTGTCGGAAATATGGGACAGTTCAGACGCACGCACTCACTTCGACTTGAAAACAAAAAGCACCAGAAGGAAATAACAGCAGAAAATAAGAAGACGAGCCCCATCTCATACTGCGTAGGCGATTGTATGTAGGACCAATCTAGGACTAGATCAAAAATTACATTCACACACACACACAATCATGTTAGGAAGAAACAAACTAAATAGAAAAATAAATTGGATAATCGTACCACCGACCGACGCAACAAGGCAACAAGTTGAAGATGCCCACCGCACGGTAGCAACCATCACAACGAAAGGAAGCAACAAGCAATGGAGTAATTTTTTCATCTTCTTTTTTTAATGTGAATTTCACCAAGATGAAGGTTGCGGTATATTGTATATTTAAAGAAAACAACTAAGGCTATAAGATGTTTATTTAATGAAATCAAAAAGTCGAATAATAATAATTAATGAAAAATTTAATAATGTCAAAGAAGTAGAGAATCGAATATAAATCAATTATTTAAAAGTAGAATAATAACAAGTAGCTAGATAGAACAAACACCACAGTCCCCCACTTAGTAAAGGTTATTTAGGAAAAAACACTATCACCAAAACGGACTGGAGGGTGTCTTTCTCAGGTTGATCTTCTAACTTCTTGTTGAACTGGAGGTTTATGACTGATTAATGCTGAAGAATTAGCAGGAATTTCTTGAGCTGGATTATCTTGAGGATAAACGGAGATAATGGAACCAGGATTAGGATTACTTGGTCTTGGAATGTTAAAACTTTGACTTGGACCACATAAAACGGATTTCTTTTTGACCAAAGTTGTTTTGACCAGAGTCAAGAGTAACGAGGTAATGACGATTTCCCGATTTAGTTTTGATTTCTCCAAACTGCCATTTATTAAGAATTTTGACTTGAACTTTCTCCCCCACTTGCAATGAACGGGATTGTTTGCATTCCAATTGGGAAGGTTTTGGATAATATGGAAAAATAGCATCAATTCGAATTCTTAGTTTTCTGCTCAGGTAGAGTTCAGCTGGTCATTTTCCACAGGCGAGGGGTGTAGCATGGTATCGCAAAAGTATGTTTTGTATTTTTGTATGTATTGTGTTCGATCATTTGAGAGAGCTTTTAATCGGTGTTTAAGCGTTTGTATATTTCTTTCGGCAAGTCCATTTGTTGCAGGATGTTCAGGAGCAATAAACTTTTGGAAAATACCGTGGTTTGAACAAAATGAATGAAATTCGTCGCTTTGAAAAATTGAAGCATTGTCGGATACCATAACTTGAGGATATCCATGAGTTGCGAAAATATGTTGAAGTAATTGTATGGTACTCGAGCTAGTTGGAACATCTTTGATTACTCTGATTTCTAAACATTTTGATTTTGCATCAATACAAACGAGGAAGTAGAAATTTTGGAAAGATCCAGCGTAATCGATGTACACTCGTTCCCAATTTTCTTGAGGTGTATCCCAATTCCCAAAGATATTTTTTTTGTTGGAGGTTTTTAAAATACCATCTGGAGCACTCAGACCTAAATACCGGTCCATTGTACTACCAGATAGCAACCTTCTATTTGTTATAGCTTTCCAGATGTTCGGAGAAAAGCCAAAAGACGCTGCCATGATAAGGAGCCTAAGTTACCAGCTCTCACCATGTCTGCGCCGAGTATCTGTAACCTCATGCGAGAAAAAGCAGGACATTCACAGAGGAAGTGCTCTGCGTTGTCCTCATCTTCTCCACAAGATTCACAGAGTGTGGTATCACTTAAGCCTAACACGTTTAAATGCTTGGCAAAAGAGAAGTGATCGCTGGCAACGCCAATAAGCTTTCTACAGTCTTTTCTGCTACGAGCTAGCAAAAGGGTTGCAGTCTTCTTACTAATTTTGGGGAGCATACGCTTGGTTTGTCTGCAAACTTTTGAATTTGACATAGTATTCGGTTGAAATCTGAAGGTGCGGTCTTGATTCCAAAACTAAGAAGGTTCATGCGGTAAGTGCCTCGATGTGTTGATATGGTTTGAATTTTTCTACTTTCTTCGTCGACTTCCAAATGTAGGTAAGCTTTGTACAGGTTTAACTTGCAAAAATATTGAGAGTTCCGTAGGCTGTGTAGAACGACATCAATTCATCGAATAGGATAGTTAGCTTGTACTAGTCGTTCATTAACGCCACACTTGTAGTCCACACAGAGACGTACTCCACCATCAGGATTCGGTATCACTACCAGAAGAGAACCCCAATCACTTGCAGAAACTAACGTAATAATTCCATCTTCTTCAAGTGAATTGAGTTCTTTGTCGACTCGTTCTTGTAGAGCCTATGGTACGTTTCTTTCTCTGGTAAAAATTGGTTTGGCACCATTTTTGAGTTGAAGAGAAATTTGAAAATCTGGAACACAACCGACTTTTTCTTCAAATATTGCAGAAAAGGGTTTAAGAATGTCATCGATTGAGTTGTTTAGTTGAATTTGAAACACGGTTGACTGATTTAACATATTTGAATCAATTGCCTTGAGTTCGATACCTAGACCTCTAATCCATTGTCTTCCTAGAAGAGCATCATGACCATCTGGAACATAATGTAACTCACCAATCATCTCTTTCCCTCCGTAAGCAACATTAAGCGAAGGCTTTCCTAATGGTTTGATAATATTTCCTGAGTATGATCGAAAAACAACTTGTGATTTGGTCAAAGGTAGGATTAAATTAAGACGACGAAAATCATTTTCGGCTAGAAGTGAGTATTTTGCACCTGAATCTACTTTGAATTTTTGAGTCTTATTGTTGAAAGTCACATCAATGAGGTATTTGTCGCAATTGTTGATTTCGAATAAATCCACTATTTCGTCTTAAAAACTTGTAGAGTCCATAATGCTCAGCTGAATCGTCGGCATAATCTTGGACATTAACGGCATTCGTAGAATGTTTGCTGGAATTTTTATTTTTAGATAAAAGTGTTGAAAGACATACCTTTGAAACATGACCTTCTCTTTTGCAAGAGTTACACTTGAGTTGTTATTTGTTGATCTGGCAAGAGGTAGTAATAGGTTTCCTTGTAATTCGCAGAGACTTCAAGCCCAAGTTACTACAACGTAACAATATTCCAATTTGTGATTCGGTCTTTAGAATGACGATATAAATACTCAATCCACAAAGCCAAATTGATAAAAATATCATCGCATTTTTGAGCTGAAGAAATTCACAAGACTCTGTTTTGTTTTGAAGGAGATGCCCCAATCCGCCCATTCATCCTCGCGTACAATTAAGTATGGATTCGTTTGGTGGTGCTGGTGGTTGTGGGTAGTATTGGTGTTTTTTCTTTTTATTACATTTTACCCCAGCTCCCAGCATTTGCTCTTGGAAATGAATTCCCAAGTAATACCCATGGGAGTCAAGCGGCAGGGAAAAGAATCCACTCCAACAGATGGTTTTTTAGTTTGTTGTGGTGAATCCTCTTCACAGCCAAGGGGTTACGAAAAAGGAAATAAAAAAAAACCTCTCGCTAGCGTAGAAGTGGGAGTTATTGTTTATCTCATTTTCCCACTTTCCACATTTAACTGATCCTGGGTGTGTTGTTGGACATTTATGAGTGCCATTTGGAGCCCGAACGCTTGAATGTGATTCCTTGGTCTACTATTATATATATTTTAAATGACAAACAAGACAGTAAAAATGGGAGATGTTTTCATTGAGCAATACGAAAAGAACACAACCACATGCTGCCGCAGGCAGAGTGAACTCAATTCTCAATGTGTAGGCATGACGATGCCAATTTAAATCTTTCGATAGGAAGGAATGTGTTTAAACATAAAAATAAAATGACAAATAATATAATCGATGAGAAGTTTTCACTTTTACAAGCTAATAAAACTCTTCAAGCAAGAGTTTCCTGCTACTAACACAGTCTTTGTAGGAATGATTTAGCACTTTATGATAGTCACTGTTCTTTCGTGTAACGACAAGGAATTTTTAGCCGCTTTTGTTTATATTTCTCGTTTAAAAAAAAGGATTAAATCTTTTTATTAATTTTGTCTTTTGTGACAGCATTAGAAGGTCAAGAAAAGGAGGAAAAGTGTTTGTTTTAATAAATTAATAAGTTTTCCAACATCACACTCAAGAGATTTGTTTGCCCCTTGTCTAATTAGATATTCCGAAAAGGAGAACCCTTACTCACATTGACAAGGGTAATACAACGACGCGTCAGCAAAAGCTAACTCTCAAGACTTAGTATTTTTTCAGTGCGAGTGTACCGGCTCGGGGTTGATGTAAGCATAATAAATTACTACAAAACGCCCTTGTATGACAAAGAAATCGATTAAATTTCCTAATTGACGCTCGGCATAATCAAAACGTCGTTTTATTGACTTTTTTTTATCTTTTTGTGAAAACTCGAAAGCATCGTAATGAACAAGATGATGATAATGATTTTTATTCATCGTGTGGATGTATTAAAATATTCAGTGAAAATGCGTGAATAGACTTAGAAGCTATATTGCTGCTCCTGTGAAATTTTCTCGTTATAATCGTATTTAAATTCGGTGATGGGAATAATAAAATTTTACTTTTATCTTGTCTACGCAGGGTGTTTCTGCTATTTTTTAATTTCGATAAGTACCTACTTCTTGAGTCCGTTTAAGGATGAGCGCATACGAAAACAAAAGTGGGCTGATGATGCAGCCAGGTGTGGAAGCAGGCTCGTATTGCGATGACACGTTTATAAGGGCATAAATAGTAGCTTAGGGGTAGAGTTGGATCTCTGTGGGACTTAGGTTAGGTTAGGTAGAATGGGCTGGCGATTGATCTTATTACCGTCACACTTAGACCAATGTAGATCCATTGTGATACCCTGGAGTATTGTAACGTCCTAGAAATTTATGAGTTTATGTTTGGTTAGTTTTTAACCATTTTGTGGACTTAATGAAGTTCAACAGGCTGCTTCTTGGAGTTACTGATAATTCTTCTGGTTCATTGAAAAAGTAATTGCTTAGAAATTTTTTCCAATGGGGCAGATTGCTGGACAATGACAAAGGAAATGAGTGGTATCCTCATGTTCATCTTCGTCATTGCATCCTCTGCACAGGTCATCGGTGCAAAGACCCATTTTCTATTTGTAACCTAGTAGGTTGTGTCTAGTTATGAAACACTGATAAGCAATCGTAATGAAGGCCTATTCAATGATAGTAGCTTTTCAGAACCGTTCTTGTCGTATTTCGGCCATAGTTTCCTGGAAGTAACACAGGAATCTAGGCATTCCCATCTTTCGTTGGATTTTCGCATTATTTTGTTACCAATGGTCTGTTAAATTTCTCAGGGTGGAATCCTGATTGATTGATCAATGAGAGAAGGGTCAAATGCTGATCCTTTTCTCGCAAGTTCGTCTTTACATTTCCCGGTATACCTCTGTGACCAGGAACCCAGCAGAGTCTAACGCTATGCTGTGTGCCAGGGACTTAATAATCATCAGTTCTTGTAAATAGTTAGCTACTCGTGTAAAACAAGGATACCAAGTTCTGTTAAAACTGTTAAAGGAATCTCAGCGTTAAAAAATTTAAAACAAGGTAAATTGTTGTAAGTAGTACACGCTTCCCGCATCTCAAAATTCATAAAGGCACATGGCGATCCCCAGATCAATTAACCGTCAACCAAATTGACCATGTTGCGATCGACGCAAGGCACTCTTCCAGTGTGCTAGATGTCCGAACTTTCCGAGGGGCCAACTTTGACTCGGACCACTACCTTGTTGTAGCCAAGGTACGAATGAGGATATCTTGTTCACGACCAGCACGAACTAACGCTGTGAAGAGATATGACGTCGGAAAGCTACAATCGCAAGAGATTGCCAATGCCTTTTCCAATCGAGTGTCCCTTCAATTATCCTTGAATCCCATGCCGCCAGCATTAAACATTGAAGACCAGTGGCAGCAATGCCAAGAAGCTATCTCTGAGATTCTGGGTTTCAGTCGGCCACCAACACGAAACCCATGGTTCGATGAAGAATGTAGGCAGGCAAATGCAGCCAAGCAAAGAGCACGACAAATGCTTTTGCAAACACGAACGAGGGCTGCTCACGATCGGTATAACGAGATTTACAAGGAGAGAAGAAGGGAAGAACACCGACTTCTCAAAAAGAAAAAGAAGCAGCATGAGAAGCGCTCGTTTGAGGAAATAGAGAGGTGCCATGACAGGAACGAGACTCGGAAGTTTTACCAAAAGGTAAAAAGATCCTGCCAGGGTGGCAAACCCCGAACTCAAGCCTGTAAAGACCAGCAGGGAAACATAGTTATAGAGTCACAGTCGCTACTGAGGATCTGGAAAGATCATTTCTGCAGACTGCTTAACGGCGAAGAGGACACAAATTCCGCTGTCAGGCAGACTGCCCCATTCAGCCTGGACGATGATCAAGAATGCCGTCCTCCCGACCTAGAAGAAGTTAAGCTTGCTATATGCAAACTTAAATCAAATAAGACTGCAGGTGCAGATGGCCTTGATGCCGAACTTTTCAAGGCAGCTGGAGATCAGTTGGAAAGGAGCATGCACCAGCTGATCTGCATGATATGGTCGAAAGAAAGCATGCCCGATGAATGGAACCTCAGTATCGTATGCCCGATCCTAAAGAAAGGAGACCCTCACAACTGCGCCAAGTATAGAGGGATAAGCCTCCTTAACGTCGCTTATAAGATCTTGTCTGCTGTAATATGTGAACGTCTGAAACCCCACGTCAACAACTTGATAGGTCCTTATCAATGTGGTTTTAGACCGGAGAAGTCCACAATAGACCAAATTTTCACATTACGGCAGATCTTGGAAAAAACCCGAGAACACAATATCGATATTCACCATCTTTTTATCGATTTCAAAGCCGCGTATGACAGTATCTACAGAGACGAGCTGTACAGAGCCATGTCTAGTTTTGGCATCCCTGCAAAACTCGTACGACTATGCAGGATGACTTTGGAGAATTCACGCTGCTCCGTCAAGGTCGGTAAAGAACTCACCGAGACCTTTGATGTCGAAAAAGGTTTTAGGCAAGGCGATAAACTGTCATGCGATTTCTTCAACATCATACTTGAACAGATTGTAAGAAACTCAAACGTCAACACCAGAGGAACAATCTTTCAAAAATCTGTGCAATTGCTCGCATATGCAGACGATATTGACGTAATGGAAAGAAAAAAGCGTGATGTCATAGGTGCTTTTGCGAGTATTGAAACAGAAGCGGCAAAAATGGGTTTGATGGTTAATGAGGGCAAAACAAAGTATATGCTGTCATCAAACAAGGACACAGAACATCGACGAATTGGACAAAACGTCACAATAGACAGACATAACTTCGAGGTAGTACAGGACTTCGTCTACCTAGGATCCGCTGTAGACACGGAAAATAACATCAGTGCGGAGATCAAACGGAGAATAACTCTTGCCAACCGTTGCTTCTTTGGGTTAAGAAGGCAATTGAGAAACAAAACCCTCTCCAGAAAAACCAAGGTAACCTTATATAAGACCTTAATCATCCCAGTCCTGCTGTACGGCGCGGGCGCGGAAGCATGGACCTTATCGAAAGCGGATGAGGAAACCCTTGGTCGTTTCGAAAGAAAAATTCTCCGAATGATCTTTGGTCTCGTATGCGAAGGCAATGTGTGGAGAAGAAGATACAACAACGAGCTGTATGAGCTGTACCGCGACATGGGCATAGCCAGAAGAGTACGCATCGCGAGGCTACGATGGTTGGGCCATGTTGAGCGGATGGACCCAAACGCTCCGGCTCGTCGGGTGTTCGAAAGCACATTGCAGGGAAATCGCGGAAGGGGAAGACCTCGTCTTAGGTGGCGCAATCAAGTGGAGGATGACCTCAACCGACTTGGAGTGCGAAACTGGAGAGAGCTCGCCCGAAATAGAAGTCGTTATCGAAGGATGTTGGTTGAGGCCCAGGTTCACCCCGAACTGTAATGCCCACCTAAGTAAGTAAGTAAATTGTTTTTAAGATCTTACACTCATTTTGATTACCTCATTTTCATTTATTAATAAAGCTCGTTTCTGACTCAATTTTATTTAATAATCTTCATTATTTCTAATATTCCCTACATAAAAAGCGAGTCTTTACAAAACAACTAACAATGGATTGAGAGCAGAAGTGGCGTAACCCAATATTCATAAAATTGAGATATTTGCGAGATATATCCTTGAGACCTTCACTCAAGGAGAAACAAAACATTATTTGCTTCCTTGAAAAGACCAAATAAAAAAAAATCTAACGTACGACAAAAACAAAGTCATGTTTTATGTTTAAGTATGAAATTAGCACAAAAGCGTTTTTGTGGTTAACACCATTTGTATTACCTCTTTTTTTCAATTTTTATGGGAAGAATGCGGGTTAAATTAAGAAATAATAAGTCCATTCGATGAAACTTACAAAAAAAAGCTTTCTCGAGTTGTAAGGAAAAGCCTGTGTTTTGGTTCTCAAAAATCGTTCAATGAAGAAATCACCAAACATCTCTGACATTAAAAAATTTTAGGGTTACGACGCCATTTCTGTTGTCAAAAAGTTCCGAGCAGAAAAAAATATTCTGTTTTTTCTATTTATATTGGAAGAAATAACGGTTTTCATTTCAGGTAAAATGTCATTAATTCTTTTTTTTTATGGTAGCAGAATAAATCCAAAATTGAAAAACTGGAAGTTACGCCACTTCCGCTCTCCTCATATATTCTTGGAAAGTGGTAACACACGGACAGAGTAACCAAGTGAAGAGAGGCACTCAGATTTTTGAATTTATTTGTTCGTTTTGTTTCGTTGATTTTCTAAATATCGTTCAAATCTGTTATTTGGAGTGTAAATGTATTCCCAAATGTGGAAAGGACAGGTATCGTTAAGAGTTTTTCTGGTAATACAATTAAATGACGTATAGTGCATGGTTAGTGGTACCAAGGCCGTCTTATACTATGCTGGGGCCTTTGGGCATACAAGAATTTAGGGCCCTTTTACACAATAAAGAAAGCTAATCATACTAATATTTTTCTCCAATGATCATTTATTATGGGTAGTATACAGCTTGATAAATAATATGTGATTAATTACATTGGTATGCTGCTGGTTTTTTTGGTTACCATTACGATCTGTTTTTTTCTGGATTTTTGTTGAGCAACATCTTCTATTATATCGTCAATTTCAATTTTTTGGAGGATATAACTTTCTATACACATTATTGATAGATTACTCAGCCGCTCTTGTGGCATTGTGGTTAGCAATTCATTTTTTATCCTTTTAACTTTTAAGCCTTGAAAATGACCGCTCTCCAGTACAATTAGTAACCATTAGGCAAAGGAAGATTCTGGTAGCAATTTCAACGTTTGGAAAATTTTCTTCCAATTTATCTGTCTTTATTAGGTTATGTAAAGTTGAGATATTTAAATCCACTGATTGCTTTGATATGTTTTTTAAATATTGGCTTAAATGAAAACATTCTGTTCTGAACTCGTACGCATTAATATCTTCATGATAAAATTCTGAAAATTCTTTGCACTTTTTTGTTAATACGTTAGATTCGATCGTTGTTAACTGACAAAGAAAACTGAATCGATTATCATTTTCTTCGTATGCTACCGAACGTTTTTTTAAATGTGTATTTAATGTGTTAATTATGGGAATGAAAGTATCTACACGAAACTTTTCCTTGCCTTTCAACTGTGCAGTCTCCGACGTTCCTTCAAAAAAAGTGATACGTGTGCTGCGATCTTTTTTTCTTTCAAATGTATGTTTGTAGTCAGCATCTGGAGTTTTGTTTTTGGCAGCCGTTTCGTACTGATCAAAATTATTGCGTGCGCTTTTGATATAACTGATCATAGATTTTTTTACAACGTCCATGGTCATAACGCTATTCAGTAAACTCAGATTTGTTTTATTCAATATAAGATCATTCCATATAACCGTTAGAAGAGCAGTCTCAAATTTTCCCATTTTTTTGGCTTGGCTTTGGGATTCGTTTCTTGTGTCTCCTGGTTGATTGGTGTCACTTGCGATTGAAGACAATGCTTCAGATATATTGAAATAACTGTTTTGCAATGCATTAATTGCATTGGCACGTGCAGACCATCTAGTTTCCGACCTTATTTGCACCTAAATGCTCTATTAAAATTTTCCAACGTTTGGTCGAAACTGCAAAAAAATTTAACAATTTTTGTACAAATTGAAAGAATGCTACTGCTTCCGTAACACACTCAACAGCCTGAACACCCACTAAATTTAGCGAATGTGCAGCACATGGAACGTAAATTGCAAACTCGCAAACTTCTTTTATTCTTGACTGAACACCAGAGTACTTTCCAGACATATTTGATGCATGTGTGAAAAAATTTGTCGGCCTTCGGGGCCCCCCTGCGGATGGGGGCCTTGGGCACGGGCCCTGTGTGCCCTTATGGTAAAGACGGTATTGAGTGGTACCCGTGGTGTAATGGTTAGCATGTTCACCTGCTAACTCAGAGGTTCGAGGTTCGAATCCCAGCAAAGGCAAAATGCAAAAATGTTTTTCCACGTGTATCGCCTTTCGCGAGGAATTGGCAAGTCCTCCGTTAGTAAATTCATTGCCATGAAAAGCGCATTCTCAATTAACCGTTCGGAACCGGCGAAAAATTGTAGGTCCCCTCCATTCCCTCTTTGGCCCCCTTTGGCCGAAAGAATTTCCGCTTGGAAAACGCTGTAGTAGTTTGGAAGGCGGAATGAGAGACTTACGTTTAGTTAACAGTGATAATTTAGTCGTCATTGCGGCAGCTCTGTCGGTCAGCTGTCAAATCGTGTTTACAAATAACAAAGCGATATAAAAATAGTGCCCCTGGTTTGAGGTCGAAATCCTCAAAACAATAAAATTGTTAATCATTGGAAATGGTCTTTCACAAGCAATTTGCAGGTTGTGCGAGAAAACATAAGCTGATATGAAACAGCGTCTGGAATCGGCCAAAAATTGGGAGTCCTTGAAATGCGTTAGGATTCGATTACACACCAATTAGTAGTATGTCATCTCGTAAATTTGTCAACCCGAGTTAACTTGAGTTCAAATAAATAAAAAAACACAAAAAGAGTCATTTATGGCTTTTTATACCTATTCAAAAATAGAAAATAGAAACAATGTCAACATCAACATTTACTCCCCTCTCAGCAACTTCCAGGAACTCACCTGGGTGTTTCTTTTTTATAGGTATGTACATTCAATGTACTTGTATTGCCTGAATACTTATAAACAATTGAGCATTTTCTACATTTCACCTTATACCTCCTTCCTCTTTATTAAAATTTTATTTCAAAGCAAACTCAATTACTTGTGACCTTGTGAGTGATTAACAAGTCACAACACACAAAAGTCATAACCAGTAATAACGGTCATCAAAATCGCAGCAAAAATAATAACATAATAAGAAAACAGAGGAGAGACCGTAGGCCAACACAGAAAAAAAAGAAAAGCCGAAAATAACACATTCATTATCTCCATTCTTCAAGTGCGTATTCTACTTGCACATGCTTCCACCCAAGTTACATGAAATCGAGCTATGCCTACACAGCATTCAATAAAAGTGAGTTCGAATTAGGTTTATTCGCGAGTTCGGTTTATTAAAGGCTTTCCAACTCGAGTTGACTCGGGTTAGCAATTCGAGTTGACTCGGGTTAGCAAACCGAGTTGACCCGGGTTAGCAAACCGAGTTGACTCGGGTTAGCAGACCGAGTTGACTCGGGTTAGCAAACCGAGTTCACTCGGGTTAGCAAACCGAGCTGACTCGGGTTAGCAAACCGAGTTGGCTCGGTTCAGCAAACCGAGTTCACTCGGTTCGGAAAACTGAGTTGACTCGGTTCAGCAAACCGAGTTGACTCGGTTCAGCAAACCGAGTTGACTCGGTTCAGCAAACCGAGTTGACTCGGTTCAGCAAACCGAGTGGACTCGGTTCAGCAAACCGGTTTGACTCGGTTCAGCAAACCGAGTTGACTCGGTTCAGCAAACCGAGTTGACTCGGTTCAGCAAACCGAGTTGACTCGGTTCAGCAAACCGAGTTGACTCGGGTTAGCAAACCGAGTTTACTCGGGTTAGCAAACCGAGTTTACTCGTGTTAGCAAACCGAGTTGACTCGGGTTAGCAAACCGAATTGACTCGGGTTAACCGAGTTGACTCGGGTTAGCAAACCGAGTGGACTCGGTTCAGCAAACCGAGTTGACTCGGTTCAGCAAACCGAGTTGACTCGGTTCAGCAAACCGAGTTGACTCGGTTCGGCAAACCGAGTTGACTCGGTTCGGCAAACCGAGTTGACTCGGTTCAGCAAACCGAGTTGACTCGGTTCAGCAAACCGAGTTGACTCGGTTCAGCAAACCGAGTTGACTCGGTTCAGCAAACCGAGTTGACTCGGTTCAGCAAACCAAGTTGACTCGGTTCAGCAAACCGAGTTGACCGAGCTGACTCGGGTTAGCAAACCGAGTTGGCTCGGTTCAGCAAACCGAGTTGACTCGGTTCAGCAAACCGAGTTGACTCGGTTCAGCAAACCGAGTTGACTCGGTTCAGCAAACCGAGTTGACTCGGTTCAGCAAACCGAGTTGACTCGGTTCAGCAAACCGAGTTGACTAGGTTCAGCAAACCGCGTTGACTCGGTTCAGCAAACCGAGTTGACTCGGGTAAGCAAACCGAGTTGACTCGGTTCAGCAAACCGAGTTGACTCGGTTCAGCAAACCGAGTTGACTCGGGTTAGCAAACCAAGTTGACTAGGTTTAGCAAACCGAGTTGACTCGGGTTAGCAAACCGAGTTGACTCGGGTTAGCAAACCGAGTTGACTCGGGTTAGCAAACCGAGTTGACTCGGGTTAGCAAACCCAGTTGACTCGGGTTAGCAAACCCAGTTGACTCGGGTTAGCAAACCGAGTTGACTCGGGTTAGCAAACCGAGTTGACTCGGTTCAGCAAACCGAGTTGACTCGGGTTAACAAACCGAGTTGACTCGGGTTAGCAAATCGAGTTGACTCGTTAGCAAACCGAGTTGACTTGGGTTAGCAAACCGAGTTGACTCGGGTTAGCAAACCGAGTTGACTCAGTTCAGCAAACCGAGTTGACTCGGTTCAGCAAACCGAGTTGACTCGGGTTAACCGAGTTGACTCGGGTTAGCAAACCGAGTTTACTCGGGTTAGCAAACCGAGTTTACTCGGGTTAGCAAACCGAGTTGACTCGGGTTAGCAAACCGAGTTGACTCGGGTTAACCGAGTTGACTCGGGTTAACTGAGTTGACTCGGTTCAGCAAACCGAGTTGGCTAGGTTCAGCAAACCGAGTTGACTCGGTTCAGCAAACCGAGTTTACTCGGGTTAGCAAACCGAGTTGACTCGGGTTAGCAAACCGAGTTGACTCTTTAGCAAACCGAGTTGACTCGGGTTAGCAAACAGAGTTGACTCGGTTCAGCAAACCGAGTTGACTCAGTTCAGCAAACCGAGTTGACTCGGTTCAGCAAACCGAGTTGACTCGGTTCAGCAAACCGAGTTGACTCGGTTCAGCAAACCGAGTTGACTCGGTTCAGCAAACCAAGTTGCCTAGGTTCAGCAAACCGAGTTGACTCGGTTCAGCAAACCGAGTTGACTCGGGTTAACAAACCGAGTTGACTCGGGTTAGCAAACCGAGTTGACTCGGTTCAGCAAACCGAGTTGACTCGGGTTAGCAAACCGAGTTAACTCGGGTTAGCAAACCGAGCTGACTCGGGTTAGCAAACCGAGTTGGTTCGGTTCAGCAAACCGAGTTGACTCGGTTCGGCAAACCGAGTTGACTCGGTTCAGCAAACCGAGTTGACTAGGTTCAGCAAACCGAGTTGACTAGGTTCAGCAAACCGAGTTGACTCGGTTCAGCAAACCGAGTTGACTCGGGTTAACAAACCGAGTTGACTCGGGTTAGCAAACCGAGTTGACTCGGTTCAGCAAACCGAGTTTACTCGGGTTAGCAAACCGAGTTGACTCGGGTTAGCAAACCGAGTTGACTCGGGTTAGCAAACCGAGTTGACTCGGGTTAGCAAACCGAGTTGAGTCGGTTCAGCAAACCGAGTTGACTCGGGTTAGCAAACCGAGTTGACTCGGGTTAGCAAACCGAGTTGACTCGGGTTAGCAAACCGAGTTGACTCGGGTTAGCAAACCGAGTTGACTCGGTTCAGCAAACCGAGTTGACTAGGTTTAGCAAACCGAGTTGACTCGGTTTAGCAATTCGAGTTGACTCGGGTTAGCAAACCGAGTTGACTCGGGTTAGCAAACCGAGTTGACTCGGGTTAGCAAACCGAGTTGACTCGGGTAAGCAAACCGAGTTGACTCGGGTTAGCAAACCGAATTGACTCGGGTTAGCAAACCGAGTTGACTCGGGTTAGTAAACCGAGTTGACTCGGGTTAGCAAACCGAGTTGACTTGGGTTAGCAAACCGAGTTTACTCGGGTAAGCAAACCGAATTAACTTGGGTCAGCAAAACCGAGTTGACTCGGGTTAGCAAACCGAGTTGACTCGGGTTAGCAAACCGAGTTGACTCGGGTTAGCAAACCGAGTTGACTCGGGTTAGCAAACCGAGTTGACTCGGGTTAGCAAACCGAGTTGACTCGGGTTAGCAAACCGAGTTGACTCGAGCTAGCAAACCGAGTTGACTGGGGTTAGCAAACCGAGTTGACTCGGTTCAGCAAACCGAATTGACTCGGTTCAGCAAACCGAGTTGACTCGGTTCAGCAAACCAAGTTGACTCGGTTCAGCAAACCAAGTTGACTCGGTTCGGCAAACCGAGTTGACTCGGGTTAACCGAGTTTGCTAACCCGAGTCAACTCGGGTTAGCAAACCGAGTTGACTCGGTTCAGCAAACCGAGTTGACTCGGTTCAGCAAACCGAGTTGACTCGGTTCAGCAAACCGAGTTGACTCGGTTCAGCAAACCGAGTTGACTCGGTTCAGCAAACCGAGTTGACTCGGTTCAGCAAACCGAGTTGACTCGGTTAACAAACCGAGTTGACTCGGGTTAGCAAACCGAGTTGACTCGTTAGCAAACCGAGTTGACTTGGGTTAGCAAACCGAGTTGACTCGGGTTAGCAAACCGAGTTGACTCAGTTCAGCAAACCGAGTTGACTCGGTTCAGCAAACCGAGTTGACTCGGTTCAACAAACCGAGTTTACTCGGGTTAACCGAGTTGACTCGGGTTAACCGAGTTGACTCGGGTTAGCAAACCGAGTTTACTCGGGTTAGCAAACCGAGTTTACTCGGGTTAGCAAACCGAGTTGACTCGGGTTAGCAAACCGAGTTGACTCGGGTTAGCAAACCGAGTTGACTCGGGTTAACCGAGTTGACTCGGGTTAACTGAGTTGACTCGGTTCAGCAAACCGAGTTGACTAGGTTCAGCAAACCGAGTTGACTCGGTTCAGCAAACCGAGTTTACTCGGGTTAGCAAACCGAGTTGACTCGGGTTAGCAAACCGAGTTGACTCGTTAGCAAACCGAGTTGACTCGGGTTAGCAAACCGAGTTGACTCGGTTCAGCAAACCGAGTTGACTCAGTTCAGCAAACCGAGTTGACTCGGTTCAGCTAACCGAGTTGACTCGGTTCAGCAAACCGAGTTGACTCGGTTCAGCAAACCGAGTTGACTCGGTTCAGCAAACCGAGTTGACTCGGTTCAGCAAACCGAGTTGACTCGGTTCAGCAAACCGAGTTGACTCGGTTCAGCAAACCGAGTTGACTAGGTTCAGCAAACCGAGTTGACTAGGTTCAGCAAACCGAGTTTACTCGGTTCAGCAAACCGAGTTGACTCGGGTTAACAAACCGAGTTGACTCGGGTTAGCAAACTGAGTTGACTCGGTTCAGCAAACCGAGTTGACTCGGGTTAGCAAACCGAGTTCACTCGGGTTAGCAAACCGAGCTGACTCGGGTTAGCAAACCGAGTTGGTTCGGTTCAGCAAACCGAGTTGACTCGGTTCGGCAAACCGAGTTGACTCGGTTCGGCAAACCGAGTTGACTCGGTTCAGCAAACCGAGTTGACTCGGTTCAGCAAACCGAGTTGAATAGGTTCAGCAAACCGAGTTGACTAGGTTCAGCAAACCGAGTTGACTCGGTTCAGCAAACCGAGTTGACTCGGGTTAACAAACCGAGTTGACTCGGGTTAGCAAACCGAGTTGACTCGGTTCAGCAAACCGAGTTGACTCGGGTTAGCAAACCGAGTTGACTCGGGTTAGCAAACCGAGTTGACTCGGGTTAGCAAACCGAGTTGAGTCGGTTCAGCAAACCGAGTTGACTAGGTTCAGCAAACCGAGTTGACTCGGGTTAGCAAACCGAGTTGACTCGGGTTAGCAAACCGAGTTGACTGGGGTTAGCAAACCGAGTTGACTCGGGCTAGCAAACCGAGTTGACTTGGGTTAGCAAACCGAGTTTACTCGGGTTAGCAAACCGAGTTAACTTGGGTCAGCAAACCGAGTTGACTCGGGTTAGCAAACCGAGTTGGCTCGGGTTAGCAAACCGAGCTTACTCGGGTTAGCAAACCGAGTTGACTTGGGTTAGCAAACCGAGTTTACTCGGGTTAGCAAACCGAGTTGACTCGAGCTAGCAAACCGAGTTGACTCGTTAGCAAACCGAGTTGACTCGGGTTAGCAAACCGAGTTGAATCGGTTCAGCAAACCGAGTTGACTCGGTTCAGCTAACCGAGTTGACTCGGTTCAGCAAACCGAGTTGACTCGGTTCAGCAAACCGAGTTGACTCGGGTTAACAAACCGAGTGGACTCGGGTTAGCAAACCGAGTTGACTCAGTTCAGCAAACCAAGTTGACTCGGTTCAGCAAACCGAGTTGACTCGGTTCAGCAAACCGAGTTGACTCGGTTCAGCAAACCGAGTTGACTCGGTTCAGCAAACCGAGTTGACTCGGTTCAGCAAACCGAGTTGACTCGGTTCAGCAAACTGAGTTGACTCGGGTTAGCAAACCGAGTTTACTCGGGTTAGCAAACCGAGTTTACTCGTGTTAGCAAACCGAGTTGACTCGTGTTAGCAAACCGAGTTGACTCGGGTTAGCAAACCGAGTTGACTCGGGTTAACCGAGTTGACTCGGGTTAGCAAACCGAGTGGACTCGGTTCAGCAAACCGAGTTGACTCGGTTCGGCAAACCGAGTTGACTCGGTTCGCCAAACCGAGTTGACTCGGTTCAGCAAACCGAGTTGACTCGGTTCAGCAAACCGAGTTGACTCGGTTCAACAAACCAAGTTGACTCGGTTCAGCAAACCGAGTTGACCGAGCTGACTCGGGTTAGCAAACCGAGTTGGCTCGGTTCAGCAAACCGAGTTGACTCGGTTCAGCAAACCGAGTGTACAAGGGTTAGCAAACCGAGTTGACTCGGTTCAGCAAACCGAGTTGACTCGGTTCAGCAAACCGAGTTGACTAGGTTCAGCAAACCGAGTTGACGCGGTTCAGCAAACCGAGTTGACTCGGTTTAACAAACCGGGTTGACTCGGGTTAGCAAACCGAGTTGACTCGGTTCAGCAAACCGAGTTGACTCGGGTTAGCAAACCGAGTTGACTCGGGTTAGCAAACCGAGTTGACTCGGGTTAGCAAACCGAGTTGACTCGGGTTAGCAAACCGAGTTGACTCGGTTCAGCAAACCAAGTTGACTAGGTTTAGCAAACCGAGTTGACTCGGTTTAGCAAACCGAGTTGACTCGGGTTAGCAAACCGAGCTGACTCGGGTTAGCAAACCGAGTTGACTCGGGTTAGCAAACCGAGTTGACTCGGGTTAGCAAACCGAGTTGACTCGGGTTAGCAAACCGAGTTGACTCGGGTTAGCAAACCGAGTTGACTCGGTTCAGCAAACCGAGTTGACTCGGGTTAACAAACCGAGTTGACTCGGGTTAGCAAATCGAGTTCACTCGTTAGCAAACCGAGTTGACTTGGGTTAGCAAACCGAGTTGACTCGGGTTAGCAAACCGAGTTGACTCAGTTCAGCAAACCGAGTTGACTCGGTTCAGCAAACCGAGTTGACTCGGGTTAACCGAGTTGACTCGGGTTAGCATACCGAGTTGACTCGGGTTAGCAAACCGAGTTGACTCGGGTTAACCGAGTTGACTCGGGTTAACTGAGTTGACTCGGTTCAGCAAACCGAGTTGACTAGGTTCAGCAAACCGAGTTGACTCGGTTCAGCAAACCGAGTTTACTCGGGTTAGCAAACCGAGTTGACTCGGGTTAGCAAACCGAGTTGACTCTTTAGCAAACCGAGTTGACTCGGGTTAGCAAACCGAGTTGACTCGGTTCAGCAAACCGAGTTGACTCGGTTCAGCAAACCGAGTTGACTCGGTTCAGCAAACCGAGTTGACTCGGTTCAGCAAACCGAGTTGACTCGGTTCAGCAAACCGAGTTGACTCGGTTCAGCAAACCGAGTTGACTAGGTTCAGCAAACCGAGTTGACTCGGGTTAACAAACCGAGTTGACTCGGGTTAGCAAACCGAGTTGACTCGGTTCAGCAAACCGAGTTGACTCGGGTTAGCAAACCGAGTTGACTCGGGTTAG
The DNA here is from genome assembly GCA_914767635.1 of Melanostoma mellinum. Lineage (NCBI taxonomy): Eukaryota > Metazoa > Arthropoda > Insecta > Diptera > Syrphidae > Melanostoma > Melanostoma mellinum. The sequence continues at coordinate 195,364,769 of OU612058.1, read as the reverse complement.
CAAACCGAGTTGACTCGGTTTAGCAAACCGAGTTGACTCGGGTTAGCAAACCGAGTTGAGTCGGTTCAGCAAACCGAGTTGACTCGGGTTAGCAAACCGAGTTGACTCGGGTTAGCAAACCGAGTTGACTCGGGTTAGCAAACCGAGTTGACTCGGGTTAGCAAACCGAGTTGACTCGGGTTAGCAAACCGAGTTGACTCGGGTTAGCAAACCGAGTTGACTCGGGTTAGCAAACCGAGTTGACTCGGTTCAGCAAACCGAGTTGACTAGGTTTAGCAAACCGAGTTGACTCGGTTTAGCAATTCGAGTTGACTCGGGTTAGCAAACCGAGTTGACTCGGGTTAGCAAACCGAGTTGACTCGGGTTAGCAAACCGAGTTGACTCGGGTAAGCAAACCGAGTTGACTCGGGTTAGCAAACCGAATTGACTCGGGTTAGCAAACCGAGTTGACTCGGGTTAGTAAACCGAGTTGACTCGGGTTAGCAAACCGAGTTGACTTGGGTTAGCAAACCGAGTTTACTCGGGTAAGCAAACCGAATTAACTTGGGTCAGCAAACCGAGTTGACTCGGGTTAGCAAACCGAGTTGACTCGGGTTAGCAAACCGAGTTGACTCGGGTTAGCAAACCTAGTTGCCTCGGTTCAGTAAACCGAGTGTACTAGGGTTAGCAAACCGAGTTGACTCGGGTTAGCAAACCGAGTTGACTCGGGTTAGCAAACCGAGTTGACTCGAGCTAGCAAACCGAGTTGACTGGGGTTAGCAAACCGAGTTGACTCGGTTCAGCAAACCGAATTGACTCGGTTCAGCAAACCGAGTTGACTCGGTTCAGCAAACCAAGTTGACTCGGTTCAGCAAACCAAGTTGACTCGGTTCGGCAAACCGAGTTGACTCGGGTTAACCGAGTTTGCTAACCCGAGTCAACTCGGGTTAGCAAACCGAGTTGACTCGGTTCAGCAAACCGAGTTGACTCGGTTCAGCAAACCGAGTTGACTCGGTTCAGCAAACCGAGTTGACTCGGTTCAGCAAACCGAGTTGACTCGGTTCAGCAAACCGAGTTGACTCGGTTCAGCAAACCGAGTTGACTCGGTTCAGCAAACCGAGTTGACTCGGTTCAGCAAACCGAGTTGACTCGGTTAACAAACCGAGTTGACTCGGGTTAGCAAACCGAGTTGACTCGTCAGCAAACCGAGTTGACTTGGGTTAGCAAACCGAGTTGACTCGGGTTAGCAAACCGAGTTGACTCAGTTCAGCAAACCGAGTTGACTCGGTTCAGCAAACCGAGTTGACTCGGTTCAGCAAACCGAGTTTACTCGGGTTAGCAAACCGAGTTTACTCGGGTTAGCAAACCGAGTTGACTCGGGTTAACCGAGTTGACTCGGGTTAACTGAGTTGACTCGGTTCAGCAAACCGAGTTGACTAGGTTCAGCAAACCGAGTTGACTCGGTTCAGCAAACCGAGTTTACTCGGGTTAGCAAACCGAGTTGACTCGGGTTAGCAAACCGAGTTGACTCGTTAGCAAACCGAGTTGACTCGGGTTAGCAAACCGAGTTGACTCGGTTCAGCAAACCGAGTTGACTCAGTTCAGCAAACCGAGTTGACTCGGTTCAGCTAACCGAGTTGACTCGGTTCAGCAAACCGAGTTGACTCGGTTCAGCAAACCGAGTTGACTCGTTTCAGCAAACCGAGTTGACTCGGTTTAGCAAACCGAGTTGACTCGGTTCAGCAAACCGAGTTGACTCGGTTCAGGAAACCGAGTTGACTAGGTTCAGCAAACCGAGTTTACTCGGTTCAGCAAACCGAGTTGACTCGGGTTAACAAACCGAGTTGACTCGGGTTAGCAAACTGAGTTGACTCGGTTCAGCAAACCGAGTTGACTAGGTTCAGCAAACCGAGTTTACTCGGTTCAGCAAACCGAGTTGACTCGGGTTAACAAACCGAGTTGACTCGGGTTAGCAAACTGAGTTGACTCGGTTCAGCAAACCGAGTTGACTCGGGTTAGCAAACCGAGTTCACTCGGGTTAGCAAACCGAGCTGACTCGGGTTAGCAAACCGAGTTGGTTCGGTTCAGCAAACCGAGTTGACTAGGTTCAGCAAACCGAGTTTACTCGGTTCAGCAAACCGAGTTGACTCGGGTTTACAAACCGAGTTGACTCGGGTTAGCAAACTGAGTTGACTCGGTTCAGCAAACCGAGTTGACTCGGGTTAGCAAACCGAGTTCACTCGGGTTAGCAAACCGAGCTGACTCGGGTTAGCAAACCGAGTTGGTTCGGTTCAGCAAACCGAGTTGACTAGGTTCGGCAAACCGAGTTGACTCGGTTCAGCAAACCGAGTTGACTCGGTTCAGCAAACCGAGTTGACTCGGTTCAGCAAACCGAGTTGAATAGGTTCAGCAAACCGAGTTGACTAGGTTCAGCAAACCGAGTTGACTCGGTTCAGCAAACCGAGTTGACTCGGGTTAACAAACCGAGTTGACTCGGGTTAGCAAACCGAGTTAACTTGGGTCAGCAAACCGAGTTGACTCGGGTTAGCAAACCGAGTTGACTCGGGTTAGCAAACCGAGCTTACTCGGGTTAGCAAACCGAGTTGACTTGGGTTAGCAAACCGAGTTTACTCGGGTTAGCAAACCGAGTTAACTTGGGTCAGCAAACCGAGTTGACTCGGGTTAGCAAACCGAGTTGACTAGGGTTAGCAAACCGAGTTGACTCGGGTTAGCAAACCGAGTTGACTCGGGTTAGCAAACCGAGTGGACTCGGGTTAGCAAACCGAGTTGACTCAGTTCAGCAAACCGAGTTGACTCGGTTCAGCAAACCGAGTTTACTCGGGTTAGCAAACCGAGTTGACTCGGGTTAGCAAACCGAGTTGACTCGGGTTAGCAAACCGAGTTGACTCGGGTTAGCAAACCGAGTTGACTCGGGTTAAAAGAGTTGACTCGGGTTAACTTACCTCAGCAAACAGTGTTGACGAGGTTCAGCAAACAGAGTTGACTTGGTTCAGCAAACCGAGTTTACTCGGGTTAGCAAACCGAGTTGACTCGGGTTAGCAAACCGAGTTGACTCGTTAGCAAACCGAGTTGACTCGGGTTAGCAAACCGAGTTGACTCGGTTCAGCAAACCGAGTTGACTCGGTTCAGCTAACCGAGTTGACTCGGTTCAGCAAACCGAGTTGACTCGGTTCAGCTAACCGAGTTGACTCGGTTCAGCTAACCGAGTTGACTCGGTTCAGCAAACCGAGTTGACTCGGTTCAGCAAACCGAGTTGACTTGATTCAGCAAACCAAGTTGACTCGGTTCAGCAAACCAAGTTGACTCGGTTCGGCAAACCGAGTTGACTCGGGTTAACCGAGTTTGCTAAACCGAGTTGACTCGGGTTAGCAAACCGAGTTGACTCGGGTTAGCAAACCGAGTTGACTCGGGTTAGCAAACCGAGTTGACTCGGTTCAGCAAACCGAGTTGACTCGGTTCAGCTAACCGAGTTGACTCGGTTCAGCAAACCGAGTTGACTCGGTTCAGCAAACCGAGTTGACTTGATTCAGCAAACCGAGTTGACTCGGGTTAACCGAGTTGACTCGGGTTAACCGAGTTGACTAGGGTTAACCGAGTTGACTCGGGTTAACCGAGTTGACTCGGGTTAACCGAGTTGACTCGGGTTAACCGAGTTGACTCGGGTTAACCGAGTTGACTCGGGTTAGCAAACCGAAATGACTCGGGTTAGAAAACCGAGTTGACTCGGGTTAGCAAACCGAGTTGACTCGGGTTAGCAAACCGAGTTGACTCGGGGTAGCAAACCTAGTTGACTCGGTTCAGTAAACCGAGTGTACAAGGGTTAGCAAACCGAGTTGACTCGGGTTAGCAAACCGAGTTGACTCGGGTTAGCAAACCGAGTCTACTCGGGTTAGCAAACCGAGTTGACTCGGGTTAGCAAACCGAGTTGACTCGGGTTAGCAAACCGAGTTGACTCGGTTCAGCAAACCGAGTTGACTCGGTTCAGCAAACTGAGTTGACTCGGTTCAGCAAACCGAGTTGACTCGGTTCAGCAAACCGAGTTGACTAGGTTCAGCAAACCGAGTTGACCAGGTTCAGCAAACCGAGTTGACTCGGGTTAGTAAACCGAGTTGACTCGGGTTAGCAAACCGAGTTGACTTGGGTTAGCAAACCGAGTTTACTCGGGTTAGCAAACCGAGTTAACTTGGGTCAGCAAACCGAGTTGACTCGGGTTAGCAAACCGAGTTGACTCGGGTTAGCAAACCAAGTTGACTCGGTTCAGTAAACCGAGTGTAATAGGGTTAGCAAACCGAGTTGACTCGGGTTAGCAAACCGAGTTGACTCGGGTTAGCAAACCGAGTTGACTCGGGTTAGCAAACCGAGTTGACTCGGGTTAGCAAACCGAGTTGACTCGGGTAAGCAAACCGAGTTGACTCGGGTTAGCAAACCGAGTTGACTCGGTTCAGCAAACCGAGTTGACTCGGGTTAGCAAACCGTGTTCACTCGGGTTAGCAAACCGAGCTGACTCGGGTTAGCAAACCGAGTTGGTTCGGTTCAGCAAACCGAGTTGACTCGGTTCGGCAAACCGAGTTGACTCGGTTCAGCAAACCGAGTTGACTCGGTTCAGCAAACCGAGTTGACTCGGTTCAGCAAACCGAGTTGAATAGGTTCAGCAAACCGAGTTGACTAGGTTCAGCAAACCGAGTTGACTCGGGTTAACAAACCGAGTTGACTCGGGTTAGCAAACCGAGTTGACTCGGTTCAGCAAACCGAGTTGACTCGGGTTAGCAAACCGAGTTGACTCGGGTTAGCAAACCGAGTTGACTCGGGTTAGCAAACCGAGTTGACTAGGTTCAGCAAACCGAGTTGACTCGGGTTAGCAAACCGAGTTGACTCGGGTTAGCAAACCTAGTTGACTGGGGTTAGCAAACAGAGTTGACTCGGGCTAGCAAACCGAGTTGACTTGGGTTAGCAAACCGAGTTTACTCGGGTTAGCAAACCGAGTTAACTTGGGTCAGCAAACCGAGTTGACTCGGGTTAGCAAACCGAGTTGACTCGGGTTAGCAAACCGAGTTTGCTCGGGTTAGCAAACCGAGTTGACTTGGGTTAGCAAACCGAGTTTACTCGGGTTAGCAAACCGAGTTAACTTGGGTCAGCAAACCGAGTTGACTCGGGTTAGCAAACCGAGTTGACTAGGGTTAGCAAACCGAGTTGACTCGGGTTAGCAAACCGAGTTGACTCGGGTTAGCAAACCGAGTTGACTCGGGTTAGCAAACCGAGTTGACTCGTTAGCAAACCGAGTTGACTTGGGTTAGCAAACCGAGTGGACTCGGGTTAGCAAACCGAGTTGACTCAGTTCAGCAAACCGAGTTGATTCGCTTCAGCAAACCGAGTTGACTCGGTTCAGCAAACCGAGTTGACTCGGTTCAGCAAACCGAGTTGACTCGGTTCAGCAAACCGAGTTGACTCGGTTCAGCAAACCGAGTTGACTCGGTTCAGCAAACCGAGTTGACTCGGGTTAACCGAGTTGACTCGGGTTAGCAAACCGAGTTGACTCGGTTCAGCAAACCGAGTTTACTCGGGTTAGCAAACCGAGTTGACTCGGGTTAGCAAACCGAGTTGACTCGGGTTAGCAAACCGAGTTGACTCGGGTTAGCAAACCGAGTTGACTCGGGTTAAAAGAGTTGACTCGGGTTAGCAAACCGAGTTGACTCGGTTCAGCAAACCGAGTTGACTCGGTTCAGCAAACCGAGTTGACGATGTTCAGCAAAACCGAGTTGACTCGGGTTAGCAAACCGAGTTGACTCGGGTTAGCAAACCGAGTTGACTCGGGTTAGCAAACCGAGTTGACTCGGGTTAGCAAACCGAGTTGACTCGGTTCAGCAAACCGAGTTGACTCGGTTCAGCAAACTGAGTTGACTCGGTTCAGCAAACCGAGTTGACTCGGTTCAGCAAACCGAGTTGACTCGGTTCAGCAAACCGAGTTGACTAGGTTCAGCAAACCGAGTTGACTCGATTCAGCAAACCGAGTTGACTCGGGTCAGCAAACCGAGTGTACAAGGGTTAGCAAACCGAGTTGACTAGGTTCAGCAAACCGAGTTGACTGGGGGTAGCAAACCTAGTTGACTCGGTTCAGTAAACCGAGTGTACAAGGGTTAGCAAACCGAGTTGACTCGGGTTAGCAAACCGAGTTGACTCGGGTTAGCAAACCAATTTGACTCGGTTCAGCAAACCAAGTTGACTCGGTTCAGCAAACCGAGTTGACTCGGGTTAGCAAACCGAGTTGACTCGGGTTAGCAAACCGAGTTGACTCGGTTCAGCAAACCGAGTTGACTCAGTTCAGCAAACCGAGTTGACTCGGTTCAGCAAAACGAGTTGACTTGGTTCAGCAAACCGAGTTGACTCGATTCAGCAAACCGAGTTGACTCGGGTCAGCAAACCGAGTTGACTCGGGTTAGCAAACCGAGTTGACTCGGGTTAGCAAACCGAGTTGACTCGGGTTAGCAAACCGAGTTGACTCGGGTTAGCAAACCGAGTTGACTCGGGTTAGCAAACCGAGTTGACTCGGGTTAGCAAACCTAGTTGACTCGGTTCAGCAAACCGAGTTGACTCGGGTTAGCAAACCGAGTTGACTCGGTTCAGCAAACCGAGTTGACTCGGGTTAGCAAACCGAGTTGACTCGGTTCGGCAAACCGAGTTGACTCGGTTCAGCAAACCGAGTTGACTCGGTTCAGCAAACCGAGTTGACTCGGTTCAGCAAACCGAGTTGACTCGGTTCAGCAAACCGAGTTGACTAGGTTCAGCAAACCGAGTTGACTAGGTTCAGCAAACCGAGTTGACTCGGTTCAGCAAACCGAGTTGACTCGGGTTAACAAACCGAGTTGACTCGGGTTAACAAACCGAGTTGACTCGGGTTAGCAAACCGAGTTGACTCAGTTCAGCAAACCGAGTTGACTCGGTTCAGCAAACCGAGTTGACTCGGGTTAGCAAACCGAGTTGACTCGGGTTAGCAAACTGAGTTGACTCGGGTTAGCAAACCGAGTTGACTCGGTTCAGCAAACCGAGTTAACTTGGGTCAGCACACCGAGTTAACTTGGGTCAGCAAACCGAGTTGACTCGGGTTAGCAAACCGAGTTTACTCGGGTAAGCAAACCGAGTTTACTCGGTTCAGCAAACCGAGTTGACTCGGGTTAGCAAACCGAGTTGACCCGGGTTAGCAAACCGAGCTGACTCGGGATAGCAAACCGAGTTGACTCGGGTTACAAACCGAGTTGAATCGGGTTATCAAACCGAGCTGACTCGGGTTAGCAGACCGAGATGACTCGGGTTAGCAGACCGAGTTGACTCGGTTCAGCAAACCGAGTTGACTCGGGTTAGCAAACCGAGTTGACTCGTTAGCAAACCGAGATGACTCGGGTTAGCAAACCGAGTTGACTCGGTTCAGCAAACCGAGTTGACTCAGTTCAGCAAACAGAGTTGACTCGGTTCAGCTAACCGAGTTGACTCGGTTCAGCAAACCGAGTTGACTTGGTACAGCAAACCGAGTTGACTCGATTCACCAAACCGAGTTGACTCGGGTTAACCGAGTTGACTCGGGTTAGCAAACCGAGTTAACTCGGGTTAGCATACCGAGTTAACTCGGGTTAGCAAACCGAGTTAACTCGGGTTAGCAAACCGAGTTGACTCGGGTTAGCAAACCGAGTTGACTCGGGTTAGCAAACCGAGTTGACTCGGTTCAGCAAACCGAGTTGACTAGGCTCAGCAAATCCGAGTTGACTCGGGCTAACCGAGTTGACTCGGGTTAGCAAACCGAGTTTACTCGGGTTAGCAAACCGAGTTTACTCGGGATAGCAAACCGAGTTGACTCGGGTTAGCAAACCGAGTTGACTCGGGTTAACCGAGTTGACTCGGGTTAGCAAACCGAGTTGTTGACTCGGGTTAGCAAACCGAGTTGACTCGGTTCAGCAAACCGAGTTGACTCGGTTCAGCAAACCGAGTTGACTCGGTTCAGCAAACCGAGTTGACTCGGTTCAGCAAACCGAGTTGACTCGGTTCAGCATACCGAGTTGACTCGGGTTAGCAAACCGAGTTGACTCGGGTAAGCAAACCGAGTTGACTCGGTTCAGCAAACCGAGTTGACTCGGTTCAGCTAACCGAGTTGACTCGGGTTAGCAAACCAAGTTGACTCGTTAACAAACCGAGATGACTCGGGTTAGCAAACCGAGTTGACTCGGTTCAGCAAACCGAGTTGACTCAGTTCAGCAAACCGAGTTGACTCGGTTCAGCTAACCGAGTTGACTCGGTTCAGCTAACCGAGTTGACTCGGTTCAGCAAACCGAGTTGACTTGGTTCAGCAAACCGAGTTGACTCGATTCAGCAAACCGAGTTGACTCGGGTTAACAGAGTTGACTCGGGTTAGCAAACCGAGTTAACTCGGGTTAGCAAACCGAGTTAACTCGGGTTAGCAAACCGAGTTGACTCGGGTTAGCAAACCGAGTTGACTCGGTTCAGCAAACCGAGTTGACTAGGCTCAGCAAACCGAGTTGACTCGGGTTAACCGAGTTGACTCGGGTTAGCAAACCGAGTTTACTCGGGTTAGCAAACCGAGTTTACTCGGGATAGCAAACCGAGTTTACTCGGGTTAGCAAACCGAGTTGACTCGGGTTAACCGAGTTGACTCGGGTTAGCACACCGAGTTGACTCGGGTTAACCGAGTTGACTCGGGTTAGCAAACCGAGTTGACTCGGTTCAGCAAACCGAGTTGACTCAGTTCAGCAAACCGAGTTGACTCGGTTCAGCTAACCGAGTTGACTCGGTTCAGTAAACCGAGTTGACTTGGTTCAGCAAACCGAGTTGACTCGTTAGCAAACCGAGTTGACTCGGGTTAGCAAACCGAGTTGACTCGGTTTAGCAAACCGAGTTGACTCGGTTCAGCAAACCGAGTTGACTCGGGTTAGCAAACCGAGTTGACTCGGGTTAGCAAACCGAGTTGACTCGGGTTAGCAAACCGAGTTGACTCGGTTCAGCAAACCGAGTTGACTCGGTTCAGCAAACCGAGTTGACTAGGTTCAGCAAACCGAGTTAACTTGGGTCAGCAAACCGAGTTGACTCGGGTTAGCAAACCGAGTTGACTCGGGTTAGCAAACCGAGTTTACTCGGGTTAGCAAACCAAGTTGACTCGGTTCAGCAAACCGAGTTGACTCGGGTTAACAAACCGAGTTGACTCGGGTTAACAAAATGAGTTGACTCGGGTTAGCAATCCGAGTTGACTCGGTTCAGCAAACCGAGTTGACTCGGTTCAGCAAACCGAGTTGATTCGGTTCAGCATACCGAGTTGACTCGGGTTAGCAATCCGAGTTTACTCTGGTTAGCAAACCGAGTTGACTCGGGTAAGCAAACCGAGCTGACTCGGGATAGCAACGCGAGTTGACTCGGGTTACAAACCGAGTTGAATCGGGTTATCAAACCGAGTTGACTCGGTTCAGCAAACCGAGTTGACTCAGTTCAGCAAACCGAGTTGACTCGGTTCAGCTAACCGAGTTGACTCGGTTCAGCAAACCGAGTTGACTTGGTTCAGCAAACCGAGTTGACTCGATTCAGCAAACCGAGTTGACTCGGGTTAACCGAGTTGACTCGGGTTAGCAAACCGAGTTAACTCGGGTAAGCAAACCGAGTTGACTCGGTTCAGCAAACCGAGTTGACTCGGTTCAGCAAACCGAGTTGACTCGGTTCAGCAAACCCAGTTGACTAGGCTCAGCAAACCGAGTTGACTCGGGTAAGCAAACCGAGTTTACTCGGGTTAGCAAACCGAGTTTACTCGGGTTAGCAAACCGAGTTTACTCGGGATAGAAAACCGAGTTGACTCGGGTTAGCAAACCGAGTTGACTCGGGTTAACCGAGTTGACTCGGGTTAGCAAACCGAGTTGTTGACTCGGGTTAACCGAGTTGACTCGGGTTAGCAAACCGAGTTGACTCGGTTCAGCAAACCGAGTTGACTCGGTTCAGCATACCGAGTTGACTCGGGTTAGCAAACCGAGTTGACTCGGGTTAGCAAACCGAGTTGACTCGTTAGCAAACCGAGTTGACTCGGGTTAGCAAACCGAGTTGACTCGGGTTAGCAAACCGAGTTGACTCGGTTCAGCAAATCGAGTTGACTCGGTTCAGCAAATCGAGTTGACTCGGTTCAGCAAACCGAGTTGACTAGGCTCAGCAAACCGAGTTAACTTGGGTCAGCAAACCGAGTTGACTCGGGTTAGCAAACCGAGTTTTCTCGGGTTAGCAAACCGAGCTTACTCGGGTTAGCAAACCGAGCTTACTCGGGTTAGCAAACCGAGTTTACTCGGGTTAGCAAACCGAGTTTACTCGGGTTAGCAAACCGAGTTGACTCGGGTTAGCAAACCGAGTTGACTCGGGTTAGCAAACCGAGCTGACTCGGGATAGCAAACCGGGTTGACTCGGGTTACAAACCGAGTTGAATCGGGATATCAAACCGAGTTGACTCGGGTTAGCAGACCGAGATGACTCGGGTTAGCAAACCGAGTTGACTCGGTTCAGCAAACCGAGTTGACTCGGGTTAGCAAACCGAGTTGACTCGTTAGCAAACCGAGATGACTCGGGTTAGCAAACCGAGTTGACTCGGTTCAGCAAACCGAGTTGACTCAGTTCAGCAAACCGAGTTGACTCGGTTCAGCTAACCGAGTTGAGTCGGCTCAGCAAACCGAGTTGACTCGATTCAGCAAACCGAGTTGACTCGGGTTAACCGAGTTGACTCGGGTTAGCAAACCGAGTTAACTCGTGTTAGCAAACCGAGTTAACTCGGGTTGGCAAACCGAGTTGACTCGGGTTAGCAAACCGAGTTGACTCGGTTCAGCAAACCGAGTTGACTAGGCTCAGCAAACCGAGCTGACTCGGGTTAACCGAGTTGACTCGGGTTACTCGGGTTAGCAAACCGAGTCTACTCGGGATAGCAAACCGAGTTGACTCGGGTTAGCAAACCGAGTTGACTCGGGTTAACCGAGTTGACTCGGGTTAGCAAACCGAGTTGTTGACTCGGGTTAACCGAGTTGACTCGGGTTAGCAAACCGAGTTAACTCGGTTCAGCAAACCGAGTTGACTCGGTTCAGCAAACCGAGTTGACTGGGTTCAGCATACCGAGTTGACTCGGGTTAGCAAACCGAGTTGACTCGGGTTAGCAAACTGAGTTGACTCGTTAGCAAACCGAGTTGACTCGGGTAAGCAAACCGAGTTGACTCGGTTCAGCAAACCGAGTTGACTCAGTTCAGCAAACCGAGTTGACTCGGTTCAGCTAACCGAGTTGACTTGGGTTAGCAAACCAAGTTGACTCGTTAACAAACCGAGTCAACTCGGGTTGGCAAACCGAGTTGACTCGGGTTAGCAAACCGAGTTGACTCGGTTCAGCAAACCGAGTTGACTAGGCTCAGCAAACCGAGTTGACTCGGGTTAACCGAGTTGACACGGGTTAGCAAACCGAGTTTACTCGGGTTAGCAAACCGAGTTTACTCGGGATAGCAAACCGAGTTGACTCGGGTTAGCAAACCGAGTTGACTCGGGTTAACCGAGTTGACTCGGGTTAGCAAACCGAGTTGTTGACTCGGATTAACCGAGTTGACTCGGTTCAGCAAACCGAGTTGACTCGGTTCAGCAAACCGAGTTGACTGGGTTCAGCATACCGAGTTGACTCGGGTTAGCAAACCGAGTTGACTCGGGTTAGCAAACCGAGTTGACTCGTTAGCAAATCGAGTTGACTCGGTTCAGCAAACCGAGTTGACTCAGTTCAGCAAACCGAGTTGACTCGGTTCAGCTAACCGAGTTGACTCGGGTTAGCAAACCAAGTTGACTCGTTAACAAACCGAGATGACTCGGGTTAGCAAACCGAGTTGACTCGGTTCAGCAAACCGAGTTGACTCGGTTCAGCTAACCGAGTTGACTCGGTTCAGCAAACCGAGTTGACTTGGTTCAGCAAACCGAGTTGACTCGATTCAGCAAACCGAGTTGACTCGGGTTAGCAAACCGAGTTGACTCGGGTTAGCAAACCGAGTTAACTCGGGTTAGCAAACCGAGTTGACTCGGGTTAGCAAACCGAGTTAACTCGGGTTAGCAAACCGAGTTGACTCGGGTTAGCAAACCGAGTTGACTAGGCTCAGCAAACCGAGTTGACTCGGGTTAACCGAGTTGACTCGGGTTAGCAAACCGAGTTTACTCGGGTTAGCAAACCGAGTTTACTCGGCATAGCAAACCCAGTTGACTCGGGTTAGCAAACCGAGTTGACTCGGGTTAACCGAGTTAACTCGGGTTAACCGAGTTGACTCGTGTTAGCAAACCGAGTTGACTCGGTTCAGCAAACCGAGTTGACTCGGTTCAGCATACCGAGTTGACTCGGGTTAGCAAACCGAGTTGACTCGGTTCAGCAAACCGAGTTGACTCAGTTCAGCAAACCGAGTTGACTCGGTTCAGCTAACCGAGTTGACTCGGTTCAGTAAACCGAGTTGACTTGGTTCAGCAAACCGAGTTGACTCGATTCAGCAAACCGAGTTGACTCGGGTTAACCGAGTTGGCTCGGGTTAACCGAGTTGACTCGGGTTAGCAAACCGAGTTAACTCGGGTTAGCAAACCGAGTTGACTCGGGTTAGCAAACCGAGTTGACTCGGGTTAGCAAACCGAGTTGACTCGGGTTAGCAAACCGAGTTGACTCGGGTTAGCAAACCGAGTTGACTCGGGTTAGTAAACCGAGTTGACTCGGTTCAGCAAACCGAGTTGACTCGGTTCAGCAAACCGAGTTGACTCGGTTCAGCAAACCGAGTTGACTCGGTTCAGCAAACCGAGTTGACTCGGATCAGCAAACCGAGTTGACTAGGTTCAGCAAACCGAGTTGACTCGGGTTAGCAAACCGAGTTGGCTCGGTTCAGCAAACCGAGTTGACTCGGTTCAGCAAACCGAGTTGACTCGGTTCAGCAAACCGAGTTGACTCGGTTCAGCAAACCGAGTTGACTAGGTTCAGCAAACCGAGTTGACTAGGTTCAGCAAACCGAGTTGATTAGGTTCAGCAAACCGAGTTGACTAGGTTCAGCAAACCGAGTTGACTAGGTTCAGCAAACCGAGTTGACTCGGTTCAGCAAACCGAGTTGACTCAGGTTAACAAACCGAGTTGACTCGGGTTAGCAAACCGAGTTGACTCGGGTTAGCAAACCGTGTTGACTCGGGTTAGCAAACCGAGTTGACTCGGTTCAGCAAACCGAGTTGACTCGGTTCAGCATACCGAGTTGACTCGGGTTAGCAAACCGAGTTGACTCGGTTCAGCAAACCGAGTTGACTCAGTTCAGCAAACCGAGTTGACTCGGTTCAGTAAACCGAGTTGACTTGGTTCAGCAAACCGAGTTGACTCGATTCAGCAAACCGAGTTGACTCGGGTTAACCGAGTTGACTCGGGTTAACCGAGTTGACTCGGGTAAGCAAACCGAGTTAACAAAGCAAACCGAGTTAAGATCGAGAATGTTCTTAAGAGAAAAATTACATAGAACGATATATGGAAGTAATGAAACCATATCTAGATCTGTTAGGGATTTCAATGAAGCTTGTGGTAATATTGATATCTTCTGTCTGAGTCGTGATAAATTTAAACTAGAAGTCTTATATTTATTTACATTCTAATTATTTTTGTTAATTATTATTTTTCTTGGAGTGCAATTAATTATGAAATATCTGATAGCTGTAAAATTGCTTGTAGATGTAAACAAATAAAAAATAAATAATTAAATAAACTCGGGTTAGCAAACCGAGTTAACTCGGGTTAGCAAACCGAGTTGACTCGGGTAAGCAAACCGAGTTAACTCGGGTTAGCAAACCGAGTTGACTCGGGTTAGCAAACCGAGTTGACTCGGGTTAGCAAACCGAGTTGACTCGGGTTAGCAAACCGAGTTGACTCGGTTCAGCAAACCGAGTTGACTCGGTTCAGCAAACTGAGTTGACTCGGTTCAGCAAACCGAGTTGACTCGGTTCAGCAAACCGAGTTGACTCGGTTCAGCAAACCGAGTTGACTAGGTTCAGCAAACCGAGTTGACTCGGGTTAGCAAACCGAGTTGGCTCGGTTCAGCAAACCGAGTTGACTCGGTTCAGCAAACCGAGTTGACTCGGTTCAGCAAACCGAGTTGACTCGGTTCAGCAAACCGAGTTGACTCGGTTCAGCAAACCGAGTTGACTCGGTTCAGCAAACCGAGTTGACTAGGATCAGCAAACCGAGTTGACTAGGTTCAGCAAACCGAGTTGACTAGGTTCAGCAAACCGAGTTGACTAGGTTCAGCAAACCGAGTTGACTCGGTTCAGCAAACCGAGTTGACTCGGGTTAACAAACCGAGTTGACTCGGGTTAGCAAACCGAGTTGACTCAGGTTAGCAAACCGAGTTGACTCGGTTCAGCAAACCGAGTTGACTCGGGTTAGCAAACCGAGTTGACTCGGGTTAGCAAACCGAGTTGACTCGGGTTAGCAAAACGAGTTGACTCGGTTCAGCAAACCGAGTTGACTCGGTTCAGCAAACCGAGTTGACTAGGTTCAGCAAACCGAGTTGACTAGGTTCAGCAAACCGAGTTGACTCGGTTCAGCAAACCGAGTTGACTCGGGTTAACAAACCGAGTTGACTCGGGTTAGCAAACCGAGTTGACTCGGTTCAGCAAACCGAGTTGACTCGGGTTAGCAAGCCGAGTTGACTCGGTTCAGCAAACCGAGTGTACTAGGGTTAGCAAACCAAGTTGACTCGGGTTAACCGAGTTGACTCGGGTTAGCAAACCTAGTTGACTCGGGTTAACAAACCGAGTTGACTCGGGTTAGCAAACCGAGTTGACTCGGTTCAGCAAACCGAGTTGACTCGGGTTAGCAAACTGAGTTGACTCGGTTCAGCAAACCGAGTGTACTAGGGTTAGAAAACCGAGTTTACTCGGGTAAGCAAACCGAGTTTACTCGTTATAGCAAACCGAGTTGACTCGGGTTAGCAAACCGAGTTGACTCGGGTTAACCGAGTTGACTCGGGTTAGCAAACCGAGTTGACTCGGTTCAGCAAACCGAGTTGACTTGGTTCAGCAAACCGAGTTGACTCGATTCAGCAAACCGAGTTGGCTCGGGTTAACCGAGTTGACTCGGGTTAACCGAGTTGACTCGGGTTAGCAAACCGAGTTGACTCGGGTTAGCAAACCGAGTTAACTCGGGTTAGCAAACCGAGTTGACTCGGGTTAGCAAACCGAGTTGACTCGGGTAAGCAAACCGAGTTGACTCGGGTTAGCAAACCGAGTTGACTCGGTTCAGCAAACCGAGTTGACTAGGCTCAGCAAACCGAGTTGACTCGGGTTAACAAACCGAGTTGACTCGGGTTAGCAAACCGAGTTGACTCGGTTCAGCAAACCGAGTTGACTCGGGTTAGCAAACCGAGTTGACTCGGTTCAGCAAACCGAGTTGACTCAGTTCAGCAAACCGAGTTGACTCGGTTCAGCTAACCGAGTTGACTCGGTTCAGCAAACCGAGTTGACTTGGTTCAGCAAACCGAGTTGACTCGATTCAGCAAACCGAGTTGGCTCGGGTTAACCGAGTTGACTCGGGTTAACCGAGTTGACTCGGGTTAACCGAGTTGACTCGGGTTAGCAAACCGAGTTGACTCGGGTTAGCAAACCGAGTTAACTCGGGTTAGCAAACCGAGTTGACTCGGGTTAGCAAACCGAGTTGACTCGGGTAAGCAAACCGAGTTGACTCGGGTTAGCAAACCGAGTTGACTCGGTTCAGCAAACCGAGTTGACTAGGCTCAGCAAACCGAGTTGACTCGGGTTAGCAAACCGAGTTTACTCGGGTTAGCAAACCGAGTTTACTCGGGATAGAAAACCGAGTTGACTCGGGTTAGCAAACCGAGTTGACTCGGGTTAACCGAGTTGACTCGGGTTAGCAAACCGAGTTGTTGACTCGGGTTAACCGAGTTGACTCGGGTTAGCAAACCGAGTTGACTCGGTTCAGCAAACCGAGTTTACTCGGTTCAGCATACCGAGTTGACTCGGGTTAGCAAACCGAGTTGACTCGGGTTAGCAAACCGAGTTGACTCGTTAGCAAACCGAGTTGACTCGGGTTAGCAAACCGAGTTGACTCGGTTCAGCAAACCGGATTGACTCAGTTCAGCAAACCGAGTTGACTCGGTTCAGCTAACCGAGTTGACTCGGGTTAGCAAACCAAGTTGACTCGTTAACAAACCGAGATGACTCGGGTTAGCAAACCGAGTTGACTCGGTTCAGCAAACCGAGTTGACTCAGTTCAGCAAACCGAGTTGACTCGGTTCAGCTAACCGAGTTGACTCGGTTCAGCAAACCGAGTTGACTTGGTTCAGCAAACCGAGTTGACTCGATTCAGCAAACCGAGTTGACTCGGGTTAACCGAGTTGACTCGGGTTAGCAAACCGAGTTGTTGACTCGGGTTAACCGAGTTGACTCGGGTTAGCAAACCGAGTTGACTCGGTTCAGCAAACCGAGTTGACTCGGTTCAGCAAACCGAGTTGATTCGGTTCAGCATACCGAGTTGACTCGGGTTAGCAAACCGAGTTGACTCGGGTTAGCAAACCGAGTTGACTCGTTAGCAAACCGAGTTGACTCGGTTCAGCACACCGAGTTGACTCGGGTTAGCAAACCGAGTTGACTCGGTTCAGCAAACCGAGTTGACTCGGTTCAGCATACCGAGTTGACTCGGGTTAGCAAACCGAGTTAACTCGGGTTAGCAAACCGAGTTAACTCGGGTTAGCAAACCGAGTTAGCTCGGGTTAGCAAACCGAGTTAACTCGGGTTAGCAAACCGAGTTGACTCGGGTTAGCAAACCGAGTTGACTCGGTTCAGCAAATCGAGTTGACTCGGTTCAGCAAACCGAGTTGACTCGGGTTAACCGAGTTGACTCGGGTTAGCAAACCGAGTTGTTGACTCGGGTTAAACGAGTTGACTCGGGTTAGCAAACCGAGTTGACTCGGTTCAGCAAACCGAGTTGACTCGGGTTAGCAAACCGAGTTGACTCGGGTTAGCAAACCGAGTTGACTCGTTAGCAAACCGAGTTGACTCGGGCTAGCAAACCGAGTTGACTCGGGTTAGCAAACCGAGTTGACTCGGTTCAGCAAACCGAGTTGACTCAGTTCAGCAAACCGAGTTTACTCGGTTCAGCTAACCGAGTTGACTCGGGTTAGCAAACCAAGTTGACTCGTTAACAAACCGAGATGACTCGGGTTAGCAAAACGAGTTGACTCGGTTCAGCAAACCGAGTTGACTCAGTTCAGCAAACCGAGTTGACTCGGTTCAGCTAACCGAGTTGACTCGGTTCAGCTAACCGAGTTGACTCGGTTCAGCTAACCGAGTTGACTCGGTTCAGCAAACCGAGTTGACTTGGTTCAGCAAACCGAGTTGACTCGATTCAGCAAACCGAGTTGACTCGGGTTAGCAAACCGAGTTGACTCGGGTTAGCAAACCGAGTTGACTCGGGCTAGCAAACCGAGTTGACTCGGTTCAGCAAACCGAGGTGACTAGGCTCAGCAAACCGAGTTGACTCGGTTCAGCAAACCGAGTTGACTCAGTTCAGCAAACCGAGTTGACTCGGTTCTGCTAACCGAGTTGACTCGGTTCAGTTAACCGAGTTGACTTGGTTCAGCAAACCGAGTTGACTCGTTAGCAAACCGAGTTGACTCGGGTTAGCAAACCGAGTTGACTCGGTTCAGCAAACCGAGTTGACTCGGTTCAGCAAACCGAGTTGACTCGGTTCAGCAAACCGAGTTGACTCGGTTCAGCAAACCGAGTTGACTCGGGTTAGCAAACCGAGTTGACTCGGGTTAGCAAACCGAGTTGACTCGGGTTAGCAAACCGAGTTGACTCGGTTCAGCAAACCGAGTTGACTCGGTTCAGCAAACCGAGTTGACTAGGTTCAGCAAACCGAGTTAACTTGGGTCAGCAAACCGAGTTGACTCGGGTTAGCAAACCGAGTTTACTCGGGTTAGCAAACCGAGCTTACTCGGGTTAGCAAACCGAGCTTACTCGGGTTAGCAAACCGAGTTTACTCGGGTTAGCAAACCGAGTTGACTCGGGTTAGCAGACCGAGATGACTCGGGTTAGCAAACCGAGTTGACTCGGTTCAGCAAACCGAGTTGACTCGGGTTAGCAAACCGAGTTGACTCGTTAGCAAACCGAGATGACTCGGGTTAGCAAACCGAGTTGACTCGGTTCAGCAAACCGAGTTGACTCAGTTCAGCAAACCGAGTTGACTCGGTTCAGCTAACCGAGTTGACTCGGCTCAGCAAACCGAGTTGACTCGATTCAGCAAACCGAGTTGACTCGGGTTAACCGAGTTGACTCGGGTTAGCAAACCGAGTTAACTCGGGTTAGCAAACCGAGTTAACTCGGGTTGGCAAACCGAGTTGACTCGGGTTAGCAAACCGAGTTGACTCGGTTCAGCAAACCGAGTTGACTAGGCTCAGCAAACCGAGCTGACTCGGGTTAACCGAGTTGACTCGGGTTAGCAAACCGAGTTTACTCGGGTTAGCAAACCGAGTCTACTCGGGATAGCAAACCGAGTTGACTCGGGTTAGCAAACCGAGTTGACTCGGGTTAACCGAGTTGACTCGGGTTAGCAAACCGAGTTGTTGACTCGGGTTAACCGAGTTGACTCGGGTTAGCAAACCGAGTTAACTCGGTTCAGCAAACCGAGTTGACTCGGTTCAGCAAACCGAGTTGACTGGGTTCAGCATACCGAGTTGACTCGGGTTAGCAAACCGAGTTGACTCGGGTTAGCAAACTGAGTTGACTCGTTAGCAAACCGAGTTGACTCGGGTAAGCAAACCGAGTTGACTCGGTTCAGCAAACCGAGTTGACTTGGTTCAGCTAACCGAGTTGACTCGGGTTAGCAAACCAAGTTGACTCGTTAACAAACCGAGTTAACTCGGGTTGGCAAACCGAGTTGACTCGGGTTAGCAAACCGAGTTGACTCGGTTCAGCAAACCGAGTTGACTAGGCTCAGCAAACCGAGTTGACTCGGGTTAACCGAGTTGACACGGGTTAGCAAACCGAGTTTACTCGGGTTAGCAAACCGAGTTTACTCGGGATAGCAAACCGAGTTGACTCGGGTTAGCAAACCGAGTTGACTCGGGTTAACCGAGTTGACTCGGGTTAGCAAACCGAGTTGTTGACTCGGATTAACCGAGTTGACTCGGGTTAGCAAACCGAGTTAACTCGGTTCAGCAAACCGAGTTGACTCGGTTCAGCAAACCGAGTTGACTGGGTTCAGCATACCGAGTTGACTCGGGTAAGCAAACCGAGTTGACTCGGTTCAGCAAACCGAGTTGACTCGTTAGCAAACCGAGTTGACTCGGGTAAGCAAACCGAGTTGACTCGGTTCAGCAAACCGAGTTGACTCAGTTCAGCAAACCGAGTTGACTCGGTTCAGCTAACCGAGTTGACTCGGGTTAGCAAACCAAGTTGACTCGTTAACAAACCGAGATGACTCGGGTTAGCAAACCGAGTTGACTCGGTTCAGCAAACCGAGTTGACTCGGTTCAGCTAACCGAGTTGACTCGGTTCAGCAAACCGAGTTGACTTGGTTCAGCAAACCGAGTTGACTCGATTCAGCAAACCGAGTTGACTCGGGTTAGCAAACCGAGTTGACTCGGGTTAGCAAACCGAGTTAACTCGGGTTAGCAAACCGAGTTGACTCGGGTTAGCAAGCCGAGTTGACTCGGGTTAGCAAACCGAGTTGACTCGGGTTAGCAAACCGAGTTGACTCGGTTCAGCAAACCGAGTTGACTAGGCTCAGCAAACCGAGTTGACTCGGGTTAACCGAGTTGACTCGGGTTAGCAAACCGAGTTTACTCGGGTTAGCAAACCGAGTTTACTCGGCATAGCAAACCGAGTTGACTCGGGTTAGCAAACCGAGTTGACTCAGGTTAACCGAGTTAACTCGGGTTAACCGAGTTGACTCGTGTTAGCAAACCGAGTTGACTCGGTTCAGCAAACCGAGTTGACTCGGTTCAGCATACCGAGTTGACTCGGGTTAGCAAACCGAGTTGACTCGGTTCAGCAAACCGAGTTGACTCAGTTCAGCAAACCGAGTTGACTCGGTTCAGCTAACCGAGTTGACTCGGTTCAGTAAACCGAGTTGACTTGGTTCAGCAAACCGAGTTGACTCGATTCAGCAAACTGAGTTGACTCGGGTTAACCGAGTTGACTCGGGTTAACCGAGTTGACTCGGGTTAGCAAACCGAGTTAACTCGGGTTAGCAAACCGAGTTGACTCGGGTAAGCAAACCGAGTTAACTCGGGTTAGCAAACCGAGTTGACTCGGGTTAGCAAACCGAGTTGACTCGGGTTAGCAAACCGAGTTGACTCGGGTTAGCAAACCGAGTTGACTCGGGTTAGTAAACCGAGTTGACTCGGTTCAGCAAACCGAGTTGACTCGGTTCAGCAAACCGAGTTGACTCGGTTTAGCAAACCGAGTTGACTCGGTTCAGCAAACCGAGTTGACTCGGCTCAGCAAACCGAGTTGACTAGGTTCAGCAAACCGAGTTGACTCGGGTTAGCAAACCGAGTTGGCTCGGTTCAGCAAACCGAGTTGACTCGGTTCAGCAAACCGAGTTGACTCGGTTCAGCAAACCGAGTTGACTCGGTTCAGCAAACCGAGTTGACTAGGTTCAGCAAACCGAGTTGACTAGGTTCAGCAAACCGAGTTGATTAGGTTCAGCAAACCGAGTTGACTAGGTTCAGCAAACCGAGTTGACTAGGTTCAGCAAACCGAGTTGACTCGGTTCAGCAAACCGAGTTGACTCGGGTTAACAAACCGAGTTGACTCGGGTTAGCAAACCGAGTTGACTCGGGTTAGCAAACCGAGTTGACTCGGTTCAGCAAACCGAGTTGACTCGGTTCAGCATACCGAGTTGACTCGGGTTAGCAAACCGAGTTGACTCGGTTCAGCAAACCGAGTTGACTCAGTTCAGCAAACCGAGTTGACTCGGTTCAGTAAACCGAGTTGACTTGGTTCAGCAAACCGAGTTGACTCGATTCAGCAAACCGAGTTGACTCGGGTTAACCGAGTTGACTCGGGTTAACCGAGTTGACTCGGGTTAGCAAACCGAGTTAACTCGGGTTAGCAAACCGAGTTAACTCGGGTTAGCAAACCGAGTTGACTCGGGTTAGCAAACCGAGTTGACTCGGGTTAGCAAACCGAGTTGACTCGGGTTAGCAAACCGAGTTGACTCGGTTCAGCAAACCGAGTTGACTCGGTTCAGCAAACCGAGTTGACTCGGTTCAGCAAACCGAGTTGACTCGGTTCAGCAAACCGAACTGACTCGGTTCAGCAAACCGAGTTGACTCGGTTCAGCAAACCGAGTTGACTAGGTTCAGCAAACCGAGTTGACTCGGGTTAGCAAACCGAGTTGGCTCGGTTCAGCAAACCGAGTTGACTCGGTTCAGCAAACCGAGTTGACTCGGTTCAGCAAACCGAGTTGACTCGGTTCAGCAAACCGAGTTGACTAGGATCAGCAAACCGAGTTGACTAGGTTCAGCAAACCGAGTTGACTAGGTTCAGCAAACCGAGTTGACTAGGTTCAGCAAACCGAGTTGACTCGGTTCAGCAAACCGAGTTGACTCGGGTTAACAAACCGAGTTGACTCGGGTTAGCAAACCGAGTTGACTCGGGTAAGCAAACCGAGTTGACTCGGTTCAGCAAACCGAGTTGACTCGGGTTAGCAAACCGAGTTGACTCGGGTTAGCAAACCGAGTTGACTCGGGTTAGCAAAACGAGTTGACTCGGTTCAGCAAACCGAGTTGACTCGGTTCAGCAAACCGAGTTGACTAGGTTCAGCAAACCGAGTTGACTAGGTTCAGCAAACTGAGTTGACTCGGTTCAGCAAACCGAGTTGGCTCGGGTTAACAAACCGAGTTGACTCGGGTTAGCAAACCGAGTTGACTCGGTTCAGCAAACCGAGTTGACTCGGGTTAGCAAGCCGAGTTGACTCGGTTCAGCAAACCGAGTGTACTAGGGTTAGCAAACCGAGTTGACTCGGGTTAACCGAGTTGACTCGGGTTAGCAAACCGAGTTGACTCGTTAACAAACCGAGTTGACTCGGGTTAGCAAACCGAGTTGACTCGGTTCAGCAAACCGAGTTGACTCGGGTTAGCAAACTGAGTTGACTCGGTTCAGCAAACCGAGTGTACTAGGGTTAGAAAACCGAGTTTACTCGGGTAAGCAAACCGAGTTTACTCGTTATAGCAAACCGAGTTGACTCGGGTTAGCAAACCGAGTTGACTCGGGTTAACCGAGTTGACTCGGGTTAGCAAACCGAGTTGACTCGGTTCAGCATACCGAGTTGACTCGGGTAAGCAAACCGAGTTGACTCGGGTTAGCAAACCGAGTTGACTCGGTTCAGCAAACCGAGTTGACTCAGTTCAGCAAACCGAGTTGACTCGGTTCAGCTAACCGAGTTGACTCGGTTCAGCAAACCGAGTTGACTTGGTTCAGCAAACCGAGTTGACTCGATTCAGCAAACCGAGTTGACTCGGGTTAACCGAGTTGACTCGGGTTAGCAAACCGAGTTGACTCGGGTTAGCAAACCGAGTTAACTCGGGTTAGCAAACCGAGTTGACTCGGGTTAGCAAACCGAGTTGACTCGGGTTAGCAAACCGAGTTGACTCGGGTTAGCAAACCGAGTTGACTCGGGTTAGCAAACCGAGTTGACTCGGTTCAGCAAACCGAGTTGACTCGGGTTAGCATACCGAGTTGACTCGGGTTAGCAAACCGAGTTGACTCGGGTTAGCAAACCGAGTTGACTCGGTTCAGCAAACCGAGTTGACTCGGTTCAGCAAACCGAGTTGACTCGGTTCAGCAAACCGAGTTGACTAGGTTCAGCAAACCGAGTTGACTCGGTTTAGCAAACCGAGTTGACTCGGGTTAGCAAACCGAGTTGACTCGGGTTAGCAAACCGAGTTGACTCGGGTTAGCCAACTGAGTTGACTCGGGTTAGCAAACCGAGCTGACTCGGGTTAGCAAACCGAGTTGACTCGGGCTAGCAAACCGAGTTGACTCGGGTTAGCAAACCTAGTTGACTCGGTTCAGTAAACCGAGTGTACTAGGGTTCGCAAACCGAGTTGACTCGGGTTAGCAAACGGAGTTGACTCGGGTTAGCAAACCGAGTTGACTAGGGTTAGCAAACCGAGATGACTTGGGTTAGCAAACCGAGTTTACTCGGGTAAGCAAACCGAGTTAACTTGGGTCAGCAAACCGAGTTGACTCGGGTTAGCAAAATGAGTTGACTCGGTTCAGCAAACCGAGTTGACTCGGGTTAACAAACCGAGTTGACTCGGGTAAGCAAACCGAATTGACTCGGTTCAGCAAACCGAGTTGACTCGGGTTAGCAAACCGAGTTGACTCGGGTTAGCAAACCGAGCTGACTCGGGTTAGCGAACCGAGTTGGCTCGGTTCAGCAAACCGAGTTGACTCGGTTCGGCAAACCGAGTTGACTCGGTTCAGCAAACCGATTTGACTCGGTTCAGCAAACCGAGTTGACTCGGTTCAGCAAACCGAGTTGACTAGGTTCAGCAAACCGAGTTGACTAGATTCAGCAAAATGAGTTGACTCGGTTCAGCAAACCGAGTTGACTCGGGTTAACAAACCGAGTTGACTCGGGTAAGCAAACTGAATTGACTCGGTTCAGCAAACCGAGTTGACTCGGGTTAGCAAACCGAGTTGACTCGGGTTAGCAAACCGAGCTGACTCGGGTTAGCGAACCGAGTTGGCTCGGTTCAGCAAACCGAGTTGACTCGGTTCGGCAAACCGAGTTGACTCGGTTCGGCAAACCGAGTTGACTCGGTTCAGCAAACCGATTTGACTCGGTTCAGCAAACCGAGTTGACTAAGTTCAGCAAACCGAGTTGACTCGGGTTAACAAACCGAGTTGACTCGGGTTAGCAAACCGAGTTGACTCGGTTCAGCAAACCGAGTTGACTCGGGTTAGCAAACCGAGTTGACTCGGGTTAGCAAACCGAGTTGACTCGGGTTAGCAAACCGAGTTGACTCGGGTTAGCAAACCGAGTTGACTCGGGTTAGCAAACCGAGTTGACTCGGGTTAACCGAGTTGACTCGGATTAGCAAACCGAGTTGACTCGGGTTAGCAAACCGAGTTGACTCGGGTTAGCAAACCGAGTTGACTCGGGTTAGCAAACCGAGTTGACTCGGGTTAGCAAACCGAGTTGACTCGGGTTAGCAAACCGAGTTGACTTGGGTTAGCAAACCGAGTTGACTCGGTTCAGCAAACCGAGTTGACTAGGTTCAGCAAACCGAGTTAACTCGTGTTAGCAAACCGAGTTGACTCGTTTGCAAACCGAGTTGACTCGGTTCAGCAAACCGAGTTGACTTGATTCAGCAAACCAAGTTCACTCGGGTTAGCAAACCGAGTTGACTCGTTAGCAAACCGAGTTGACTTGGTTCAGCAAACCGAGTTGACTCGGGTTAGCAAACCGAGTTGACTCGGGTTAGCAAACCGAGTTGACTCGGGTTAGCAAACCGAGTTGACTCGGGTTAGCAAACCGAGTTGACTCGGGTTAACCGAGTTGACTCGGATTAGCAAACCGAGTTGACTCGGGTTAGCAAACCGAGTTGACTCGGGTTAGCAAACCGAGTTGACTCGGGTTAGCAAACCGAGTTGACTCGGGTTAGCAAACCGAGTTGACTCGGGTTAGCAAACCGAGTTGACTCGGGTTAGCAAACCGAGTTGACTCGGGTTAGCAAACCGAGTTGACTCGGTTCAGCAAACCGAGTTGACTAGGTTCAGCAAACCGAGTTGACTCGGGTTAGCAAACCGAGTTGACTCGTTTGCAAACCGAGTTGACTCGGTTCAGCAAACCGAGTTGACTTGATTCAGCAAACCAAGTTCACTCGGGTTAGCAAACCGAGTTGACTCGTTAGCAAACCGAGTTGACTTGGTTCAGCAAACCGAGTTGACTCGATTCAGCAAACCGAGTTGACTCGGGTTAGCAAACCGAGTTGACTCGGGTTAGCAAACCGAGTTGACTCGGGTTAGCAAACCGAGTTGACTCGGGTTAGCAAACCGAGTTAACTCGGGTTAGCAAACCGAGTTGACTCGTTAGCAAACCGAGTTGACTCGGTTCAGCAAACCGAGTTGACTTGATTCAGCAAACCGAGTTCACTCGGGTTAGCAAACCGAGTTGACACGTTAGCAAACCGAGTTGACTTGGTTCAGCAAACCGAGTTGACTCGGGTTAGCAAACCGAGTTGACTTGGGTTAGCAAACCGAGTTGACTCGGGTTAGCAAACCGAGTTGACTCGGGTTAGCAAACCGAGTTGACTCGGGTTAGCAAACCGAGTTGACTCGGGTTAGCAAACCGAGTTGACTCGGGTTAACTGAGTTGACTCGGTTCAGCAAACCGAGTTGACTCGGTTCAGCAAACCGAGTTGACTCGGGTAAGCAAACCGAGTTGACTCGGGTTAGCAAACCGAGTTGACTTGGTTAAGCAAACCGAGTTTACTCGATTCAGCAAACCGAGTTGACTCGGGTTAGCAAACCGAGTTGACTCGGGTTAGCAAACCACCGAGTTGACTCGGGTTAGCAAACCGAGTTGACTCGGGTTAGCAAACCGAGTTGACTCGTTAGCAAACCGAGTTGACTCGGTTCAGCAAACCGAGTTGACTTTATTCAGCACACCGAGTTCACTCGGGTTAGCAAACTGAGTTGACTCGTTAGCAAACCGAGTTGACTTGGTTCAGCAAACCGAGTTGACTCGGGTTAGCAAACCGAGTTGACTCGGGTTAGCAAACCGAGTTGACTCGGGTTAGCAAACCGAGTTGACTCGGGTTAGCAAACCGAGTTGACTCGGGTTAGCAAACCGAGTTGACTCGGATTAACCGAGTTGACTCGGATTAGCAAACCGAGTTGACTCGGGTTAGCAAACCGAGTTGACTCGGGTTAGCAAACCGAGTTGACTCGGTTCAGCAAATCGAGTTGACTCGGGTTAGCAAGCCGAGTTGTCTCGGTTCAGCAAACCGAGTGTACTAGGGTTAGCAAACCGAGTTGACTCGGGTTAACCGAGTTGACTCGGGTTAACCGAGTTGACTCGGGTTAGCAAACCTAGTTGACTCGGGTTAACAAACCGAGTTGACTCGGGTTAGCAAACCGAGTTGACTCGGTTCAGCAAACCGAGTTGACTCGGTTTAGCAAACTGAGTTGACTCGGTTCAGCAAACCGAGTGTACTAGGGTTAGAAAACCGAGTTTACTCGGGTAAGCAAACCGAGTTTACTCGTTATAGCAAACCGAGTTGACTCGGGTTAGCAAACCGAGTTGACTCGGGTTAACCGAGTTGACTCGGGTTAGCAAACCGAGTTGACTCGGTTCAGCATACCGAGTTGACTCGGGTAAGCAAACCGAGTTGACTCGGGTTAGCAAACCGAGTTGACTCGGTTCAGCAAACCGAGTTGACTCAGTTCAGCAAACCGAGTTGACTCGGTTCAGCTAACCGAGTTGACTCGGTTCAGCAAACCGAGTTGACTTGGTTCAGCAAACCGAGTTGACTCGATTCAGCAAACCGAGTTGATTCGGGTTAACCGAGTTGACTCGGGTTAACCGAGTTGACTCGGGTTAGCAAACCGAGTTAACTCGGGTTAGCAAACCGAGTTAACTCGGGTTAGCAAACCGAGTTGACTCGGGGCAGCAAACCGAGTTGACTCGGGTTAGCAAACCGAGTTGACTCGGGTTAGCAAACCGAGTTGACTCGGGTTAGCAAACCGAGTTGACTCGGTTCAGCAAACCGAGTTGACTCGGGTTAGCAAACCGAGTTGACTCGGGTTAGCAAACCGAGTTGACTCGGTTCAGCAAACCGAGTTGACTCGGTTCAGCAAACCGAGTTGACTCGGTTCAGCAAACCGAGTTGACTAGGTTCAGCAAACCGAGTTGACTCGGTTTAGCAAACCGAGTTGACTCGGGTTAGCAAACCGAGTTGACTCGGGTTAGCAAACCGAGTTGACTCGGGTTAGCAAACTGAGTTGACTCGGGTTAGCAAACCGAGCTGACTCGGGTTAGCAAACCGAGTTGACTCGGGCTAGCAAACCGAGTTGACTCGGGTTAGCAAACCTAGTTGACTCGGTTCAGTAAACCGAGTGTACTAGGGTTAGCAAACCGAGTTGACTCGGGTTAGCAAACCGAGTTAACTCGGGTTAGCAAACCGAGTTGACTAGGGTTAGCAAACCGAGATGACTTGGGTTAGCAAACCGAGTTTACTCGGGTAAGCAAACCGAGTTAACTTGGGTCAGCAAACCGAGTTGACTCGGGTTAGCAAACCGAGTTGACTCGGGTTAGCAAACCGAGTTGACTCGGGTTAGCAAACCGAGTTGACTCGGGCTAGCAAACTGAGTTGACTCGGGTTAGCCAACCGAGCTGACTCGGGTTAGCAAACCGAGTTGACTCGGGCTAGCAAACCGAGTTGACTCGGGTTAGCAAACCTAGTTGACTCGGGTTAGCAAACCGAGTTGACTCGGGTTAGCAAACCGAGTTGACTCGGGTTAGCAAACCGAGTTGACTCGTGTTAGCAAACCGAGTTAACTCGGGTTAGCAAACCGAGTTGACTCGGGTTAGCAAACCGAGTTGACTCGGTTCAGCAAACCGAGTTGACTCGGTTCAGCAAACCGAGTTGACTCGGTTCGGCAAACCGATTTGACTCGGTTCAGCAAACCGAGTTGACTCGGTTCAGCAAACCGAGTTGACTCGGTTCAGCAAACCGAATTGACTCGGTTCAGCAAACCGAGTTGACTCGGTTCAGCAAACCGAGTTGACTAGGTTCAGCAAACCGAGTTGACTAGATTCAGCAAAATGAGTTGACTCGGTTCAGCAAACCGAGTTGACTCGGGTTAACAAACCGAGTTGACTCGGGTAAGCAAACCGAATTGACTCGGTTCAGCAAACCGAGTTGACTCGGGTTAGCAAACCGAGTTGACTCGGGTTAGCAAACCGAGCTGACTCGGGTTAGCGAACCGAGTTGGCTCGGTTCAGCAAACCGAGTTGACTCGGTTCGGCAAACCGAGTTGACTCGGTTCAGCAAACCGATTTGACTCGGTTCAGCAAACCGAGTTGACTCGGTTCAGCAAACCGAGTTGACTAGGTTCAGCAAACCGAGTTGACTAGATTCAGCAAAATGAGTTGACTCGGTTCAGCAAACCGAGTTGACTCGGGTTAACAAACCGAGTTGACTCGGGTAAGCAAACTGAATTGACTCGGTTCAGCAAACCGAGTTGACTCGGGTTAGCAAACCGAGTTGACTCGGGTTAGCAAACCGAGCTGACTCGGGTTAGCGAACCTAGTTGGCTCGGTTCAGCAAACCGAGTTGACTCGGTTCGGCAAACCGAGTTGACTCGGTTCAGCAAACCGATTTGACTCGGTTCAGCAAACCGAGTTGACTAAGTTCAGCAAACCGAGTTGACTCGGGTTAACAAACCGAGTTGACTCGGGTTAGCAAACCGAGTTGACTCGGTTCAGCAAACCGAGTTGACTCGGGTAAGCAAACCGAGTTGACTCGGTTTGCTAACCCGAGTCAACTCGGTTTGTTAACCCGAGTCAACTCGGTTTGCTGAACTTAGTCAACTCGGTTTGCTGAACCGAGTCAAATCGGTTTGCTGAACCGAGTCAACTCGGTTTGCCGAACCGAGTCAACTCGGTTTGCTGAACCGAGCCAACTCGGTTCGCTAACCCGAGTCAGCTCGGTTTGCTAACCCGAGTCAACTCGGTTTGCTAACCCGAGTCAGCTCGGTTTGCTAACCCGAGTCAACTCGGTTTGCTAACCCGAGTCAACTCGGTTTGCTGAACCGAGTCAATTCAGTTTGCTTACCCGAGTCAACTCGGTTTGTTAACCCGAGTCAACTCGGTTTGCTGAACCTAGTCAACTCGGTTTGCTGAACCGAGTCAACTCGGTTTGCTGAACCGAGTCAAATCGGTTTGCTGAACCGAGTCAACTCGTTTTGCCGAACCGAGTCAACTCGGTTTGCTGAACCAAGCCAACTCGGTTCGCTAACCCGAGTCAGCTCGGTTTGCTAACCCGAGTCAACTCGGTTTGCTAACCCGAGTCAACTCGGTTTGCTGAACCGAGTCAATTCGGTTTGCTTACCCGAGTCAACTCGGTTTGTTAACCCGAGTCAACTCGGTTTGCTGAACCGAGTCAACTCATTTTGCTGAATCTAGTCAACTCGGTTTGCTGAACCTAGTCAACTCGGTTTGCTGAACCGAGTCAACTCGGTTTGCTGAACCGAGTCAATTCGGTTTGCTGAACCGAGTCAACGAGTTGCGGTTAGCAAACCGAGCTGACTCGGGTTAGCGAACCGAGTTGGCTCGGTTCAGCAAACCGAGTTGACTCGGTTCGGCAAACCGAGTTGACTCGGTTCAGCAAACCGATTTGACTCGGTTCAGCAAACCGAGTTGACTAAGTTCAGCAAACCGAGTTGACTCGGGTTAACAAACCGAGTTGACTCGGGTTAGCAAACCGAGTTGACTCGGTTCAGCAAACCGAGTTGACTCGGGTAAGCAAACCGAGTTGACTCGGGTTAGCAAACCGAGTTGACTCGGGTTAGCAAACCGAGTTGACTCGGGTTAGCAAACCGAGTTGACTCGGGTTAGCAAACCGAGTTGACTCGGGTTAACCGAGTTGACTCGGATTAGCAAACCGAGTTGACTCGGGTTAGCAAACCGAGTTGACTCGGGTTAGCAAACCGAGTTGACTCGGGTTAGCAAACCGAGTTGACTCGGGTTAGCAAACCGAGTTGACTCGGGTTAGCAAACCGAGTTGACTCGGGTTAGCAAACCGAGTTGACTCGGTTCAGCAAACCGAGTTGACTAGGTTCAGCAAACCGAGTTGACTCGGGTTAGCAAACCGAGTTAACTCGTGTTAGCAAACCGAGTTGACTCGTTTGCAAACCGAGTTGACTCGGTTCAGCAAACCGAGTTGACTTGATTCAGCAAACCAAGTTCACTCGGGTTAGCAAACCGAGTTGACTCGTTAGCAAACCGAGTTGACTTGGTTTAGCAAACCGAGTTGACTCGGGTTAGAAAACCGAGTTGACTCGGGTTAGCAAACCGAGTTGACTCGGGTTAGCAAACCGAGTTGACTCGGGTTAGCAAACCGAGTTGACTCGGGTTAGCAAACCGAGTTGACTCGGGTTAGCAAACCGAGTTGACTCGGGTTAACCGAGTTGACTCGGATTAGCAAACCGAGTTGACTCGGGTTAGCAAACCGAGTTGACTCGGGTAAGCAAACCGAGTTGACTCGGGATAGCAAACCGAGTTGACTCGGGTTAGCAAACCGAGTTGACTCGGGTTAGCAAACCGAGTTGACTCGGGTTAGCAAACCGAGTTGACTCGGTTCAGCAAACCGAGTTGACTAGGTTCAGCAAACCGAGTTGACTCGGGTTAGCAAACCGAGTTGACTCGTTTGCAAACCGAGTTGACTCGGTTCAGCAAACCGAGTTGACTTGATTCAGCAAACCAAGTTCACTCGGGTTAGCAAACCGAGTTGACTCGTTAGCAAACCGAGTTGACTTAGTTCAGCAAACCGAGTTGACTCGATTCAGCAAACCGAGTTGACTCGGGTTAGCAAACCGAGTTGACTCGGGTTAGCAAACCGAGTTGACTCGGGTTAGCAAACCGAGTTAACTCGGGTTAGCAAACCGAGTTGACTCGTTAGCAAACCGAGTTGACTTGATTCAGCAAACCGAGTTCACTCGGGTTAGCAAACCGAGTTGACACGTTAGCAAACCGAGTTGACTTGGTTCAGCAAACCGAGTTGACTCGGGTTAGCAAACCGAGTTGACTCGGGTTAGCAAACCGAGTTGACTCGGGTTAGCAAACCGAGTTGACTCGGGTTAGCAAACTGAGTTGACTCGGGTTAGCAAACCGAGTTGACTCGGGTTAGCAAACCGAGTTGACTCGGGTTAGCAAACCGAGTTGACTCGGGTTAGCAAACCGAGTTGACTCGGGTTAACTGAGTTGACTCGGTTCAGCAAACCGAGTTGACTCGGTTCAGCAAACCGAGTTGACTCGGGTTAGCAAACCGAGTTGACTCGGGTTAGCAAACCGAGTTGACTTGGTTAAGCAAACCGAGTTTACTCGATTCAGCAAACCGAGTTGACTCGGGTTAGCAAACCGAGTTGACTCGGGTTAGCAAACCACCGAGTTGACTCGGGTTAGCAAACCGAGTTGACTCGGGTTAGCAAACCGAGTTGACTCGTTAGCAAACCGAGTTGACTCGGTTCAGCAAACCGAGTTGACTTTATTCAGCACACCGAGTTCACTCGGGTTAGCAAACTGAGTTGACTCGTTAGCAAACCGAGTTGACTTGGTTCAGCAAACCGAGTTGACTCGGGTTAGCAAACCGAGTTGACTCGGGTTAGCAAACCGAGTTGACTCGGGTTAGCAAACCGAGTTGACTCGGGTTAGCAAACCGAGTTGACTCGGGTTAGCAAACCGAGTTGACTCGGATTAACCGAGTTGACTCGGATTAGCAAACCGAGTTGACTCGGGTTAGCAAACCGAGTTGACTCGGGTTAGCAAACCGAGTTGACTCGGGTTAGCAAACCGAGTTGACTCGGGTTAGCAAACCGAGTTGACTCGGGTTAACTGAGTTGACTCGGTTCAGCAAACCGAGTTGACTCGGTTCAGCAAACCGAGTTGACTCGGGTTAGCAAACCGAGCTGACTCGGGTTAGCAAACCGAGTTGACTTGGTTAAGCAAACCGAGTTTACTCGATTCAGCAAACCGAGTTGACTCGGGTTAGCAAACCGAGTTGACTCGGGTTAGCAAACCACCGAGTTGACTCGGGTTAGCAAACCGAGTTGACTCGGGTTAGCAAACCGAGTTGACTCGTTAGCAAACCGAGTTGACTCGGTTCAGCAAACCGAGTTGACTTTATTCAGCACACCGAGTTCACTCGGGTTAGCAAACTGAGTTGACTCGTTAGCAAACCGAGTTGACTTGGTTCAGCAAACCGAGTTGACTCGGGTTAGCAAACCGAGTTGACTCGGGTTAGCAAACCGAGTTGACTCGGGCTAGCAAACCGAGTTGACTCGGGTTAACTGAGTTGACTCGGTTCAGCAAACCGAGTTGACTCGGTTCAGCAAACCGAGTTGACTCGTTTGCAAACCGAGTTGACTCGGTTCAGCAAACCGAGTTGACTAGATTCAGCAAAATGAGTTGACTCGGTTCAGCAAACCGAGTTGACTCGGGTTAACAAACCGAGTTGACTCGGGTAAGCAAACTGAATTGACTCGGTTCAGCAAACCGAGTTGACTCGGGTTAGCAAACCGAGTTGACTCGGGTTAGCAAACCGAGCTGACTCGGGTTAGCGAACCGAGTTGGCTCGGTTCAGCAAACCGAGTTGACTCGGTTCGGCAAACCGAGTTGACTCGGTTCAGCAAATCGATTTGACTCGGTTCAGCAAACCGAGTTGACTAAGTTCAGCAAACCGAGTTGATTCGGGTTAACAAACCGAGTTGACTCGGGTTAGCAAACCGAGTTGACTCGGTTCAGCAAACCGAGTTGACTCGGGTTAGCAAACCGAGTTGACTCGGGTTAGCAAACCGAGTTGACTCGGGTTAGCAAACCGAGTTGACTCGGGTTAGCAAACCGAGTTGACTCGGGTTAGCAAACCGAGTTGACTCGGGTTAACCGAGTTGACTCGGATTAGCAAACCGAGTTGACTCGGGTTAGCAAACCGAGTTGACTCGGGTTAGCAAACCGAGTTGACTCGGGTTAGCAAACCGAGTTGACTCGGGTTAGCAAACCGAGTTGACTCGGGTTAGCAAACCGAGTTGACTCGGGTTAGCAAACCGAGTTGACTCGGTTCAGCAAACAGAGTTGACTAGGTTCAGCAAACCGAGTTGACTCGGGTTAGCAAACCGAGTTAACTCGTGTTAGCAAACCGAGTTGACTCGTTTGCAAACCGAGTTGACTCGGTTCAGCAAACCGAGTTGACTTGATTCAGCAAACCAAGTTCACTCGGGTTAGCAAACCGAGTTGACTCGTTAGCAAACCGAGTTGACTTGGTTCAGCAAACCGAGTTGACTCGGGTTAGCAAACCGAGTTGACTCGGGTTAGAAAACCGAGTTGACTCGGGTTAGCAAACCGAGTTGACTTGGGTTAGCAACCCGAGTTGACTCGGGTTAGCAAACCGAGTTGACTCGGGTTAGCAAACCGAGTTGACTCGGGTTAACCGAGTTGACTCGGATTAGCAAACCGAGTTGACTCGGGTTAGCAAACCGAGTTGACTCGGGTTAGCAAACCGAGTTGACTCGGGTTAGCAAACCGAGTTGACTCGGGTTAGCAAACCGAGTTGACTCGGGTTAGCAAACCGAGTTGACTCGGGTTAGCAAACCGAGTTGACTCGGTTCAGCAAACCGAGTTGACTAGGTTCAGCAAACCGAGTTGACTCGGGTTAGCAAACCGAGATAACTCGGGTTAGCAAACCGAGTTGACTCGTTTGCAAACCGAGTTGACTCGGTTCAGCAAACCGAGTTGACTTGATTCAGCAAACCAAGTTCACTCGGGTTAGCAAACCGAGTTGACTCGTTAGCAAACCGAGTTGACTTGGTTCAGCAAACCGAGTTGACTCGATTCAGCAAACCGAGTTGACTCGGGTTAGCAAACCGAGTTGACTCGGGTAAGCAAACCGAGTTGACTCGGGTTAGCAAACCGAGTTGACTCGGGTTAGCAAACCGAGTTGACTCGGGTTAGCAAACCGAGTTAACTCGGGTTAGCAAACCGAGTTAACTCGGGTTAGCAAACCGAGTTGACTCGTTAGCAAACCGAGTTGACTCGGTTCAGCAAACCGAGTTGACTTGATTCAGCAAACCGAGTTCACTCGGGTTAGCAAACCGAGTTGACTCGTTAGCAAACCGAGTTGACTTGGTTCAGCAAACCGAGTTGACTCGGGTTAGCAAACCGAGTTGACTCGGGTTAGCAAACCGAGTTGACTCGGGTTAGCAAACCGAGTTGACTCGGGTTAGCAAACCGAGTTGACTCGGGTTAGCAAACCGAGTTGACTCGGGTTAGCAAACCGAGTTGACTCGGGTTAACTGAGTTGACTCGGTTCAGCAAACCGAGTTGACTCGGTTCAGCAAACCGAGTTGACTCGGTTCAGCAAACCGAGTTGACTCGGGTTAGCAAACCGAGTTGACTCGGGTTAGCAAACCGAGTTCACTTTATTCAGCACACCGAGTTCACTCGGGTTAGCAAACTGAGTTGACTCGTTAGCAAACCGAGTTGACTTGGTTCAGCAAACCGAGTTGACTCGGGTTAGCAAACCGAGTTGACTCGGGTTAGCAAACCGAGTTGACTCGGGTTAGCAAACCGAGTTGACTCGGGTTAGCAAACCGAGTTGACTCGGGTAAGCAAACCGAGTTGACTCGGGTTAGCAAACCGAGTTGACTCGGATTAACCGAGTTGACTCGGATTAGCAAACCGAGTTGACTCGGGCTAGCAAACCGAGTTGACTCGGGTTAGCAAACCGAGTTGACTCGGGTTAGCAAACCGAGTTGACTCGGGCTAGCAAACCGAGTTGACCCGGGTTAGCAAACCGAGTTGACTCGGGTTAGCAAACCGAGTTGACTCGGGTTAGCAAACCGAGTTAACTCGGGTTAGCAAACCGAGTTGACTCGTTTAACTCGGGTTAGCAAACCGAGTTGACTCGTTTGCTAACCGAGTTGACTCGGTTTAGCAAACCGAGTTGACTCGTTTAACTCGGGTTAGCAAACCGAGTTGACTCGTTTGCTAACCGAGTTGACTCGGTTCAGCAAACCGAGTTGACTTGATTCAGCAAACCAAGTTCACTCGGGTTAGCAAACCGAGTTGACTCGTTAGCAAACCGAGTTGACTTGGTTCAGCAAACCGAGTTGACTCGGGTTAGCAAACCGAGTTGACTCGGGTTAGAAAACCGAGTTGACTCGGGTTAGCAAACCGAGTTGACTCGGGTTAGCAAACCGAGTTGACTCGGGTTAGCAAACCGAGTTGACTCGGGTTAACTGAGTTGACTCGGTTCAGCAAACCGAGTTGACTCGGTTCAGCAAACCGAGTTGACTCGGTTCAGCAAACCGAGTTGACTTGGTTCAGCAAACCGAGTTGACTCGATTCAGCAAACCGAGTTGACTCGGGTTAGCAAACCGAGTTGACTCGGGTAAGCAAACCGAGTTGACTCGGGTTAGCAAACCGAGTTGACTCGGGTTAGCAAACCGAGTTGACTCGGGTTAGCAAACCGAGTTGACTCGGGTTAGCAAACCGAGTTGACTCGGGTTAGCAAACCGAGTTGACTCGGGTTAGCAAACCGAGTTGACTCGGGTTAGCAAACCGAGTTGACTCGGGTTAGCAAACCGAGTTAACTCGGGTTAGCAAACCGAGTTGACTCGTTAGCAAACCGAGTTGACTCGGTTCAGCAAACCGAGTTGACTTGATTCAGCAAACCGAGTTCACTCGGGTTAGCAAACCGAGTTGACTTGGTTCAGCAAACCGAGTTGACTCGGGTTAGCAAACCGAGTTGACTCGGGTTAGCAAACCGAGTTGACTCGGGTTAGCAAACCGAGTTGACTCGGGTTAGCAAACCGAGTTGACTCGGGTTAGCAAACCGAGTTGACTCGGGTTAGCAAACCGAGTTGACTCGGGTTAGCAAACTGAGTTGACTCGGGTTAGCAAACCGAGCTGACTCGGGTTAACTGAAATGTCTCGGTTCAGCAAACCGAGTTGACTCGGTTCAGCAAACCGAGTTGACTCGGGTTAGCAAACCGAGTTGACTCGGGTTAGCAAACCGAGTTGACTTGGTTAAGCAAACCGAGTTTACTCGATTCAGCAAACCGAGTTGACTCGGGTTAGCAAACCGAGTTGACTCGGGTTAGCAAACCGAGTTGACTCGGGTTAGCAAACCGAGTTGACTCGGGTTAGCAAACCGAGTTGACTCGGGTAAACAAACCGAGTTGACTCGGGTTAGCAAACCTAGTTGACTCGGTTCAGTAAACCGAGTGTACTAGGGTTAGCAAATCGAGTTGACTCGGGTTAGCAAACCGAGTTGACTCGGGTTAGCAAACCGAGTTGACTCGGTTCAGCAAACCGAGTTGACTCGGTTCAGCAAACCAAGTCAACTCGGTTTGCTAACCCGAGTCAACTTGGTTTGCTAACCCGAGTCAACTCGGTTTGCTAACCCGAGTCAACTCGGTTTGCTAACCCGAGTCAACTCGGTTTGCTAACCCGAGTCAACTCGGTTTGCTAACCCGAGGCAACTCGGTTTGCTAACCCGAGTCAACTCGGTTTGCTAACCCGAGTCAACTCGGTGTGCTAAACCGAGTCAACTCGGTTTGCTGAACCTAGTCAACTCGGTTTGCTGAACCGAGTCAACTCGGTTTGCTAACCCGAGTCAACTCGGTTTGCTGAACCGAGTCAACTCGGTTTGCTGAACCGAGTCAACACGGTTTGCTAACCCGAGTCATCTCGGTCTGCTAACCCGAGTCAACTCGGTTTGCTAACCCGAGTTAACTCGGTTTGCTAACCCGAGTCAACTCGGTTTGCCGAACCGAGTCAACTTGGTTTGCTGAACCGAGTCAACTTGGTTTGCTGAACCGAGTCAACTCGGTTTGCTAACCCTAGTACACTCGGTTAACTGAACCGAGTTGACTCGGGTTAGCAAACCGAGTTTACTCGGGTTAGCAAACCGAGTTTACTCGAGTTAGCAAACCGAATTTACTCGGGTTAGCAAACCGAGTTTACTCGGGTTAGCAAACCGAGTTGACTCGGGCTAGCAAACCGAGTTGACTCGGGTTAGCAAACCGAGTTGACTCGGGTTAGCAAACCGAGTTGAATCGGGTTAAACATCCGAGTTGACTCGGTTCAGCAAACCGAGTTGACTCGGGTTAGCAAACCTAGTTGACTCGGTTCAGTAAACCGAGTTGACTAGGGTTAGCAAACCGAGTTGACTCGGGTTAGCAAACCGAGTTGACTCGGGTTAGCAAATCGAGTTGACTCGGGTTAGCAAACCGAGTAGACTCGGGTTAGCAAACCGAGTTGACTCGGTTCAGCAAACCGAGTTGACTCTGTTCAGCAAACCGAGTTGACTCGTTTCAGCAAACCGAGTTGACTCGGTTCAGCAAACCGAGTTGACTCGGTTCAGCAAACCGAGTTGACTCGGTTCAGCAAACCAAGTTGACTCGGTTCGGCAAACCGAGTTGACTCGGGTTAGCAAACCGAGTTGACTCGGGTTAGCAAACCGAGTTGACTCGGGTTAGCAGACCGAGATGACTCGGGTTAGCAAACCGAGTTGACTCGGTTCAGCAAACCGAGTTGACTCGGTTCAGCAAACCGAGTTGACTCGGGTTAACTGAGTTGACTCGGTTCAGCAAACCGAGTTGACTCGGGTTAGCAAACCGAGTTGACTCGGTTCAGCAATTCGAGTTGACTCGGGTTAAAAGTGTTGACTCGGGTTAGCAAACCGAGTTGACTCGGGTTAGCAAACCGAGTTGACTCGGGTTAACAAACCCAGTTGACTCGGGTTAGCAAACCGAGCTGACTCGGGTTAGCAAACCGAGTTGACTCGGGGTAGCAAACCGAGTTGACTCGGTTCAGCAAACCGAGTTAACTCGGGTTAGCAAACCGAGTTGACTCGGTTCAGCAAACCGAGTTGACTCGGTTCAGCAAACCGAGTTGACTCGGTTCAGCAAACCGAGTTGACTCGGTTCAGCAAACCGAGTTGACTCGGTTCAGCAAACCGAGTTCACTCGTTTCAGCAAACCGAGTTGACTAGGTTCAGCAAACCGAGTTGACTCGGTTCAGCAAACCGAGTTGACTCGATTCAGCAAACCGAGTTGACTCGGTTCAGCAAACCGAGTTGACTCGGTTCAGCAAACCGAGTTGACTCGGGTTAACCGAGTTGACTCGGGTTAGCAAACCGAGTTGACTCGGGTTAAAAAACCGAGTTGACTCGGGTTAGCAAACCGAGTTGACTCGTTAGCAAACCGAGTTGACTTGGGTTAGCAAACCGAGTTGACTCGGGTTAGCAAACCGAGTTGACTCAGTTCAGCAAATCGAGTTGACTCGGTTCAGCAAACCGAGTTGACTCGGTTCAGCAAACCGAGTTGACTCGGTTCAGCAAACCGAGTTGACTCGGGTTAGCAAACCGAGTTGACTCGGGTTAGCAAACCGAGTTGACTCGGGTTAGCAAACCGAGTTGACTCGGGTTAGCAAACCGAGTTGACTCGTTAGCAAACCGAGTTGACTCGCGTTAGCAAACCGAGTTGACTCGGTTCAGCAAACCGAGTTGACTCAGTTCAGCAAACCGAGTTGACTCAGTTCAGCAAACCGAGTTGACTCGGTTCAGCTAACCGAGTTAACTCGGTTCAACAAACCGAGCTAACTTGGTTCATTAAACCGAGTTGACTCGATTCAGCAAACCGAGTTGATTCGGGTTAACCGAGTTGACTCGGGTTAACCGAGTTGACTCGGGTTAACCGAGTTGACTCGGGTTAGCAAACCGAGTTGACTCGGGTTAGCAAACCGAGTTGACTCAGTTCAGCAAACCGAGTTGACTCGGGTTAGCAAACCGAGTTGACTCGGGTAAGCAAACCGAGTTGACTCAGTTCAGCAAACCGAGTTGACTCGGTTCAGCAAACCGAGTTGACTCAGTTCAGCAAACTGAGTTGACTCGGTTCAGCAAACCGAGTTGACTCGGTTCAGCAAACCGAGTTGACTCGGTTCAGCAAACCGAGTTGACTCGGTTCAGCAAACCGAGTTGACTTGGGTTAACCGAGTTGACTCGGGTTAGCAAACCGAGTTGACTCGGGTAAGCAAACCGAATTTATTCGGGATAGCAAACCGAGTTGACTCGGGTTAACCGAGTTTATTCGGGATAGCAAACCGAGTTGACTCGGGTTAACCGAGTTGACTCGGGTTAGCAAACGGAGTTGACTCGGGTTAACCGAGTTGACTCGGGTTAGCAAACCGAGTTTAGTCGGGTTAGCAAACCGAGTTGACTCGGGTTAGCAAACCGAGTTGACTCGGGTTAGCAAACCGAGTTAACTCGGGTTAGCAAACCGAGTTGACTCGTTAGCAAACCGAGTTGACTCGGGTTAGCAAACCGAGTTTACTCGGGTTAGCAAACTGAGTTGACTCGGGTTAGCAAACCGAGTTGACTCGGGTTAGCAAACCGAGTTGACTCGGGTTAGCAAACCGAGTTGACTCGGGTTAGCAAACCGAGTTGACTCGGGTTAGCAAACCGAGTTGACTCGGGTTAGCAAACCGAGTTGACTCGGGTTAGCAAACCGAGTTAACTCGGGTTTGCAAACCGAGTTGACTCGTTAGCAAACCGAGTTGACTCGGTTCAGCAAACCGAGTTGACTCGGTTCAGCAAACCGAGTTGACTCGGCTCAGCAAACCGAGTTGACTCGTTTCAGCAAACCGAGTTGACTAGGTTCAGCAAACCGAGTTGACTCGGTTCAGCAAACCGAGTTGACTCGGTTCAGCAAACCGAGTTGACTCGGTTCAGCAAACCGAGTTGACTCGGTTCAGCAAACCGAGTTGACTCGGTTCAGCAAACCGAGTTGACTCGGTTCAGCAAACCGAGTTGACTCGGTTCAGCAAACCGAGTTGACTCGGGTTAACCGAGTTGACTCGGGTTAGCAAACCGAGTTGACTCGGGTTAGCAAACCGAATTGACTCGGGTTAGCAAACCGAGTTGACTCGGGTTAGCAAACCGAGTTGGTTCGGTTCAGCAAACCGAGTTGACTCGGTTCAGCAAACCGAGTTGACTCGATTTATCAAACCGAGTTGACTCGGGTTAGCAAACTGAGTTGACCCGGGTTAGCAAACCGAGTTGACTCGGGTTAGCAAACCGAGTTGACTCGGGTTAGCAAACCGAGTTGACTCGATTTAGCAAACCGAGTTGACCTGGGTTAGCAAACCGAGTTGACTCGGGTTAGCAAACCGAGTTGACTCGGGTTAGCAAACCGAGTTGACTCGGTTCAGCAAACCGAGTTGACTCGGTTCAGCAAACCGAGTTGACTTGGTTCAGCAAACCGAGTTGACTCGATTCAGCAAACCGAGTTGCCTCGGGTTAGCAAACCGAGTTGACTCGGGTTAGCAAACCGAGTTGACTCGGGTTAGCAAACCGAGTTGACTCGGGTTAGCAAACCGAGTTGACTCGGGTTAGCAAACCGAGTTGACTCGGGTTAGCAAACCGAGTTGACTCGGGTTAGCAAACCGAGTTGACTCGGGTTAACTGAGTTGACTCGGTTCAGCAAACCGAGTTGACTCGGTTCAGCAAACCGAGTTGACTCGGGTTAAAAGAGTTGACTCGGGTTAGCAAACCGAGCTGACTCGGGTTAGCAAACCGAGCTGACTCGGGGTAGCAGACCGAGTTGACTTGGTTCAGCAAACCGAGTTGACTCGGGTTAGCAAACTGAGTTGACTCGGTTCAGCAAACCGAGTTGACTCGGTTCAGCAAATAGAGTTGACTCTGTTCAGCAAACCGAGTTGACTCGGTTCAGCAAACCGAGTTGACTCGGTTCAGCAAACCGAGTTGACTCGGTTCAGCAAACCGAGTTGACTCGGTTCAGCAAACCGAGTTGACTCGGGTTAGCAAACCAAGTTGACTCGGGTTAACAAACCGAGTTGACTCGGGTTAGCAAACCGAGTTGACTCGTTAGCAAACCGAGTTGACTTGGGTTAGCAAACCGAGTTGACTCAGTTCAGCAAACCGAGTTTACTCGGGTTAACCGAGTTGACTCGGGTTAGCAAACCGAGTTTACTCGGGTGAGCAAACCGAGTTTACTCGGGTTAGCAGACCGAGTTTACTCGGGTTAGCAAACCGAGTTGACTCGGGTTAGCAAACCGAGTTGACTCGGGTTAACCGAGTTGACTCGGGTTAGCAAACCGAGTTGACTCGGGTTAACCGAGTTGACTCGGGTTAGCAAACCGACTTGACTCGGGTTAACCGAGTTGACTCGGGTTAGCAAACCGAGTTGACTCGGTTCAGCAAACCGAGTTGACTCGGTTCAGCAAACCGAGTTGACTCGGTTCAGCAAACCGAGTTGACTCGGGTTAAAAGAGTTGACTCGGGTTAGCAAACCGAGCTGACTCGGGTTAGCAAACCGAGCTGACTCGGGGGGTAGCAGACCGAGTTGACTTGGTTCAGCAAACCGAGTTGACTCGGGTTAGCAAACCGAGTTGACTCGGTTCAGCAAACCGAGTTGACTCGGTTCAGCAAACCGAGTTGACTCTGTTCAGCAAACCGAGTTGACTCGGTTCAGCAAACCGAGTTGACTCGGTTCAGCAAACCGAGTTGACTCGGTTCAGCAAACCGAGTTGACTCGGTTCAGCAAACCGAGTTGACTCGGGTTAGCAAACCGAGTTGACTCGGGTTAGCAAACCGAGTTGACTCGGGTTAGCAAACCGAGTTGACTCGGGTTAGCAAACCGAGTTGACTCGGGTAAGCAAACCGAGTTGACTCGGGTTAGCAAACCGAGTTGACTCGGGTTAACTGAGTTGACTCGGTTCAGCAAACCGAGTTGACTCGGTTCAGCAAACCGAGTTGACTCGGTTCAGCAAACCGAGTTGACTCGGTTCAGCAAACCGAGTTGACTCGGTTCAGCAAACCGAGTTGACTCGGTTCAGCAAACCGAATTGACTCGGTTCAGCAAACCGAGTTGACTCGGGTTAACCGAGTTGACTCGGGTTAGCAAACCGAGTTGACTCGGGTTAACAAACCGAGTTGACTCGAGTTAGCAAACCGAGTTGACTCGGGTTAGCAAACCGAGTTTACTCGGGTTAACCGAGTTGACTCGGTTCAGCAAACCGAGTTGACTCGGGTTAATTGAGTTGACTCGGTTCAGCAAACCGAGTTGACTCGGGTAAGCAAACAGAGTTGACTCGGGTTAGCAGACCGAGTTGACTCGGGTTAGCAAA
This sequence comes from Melanostoma mellinum, assembly GCA_914767635.1. Lineage (NCBI taxonomy): Eukaryota > Metazoa > Arthropoda > Insecta > Diptera > Syrphidae > Melanostoma > Melanostoma mellinum. The sequence goes on along the minus strand of OU612058.1, from coordinate 195,322,816 downwards.
ACGAGTTGACTCGGTTCAGCAAACCGAGTTGACTCGGGTTAGCAAACCGAGTTGACTCGGGTTAGCAAACCGAGTTGACTCGGTTCAGCAAACCGAGTTGACTCGGTTCAGCAAACCGAGTTGACTCGGGTTAAAAGAGTTGACTCGGGTTAGCAAACCGAGCTGACTCGGGTTAGCAAACCGAGCTGTCTCGGGGTAGCAGACCGAGTTGACTCGGGTTAACCGAGTTGACTCGGTTCAGCACACCGAGTTGACTCGGTTCAGCAAACCGAGTTGACTCGGTTCAGCAAACCGAGTTGACTCGGTTCAGCAAACCGAGTTGACTCGGTTCAGCAAACCGAGTTGACTCGGTTCAGCAAACCGAGTTGACTCGGGTTAACTGAGTTGACTCGGTTCAGCAAACCGAGTTGACTCGGGTTAACTGAGTTGACTCGGTTCAGCAAACCGAATTGACTCGGGTTAACCGAGTTGACTCGGGTTAACCGAGTTGACTCGGGTTAACCGAGTTGACTCGGGTTAGCAAACAGAGTTGACTCGGGTTAGCAGACCGAGTTGACTCGGGTTAGCAAAACGAGTTGACTCGGTTCAGCAAACCGAGTTGACTCTGTTCAGCAAACCGAGTTGACTCGGTTCAGCAAACCGAGTTGACTCGGTTCAGCAAACCGAGTTGACTCGGGTTAGCAAACCAAGTTGACTCGGGTTAACAAACCGAGTTGACTCGGGTTAGCAAACCGAGTTGACTCGTTAGCAAACCGAGTTGACTTGGGTTAGCAAACCGAGTTGACTCAGTTCAGCAAACCGAGTTTACTCGGGTTAACCGAGTTGACTCGGGTTAGCAAACCGAGTTTACTCGGGTGAGCAAACCGAGTTTACTCGGGTTAGCAGACCGAGTTTACTCGGGTTAGCAAACCGAGTTGACTCGGGTTAGCAAACCGAGTTGACTCGGGTTAACCGAGTTGACTCGGGTTAGCAAACCGAGTTGACTCGGGTTAACCGAGTTGACTCGGGTTAGCAAACCGACTTGACTCGGGTTAACCGAGTTGACTCGGGTTAGCAAACCGAGTTGACTCGGTTCAGCAAACCGAGTTGACTCGGTTCAGCAAACCGAGTTGACTCGGTTCAGCAAACCGAGTTGACTCGGGTTAAAAGAGTTGACTCGGGTTAGCAAACCGAGCTGACTCGGGTTAGCAAACCGAGCTGACTCGGGGGGTAGCAGACCGAGTTGACTTGGTTCAGCAAACCGAGTTGACTCGGGTTAGCAAACCGAGTTGACTCGGTTCAGCAAACCGAGTTGACTCGGTTCAGCAAACCGAGTTGACTCTGTTCAGCAAACCAAGTTGACTCGGTTCAGCAAACCGAGTTGACTCGGTTCAGCAAACCGAGTTGACTCGGTTCAGCAAACCGAGTTGACTCGGTTCAGCAAACCGAGTTGACTCGGGTTAGCAAACCGAGTTGACTCGGGTTAGCAAACCGAGTTGACTCGGGTTAACTGAGTTGACTCGGTTCAGCAAACCGAGTTGACTCGGTTCAGCAAACCGAGTTGACTCGGTTCAGCAAACCGAGTTGACTCGGTTCAGCAAACCGAGTTGACTCGGTTCAGCAAACCGAATTGACTCGGTTCAGCAAACCGAGTTGACTCGGGTTAACCGAGTTGACTCGGGTTAGCAAACCGAGTTGACTCGGGTTAACAAACCGAGTTGACTCGAGTTAGCGAACCGAGTTGACTCGGGTTAGCAAACCGAGTTGACTCGGGTTAACCGAGTTGACTCGGTTCAGCAAACCGAGTTGACTCGGGTTAATTGAGTTGACTCGGTTCAGCAAACCGAGTTGACTCGGGTTAACCGAGTTGACTCGGGTAAGCAAACAGAGTTGACTCGGGTTAGCAGACCGAGTTGACTCGGGTTAGCAAAACGAGTTGACTCAGTTCAGCAAACCGAGTTGACTCGGGTTAGCAAACCGAGTTGACTCGGGTTAGCAAACCGAGTTGACTCGGGTTAGCAAACCGAGTTGACTCGGTTCAGCAAACCGAGTTGACTCGGTTCAGCAAACCGAGTTGACTCGGGTTAAAAGAGTTGACTCGGGTTAGCAAACCGAGCTGACTCGGGTTAGCAAACCGAGCTGTCTCGGGGTAGCAGACCGAGTTGACTCGGGTTAACCGAGTTGACTCGGTTCAGCACACCGAGTTGACTCGGTTCAGCAAACCGAGTTGACTCGGTTCAGCAAACCGAGTTGACTCGGTTCAGCAAACCGAGTTGACTCGGGTTAGCAAACCGAGTTGACTCGGTTCAGCAAACCGAGTTGACTCGGTTCAGCAAACCGAGTTGACTCGGGTTAAAATAGTTGACTCGGGTTAGCAAGCCGAGCTGACTCGGGTTAGCAAACCGAGCTGACTCGGGGTAGCAGACCGAGTTGACTTGGTTCAGCAAACCGAGTTGACTCGGGTTAGCAAACTGAGTTGACTCGGTTCAGCAAACCGAGTTGACTCGGTTCAGCAAACCGAGTTGACTCTGTTCAGCAAACCGAGTTGACTCGGTTCAGCAAACCGAGTTGACTCGGTTCAGCAAACCGAGTTGACTCGGGTTAGCAAACCGAGTTGACTCGTTAGCAAACCGAGTTGACTTGGGTTAGCAAACCGAGTTGACTCAGTTCAGCAAACCGAGTTTACTCGGGTTAACCGAGTTGACTCGGGTTAGCAAACCGAGTTTACTCGGGTGAGCAAACCGAGTTTACTCGGGTTAGCAGACCGAGTTGACTCGGGTTAACCGAGTTGACTCGGGTTAGCAAACCGAGTTGACTCGGGTTAGCAAACCGAGTTGACTCGGGTTAGCAAACCGAGTTGACTCGGGTTAACCGAGTTGACTCGGGTTAGCAAACCGAGTTGACTCGGGTTAACCGAGTTGACTCGGGTTAGCAAACCGAGTTGACTCGGTTCAGCAAACCGAGTTGACTCGGTTCAGCAAACCGAGTTGACTCGGTTCAGCATATCGAGTTGACTCGGGTTAGCAAACCGAGTTGACTCGGGTTAGCAAACCGAGTTGACTCGTTAGCAAACCGAGTTGACTCGGGTTAGCAAACCGAGTTGACTCGGGTTAGCAAACCGAGTTGACTCGGTTCAGCAAACCGAGTTGTCTCAGTTCGACAAAACCGAGTTGACTCGGTTCAGCTAACCGAGTTGACTCGGTTCAGCAAACCGAGTTGACTCGGGTTAACCGAGTTGACTTGGGTTAGCAAACCGAGTTGACTCGGGTTAGCAAACCGAGTCTACTCGGGTTAGTAAACCGAGTTGACTCGGGTTAGCAAACCGAGTTGACTCGGTTCAGCAAACCGAGTTGAGTCGGTTCAGCAAACCGAGTTGACTCGGTTCAGCAAACCGAGTTGACAAGGCTCAGCAAACCGAGTTGACTCGGGTTAACCGAGGTGACTCGGGTTAGCAAACCGAGTTGACACGGGTTAACAAACCGAGTTGACTCGGGTTAGCAAACCGAGTTGACTCGGGTTAGCAAAGCGAGTTGACTCGGTTCAGCAAACCGAGTTGACTCGGGTTAGCAAACCGAGTTGACTCGGTTCAGCAAACCAAGTTGACTCGGTTCAGCAAACCGAATTTCGGGTTAACCGAGTTGACTCGGTTTAGCAAACCGAGTTTACTTGGGTTAGCAAACCGAGTTTACTCGGGTTAGCAAACCGAGCTGACTCGGGTTAGCAAACCGAGCTGACTCGGGGTAGCAGACCGAGTTGACTTGGTTCAGCAAACCGAGTTGACTCGGGTTAGCAAACTGAGTTGACTCGGTTCAGCAAACCGAGTTGACTCGGTTTAGCAAACCGAGTTGACTCTGTTCAGCAAACCGAGTTGACTCGGTTCAGCAAACCGAGTTGACTCGGTTCAGCAAACCGAGTTGACTCGGTTCAGCAAACCGAGTTGACTCGGTTCAGCAAACCGAGTTGACTCGGGTTAGCAAACCAAGTTGACTCGGGTTAACAAACCGAGTTGACTCGGGTTAGCAAACCGAGTTGACTCGTTAGCAAACCGAGTTGACTTGGGTTAGCAAACCGAGTTGACTCAGTTCAGAAAACCGAGTTTACTCGGGTTAACCGAGTTGACTCGGGTTAGCAAACCGAGTTTACTCGGAAGAGCAAACCGAGTTTACTCGGGTTAGCAGACCGAGTTTACTCGGGTTAGCAAACCGAGTTGACTCGGGTTAACCGAGTTGACTCGGGTTAGCAAACCGAGTTGACTCGGTTCAGCAAACCGAGTTGACTCGGTTCAGCAAACCGAGTTGACTCGGTTCAGCAAACCGAGTTGACTCGGTTCAGCAAACCGAGTTGACTCGGGTTAAAAGAGTTGACTCGGGTTAGCAAACCGAGCTGACTCGGGTTAGCAAACCGAGCTGACTCGGGGTAGCAGACCGAGTTGACTTGGTTCAGCAAACCGAGTTGACTCGGGTAAGCAAACCGAGTTGACTCTGTTCAGCAAACCGAGTTGACTCGGTTCAGCAAACCGAGTTGACTCGGTTCAGCAAACCGAGTTGACTCGGTTCAGCAAACCGAGTTGACTCGGTTCAGCAAACCGAGTTGACTCGGTTCAGCAAACCGAGTTGACTCGGTTCAGCAAACCGAGTTGACTCGGGTTAGCAAACCGAGTTGACTCGGGTTAACAAACCGAGTTGACTCGGGTTAACTGAGTTGACTCGGTTCAGCAAACCGAGTTGACTCGGTTCAGCAAACCGAGTTGACTCGGTTCAGCAAACCGAGTTGACTCGGTTCAGCAAACCGAGTTGACTCGGTTCAGCAAACCGAATTGACTCGGTTCAGCAAACCGAGTTGACTCGGGTTAACCGAGTTGACTCGGGTTAGCAAACCGAGTTGACTCGGGTTAACAAACCGAGTTGACTCGGGTTAGCAAACCGAGTTGACTCGGGTTAGCAAATCGAGTTGACTCGGGTTAACCGAGTTGACTCGGTTCAGCAAACCGAGTTGACTCGGGTTAATTGAGTTGACTCGGTTCAGCAAACCGAGTTGACTCGGGTTAACCGAGTTGACTCGGGTTAGCAGACCGAGTTGACTCGGGTTAGCAAAACGAGTTGACTCGGTTCAGCAAACCGAGTTGACTCGGGTTAGCAAACCGAGTTGACTCGGGTTAGCAAACCGAGTTGACTCGGTTCAGCAAACCGAGTTGACTCGGTTCAGCAAACCGAGTTGACTCGGGTTAAAAGAGTTGACTCGGGTTAGCAAACCGAGCTGACTCGGGTTAGCAAACCGAGCTGACTCGGGATAGCAGACCGAGTTGACTCGGGTTAACCGAGTTGACTCGGTTCAGCACACCGAGTTGACTCGGTTCAGCAAACCGAGTTGACTCGGTTCAGCAAACCGAGTTGACTCGGTTCAGCAAACCGAGTTGACTCGGGTTAACTGAGTTGACTCGGTTCAGCAAACCGAGTTGACTCGGGTTAACTGAGTTGACTCGGTTCAGCAAACCGAGTTGACTCGGGTTAACCGAGTTGACTCGGGTTAGCAAACAGAGTTGACTCGGGTTAGCAGACCGAGTTGACTCGGGTTAGCAAAACGAGTTGACTCGGTTCAGCAAACCGAGTTGACTCGGGTTAGCAAACCGAGTTGACTCGGTTCAGCAAACCGAGTTGACTCGGTTCAGCAAACCGAGTTGACTCGGTTCAGCAAACCGAGTTGACTCGGGTTAAAAGAGTTGACTCGGGTTAGCAAACCGAGCTGACTCGGGTTAGCAAACCGAGCTGACTCGGGGTAGCAGACCGAGTTGACTTGGTTCAGCAAACCGAGTTGACTCGGGTTAGCAAACCGAGTTGACTCGGTTCAGCAAACCGAGTTGACTCTGTTCAGCAAACCGAGTTGACTCGGTTCAGCAAACCGAGTTGACTCGGTTCAGCAAACCGAGTTGACTCGGTTCAGCAAACCGAGTTGACTAGGTTCAGCAAACCGAGTTGACTCGGGTTAGCAAACCAAGTTGACTCGGGTTAACAAACCGAGTTGACTCGGGTTAGCAAACCGAGTTGACTCGTTAGCAAACCGAGTTGACTTGGGTTAGCAAACCGAGTTGACTCAGTTCAGCAAACCGAGTTTACTCGGGTTAACCCAGTTGACTCGGGTTAGCAAACCGAGTTTACTCGGGTGAGCAAACCGAATTAACTTTGGTTAGCAGACCGAGTTTACTCGGGTTAGCAAACCGAGTTGACTCGGGTTAGCAAACCGAGTTGACTCGGGTTAACCGAGTTGACTCGGGTTAGCAAACCGAGTTGACTCGGGTTAACCGAGTTGACTCGGGTTAGCAAACCGAGTTGACTCGGGTTAACCGAGTTGACTCGGGTTAGCAAACCGAGTTGACTCGGTTCAGCAAACCGAGTTGACTCGGTTCAGCAAACCGAGTTGACTCGGTTCAGCAAACCGAGTTGACTCGGTTCAGCATATCGAGTTGACTCGGGTTAGCAAACCGAGTTGACTCGGGTTAGCAAACCGAGTTGACTCGTTAGCAAACCGAGTTGACTCGGGTTAGCAAACCGAGTTGACTCGGGTTAGCAAACCGAGTTGACTCGGTTCAGCAAACCGAGTTGACTCAGTTCGACAAAACCGAGTTGACTCGGTTCAGCTAACCGAGTTGACTCGGTTCAGCAAACCGAGTTGACTCGGGTTAACCGAGTTGACTCGGGTTAGCAAACCGAGTTGACTCGGGTTAGTAAACCGAGTTGACTCGGGTTAGCAAACCGAGTTGACTCGGTTCAGCAAACCAAGTTGACTCGGTTCAGCAAACCGAGTTGACTCGGTTCAGCAAACCGAGTTGACTAGGCTCAGCAAACCGAGTTGACTCGGGTTAACCGAGGTGACTCGGGTTAGCAAACCGAGTTGACACGGGTTAACAAACCGAGTTGACTCGGGTTAGCAAACCGAGTTGACTCGGGTTAGCAAACCGAGTTGACTCGGTTCAGCAAACCGAGTTGACTCGGGTTAGCAAACCGAGTTGACTCGGTTCAGCAAACCAAGTTGACTCGGTTCAGCAAACCGAATTTCGGGTTAACCGAGTTGACTCGGTTTAGCAAACCGAGTTTACTTGGGTTAGCAAACCGAGTTTACTCGGGTTAGCAAACCGAGTTGACTCGGGTTAGCAAACCGAGTTGACTCGGGCTAGCAAACCGAGTTGACTCGGGTTAACCGAGTTGAATCGGGTTAGCAAACCGAGTTGACTCGGTTCAGCAAACTGAGTTGACTCGGTTCGGCAAACTGAGTTGACTCGGTTCAGCAAACCGAGTTGACTCAGTTCAGCAAACCGAGTTGACTCGGTTCAGCTAACCGAGTTGACTCGGGTTAGCAAACCGAGTTGACTCGGGTTAGCAAACCGAGTTGACTCGGGTTAGCAAACCGAGTTGACTCGGGTTAGCAAACCGAGTTGACTCGGGTCAGCAAACCGAGTTGACTCGGGTTAGCAAACCGAGTTGACCCGGGTTAGCAAACCGAGTTGACCCGGGTTAGCAAACCGAGTTGACCCGGGTTAGCAAACCGAGTTGACTCGGGTTAGCAAACCGAGTTGACTCGGGTTAGCAAACCGAGTTGACTCGGGTTAGCAAACCGAGTTAACTCGGGGTAGCACCGAGTTGACTCGTAAGCAAACCGAGTTGACTCGGTTCAGCAAACCGAGTTGACTTGATTCAGCAAACCGAGTTCACTCGGGTTAGCAAACCGAGTTGACTCGTTAGCAAACCGAGTTGACTCGTTAGCAAACCGAGTTGACTCGGTTCAGCAAACCGAGTTGACTCGGGTTAGCAAACCAAGTTGACTCGGGTTAGCAAACCGAGTTGACTCGGGTTAGCAAACGGAGTTGACTCGGGTTAGCAAACCGAGTTGACTCGGGTTAGCAAACCGAGTTGACTCGGTTCAGCAAACCGAGTTGACTCGGGCTAGCAAACCGAGTTGACTCGGGTTAGCAAACTGAGTTGACTCGGGTTAACTGATTTGACTCGGTTCAGCAAACCGAGTTGACTCGGTTCAGCAAACCGAGTTTACTCGGTTCAGCAAACCGAGTTGACTTGGTTCAGCAAACCGAGTTGACTCGATTCAGCAAACCGAGTTGACTCGGGTTAGCAAACCGAGTTGACTCGGGTTAGCAAACTGAGTTGACTCGGGTTAGCAAACCGAGTTGACTCGGGTTAGCAAACTGAGTTGACTCGGGTTAACTGAGTTGACTCGGTTCAGCAAACCAAGTTGACTCGCTTCAGCAAACCGAAATGACTCGGTTCAGCAAACCGAGTTGACTTGGTTCAGCAAACCGAGTTGACTCGATTCAGCAAACCAAGTTGACTCGGGTTAGCAAACCGAGTTGACTCGGGTTAGCAAACCGAGTTGACTCGGGTTAGCAAACCGAGTTGACTCGGGTTAGCAAACCGAGCTAACTCGGGTTAGCAAACCGAGTTAACTCGGGTTAGCAAACCGAGTTGACTCGTTAGCAAACCGAGTTGACTCGGTTCAGCAAACCGAGTTGACTTGATTCAGCAAACGTAGTTCACTCGGGTTAGCAAACCGAGTGGACTCGTTAGCAAACCGAGTTGACTTGGTTCAGCAAACCGAGTTGACTCGGGTTAGCAAACCGAGTTGACTCGGGTTAGCAAATCGCTTCAGCAAACCGAAATGACTCGGTTCAGCAAACCGAGTTGACTTGGTTCAGCAAACCGAGTTGACTCGATTCAGCAAACCAAGTTGACTCGGGTTAGCAAACCGAGTTGACTCGGGTTAGCAAACCGAGTTGACTCGGGTTAGCAAACCGAGTTGACTCGGGTTAGCAAACCGAGTTAACTCGGGTTAGCAAACCGAGTTAACTCGGGTTAGCAAACCGAGTTGACTCGTTAGCAAACCGAGTTGACTCGGTTCAGCAAACCGAGTTGACTTGATTCAGCAAACGTAGTTCACTCGGGTTAGCAAACCGAGTGGACTCGTTAGCAAACCGAGTTGACTTGGTTCAGCAAACCGAGTTGACTCGGGTTAGCAAACCGAGTTGACTCGGGTTAGCAAACCGGGTTGACTCGGGTTAGCAAACCGAGTTGACTCGGGTTAGCAAACCGAGTTGACTCGGGTTAGCAAACCGAGTTGACTCGGGCTAGCAAACCGAGTTGACTCGGGTTAGCAAACCGAGTTGACTCGGGTTAACTGAGTTGACTCGGTTCAGCAAACCGAGTTGACTCGGGTTAACTGAGTTGACTCGGTTCAGCAAACCGAGTTGACTCGGTTCAGCAAACCGAGTTGACTCGGGTTAACTGAGTTGACTCGGTTCAGCAAACCGAGTTGACTCAGTTCAGCAAACCGAGTTGACTCGGTTCAGCAAACCGAGTTGACTCGGTTCAGCAAACCGAGTTGACTCGGTTCAGCAAACCGAGTTGACTCGGGTTAATAAACCGAGTTGACTCGGTTCAGCAAACCGAGTTGACTCGGTTCAGCAAACCGAGTTGACTCGGGTTAACTGAGTTGACTCGGTTCAGCAAACCGAGTTGACTCGGGTTAGCAAACCGAGTGACTCGGGTTAACAAACCGAGTTGACTCGGGTTAGCAAACCGAGTTGACTCGGGTTAGCAAACCGAGTGACTCGGGTTAACCGAGTTGACTGACTCGGATCAGCAAACCGAGTTGACTCGGTTCAGCAAACCGAGTTGACTCGGTTCAGCAAACCGAGTTGACTCGGGTTAACTGAGTTGACTCGGTTCAGCAAACCGAGTTGACTCGGGTTAACCGAGTTGACTCGGGTTAGCAAATAGAGTTGACTCGGGTTAGCAGACCGAGTTGACTCGGTTCAGCAAACCGAGTTGACTCGGGTTAGCAAACCGAGTTGACTCGGGTTAGCAAACCGAGTTGACTCGGTTCAGCAAACCGAGTTGACTCGGTTCAGCAAACCGAGTTGACTCGGGTTAAAAGAGTTGACTCGGGTTAGCAAACCAAGTTGACTCGGGTTAGCAAACCGAGTTGACTCGGGTTAGCAAACCGAGCTGACTCGGGTTAGCAAACCGAGCTGACTCGGGGTAGCAAACCGAGTTGACTCGGTTCAGCAAACCGAGTTGACTCGGTTCAGCAAACCGAGTTAACTCGGGTTAGCAAACCGAGTTAACTCGGGTTAGCAAACCGAGTTGACTCGGGTTAGCAAACCGAGTTGACTCGGGTTTGCAAACCGAGTTGACTCGGGCTAGCAAACCGAGTTGACTCGGGTTAACCGAGTTGACTCGGGTTAGCAAAACGAGTTGACTCGGGTTAGCAAGCCGAGTTGACTCGGGTTAGCAAACCGAGTTGACTCGGGTTAGCAAACCGAGTTGACTCGGGTTAGCAAACCGAGTTGACTTGGGTTAGCAAACCGAGTTTACTCGGGTTAGCAAACCGAGTTGACTCGGGTAAGCAAACCGAGTTGACTCGGTTTAGCAAACCGAGTTAACTCGGGTTAGCAAACCGAGTGGGGTAGCAGACCGACTTGACTCGGGTTAACCGAGTTGACTCGGTTCAGCAAACCGAGTTGACTCGGTTCAGCAAACCGAGTTGACTCGGTTCAGCAAACCGAGTTGACTCGGTTCAGCAAACCGAGTTGACTCGGTTCAGCAAACCGAGTTGACTCGGGTTAGCAAACCGAGTTGACTCGGGTTAGCAAACCGAGTTGACTCGGGTTAACCGAGTTGACTCGGTTCAGCAAACCGAGTTGACTCGGGTTAATAAACCGAGTTGACTCGGTTCAGCAAACCGAGTTGACTCGGTTCAGCAAACCGAGTTGACTCGGGTTAACTGAGTTGACTCGGTTCAGCAAACCGAGTTGACTCGGGTTAGCAAACCGAGTGACTCGGGTTAACAAACCGAGTTGACTCGGGTTAGCAAACCGAGTTGACTCGGGTTAGCAAACCGAGTGACTCGGGTTAACCGAGTTGACTGACTCGGATCAGCAAACCGAGTTGACTCGGTTCAGCAAACCGAGTTGACTCGGTTCAGCAAACCGAGTTGACTCGGGTTAACTGAGTTGACTCGGTTCAGCAAACCGAGTTGACTCGGGTTAACCGAGTTGACTCGGGTTAGCAAATAGAGTTGACTCGGGTTAGCAGACCGAGTTGACTCGGTTCAGCAAACCGAGTTGACTCGGGTTAGCAAACCGAGTTGACTCGGGTTAGCAAACCGAGTTGACTCGGTTCAGCAAACCGAGTTGACTCGGTTCAGCAAACCGAGTTGACTCGGGTTAAAAGAGTTGACTCGGGTTAGCAAACCAAGTTGACTCGGGTTAGCAAACCGAGTTGACTCGGGTTAGCAAACCGAGCTGACTCGGGTTAGCAAACCGAGCTGACTCGGGGTAGCAAACCGAGTTGACTCGGTTCAGCAAACCGAGTTGACTCGGTTCAGCAAACCGAGTTAACTCGGGTTAGCAAACCGAGTTAACTCGGGTTAGCAAACCGAGTTGACTCGGGTTAGCAAACCGAGTTGACTCGGGTTTGCAAACCGAGTTGACTCGGGCTAGCAAACCGAGTTGACTCGGGTTAACCGAGTTGACTCGGGTTAGCAAAACGAGTTGACTCGGGTTAGCAAGCCGAGTTGACTCGGGTTAGCAAACCGAGTTGACTCGGGTTAGCAAACCGAGTTGACTCGGGTTAGCAAACCGAGTTGACTTGGGTTAGCAAACCGAGTTTACTCGGGTTAGCAAACCGAGTTGACTCGGGTAAGCAAACCGAGTTGACTCGGTTTAGCAAACCGAGTTAACTCGGGTTAGCAAACCGAGTGGGGTAGCAGACCGACTTGACTCGGGTTAACCGAGTTGACTCGGTTCAGCAAACCGAGTTGACTCGGTTCAGCAAACCGAGTTGACTCGGTTCAGCAAACCGAGTTGACTCGGTTCAGCAAACCGAGTTGACTCGGTTCAGCAAACCGAGTTGACTCGGGTTAGCAAACCGAGTTGACTCGGGTTAGCAAACCGAGTTGACTCGGGTTAACCGAGTTGACTCGGTTCAGCAAACCGAGTTGACTCGGTTCAGCAAACCGAGTTGACTCGGGTTAACTGAGTTGACTCGGTTCAGCAAACCGAGTTGACTCGGGTTAACCGAGTTGACTCGGGTTAGCAAACAGAGTTGACTCGGGTTAGCAGACCGAGTTGACTCGGGTTAGCAAAACGAGTTGACTCGGTTCAGCAAACCGAGTTGACTCGGGTTAGCAAACCGAGTTGACTCGGTTCAGCAAACCGAGTTGACTCGGTTCAGCAAACCGAGTTGACTCGGGTTAAAAGAGTTGACTCGGGTTAGCAAACCGAGCTGACTCGGGTTAGCAAACCGAGCTGACTCGGGGTAGCAGACCGAGTTGACTTGGTTCAGCAAACCGAGTTGACTCGGGTTAGCAAAGCGAGTTGACTCGGTTCAGCAAACCGAGTTGACTCGGTTCAGCAAACCGAGTTGACTCGGGTTAACTGAGTTGACTCGGTTCAGCAAACCGAGTTGACTCGGGTTAACCGAGTTGACTCGGGTTAGCAAACAGAGTTGACTCGGGTTAGCAGACCGAGTTGACTCGGGTTAGCAAAACGAGTTGACTCGTTAGCAAACCGAGTTGACTCGGGTTAGCAAACCGAGTTGACTCGGTTCAGCAAACCGAGTTGACTTGGTTCAGCAAACCGAGTTGACTCGATTCAGCAAATCGAGTTGACTCGGGTTAACCGAGTTGACTCGGGTTAGCAAACCGAGTTAACTCGGGTTAGCAAACCGAGTTAACTCGGGTTAGCAAACCGAGTTAACTCGGGTTAGCAAACCAAGTTGACTCGGGTTAGCAAACCGAGTTGACTCGGGTTAGCAAACCGAGTTGACTCGGGTTAACCGAGTTGACTCGGGTTAGCAAACCGAGTTGACTCGGGTTAGCAAACCGAGTTGACTCGGGTTAGCCAACCGAGTTGACTCGGGTTAACAAACCGAGTTGACTCGGGTTAGCAAACCGAGTTGACTTGGTTCAGCAAACCGAGTTGACTCGATTCAGCAAATCGAGTTGACTCGGGTTAACCGAGTTGACTCGGGTTAGCAAACCGAGTTAACTCGGGTTAGCAAACCGAGTTAACTCGGGTTAGCAAACCGAGTTAACTCGGGTTAGCAAACCGAGTTAACTCGGGTTAGCAAACCGAGTTAACTCGGGTTAGAAAACCAAGTTGACTCGGGTTAGCAAACCGAGTTGACTCGGGCTAGCAAACCGAGTTGACTCGGGTTAGCAAACCGAGTTGACTCGGGTTAACCGAGTTGACTCGGGTTAGCAAACCGAGTTGACTCGGGTAAGCAAACCGAGTTGACTCGGGTTAGCAAACCGAGTTGACTCGGGTTAGCAAACCGAGTTGACTCGGGTTAGCAAACCGAGTTGACTCGGGTTAGCAAACCGAGTTGACTCGGGTTAGCAAACCGAGTTGACTCGGGTTAGCAAACCGAGTTGACTCGGGTTAGCAAACCGAGTTGACTCGGGTTAGCAAACCGAGTTGACTCGGGTTAGCAAACCGAGTTGACTCGGGTTAGCAAACTGAGTTGACTCGGGTTAACTGAGTTGACTCGGTTCAGCAAACCGAGTTGACTCGGTTCAGCAAACCGAGTTGACTCGGTTCAGCAAACCGAGTTGACTTGGTTCAGCAAACCGAGTTGACTCGATTCAGCAAACCGAGTTGACTCGGGTTAGCAAACCGAGTTGACTCGGGTTAGCAAACCGAGTTGACTCGGGTTAACTGAGTTGACTCGGTTCAGCAAACCGAGTTGACTCGGTTCAGCAAACCGAGTTGACTCGGTTCAGCAAACCGAGTTGACTCGATTCAGCAAACCGAGTTGCCTCGGGTTAGCAAACCGAGTTGACTCGGGCTAGCAAACCGAGTTGACTCGGGTTAGCAAACCGAGTTGACTCGGGTAAGCAAACCGAGTTGACTCGGGTTAGCAAACCGAGTTGACTCGGGTTAGCAAACCGAGTTGACTTGGGTTAGCAAACCGAGTTGACTCGGGTTAGCAAACCGAGTTGACTCGGGTTAGCAAACCGAGTTGACTCGGGTTAGCAAACCGAGTTGACTCGGGTTAGCAAACCGAGTTGACTCGGGTTAGCAAATCGAGTTGACTCGGGTTAGCAAACCGAGTTGACTCGGTTCAGCAAACCGAGTTGACTCGGTTCAGCAAACCGAGTTGACTCGGTTCAGCAAACCGAGTTGACTCGGTTCAGCAAACAGAGTTGACTCGGATCAGCAAACCGAATTGACTCGGTTCAGCAAACCGAGTTGACTCGGGTTAACCGAGTTGACTCGGGTTAGCAAACCGAGTTGACTCGGGTTAACAAACAGAGTTGACTCGGGTTAACAAACCGAGTTGACTCGGGTTAACAAACCGAGTTGACTCGGGTTAGCAAACCGAGTTGACTCGGGTTAGCAAACCGAGTTGACTCGGGTTAACCGAGTTGACTCGGTTCAGCAAACCGAGTTGACTCGGTTCAGCAAACCGAGTTGACTCGGGTTAATTGAGTTGACTCGGTTCAGCAAACCCAGTTGACTCGGGTTAACCGAGTTGACTCGGGTTAGCAAAGAGAGTTGACTCGGGTTAGCAGACCGAGTTGACTCGGGTTAGCAAAACGAGTTGACTCGGTTCAGCAAACCGAGTTGACTCGGGTTAGCAAACCGAGTTGACTCGGGTAAGCAAACCGAGTTGACTCGGTTCAGCAAACCGAGTTGACTCGGTTCAGCAAACCGAGTTGACTCGGTTCAGCAAACCGAGTTGACTCGGTTCAGCAAACCGAGTTGACTCGGGTTAAAAGAGTTTACTCGGGTTAGCAAACCGAGCTGACTCGGGTTAGCAAACCGAGTTGACTCGGGGTAGCAGACCGAGTTGACTCGGGTTAACCGAGTTGACTGGGTTCAGCAAACCGAGTTGACTCGGTTCAGCAAACCGAGTTGACTCGGTTCAGCAAACCGAGTTGACTCGGTTCAGCAAACCGAGTTGACTCGGTTCAGCAAACCGAGTTGACTCGGTTCAGCAAACCGAGTTGACTCGGTTCAGCAAACCGAGTTGACTCGGTTCAGCAAACCGAGTTGACTCGGTTCAGCAAACCGAGTTGACTCGGGTTAACCGAGTTGACTTGGGCTAGCAAACCATGTTGACTCGGGTTAACAAACCGAGTTGACTCGGGTTAGCAAACCGAGTTGACTCGTTAGCAAACCGAGTTGACTTGGGTTAGCAAACCGAGTTGACTCAGTTCAGCAAACCGAGTTGACTCAGTTCAGCAAACCGAGTTGACTCGGTTCAGCAAACCGAGTTTACTTGGGTTAACCGAGTTGACTCGGGTTAGCAAACCGAGTTTACTCGTGTTAGCAAACCGAGTTTACTCGGGTTAGCAAACCGAGTTTACTCGGGTTAGCAAACCGAGTTGACTCGGGTTAGCAAACCGAGTTGACTCGGGTTAACCGAGTTGACTCGGGTAAGCAAACCGAGTTGACTCGGGTTAACCGAGTTGACTCGGGTTAGCAAACCGAGTTGACTCGGGTTAACCGAGTTGACTCGGGTTAGCAAACCGAGTTGACTCGGTTCAGCAAACCGAGTTGACTCGGTTCAGCAAACCGAGTTGACTCGGTTCAGCAAACCGAGTTGACTCGGTTCAGCATATCGAGTTGACTCGGGTTAGCAAACCGAGTTGACTCGGGTTAGCAAACCGAGTTGACTCGTTAGCAAACCCGAGTTGACTCGGGTTAGCAAACCGAGTTGACTCGGTTCAGCAAACCGAGTTGACTCAGTTCGACAAAACCGAGTTGACTCGGTTCAGCTAACCGAGTTGACTCGGTTCAGCAAACCGAGTTAACTCGGGTTAGCAAACCGAGTTGACTAGGCTCAGCAAACCGAGTTGACTCGGTTCAGCAAACCGAGTTGACTCGGGTTAACCGAGTTAACTCGGGTTAGCAAACCGAGTTGACACGGGTTAACAAACCTAGTTGACTCGGGTTAGCAAACCGAGTTGACTCGGTTCAGCAAACCGAGTTGACTCGGGTTAGCAAACCAAGTTGACTCGGTTCAGCAAACTTAGTTGACTCGGTTCAGCAAACCGAAACTCGGGTTATCCGAGTTGACTCGGTTTAGCAAACCGAGTTAACTTGGGTTAGCAAACCGAGTTTACTCGGGTTAGCAAACCGAGTTGACTCGGGTTAGCAAACCGAGTTGACTCGGGTTAGCAAACCGAGTTGACTCGGGTTAGCAAACCGAGTTGACCCGAGTTAGCAAACCGAGTTGACTCGGGTTAGCAAACCGAGTTGACTCGGGTTAGCAAACCGAGTTGACTCGGGTAAGCAAACCGAGTTGACTCGGGTTAGCAAACCGAGTTGACTCGGGTTAGCAAACCGAGTTGACTCGGGTTAGCAAACTGAGTTGACTCGGGTTAACTGAGTTGACTCGGTTCAGCAAACCGAGTTGACTCGGTTCAGCAAACCGAGTTGACTCGGTTCAGCAAACCGAGTTGACTTGGTTCAGCAAACCGAGTTGACTCGATTCAGCAAACCGAGTTGACTCGGGTTAGCAAACCGAGTTGACTCGGGTTAGCAAACCGAGTTGACTCGGGTTAGCAAACCGAGTTGACTCGGGTTAGCAAACCGAGTTGACTCGGGTTAGCAAACCGAGTTGACTCGGGTTAGCAAACCGAGTTGACTCGGGTTAACTGAGTTGACTCGGTTCAGCAAACCGAGTTGACTCGGTTCAGCAAACCGAGTTGACTTGGTTCAGCAAACCGAGTTGACTCGATTCAGCAAACCGAGTTGCCTCGGGTTAGCAAACCGAGTTGACTCGGGCTAGCAAACCGAGTTGACTCGGGTTAGCAAACCGAGTTGACTCGGGTAAGCAAACCGAGTTGACTCGGGTTAGCAAACCGAGTTGACTCGGGTTAGCAAACCGAGTTGACTTGGGTTAGCAAACCGAGTTGACTCGGGTTAGCAAACCGAGTTGACTCGGGTTAGCAAACCGAGTTGACTCGGGTTAGCAAACCGAGTTGACTCGGGTTAGCAAACCGAGTTGACTCGGGTTAGCAAACCGAGTTGACTCGGGTTAGCAAACCGAGTTGACTCGGGTTAGCAAATCGAGTTGACTCGGGTTAGCAAACCGAGTTGACTCGGTTCAGCAAACCGAGTTGACTCGGTTCAGCAAACCGAGTTGACTCGGTTCAGCAAACCGAGTTGACTCGGTTCAGCAAACAGAGTTGACTCGGATCAGCAAACCGAATTGACTCGGTTCAGCAAACCGAGTTGACTCGGGTTAACCGAGTTGACTCGGGTTAGCAAACCGAGTTGACTCGGGTTAACAAACCGAGTTGACTCGGGTTAACAAACCGAGTTGACTCGGGTTAACAAACCGAGTTGACTCGGGTTAGCAAACCGAGTTGACTCGGGTTAGCAAACCGAGTTGACTCGGGTTAACCGAGTTGACTCGGTTCAGCAAACCGAGTTGACTCGGTTCAGCAAACCGAGTTGACTCGGGTTAATTGAGTTGACTCGGTTCAGCAAACCGAGTTGACTCGGGTTAACCGAGTTGACTCGGGTTAGCAAAGAGAGTTGACTCGGGTTAGCAGACCGAGTTGACTCGGGTTAGCAAAACGAGTTGACTCGGTTCAGCAAACCGAGTTGACTCGGTTCAGCAAACCGAGTTGACTCGGGTTAGCAAACCGAGTTGACTCGGGTTAGCAAACCGAGTTGACTCGGTTCAGCAAACCGAGTTGACTCGGTTCAGCAAACCGAGTTGACTCGGTTCAGCAAACCGAGTTGACTCGGTTCAGCAAACCGAGTTGACTCGGGTTAAAAGAGTTTACTCGGGTTAGCAAACCGAGCTGACTCGGGTTAGCAAACCGAGTTGACTCGGGGTAGCAGACCGAGTTGACTCGGGTTAACCGAGTTGACTCGGTTCAGCAAACCGAGTTGACTCGGTTCAGCAAACCGAGTTGACTCGGTTCAGCAAACCGAGTTGACTCGGTTCAGCAAACCGAGTTGACTCGGTTCAGCAGACTCGAGTTGACTCGGTTCAGCAAACCGAGTTGACTCGGTTCAGCAAACCGAGTTGACTCGGTTCAGCAAACCGAGTTGACTCGGTTCAGCAAACCGAGTTGACTCGGTTCAGCAAACCGAGTTGACTCGGGTTAACCGAGTTGACTTGGGCTAGCAAACCATGTTGACTCGGGTTAACAAACCGAGTTGACTCGGGTTAGCAAACCGAGTTGACTCGTTAGCAAACCGAGTTGACTTGGGTTAGCAAACCGAGTTGACTCAGTTCAGCAAACCGAGTTGACTCAGTTCAGCAAACCGAGTTGACTCGGTTCACCAAACCGAGTTTACTTGGGTTAACCGAGTTGACTCGGGTTAGCAAACCGAGTTTACTCGTGTTAGCAAACCGAGTTTACTCGGGTTAGCAAACCGAGTTTACTCGGGTTAGCAAACCGAGTTGACTCGGGTTAGCAAACCGAGTTGACTCGGGTTAACCGAGTTGACTCGGGTAAGCAAACCGAGTTGACTCGGGTTAACCGAGTTGACTCGGGTTAGCAAACCGAGTTGACTCGGGTTAACCGAGTTGACTCGGGTTAGCAAACCGAGTTGACTCGGTTCAGCAAACCGAGTTGACTCGGTTCAGCAAACCGAGTTGACTCGGTTCAGCAAACCGAGTTGACTCGGTTCAGCAAACCGAGTTGACTCGGTTCAGCAAACCGAGTTGACTCGGTTCAGCAAACCGAGTTGACTCGGTTCAGCATATCGAGTTGACTCGGGTTAGCAAACCGAGTTGACTCGGGTTAGCAAACCGAGTTGACTCGTTAGCAAACCCGAGTTGACTCGGGTTAGCAAACCGAGTTGACTCGGTTCAGCAAACCGAGTTGACTCAGTTCGACAAAACCGAGTTGACTCGGTTCAGCTAACCGAGTTGACTCGGTTCAGCAAACCGAGTTAACTCGGGTTAGCAAACCGAGTTGACTAGGCTCAGCAAACCGAGTTGACTCGGTTCAGCAAACCGAGTTGACTCGGGTTAACCGAGTTAACTCGGGTTAGCAAACCGAGTTGACACGGGTTAACAAACCTAGTTGACTCGGGTTAGCAAACCGAGTTGACTCGGTTCAGCAAACCGAGTTGACTCGGGTTAGCAAACCGAGTTGACTCGGTTCAGCAAACTTAGTTGACTCGGTTCAGCAAACCGAAACTCGGGTTATCCGAGTTGACACGGTTTAGCAAACCGAGTTAACTTGGGTTAGCAAACCGAGTTTACTCGGGTTAGCAAACCGAGTTGACTCGGGTTAGCAAACCGAGTTGACTCGGGCTAGCAAACCGAGTTGACTCGGGTTAACCGAGTTGAATCGGGTTAGCAAACCGAGTTGACTCGGTTCAGCAAACTGAGTTGACTCGGTTCAGCAAACTCAGTTGACTCGGTTCAGCAAACCGAACTGACTCTGTTCAGCAAACCGAGTTGACTCGGTTCAGCTAACCGAGTTGACTCGGTTCAGCTAACCGAGTTGACTCGGGTTACATACCGAGTTGACTCGGGTTAGCCAACCGAGTTGACTCGGGTTAGCAAACCGAGTTGACTCGGGTTAGCAAACCGAGTTGACTCGGGTTAGCAAACCGAGTTGACTCGGGTTAGCAAACCGAGTTAACTCGGTTCAGCAAACCGAGTGACTCGGGTTAGCAAACCGAGTTGACCCGGGTTAGCAAACCGAGTTGACCCGGGTTAGCAAACCGAGTTGACTCGGGTTAGCAAACCGAGTTGACTCGGGTTAGCAAACCGAGTTGACTCGGGTTAGCAAACCGAGTTGACTCGGGTTAGCAAACCGAGTTAACTCGGGTTAGCACCGAGTTGACTCGTTAGCAAACCGAGTTGACTCGGTTCAGCAAACCGAGTTGACTTGATTCAGCAAACCGAGTTCACTCGGGTTAGCAAACCGAGTTGACTCGTTAGCAAACCGAGTTGACTCGGGTTAGCAAACCGAGTTGACTCGGGTTAGCAAACCGAGTTGACTCGGGTTAGCAAACCGAGTTAACTCGGGTTAGCAAACCGAGTTGACTCGGGTTAGCAAACCGAGTTGACTCGGGTTAGCAAACTGAGTTGACTCGGGTTAGCAAACTGAGTTGACTCGGGTTAACTGATTTGACTCGGTTCAGCAAACCGAGTTGACTCGGTTCAGCAAACCGAGTTGACTCGGTTCAGCAAATCGAGTTGACTTGGTTCAGCAAACCGAGTTGACTCGATTCAGCAAACCGAGTTGACTCGGGTTAGCAAACCGAGTTGACTCGGGTTAGCAAACCGAGTTGACTCGGGTTAGCAAACCGAGTTGACTCGGGTTAGCAAACCGAGCTGACTCGGGATAGCAAACCGAGTTGACTCGGGTTAGCAAACTGAGTTGACTCGGGTTAACTGAGTTGACTCGGTTCAGCAAACCGAGTTGACTCGGTTCAGCAAACCGAGTAGACTCGGTTCAGCAAACCGAGTTGACTTGGTTCAGCAAACCGAGTTGACTCGATTCAGCAAACCGAGTTGACTCGGGTTAGCAAACCGAGTTGACTCGGGTTAGCAAACCGAGTTGACTCGGGTTAGCAAACCGAGTTGACTCGGGTTAGCAAACCGAGTTGACTCGAGTTAGCAAACCGAGTTGACTCGGGTTAGCAAACCGAGTTAACTCGGGTTAGCAAACCGAGTTGACTCGTTAGCAAACCGAGTTGACTCGGTTCAGCAAACCGAGTTGACTTGATTCAGCAAACCGAGTTCACTCGGGTTAGCAAACCGAGTGGACTCGTTAGCAAACCGAGTTGACTTGGTTCAGCAAACCGAGTTGACTCGGGTTAGCAAACCGAGTTGACTCGGGTTAGCAAACCGAGTTGACTCGGGTTAACAAACCGAGTTGACTCGGGTTAGCAAACCGAGTTGACTCGGGTTAGCAAACCGAGTGACTCGGGTTAACCGAGTTGACTGACTCGGTTCAGCAAACCGAGTTGACTCGGTTCAGCAAACCGAGTTGACTCGGTTCAGCAAACCGAGTTGACTCGGTTCAGCAAACCGAGTTGACTCGGGTTAACTGAGTTGACTCGGTTTTGCAAACCGAGTTGACTCGGGTTAACCGAGTTGACTCGGGTTAGCAAACAGAGTTGACTCGGGTAAGCAGACCGAGTTGACTCGGTTCAGCAAACCGAGTTGACTCGGGTTAGCAAACCGAGTTGACTCGGTTCAGCAAATCGAGTTGACTCGGGTTAAAAGAGTTGACTCGGGTAAGCAAACCGAGTTGACTCGGGTTAGCAGACCGAGTTGACTCGGGTTAGCAAACCGAGTTGACTCGGGTTAGCAAACGGAGTTGACTCGGTTCAGCAAACCGAGTTGACTCAGTTCAGCAAACCGAGTTGACTCAGTTCAGCAAACCGAGTTGACTCGGTTCAGCAAACCGAGTTGACTCGGGTTAGCAAACCGAGTTGACTCGGGTTAGCAAACCGAGTTGACTCGGGTTAGCAAACCGAGTTGACTCGGGTTAGCAAACCGAGTTGACTCGGGTTAGCAAACCGAGTTAACTCGGGTTAGCAAACCGAGTTGACTCGGGTTAGCAAACCGAGTTGACTCGGGTTAACTGAGTTGACTCGGTTCAGCAAACCGAGTTCACTCGGGTTAGCAAACCGAGTTGACTCGTTAGCAAACCGAGTTGACTTGGTTCAGCAAACCGAGTTGACACGGGTTAGCAAACCGAGTTGACTCGGGTTAGCAAACCGAGTTGACTCGGGTTAGCAAACCGAGTTGACTCGGGCTAGCAAACCGAGTTGACTCGGGTTAGCAAACCGAGTTGACTCGTTAGCAAACCGAGTTGACTCGGTTCAGCAAACCGAGTTGACTTGATTCAGCAAACCGAGTTCACTCGGGTTAGCAAACCGAGTTGACTCGTTAGCAAACCGAGTTGACTCGGGTTAGCAAACCGAGTTGACTCGGGTTAGCAAACCGAGTTGACTCGGGTTAGCAAACCGAGTTAACTCGGGTTAGCAAACCGAGTTGACTCGGGTTAGCAAACCGAGTTGACTCGGGTTAGCAAACTGAGTTGACTCGGGTTAGCAAACTGAGTTGACTCGGGTTAACTGATTTGACTCGGTTCAGCAAACCGAGTTGACTCGGTTCAGCAAACCGAGTTGACTCGGTTCAGCAAATCGAGTTGACTTGGTTCAGCAAACCGAGTTGACTCGATTCAGCAAACCGAGTTGACTCGGGTTAGCAAACCGAGTTGACTCGGGTTAGCAAACCGAGTTGACTCGGGTTAGCAAACCGAGTTGACTCGGGTTAGCAAACCGAGCTGACTCGGGATAGCAAACCGAGTTGACTCGGGTTAGCAAACTGAGTTGACTCGGGTTAACTGAGTTGACTCGGTTCAGCAAACCGAGTTGACTCGGTTCAGCAAACCGAGTAGACTCGGTTCAGCAAACCGAGTTGACTTGGTTCAGCAAACCGAGTTGACTCGATTCAGCAAACCGAGTTGACTCGGGTTAGCAAACCGAGTTGACTCGGGTTAGCAAACCGAGTTGACTCGGGTTAGCAAACCGAGTTGACTCGGGTTAGCAAACCGAGTTGACTCGAGTTAGCAAACCGAGTTGACTCGGGTTAGCAAACCGAGTTAACTCGGGTTAGCAAACCGAGTTGACTCGTTAGCAAACCGAGTTGACTCGGTTCAGCAAACCGAGTTGACTTGATTCAGCAAACCGAGTTCACTCGGGTTAGCAAACCGAGTGGACTCGTTAGCAAACCGAGTTGACTTGGTTCAGCAAACCGAGTTGACTCGGGTTAGCAAACCGAGTTGACTCGGGTTAGCAAACCGAGTTGACTCGGGTTAACAAACCGAGTTGACTCGGGTTAGCAAACCGAGTTGACTCGGGTTAGCAAACCGAGTGACTCGGGTTAACCGAGTTGACTGACTCGGTTCAGCATACCGAGTTGACTCGGTTCAGCAAACCGAGTTGACTCGGTTCAGCAAACCGAGTTGACTCGGTTCAGCAAACCGAGTTGACTCGGGTTAACTGAGTTGACTCGGTTTAGCAAACCGAGTTGACTCGGGTTAACCGAGTTGACTCGGGTTAGCAAACAGAGTTGACTCGGGTAAGCAGACCGAGTTGACTCGGTTCAGCAAACCGAGTTGACTCGGGTTAGCAAACCGAGTTGACTCGGTTCAGCAAATCGAGTTGACTCGGGTTAAAAGAGTTGACTCGGGTAAGCAAACCGAGTTGACTCGGGTTAGCAGACCGAGTTGACTCGGGTTAGCAAACCGAGTTGACTCGGGTTAGCAAACGGAGTTGACTCGGTTCAGCAAACCGAGTTGACTCAGTTCAGCAAACCGAGTTGACTCAGTTCAGCAAACCGAGTTGACTCGGTTCAGCAAACCGAGTTGACTCGGGTTAGCAAACCGAGTTGACTCGGGTTAGCAAACCGAGTTGACTCGGGTTAGCAAACCGAGTTGACTCGGGTTAGCAAACCGAGTTGACTCGGGTTAGCAAACCGAGTTAACTCGGGTTAGCAAACCGAGTTGACTCGGGTTAGCAAACCGAGTTGACTCGGGTTAACTGAGTTGACTCGGTTCAGCAAACCGAGTTCACTCGGGTTAGCAAACCGAGTTGACTCGTTAGCAAACCGAGTTGACTTGGTTCAGCAAACCGAGTTGACACGGGTTAGCAAACCGAGTTGACTCGGGTTAGCAAACCGAGTTGACTCGGGTTAGCAAACCGAGTTGACTCGGGCTAGCAAACCGAGTTGACTCGGGTTAGCAAACCGAGTTGACTCGGGTTAGCAAACCGAGTTGACTCGGGTTAGCAAACCGAGTTGACTCGGGTTAGCAAACCGAGTTGACTCGGGTTAGCAAACCGAGTTGACTCGGGTTAGCAAACCGAGTTGACTCGGGTTAGCAAACCGAGTTGACTCGGGTTAACTGAGTTGACTCGGTTCAGCAAACCGAGTTGACTCGGTTCAGCAAACCGAGTTGACTTGGTTCAGCAAACCCAGTTGACTCGATTCAGCAAACCGAGTTGCCTCGGCTTAGTAAACCGAGTTGACTCGGGTTAGCAAACCGAGTTGACTCGGGTTAGCAAACCAAGTTGACTCGGGTTAGCAAACCGAGTTGACTCGGGTTAACAAACCGAGTTGACTCGGGTTAGCAAACCGAGTTGACTCGGGTTAGCAAACCGAGTTGACTCGGGTTAGCAAACCGAGTTGACTCGGGTTAACTGAGTTGACTCGGTTCAGCAAACCGAGTTGACTCGGTTCAGCAAACCGAGTTGACTCGGTTCAGCAAACCGAATTGACTCGATTCAGCAAACCGAGTTGACTCGGGTTAGCAAACCGAGTTGACTCGGGTTAACAAACCGAGTTGACTCGGGTTAGCAAACCGAGTTGACTCGGGTTAGCAAACCGAGTTGACTCGGGTTAACCGAGTTGACTCGGTTCAGCAAACCGAGTTGACTCAGTTCAGCAAACCGAGTTGACTCGGGTTAATTGAGTTGACTAGGTTCAGCAAACCGAGTTGACTCGGGTTAACCGAGTTGACTCGGGTTAGCAAACAGAGTTTACTCGGGTTAGCAGACCGAGTTGACTCGGGTTAGCAAAACGAGTTGACTCGGTTCAGCAAACCGAGTTGACTCGGTTCAGCAAACCGAGTTGACTCGGTTCAGCAAACCGAGTTGACTCGGTTCAGCAAACCGAGTTGACTCGGGTTAGCAAACCGAGTTGACTCGGGTTAACCGAGTTGACTCGGTTCAGCAAACCAAGTTGACTCGGTTCAGCAAATCGAGTTGACTCGGGTTAACTGAGTTGACTCGGTTCAGCAAACCGAGTTGACTCGGGTTAACCGAGTTGACTCGGGTTAGCAAACAGAGTTGACTCGGGTTAGCAGACCGAGTTGACTCGGGTTAGCAAAACGAGTTGACTCGGTTCAGCAAACCGAGTTGACTCGGGTTAGCAAACCGAGTTGACTCGGTTCAGCAAACCGAGTTGACTCGGTTCAGCAAACCGAGTTGACTCGGGTTAAAAGAGTTGACTCGGGTAAGCAAACCGAGCTGACTCGGGTTAGCAAACCGAGCTTACTCGGGGTAGCAGACCGAGTTGACTTGGTTCAGCAAACCGAGTTGACTCGGTTCAGCAAACCGAGTTGACTCGGTTCAGCAAACCGAGTTGACTCGGTTCAGCAAACCGAGTTGACTCGGTTCAGCAAACCGAGTTGACTCGGTTCAGCAAACCGAGTTGACTCGGGTTAGCAAACCGAGTTGACTCGGGTTAACCGAGTTGACTCGGTTCAGCAAACCAAGTTGACTCGGTTCAGCAAATCGAGTTGACTCGGGTTAACTGAGTTGACTCGGTTCAGCAAACCGAGTTGACTCGGGTTAACCGAGTTGACTCGGGTTAGCAAACAGAGTTGACTCGGGTTAGCAGACCGAGTTGACTCGGGTTAGCAAAACGAGTTGACTCGGTTCAGCAAACCGAGTTGACTCGGGTTAGCAAACCGAGTTGACTCGGTTCAGCAAACCGAGTTGACTCGGTTCAGCAAACCGAGTTGACTCGGGTTAAAAGAGTTGACTCGGGTAAGCAAACCGAGCTGACTCGGGTTAGCAAACCGAGCTTACTCGGGGTAGCAGACCGAGTTGACTTGGTTCAGCAAACCGAGTTGACTCGGTTCAGCAAACCGAGTTGACTCGGTTCAGCAAACCGAGTTGACTCGGTTCAGCAAACCGAGTTGACTCGGTTCAGCAAACCGAGTTGACTCGGTTCAGCAAACCGAGTTGACTCGGTTCAGCAAACCGAGTTGACTCGGTTCAGCAAACCGAGTTGACTCGGTTCAGCAAACCGAGTTGACTCGGTTCAGCAAACCGAGTTGACTCGGTTCAGCAAACCGAGTTGACTCGGTTCATCAAACCGAGTTGACTCGGTTCAGCAAACCGAGTTGACTCGGTTCAGCAACCGAGTTGACTCGGTTCAGCAAACCGAGTTGACTCGGGTTAACCGAGTTGACTCGGGTTAGCAAAACAAGTTGACTCGGGTTAACAAACCGAGTTGACTCGGGTTAACAAACCGAGTTGACTCGGGTTAACAAACCGAGTTGACTCGGTTAGCAAACCGAGTTGACTCGTTAGCAAACCGAGTTGACTTGGGTTAGCAAACCGAGTTGACTCGGGTTAGCAAACCGAGTTGACTCAGTTCAGCAAACCGAGTTGACTCAGTTCAGCAAACCGAGTTGACTCGGTTCAGCAAACCGAGTTTACTCCGGTTAACCGAGTTGACTCGGGCTAGCAAACCGAGTTGACTCGGTTCAGCAAACCGAGTTGACTCGGTTCAGCAAACCGAGTTGACTCGGGTAAGCAAACCGAGTTGACTCGGTTCAGCAAACCGAGTTGACTCGGTTCAGCAAACCGAAACTCGGGTTAACCGAGTTGACTCGGTTAAGCAAACCGAGTTTACCTTGGTTAGCAAACCGAGTTTACTCGGGTTAGCAAACCGAGTTGACTCGGGTTAGCAAACCGAGTTGACTCGGGTAAGCAAACCGAGTTGACTCGGGTTAACCGAGTTGAATCGGGTTAGCAAACCGAGTTGACTTGGTTCAGCAAATTGAGTTGACTTGGTTCAGCAAACTGAGTTGACTCGGTTCAGCAAACCGAGTTGACTCAATTCAGCAAACCGAGTTGACTCGGTTCAGCTAACCGAGTTGACTCGGTTCAGCAAACCGAGTTGACTCGGGTTAACCGAGTTGACTCGGGTAAGCAAACCGAGTTGACTCGGGTAAGCAAACCGAGTTGACTCGGGTTAACCGAGTTGAATCGGGTTAGCAAACCGAGTTGACTCGGTTCAGCAAATTGAGTTGACTTGGTTCAGCAAACTGAGTTGACTCGGTTCAGCAAACCGAGTTGACTCAATTCAGCAAACCGAGTTGACTCGGTTCAGCTAACCGAGTTGACTCGGTTCAGCTAACCGAGTTGACTCGGTTCAGCAAACCGAGTTTTCTCGGGTTAACCGAGTTGACTGGGGTAATCAAACCGAGTTTACTCAGGTTAGCAAACCGAGTTGACTCGGGTTAGCAAACCGAGTTTACTCGGGTTAGCAAACCGAGTTGACTCGGGTTAACCGAGTTGACTCGGGTTAACCGAGTTGACTCGGGTTACCAAACCGAGTTGACTCGGGTTAACCGAGTTGACTCGGGTTAGCAAACCGAGTTGACTCGGGTTAACCGAGTTGAATCGGGTTAGCAAACCGAGTTGACTCGGGTTAGCAAACCGAGTTGACTCGGGTTAGCAAACCGAGTTGACTCGGGTTAGCAAACCGAGTTGACTCGGGTTAACCGAGTTGAATCAGGTTAGCAAACCGAGTTGACTCGGTTCAGCAAACTGAGTTGACTCGGTTCAGCAAACTGAGTTGACAAAGTTCAGCAAACCGAGTTGACTCGGTTCAGCAAACCGAGTTTACTCGGGTTAACCGAGTTGACTCGGGTTGGCAAACCGAGTTGACTCAGGTTAGCAAACCGAGTTGACTCGGGTTAACCGAGTTGAATCGGGTTAACAAATCGAGCTGACTCGGTTCAGCAAACTGAGTTGACTCGGTTCAGCAAACTGAGTTGACTCGGTTCAGCAAACCGAGTTGACTCAGTTCAGCAAACCGAGTTGACTCGGTTCAGCAAACCGAGTTGACTCGGTTCAGCAAACCGAGTTTACTCGGGTTAACCGAGTTGACTCGGGTTATCAAACCGAGTTTACTCGGTTCAGCAAACCGAGTTTACTCGGGTTAGCAAACCGAGTTGACTCGTTAGCAAACCGAGTTGACTCGGGTTAGCAAACCGAGTTTACTCGGGTTAGCAAACCGAGTTGACTCGGGTTAGCAAACCGAGTTTACTCGGGTTAGCAAACCGAGTTGACTCGGGTTAACTGAGTTGACTCGGTTCAGCAAACCGAGTTGACTCGGGTTAGCAAACCGAGTTGACTCGGGTTAGCAAACCGAGTTGACTCGGGTTAACCGAGTTGACTCGGGTTAGCAAACCGAGTTGACTCGGGCTAGCAAACCGAGTTGACTCGGTTCAGCAAACCGAGTTGACTCGGTTCAGCATATCGAGTTGACTCGGGTAAGCAAACCGAGTTGACTCAGGTTAGCAAACCGAGTTGACTCGGGTTAGCAAACCAAGTTGACTCGGGTTAGCAAACCGAGTTGACTCGGGTTAGCAAACCGAGTTGACTCGGGTTAGCAAACCGAGTTGACTCGGGTAAGCAAACCGAGCTGACTCGCTAGCAAACCGAGTTGACTCGGGTTAGCAAACCGAGTTGACTCGGTTCAGCAAACCGAGTTGACTCAGTTCGACAAAACCGAGTTGACTCGGTTCAGCTAACCGAGTTGACTCGGTTCAGCAAACCGAGTTGACTCGGGTTAACCGAGTTGACTCGGGTTAGCAAACCGAGTTGACTCGGGTTAGCAAACCGAGTTGACTCGGTTCAGCAAACCGAGTTGACTCGGTTCAGCAAACCGAGTTGACTCGGTTCAGCAAACCGAGTTGACAAGGCTCAGCAAACCGAGTTGACTCGGTTCAGCAAACCGAGTTGACTAGGCTCAGCAAACCGAGTTGACTCGGTTCAGCAAACCGAGTTGACTACGCTCAGCAAACCGAGTTGACTCGGTTCAGCAAACCGAGTTGACTAGGCTCAGCAAACCGAGTTGACTCGGTTCAGCAAACCGAGTTGACTCGGTTCAGCAAACCGAGTTGACTCGGGTTAACCGAGTTGACTCGGGTTAGCAAACCGAGTTGACTTGGGTTAACAAACCGAGTTGACTCGGGTTAACAAACCGAGTTGACTCGGGTAAGCAAACCGAGTTGACTCGGGTTAGCAAACCGAGTTGACTCGGTTCAGCAAACCGAGTTGACTCGGTTCAGCAAACCGAGTTGACTCGGTTCAGCAAAGCGAGTTGACTCGGTTCAGTAAACCGAGTTGACTCGGGTTTACAAACCGAGTAGACTCGGGTTAGCAAACCGAGTTGACTCGGGTTAGCAAACCGAGTTGACTCGGTTCAGCAAACCGAGTTGACTCGGTTCAGCAAACCGAGTTGACTCGATTCAGCAAACCGAGTTGACTAGGCTCAGCAAACCGAGTTGACTCGGGTTAACCGAGTTGACGCGGGTTAGCCAACCGAGTTGACTCGGGTTAACAAACCGAGATGACTCGGGTTAACAAACCGAGTTGACTCGGTTCAGCAAACCGAATTGACTCGGTTCAGCAAACCGAGTTGACTCGGTGCAGCAAACCGAGTTGACTCGGTGCAGCAAACCAAGTTGACTCGGGTAAACAAACCGAGTTGACTCGGGTTAGCAAACCGAGTTGACTCGGGTTAGCAAACCGAGTTGACTCGGTTCAGCAAACCGAGTTGACTCGGTTCAGCAAACCGAGTTGACTAGGTTCAGCAAACCGAGTTGAATTGGTTTAGCAAACCGAGTTTACTCGGGTTAGCAAACCGAGTTGACTCGAGTTAACCGAGTTGAATCGGGTAAGCAAACCGAGTTGACTCGGTTCAGCAAACTGAGTTGACTCGGTTCAGCAAACCGAGTTTACTCGGGTTAACCGAGTTGACTGGGGTAATCAAACCGAGTTTACTCAGGTTAGCAAACCGAATTGACTCGGGTTAGCAAACCGAGTTGACTCGGGTTAACCGAGTTGACTCGGGTTAACCGAGTTGACTCGGGTTAACCGAGTTGACTCGGGTTAACCGAGTTGACTTGGGTTAACCGAGTTGACTCGGGTTACCAAACCGAGTTGACTCGGGTTAACCGAGTTGACTCGGGTTAGCAAACCGAGTTGACTCGGGTTAACCGAGTTGAATCGGGTTAGCAAACCGAGTTGACTCGGGTTAGCGGGTTAGCAAACCGAGTTGACTCGGGTTAGCAAACCGAGTTGACTCGGGTTAGCAAACCGAGTTGACTCGGGTTAACCGAGTTGAATCGGGTTAGCAAACCGAGTTGACTCGGTTCAGCAAACTGAGTTGACTCGGTTCAGCAAACTGAGTTGACTCGGTTCAGCAAACCGTGTTGACTCAGTTCAGTAAACCCAGTTGACTCGGTTCAGCAAACCGAGTTTACTCAGTTCAGCAAACCGAGTTGACTCGGGTTAGCAAACCGAGTTGACTCGGGTTAACCGAGTTGAATCGGGTTAGCAAACCGAGTTGACTCGGGTTAGCAAACCGAGTTGACTCGGTTCAGCAAACCGAGTTGACTCGGTTCAGCAAACCGAATTGACTCGGTTCAGCAAACCGAGTTGACTCGGGTTAGCAAACCGAGTTGACTCGGGTTAACAAACCGAGTTGACTCGGGTTAGCAAACCGAGTTGACTCGGGTTAGCAAACCGAGTTGACTCGGTTAAGCAAACCGAGTTGACTCGGGTTAGCAAACCGAGTTGACTCGGGTTAGCAAACCGAGTTGACTCGGGTTAGCAAACCGAGTTGACTCGGGTTAGCAAACCGAGTTGACTCGGTTCAGCAAACCGAGTTGACTCGGTTCAGCAAACCGAGTTGACTAGGTTCAGCAAACCGAGTTGACTAGGTTCAGCAAACCGAGTTGACTCGGTTCAGCTAACCGAGTTGACTCGGTTCAGCAAACCGAGTTGACTCGGTTCAGCAAACCGAGTTTACTCGGCTTAACCGAGTTGACTCGGGCTATCAAACCGAGTTTACTCGGTTCAGCAAACCGAGTTTACTCGGGTTAGCAAACCGAGTTGACTCGGGTTAGCAAACCGAGTTGACTCGTTAGCAAACCGAGTTGACTCGGGTTAGCAAACCGAGTTTACTCGGGTTAGCAAACCGAGTTGACTCGGGTTAGCAAACCGAGTTGACTCGGTTCAGCAAACCGAGTTGACTCAGTTCAGCAAACCGAGTTGACTCGGTTCAGCTAACCGAGTTGACTCGGTTCAGCAAACCGAGTTGACTCGGTTCAGCAAACCGAGTTTACTCGGGTTAACCGAGTTGACTCGGGTTATCAAACCGAGTTTACTCGGTTCAGCAAACCGAGTTTACTCGGGTTAGCAAACCGAGTTGACTCGGGTTAGCAAACCGAGTTGACTCGTTAGCAAACCGAGTTGACTCGGGTTAGCAAACCGAGTTTACTCGGGTTAGCAAACCGAGTTGACTCGGGTTAACTGAGTTGACTCGGTTCAGCAAACCGAGTTGACTCGGGTTAGCAAACCGAGTTGACTCGGGTTAACCGAGTTGACTCGGGTTAGCAAACCGAGTTGACTCGGGTTAGCAAACCGAGTTGACTCGGTTCAGCAAACCGAGTTGACTCGGTTCAGCATATCGAGTTGACTCGGGTAAGCAAACCGAGTTGACTCGGGTTAGCAAACCGAGTTGACTCGGGTTAGCAAACCGAGTTGACTCGGGTTAGCAAACCGAGTTGACTCGGGTTAGCAAACCGAGCTGACTCGTTAGCAAACCGAGTTGACTCGGGTAAACAAACCGAGTTGACTCGGTTCAGCAAACCGAGTTGACTCAGTTCGACAAAACCGAGTTGACTCGGTTCAGCTAACCGAGTTGACTCGGTTCAGCAAACCGAGTTGACTCGGGTTAACCGAGTTGACTCGGGTTAGCAAACCGAGTTGACTCGGGTTAGCAAACCGAGTTGACTCGGTTCAGCAAACCGAGTTGACTCGGTTCAGCAAACCGAGTTGACTAGGCTCAGCAAACCGAGTTGACTCGGTTCAGCAAACCGAGTTGACTCGGTTCAGCAAACCGAGTTGACTCGGTTCAGCAAACCGAGTTGACTCGGTTCAGCAAACCGAGTTGACTCGGGTTAACCGAGTTGACTCGGGTTAGCAAACCGAGTTTACTCGGGTTAACAAACCGAGTTGACTCGGGTTAACAAACCGAGTTGACTCGGGTAAGCAAACCGAGTTGACTCGGGTTAGCAAACCGAGTTGACTCGGTTCAGCAAACCGAGTTGACTCGGTTCAGCAAACCGAGTTGACTCGGTTCAGTAAACCGAGTTGACTCGGGTTAACAAACCGAGTAGACTCGGGTTAGCAAACCGAGTTGACTCGGGTTAGCAAACCGAGTTGACTCGGTTCAGCAAACCGAGTTGACTCGGTTCAGCAAACCGAGTTGACTCGATTCAGCAAACCGAGTTGACTAGGCTCAGCAAACCGAGTTGACTCGGGTTAACCGAGTTGACGCGGGTTAGCCAACCGAGTTGACTCGGGTTAACAAACCGAGATGACTCGGGTTAACAAACCGAGTTGACTCGGGTTAGCAAACCGAGTTGACTCGGGTTAGCAAACCGAGTTGACTCGGTTCAGCAAACTGAGTTGACTCGGTTCAGCAAACCGAATTGACTCGGTTCAGCAAACCGAGTTGACTCGGGTTAGCAAACCGAGTTGACTCGGGTTAACAAACCGAGTTGACTCGGGTTAGCAAACCGAGTTGACTCGGGTTAGCAAACCGAGTTGACTCGGGTTAGCAAACCGAGTTGACTCGGTTCAGCAAACCGAGTTGACTCGGGTTAGCAAACCGAGTTGACTCGGGTTAGCAAACCGAGTTGACTCGGGTCAGCAAACCGAGTTGACTCGGTTCAGCAAACCGAGTTGACTCGGTTCAGCAAACCGAGTTGACTAGGTTCAGCAAACCGAGTTGACTAGGTTCAGCAAACCGAGTTGACTCGGTTTAGCAAACCGAGTTGACTCGGGTTAGCAAACCGAGTTGACTCGAGTAAACCGAGTTGAATCGGGTAAGCAAACCGAGTTGACTCGGTTCAGCAAACCGAGTTGACTCAGTTCAGCAAACCGAGTTGACTCGGTTCAGCTAACCGAGTTGACTCGGTTCAGCAAACCGAGTTGACTCGGGTTAACCGAGTTGACTCGGGTTAGCAAACCGAGTTTACTCGGGTTAGCAAACCGAGTTTACTCGGGTTAGCAAACCGAGTTTACTCGGGTTAGCAAAACCGAGTTTACTCGGGTTAGCAAACCGAGTTGATTCGGGTTACCAAACCGAGTTGACTCGGGTTAACCGAGTTGACTCGGGTTAGCAAACCGAGTTGACTCGGGTTAACCGAGTTGACTCGGGTTAGCAAACCGAGTTGACTCGGTTCAGCAAACCGAGTTGATTCGGTTCAGCAAACCGAGTTGACTCGGTTCAGCATATCGAGTTGACTCGGGTTAGCAAACCGAGTTGACTCGGGTTAGCAAACCGAGTTAACTTGGGTCAGCAAACCGAGTTGACTCGGGTTAGCAAACCGAGTTGACTTGGGTTAGCAAACCGAGTTTAATCGGGTTAGCAAACCGAGTTAACTTGGGTCAGCAAACCGAGTTGACTCGGGTTAGCAAACCGAGTTGACTCGGGTTAGCAAACCGAGTTGACTCGGGTTAACCGAGTTGACTCGGGTTAGCAAACCGAGTTGACTCGGGTTAAGCGAGTTGACTCGGGTTAGCAAACCGAGTTGACTCGGTTCAGCAAACCTAGTTAACTTGGGTCAGCAAACCGAGTTGACTCGGGTTAGCAAACCGAGTTGACTTGGGTTAGCAAACCGAGTTTACTCGGGTTAGCAAACCGAGTTGACTCGGGTTAACCGAGTTGACTCGGGTTAGCAAACCGAGTTGACTCGGGTTAGCAAACTGAGTTGACTCGGTTCAGCAAACCGAGTTGACTCGGTTCAGCAAACCGAGTTGATTCGGGTTAGCAAACCGAGTTGACTTGGGTTAGCAAACCGAGTTTAATCGGGTTAGCAAACCGAGTTTAATCGGGTTAGCAAACCGAGTTTAATCGGGTTAGCAAGCCGAGTTGACTTGGGTCAGCAAACCGAGTTGACTCGGGTTAGCAAACCGAGTTGACTTGGGTTAGCAAACCGAGTTTACTCGGGTTAGCAAACCGAGTTAACTTGGGTCAGCAAACCGAGTTGACTCGGGTTAGCAAACCGAGTTGACTCGGGTTAGCAAACCGAGTTGACTCGGGTTAGCAAACCGAGTTGACTCGGGTTAGCAAACCGAGTTGACTCGGGTTAACCGAGTTGACTCGGGTTAGCAAACCGAGTTGACTCGGGTTAAGCGAGTTTACTCGGGTCAGCAAACCGAGTTGACTCGGGTTAGCAAACCGAGTTTACTTATGTTAGCAAACCGAGTTTACTCGGGTTAGCAAACCGAGTTGACTCGGGTTAACCGAGTTGACTCGGGTTAGCAAACCGAGTTGAATCGGGTTAGCAAACTGAGTTGACTCGGTTCAGCAAACCGAGTTGACTCGGTTCAGCAAACCGAGTTGACTCGGGTTAGCAAACCGAGTTGACTTGGGTTAGCAAACCGAGTTTAATCGGGTTAGCAAACCGAGTTAACTTGGGTCAGCAAACCGAGTTGACTCGGGTTAGCAAACCGAGTTGACTCGGGTTAGCAAACCGAGTTGACTCGGTTCAGCAAACCGAGTTGACTCGGTTCAGCAAACCGAAACTCGGGTTAACCGAGTTGACTCGGTTTAGCAAACCGAGTTGACTCGGGTTAGCAAACCGAGTTGACTCGGGTTAGCAAACCGAGTTGACTCGGGTTAGCAAACCGAGTTGACTCGGGTTAGCAAACCGAGTTGACTCGGGTTAGCAAACCGAGTTGACTCGGGTTAACCGAGTTGAATCGGGTTAGCAAACCGAGTTGACTCGGTTCAGCAAACCGAGTTGACTCGGTTCAGCAAACTGAGTTGACTCGGTTCAGCAAACCGAGTTGACTCAGTTCAGCAAACCGAGTTGACTCGGTTCAGCTAACCGAGTTGACTCGGTTCAGCAAACCTAGTTGACTCGGTTCAGCAAACCGAGTTTACTCGGGTTAACCGAGTTGACTCGGGTTAACCGAGTTGACTCTGGTTAACCGAGTTGACTCTGGTTAGCAAACCGAGCTTACTCGGGTTAGCAAACCGAGTTGACTCGGTTCAGCAAACCGAGTTGACTCGGTTCAGCAAACCGAGTTGACTCGGTTCAGCAAACCGAGTTGACTAGGCTCAGCAAACCGAGTTGACTCGGTTCAGCAAACCGAGTTGACTCGGTTCAGCAAACCGAGTTGACTCGGGTTAACCGAGTTGACTCGGGTTAGCAAACCGAGTTGACTCGGGTTAACAAACCGAGTTGACTCGGGTTAGCAAACCGAGTTGCCTCGGGTTAGCAAACCGAGTTGACTCGGTTCAGCAAACCGAGTTGAATCGGTTCTGCAAACCGAGTTGACTCGGTTCAGCAAACCGAGTTGACTCGGTTCAGCAAACCGAAACTCGGGTTAACCGAGTTGACTCGGTTTAGCAAACCGAGTTTACTTGGGTTAGCAAACAGAGTTTACTCGGGTTAGCAAAACGAGTTGACTCGGGTTAGCAAACCGAGTTGACTCGGGTTAGCAAACCGAGTTGACTCGGGTTAACCGAGTTGAACCGGGGTAGCAAACCAAGTTGACTCGGGTTAACAAACCGAGTTGACTCGGGTTAGCAAACCGAGTTGACTCGTTAGCAAACCGAGTTGACTTGGGTTAGCAAACCGAGTTGACTCAGTTCAGCAAACCGAGTTGACTCAGTTCAGCAAACTGAGTTGACTCAGTTCAGCAAATTGAGTTGACTCGGTTCAGCAAACCGAGTTTACTCGGGTTAACCGAGTTGACTCGGGTTAGCAAACCGAGTTTACTCGGGTTAGCAAACCGAGTTTACTCGGGTTAGCAAACCGAGTTGACTCGGGTTAGCAAACCGAGTTGACTCGGGTTAACCGAGTTGACTCGGGTTAGCAAACCGAGTTGACTCGGGTTAGCAAACCGAGTTGACTCGGTTCAGCAAACCGAGTTGACTCGGTTCAGCAAACCGAGTTGACTCGGTTCAGCAAACCGAGTTGACTCGGGTTAGCAAACCGAGTTGACTCGGTTCAGCAAACCGAGTTGACTCGGTTCAGCAAACCGAAACTCGGGTTAACCGAGTTGACTCGGTTTAGCAAACCGAGTTTACTTGGGTTAGCAAACCGAGTTTACTCGGGTTAGCAAACCGAGTTGACTCGGGTTAGCAAACCGAGTTGACTCGGGTTAGCAAACCGAGTTGACTCGGGTTAGCAAACCGAGTTGACTCGGGTTAACCGAGTTGACTCGGGTTAGCAAACCGAGTTGACTCGGGTTAACAAACCGAGTTGACTCGGGTTAACAAACCGAGTTGACTCGGGTTAACAAACCGAGATGACTCGGGTTAACAAACCGAGTTGACTCGGGTTAGCAAACCGAGTTGACTCGGGTTAGCAAACCGAGTTGACTCGGTTCAGCAAACTGAGTTGACTCGGGTTAGCAAACCGAGTTGACTCGGGTTAACAAACCGAGTTGACTCGGGTTAGCAAACCGAGTTGACTCGGGTTAGCAAACCGAGTTGACTCGGGTTAGCAAACCGAGTTGACTCGGTTCAGCAAACCGAGTTGACTCGGGTTAGCAAACCGAGTTGACTCGGGTTAGCAAACCGAGTTGACTCGGGTTAGCAAACCGAGTTGACTCGGTTCAGCAAACCGAGTTGACTCGGTTCAGCAAACCGAGTTGACTAGGTTCAGCAAACCGAGTTGACTCGGTTTAGCAAACCGAGTTGACTCGGGTTAGCAAACCGAGTTGACTCGGGTTAGCAAACCGAGTTGACTCGAGTAAACCGAGTTGAATCGGGTGAGCAAACCGAGTTGACTCGGTTCAGCAAACCGAGTTGACTCAGTTCAGCAAACCGAGTTGACTCGGTTCAGCTAACCGAGTTGACTCGGTTCAGCAAACCGAGTTGACTCGGGTTAACCGAGTTGACTCGGGTTAGCAAACCGAGTTTACTCGGGTTAGCAAACCGAGTTTACTCGGGTTAGCAAACCGAGTTTACTCGGGTTAGCAAAACCGAGTTTACTCGGGTTAGCAAACCGAGTTGATTCGGGTTACCAAACCGAGTTGACTCGGGTTAACCGAGTTGACTCGGGTTAGCAAACCGAGTTGACTCGGGTTAACCGAGTTGACTCGGGTTAGCAAACCGAGTTGACTCGGTTCAGCAAACCGAGTTGATTCGGTTCAGCAAACCGAGTTGACTCGGTTCAGCATATCGAGTTGACTCGGGTTAGCAAACCGAGTTGACTCGGGTTAGCAAACCGAGTTAACTTGGGTCAGCAAACCGAGTTGACTCGGGTTAGCAAACCGAGTTGACTTGGGTTAGCAAACCGAGTTTACTCGGGTTAGCAAACCGAGTTGACTCGGGTTAACCGAGTTGACTCGGGTTAGCAAACCGAGTTGACTCGGGTTAGCAAACTGAGTTGACTCGGTTCAGCAAACCGAGTTGACTCGGTTCAGCAAACCGAGTTGATTCGGGTTAGCAAACCGAGTTGACTTGGGTTAGCAAACCGAGTTTAATCGGGTTAGCAAACCGAGTTTAATCGGGTTAGCAAACCGAGTTTAATCGGGTTAGCAAGCCGAGTTGACTTGGGTCAGCAAACCGAGTTGACTCGGGTTAGCAAACCGAGTTGACTTGGGTTAGCAAACCGAGTTTAATCGGGTTAGCAAACCGAGTTAACTTGGGTCAGCAAACCGAGTTGACTCGGGTTAGCAAACCGAGTTGACTCGGGTTAGCAAACCGAGTTGACTCGGGTTAGCAAACCGAGTTGACTCGGGTTAGCAAACCGAGTTGACTCGGGTTAGCAAACCGAGTTGACTCGGGTTAACCGAGTTGACTCGGGTTAGCAAACCGAGTTGACTCGGGTTAAGCGAGTTTACTCGGGTCAGCAAACCGAGTTGACTCGGGTTAGCAAACCGAGTTTACTTATGTTAGCAAACCGAGTTTACTCGGGTTAGCAAACCGAGTTGACTCGGGTTAACCGAGTTGACTCGGGTTAGCAAACCGAGTTGAATCGGGTTAGCAAACTGAGTTGACTCGGTTCAGCAAACCGAGTTGACTCGGTTCAGCAAACCGAGTTGACTCGGGTTAGCAAACCGAGTTGACTTGGGTTAGCAAACCGAGTTTAATCGGGTTAGCAAACCGAGTTAACTTGGGTCAGCAAACCGAGTTGACTCGGGTTAGCAAACCGAGTTGACTCGGGTTAGCAAACCGAGTTGACTCGGTTCAGCAAACCGAGTTGACTCGGTTCAGCAAACCGAAACTCGGGTTAACCGAGTTGACTCGGTTTAGCAAACCGAGTTGACTCGGGTTAGCAAACCGAGTTGACGCGGGTTAGCAAACCGAGTTGACTCGGGTTAGCAAACCGAGTTGACTCGGGTTAGCAAACCGAGTTGACTCGGGTTAGCAAACCGAGTTGACTCGGGTTAACCGAGTTGAATCGGGTTAGCAAACCGAGTTGACTCGGTTCAGCAAACCGAGTTGACTCGGTTCAGCAAACTGAGTTGACTCGGTTCAGCAAACCGAGTTGACTCAGTTCAGCAAACCGAGTTGACTCGGTTCAGCTAACCGAGTTGACTCGGTTCAGCAAACCTAGTTGACTCGGTTCAGCAAACCGAGTTTACTCGGGTTAACCGAGTTGACTCGGGTTAACCGAGTTGACTCTGGTTAACCGAGTTGACTCTGGTTAGCAAACCGAGCTTACTCGGGTTAGCAAACCGAGTTGACTCGGTTCAGCAAACCGAGTTGACTCGGTTCAGCAAACCGAGTTGACTCGGTTCAGCAAACCGAGTTGACTAGGCTCAGCAAACCGAGTTGACTCCGTTCAGCAAACCGAGTTGACTCGGTTCAGCAAACCGAGTTGACTCGGGTTAACCGAGTTGACTCGGGTTAGCAAACCGAGTTGACTCGGGTTAACAAACCGAGTTGACTCGGGTTAGCAAACCGAGTTGCCTCGGGTTAGCAAACCGAGTTGACTCGGTTCAGCAAACCGAGTTGAATCGGTTCTGCAAACCGAGTTGACTCGGTTCAGCAAACCGAGTTGACTCGGTTCAGCAAACCGAAACTCGGGTTAACCGAGTTGACTCGGTTTAGCAAACCGAGTTTACTTGGGTTAGCAAACAGAGTTTACTCGGGTTAGCAAAACGAGTTGACTCGGGTTAGCAAACCGAGTTGACTCGGGTTAGCAAACCGAGTTGACTCGGGTTAACCGAGTTGAACCGGGGTAGCAAACCAAGTTGACTCGGGTTAACAAACCGAGTTGACTCGGGTTAGCAAACCGAGTTGACTCGTTAGCAAACCGAGTTGACTTGGGTTAGCAAACCGAGTTGACTCAGTTCAGCAAACCGAGTTGACTCAGTTCAGCAAACTGAGTTGACTCAGTTCAGCAAATTGAGTTGACTCGGTTCAGCAAACCGAGTTTACTCGGGTTAACCGAGTTGACTCGGGTTAGCAAACCGAGTTTACTCGGGTTAGCAAACCGAGTTTACTCGGGTTAGCAAACCGAGTTGACTCGGGTTAGCAAACCGAGTTGACTCGGGTTAACCGAGTTGACTCGGGTTAGCAAACCGAGTTGACTCGGGTTAACCGAGTTGACTCGGGTTAGCAAACCGAGTTGACTCGGTTCAGCAAACCGAGTTGACTCGGTTCAGCAAACCGAGTTGACTCGGGTTAGCAAACCGAGTTGACTCGGTTCAGCAAACCGAGTTGACTCGGTTCAGCAAACCGAAACTCGGGTTAACCGAGTTGACTCGGTTTAGCAAACCGAGTTTACTTGGGTTAGCAAACCGAGTTTACTCGGGTTAGCAAACCGAGTTGACTCGGGTTAGCAAACCGAGTTGACTCGGGTTAGCAAACCGAGTTGACTCGGGTTAGCAAACCGAGTTGACTCGGGTTAACCGAGTTGACTCGGGTTAGCAAACCGAGTTGACTCGGGTTAACAAACCGAGTTGACTCGGGTTAACAAACCGAGTTGACTCGGGTTAGCAAACCGAGTTGACTCGGGTTAGCAAACCAAGTTGACTCGGTTCAGCAAACCGAGTTGACTCGGTTCAGCAAACCGAGTTGACTCGGGTTAGCAAACCGAGTTGACTCGGGTTAGCAAACCGAGTTGACTCGGTTCAGCAAACCGAGTTGACTCGGTTCAGCAAACCGAGTTGACTCGGTTCAGCAAACCGAGTTGACTAGGCTCAGCAAACCGAGTTGACTCGGTTCAGGAAACCGAAACTCGGGTTAACCGAGTTGACTCGGTTTAGCAAACCGAGTTTACTTGGGTTAGCAAACCGAGTTTACTCGGGTTAGCAAACCGAGTTGACTCGGGTTAGCAAACCGAGTTGACTCGGGTTAGCAAACCGAGTTGACTCGGGTTAGCAAACCGAGTTGACTCGGGTTAGCAGACCGAGTTGACTCGGTTTAACCGAGTTGAATCGGGTTCTGCAAACCGAGTTTACTCGGTTCAGCAAACCGAGTTAACTTGGGTCAGCAAACCGAGTTGACTCGGGTTAGCAAACCGAGTTGACTTGGGTTAGCAAACCGAGTTTACTCGGGTTAGCAAACCGAGTTAACTTGGGTCAGCAAACCGAGTTGACTCGGGTTAGCAAACCGAGTTGACTCGGGTTAGCAAACCGAGTTGACTCGGGTTAGCAAACCGAGTTGACTCGGGTTAGCAAACCGAGTTGACTCGGGTTAGCAAACCGAGTTGACTCGGGTTAGAAAACCGAGTTGACTCGGGTTAGCAAACCGAGTTGACTCGGTTCAGCAAACCGAGTTGACTCGGGTTAGCAAACCGAGTTGTCTCGGTTCAGCAAACCGAGTTGACTCGGTTCAGGAAACCGAAACTCGGGTTAACCGAGTTGACTCGGTTCAGCAAACCGAGTTTACTCGGGGTAGCAGACCGAGTTGACTCGGGTTAGCAAACCGAGTTGACTCGGGTTAGCAAACCGAGTTGAATCGGGTTAGCAAACCGAGTTGACTCGGTTCAGCAAACTGAGTTGACTCGGTTCAGCAAACCGAGTTGACTCAGTTCAGCAAACTGAGTTGACTCGGTTCAGCAAACCCAGTTTACTCGGGTTAACCGAGTTGACTCGGGTTAGCAAACCGAGTTTACTCGGGTAAGCAAACCGAGTTGACTCGGGTTAGCAAACCGAGTTGACTCGGGTTAACCGAGTTGACTCGGGTTAGCAAACCGAGTTGACTCGGGTTAACCGAGTTGACTCGGGTTAGCAAACCGAGTTGACTCGGGTTAACCGAGTTGACTCGGGTTAACCGAGTTGACTCGGGTTAGCAAACCGAGTTGACTCGGTTCAGCAAACCGAGTTGACTCGGTTCAGCAAACCGAGTTGACTCGGTTCAGCAAACCGAGTTGACTCGGTTCAGCATATCGAGTTGACTCGGGTTAGCAAACCGAGTTGACTGGGGTTAGCAAACCGAGTTGACTCGTTAGCAAACCGAGTTGACTCGGGTTAGCAAACCGAGTTTACTCGGGTTAGCAAACCGAGTTGACTCGGGTTAGCAAACCGAGTTGACTCGGGTTAACCGAGTTGACTCGGGTAAGCAAACCGAGTTGACTCGGATTAACCGAGTTGACTCGGGTTAGCAAACCGAGTTGACTCGGTTCAGCAAACCGAGTTGACTCGGTTCAGCAAACCGAGTTGACTCGGTTCAGCAAACCGAGTTGACTCGGTTCAGCATATCGAGTTGACTCGGGTTAGCAAACCGAGTTGACTCGGGTTAGCAAACCGAGTTGACTCGGGTTAGCAAACCGAGTTGACTCGTTAGCAAACCGAGTTGACTCGGGTAAGCAAACCGAGTTGACTCGGGTTAGCAAACCGAGTTGACTCGGGTTAACCGAGTTGAATCGGGTTAGCAAACCGAGTTGACTCGGTTCAGCAAACCGAGTTGACTCGGGTTAGCAAACCGAGTTAACTCGGGTTAGCAAACCGAGTTGACTCGAGTTAGCAAACCGAGTTGACTCGGTTCAGCAAACCGAGTTGACTCGGTTCAGCAAACCGAGTTGACTCGGTTCAGCAAACCGAGTTGACTCGGTTCAGCAAACCGAGTTGACTCGGTTCAGCAAACCGAGTTGACTCGGTTCAGCAAACCGAGTTGACTCGGTTCAGCAAACCGAGTTGACTCGGTTCAGCAAACCGAGTTGACTCGGGTTAACAAACCGAGTTGACTCGGGTTAACAAACCGAGTTGACTCGGGTTAACAAACCGAGTTGACTCGGGTTAGCAAACCGAGTTGACTCGGTTCAGCAAACCGAGTTGACTCGGTTCAGCAAACCGAGTTGACTCGGTTCAGCAAACCGAGTTTACTCGGGTTAGCAAACCGAGTTGACTCGGGTAAGCAAACCGGTTTGCTAACCCGAGTAAACTCGGTTTGCTAACCCAAGTCAACTGGGTCAGCAAACCGAGTTGACTCGGGTTAGCAAACCGAGTTGACTCGGTTCAGCAAACCGAGTTGACTCGGGTTAGCAAACCGAGTTGACTTGGGTTAGCAAACCGAGTTTACTCGGGTTAGCAAACCGAGTTAACTTGGGTCAGCAAACCGAGTTGACTCGGGTTAGCAAACCGAGTTGACTCGGGTAAGCAAACCGAGTTGACTTGGGTTAGCAAACCGAGTTTACTCGGGTTAGCAAACCGAGTTAACTGGGTCAGCAAACCGAGTTGACTCGGGTTAGCAAACCGAGTTGACTCGGTTCAGCAAACCGAGTTGACTCGGGTTAGCAAACCGAGTTGACTCGGTTCAGCAAACCGAGTTGACTCGGTTCAGCAAACCGAAACTCGGGTTAACCGAGTTGACTCGGTTTAGCAAACCGAGTTGACTCGGGTTAGCAAACCGAGTTTATTCGGGCTGGCAAACCGAGTTGACTCGGGTTAGCAAACCGAGTTGACTCGGGTTAGCAAACCGAGTTGACTCGGGTTAACCGAGTTGAATCGGGTTAGCAAACCGAGTTGACTCGGTTCAGCAAACTGAGTTGACTCGGTTCAGCAAACCGAAAATCGGGTTAACCGAGTTGACTCGGTTTAGCAAACCGAGTTGACTCGGGTTAGCAAACCGAGTTTATTCGGGTTAGCAAACCGAGTTGACTCGGGTTAGCAAACCGAGTTGACTCGGGTTAGCAAACCGAGTTGACTCGGGTTAACCGAGTTGAATCGGGTTAGCAAACCGAGTTGACTCGGTTCAGCAAACCGAGTTGACTCGGTTCAGCAAACCGAGTTGACTTGGTTCAGCAAACCGAGTTAACTCGGTTCAGCAAACCGAGTTGACTCGGTTCAGCAAACCGAGTTGACTCGGTTCAGCAAACCGAGTTGACTCGGTTCAGCAAACCGAGTTGACTCGGGTTAGCAAAACGAGTTGACTCGGGTTAGTAAACCGAGTTGACTCGGTTCAGCAAACCGAGTTGACTCGGGTTAGCAAACCGAGTTGACTCGGGTTAGCAAACCGAGTTGACTCGGGTTAGCAAACCGAGTTGACTCGGTTCAGCAAACCGAGTTGACTCGGTTCAGCAAACCGAGTTGACTCGGTTCAGCAAACCGAGTTGACTAGGTTCAGCAAACCGAGTTGACTCGGTTCAGCAAACCGAGTTGACTCGGTTCAGCAAACCGAGTTGACTCGGTTCAGCAAACCGAGTTGACTCGGGTTAACCGAGTTGACTCGGGTTAGCAAACCGAGTTTACTCGGGTTAACAAACTGAGTTGACTCGGGTTAACAAACCGAGTTGACTCGGGTAAGCAAACCGAGTTGACTCGGGTTAGCAAACCGAGTTGACTCGGTTCAGCAAACCGAGTTGACTCGGTTCAGTAAACCGAGTTGACTCGGGTTAACAAACCGAGTAGACTCGGGTTAGCAAACCGAGTTGACTCGGGTTAGCAAACCGAGTTGACTCGGTTCAGCAAACCGAGTTGACTCGGTTCAGCAAACCGAGTTTACTCGATTCAGCAAACCGAGTTGACTAGGCTCAGCAAACCGAGTTGACTCGGGTTAACCGAGTTGACGCGGGTTAGCCAACCGAGTTGACTCGGGTTAACAAACCGAGATGACTCGGGTTAACAAACCGAGTTGACTCGGGTTAGCAAAC
Source organism: Melanostoma mellinum (assembly GCA_914767635.1). Classification (NCBI taxonomy): domain Eukaryota; kingdom Metazoa; phylum Arthropoda; class Insecta; order Diptera; family Syrphidae; genus Melanostoma; species Melanostoma mellinum. Next base: position 195,278,944 of record OU612058.1, on the reverse strand, counting down.
CGAGTTGACTCGGGTTAGCAAACCGAGTTGACTCGGTTCAGCAAACCGAGTTGACTCGGTTCAGCAAACCGAGTTGACTCGGTTCAGCAAACCGAATTGACTCGGTTCAGCAAACCGAGTTGACTCGGGTTAGCAAACCGAGTTGACTCGGGTTAACAAACCGAGTTGACTCGGGTTAGCAAACCGAGTTGACTCGGGTTAGCAAACCGAGTTGACTCGGTTCAGCAAACCGAGTTGACTCGGGTTAGCAAACCGAGTTGACTCGGGTTAGCAAACCGAGTTGACTCGGTTCAGCAAACCGAGTTGACTCGGTTCAGCAAACCGAGTTGACTAGGTTCAGCAAACCGAGTTGACTAGGTTCAGCAAACCGAGTTGACTCGGTTTAGCAAACCGAGTTGACTCGGGTTAGCAAACCGAGTTGACTCGAGTAAACCGAGTTGAATCGGGTAAGCAAACCGAGTTGACTCGGTTCAGCAAACCGAGTTGACTCAGTTCAGCAAACCGAGTTGACTCGGTTCAGCTAACCGAGTTGACTCGGTTCAGCAAACCGAGTTGACTCGGGTTAACCGAGTTGACTCGGGTTAGCAAACCGAGTTTACTCGGGTTAGCAAACCGAGTTTACTCGGGTTAGCAAACCGAGTTTACTCGGGTTAGCAAAACCGAGTTTACTCGGGTTAGCAAACCGAGTTGATTCGGGTTACCAAACCGAGTTGACTCGGGTTAACCGAGTTGACTCGGGTTAGCAAACCGAGTTGACTCGGGTTAACCGAGTTGACTCGGTTCAGCAAACCGAGTTGACTCGGTTCAGCAAATCGAGTTGATTCGGTTCAGCAAACCGAGTTGACTCGGTTCAGCATATCGAGTTGACTCGGGTTAGCAAACCGAGTTGACTCGGGTTAGCAAACCGAGTTAACTTGGGTCAGCAAACCGAGTTGACTCGGGTTAGCAAACCGAGTTGACTTGGGTTAGCAAACCGAGTTTAATCGGGTTAGCAAACCGAGTTAACTTGGGTCAGCAAACCGAGTTGACTCGGGTTAGCAAACCGAGTTGACTCGGGTAAGCAAACCGAGTTGACTCGGGTTAACCGAGTTGACTCGGGTTAGCAAACCGAGTTGACTCGGGTTAAGCGAGTTGACTCGGGTTAGCAAACCGAGTTGACTCGGTTCAGCAAACCTAGTTAACTTGGGTCAGCAAACCGAGTTGACTCGGGTTAGCAAACCGAGTTGACTTGGGTTAGCAAACCGAGTTTACTCGGGTTGGCAAACCGAGTTGACTCGGGTTAACCGAGTTGACTCGGGTTAGCAAACCGAGTTGACTCGGGTTAGCAAACTGAGTTGACTCGGTTCAGCAAACCGAGTTGACTCGGTTCAGCAAACCGAGTTGACTCGGGTTAGCAAACCGAGTTGACTTGGGTTAGCAAACCGAGTTTAATCGGGTTAGCAAACCGAGTTTAATCGGGTTAGCAAACCGAGTTTAATCGGGTTAGCAAGCCGAGTTAACTTGGGTCAGCAAACCGAGTTGACTCGGGTTAGCAAACCGAGTTGACTTGGGTTAGCAAACCGAGTTTAATCGGGTTAGCAAACCGAGTTAACTTGGGTCAGCAAACCGAGTTGACTCGGGTTAGCAAACCGAGTTGACTCGGGTTAGCAAACCGAGTTGACTCGGGTTAGCAAACCGAGTTGACTCGGGTTAACCGAGTTGACTCGGGTTAGCAAACCGAGTTGACTCGGATTAAGCGAGTTTACTCGGGTCAGCAAACCGAGTTGACTCGGGTTAGCAAACCGAGTTTACTTATGTTAGCAAACCGAGTTTACTCGGGTTAGCAAACCGAGTTGACTCGGGTTAACCGAGTTGACTCGGGTTAGCAAACCGAGTTGACTCGGGTTAGCAAACTGAGTTGACTCGGTTCAGCAAACCGAGTTGACTCGGTTCAGCAAACCGAGTTGACTCGGGTTAGCAAACCGAGTTGACTTGGGTTAGCAAACCGAGTTTAATCGGGTTAGCAAACCGAGTTTAATCGGGTTAGCAAACCGAGTTTAATCGGGTTAGCAAACCGAGTTAACTTGGGTCAGCAAACCGAGTTGACTTGGGTTAGCAAACCGAGTTGACTTGGGTTAGCAAACCGAGTTTAATTGGGTTAGCAAACCGAGTTAACTTGGGTCAGCAAACCGAGTTGACTCGGGTTAGCAAACCGAGTTGACTCGGGTTAGCAAACCGAGTTGACTCGGGTTAGCAAACCGAATTGACTCGGGTTAACCGAGTTGACTTGGGTTAGCAAACCGAGTTGACTCGGGTTAAGCGAGTTGACTCGGGTTAGAAAACTGAGTTGACTCGGTTCAGCAAACCGAGTTGACTCAGTTCAGCAAACCGAGTTGACTCGGTTCAGCTAACCGAGTTGACTCGGTTTAGCAAACCGAGTTGACTCGGTTCAACAAACCGAGTTGACTCGGGTTAGCAAACCGAGTTGACTCGGGCTAGCAAACTGAGTTAACTCGGGTTAGCAAACCGAGTTGACTCGGGTTAGCAAACCGAGTTGACTCGGGTTAGCAAACCGAGTTGACTCGGGTTAAGCGAGTTGACTCGGGTTAGCAAACTGAGTAGACTCGGTTCAGCAAACCGAGTTGACTCAGTTCAGCAAACCGAGTTGACTCGGTTCAGCTAACCGAGTTGACTCGGTTTAGCAAACCGAGTTGACTCGGTTCAGCAAACCGAGTTGACTCGGGTTAGCAAACCGAGTTGACTCGGGTTAACCGAGTTGACTCGGGTTAGCAAACTGAGTTAACTCGGGTAAGCAAACCGAGTTGACTCGGGTTAACCGAGTTGACTGGGGTTAGCAAACCGAGTTGACTCGGGTTAACCGAGTTGACTCGGTTCAGCAAACCGAGTTGACTCGGGTTAACCGAGTTGACTCGGGTTAGCAAACCGAGTTGACTCGGTTCAGCAAACCGAGTTGACTCGGTTCAGCAAACCGAGTTGACTCGGTTCAGCAAACCGAGTTGACTCGGTTCAGCATATCGAGTTGACTCAAGTTAGCAAACCGAGTTGACTCGGGTTAGCAAACCGAGTTGACTCGTTAGCAAACCGAGTTGACTCGGGTTAGCAAACCGAGTTTACTCGGGTTAGCAAACCGAGTTGACTCGGGTTAGCAAACCGAGTTGACTCGGGTTAACCGAGTTGACTCGGGTTAGCAAACCGAGTTGACTCGGGTTATCCGAGTTGACTCGGGTAAGCAAACCGAGTTGACTCGGTTCAGCAAACCGAGTTGACTCAGTTCAGCAAACCGAGTTGAGTCGGTTCAGCTAACCGAGTTGACTCGGTTTAGCAAACCGAGTTGACTCGGTTCAGCAAACCGAGTTGACTCGGGTTAGCAAACCGAGTTGACTCGGGTTAACCGAGTTGACTCGGGTTAGCAAACTGAGTTAACTCGGGTAAGCAAACCGAGTTGACTCGGGTTAACCGAGTTGACTCGGGTTAGCAAACCGAGTTGACTCGGGTTAACCGAGTTGACTCGGTTCAGCAAACCGAGTTGACTCGGGTTAACCGAGTTGACTCGGGTTAGCAAACCGAGTTGACTCGGTTCAGCAAACCGAGTTGACTCGGTTCAGCAAACCGAGTTGACTCGGTTCAGCAAACCGAGTTGACTCGGTTCAGCATATCGAGTTGACTCAAGTTAGCAAACCGAGTTGACTCGGGTTAGCAAACCGAGTTGACTCGTTAGCAAACCGAGTTGACTCGGGTTAGCAAACCGAGTTTACTCGGGTTAGCAAACCGAGTTGACTCGGGTTAGCAAACCGAGTTGACTCGGGTTATCCGAGTTGACTCGGGTTAGCAAACCGAGTTGACTCGGTTCAGCAAACCGAGTTGACTCGGTTCAGCATATCGAGTTGACTCGGGTTAGCAAACCGAGTTGACTCGGTTCAGCAAACCGAGTTGACTCAGTTCGACAAAACCGAGTTGACTCGGTTCAGCAAACCGAGTTGACTCGGGTTAACCGAGTTGACTCGGGTTAGCAAACCGAGTTGACTCGGTTCAGCAAACCGAGTTGACTCGGTTCAGCAAACCGAGTTGACTCGGTTCAGCAAACCGAGTTGACTCGGTTCAGCAAACCGAGTTGACTCGGTTCAGCATATCGAGTTGACTCAAGTTAGCAAACCGAGTTGACTCGGGTTAGCAAACCGAGTTGACTCGTTAGCAAACCGAGTTGACTCGGGTTAGCAAACCGAGTTTACTCGGGTTAGCAAACCGAGTTGACTCGGGTTAGCAAACCGAGTTGACTCGGGTTAACCGAGTTGACTCGGGTTAGCAAACCGAGTTGACTCGGGTTATCCGAGTTGACTCGGGTTAGCAAACCGAGTTGACTCGGTTCAGCAAACCGAGTTGACTCGGTTCAGCATATCGAGTTGACTCGGGTTAGCAAACCGAGTTGACTCGGGTTAACCGAGTTGACTCGGGTTAGCAAACCGAGTTGACTCGGGTTATCCGAGTTGACTCGGGTTAGCAAACCGAGTTGACTCGGTTCAGCAAACCGAGTTGACTCGGTTCAGCATATCGAGTTGACTCGGGTTAGCAAACCGAGTTGACTCGGTTCAGCAAACCGAGTTGACTCGGTTCAGCAAACCGAGTTGACTAGGCTCAGCAAACCGAGTTGACTCGGTTCAGCAAACCGAGTTGACTCGGGTTAACCGAGTTGACTCGGGTTAGCAAACCGAGTTGACTCGGGTTAACAAACCGAGTTGACTCGGGTTAACAAACCGAGTTGACTCGGGTAAGCAAACCGAGTTGACTCGGGTTAGCAAACCGAGTTGACTCGGTTCAGCAAACCGAGTTGACTCGGTTCAGCAAACCGAGTTGACTAGGTTCAGCAAACCGAGTTGACTCGGTTTAGCAAACCGAGTTGACTCGGGTTAGCAAACCGAGTTGACTCGGGTTAACCGAGTTGAATCGGGTAAGCAAACCGAGTTGACTCGGTTCAGCAAACTGAGTTGACTCGGTTCAGCAAACCGAGTTGACTCAGTTCAGCAAACCGAGTTGACTCGGTTCAGCTAACCGAGTTGACTCGGTTCAGCAAACCGAGTTTACTCGGGTTAACCGAGTTGACTCGGGTTAGCAAACCGAGTTGACTCGGGTTAGCAAACCGAGTTTACTCGGGTTAGCAAAACCGAGTTGATTCGGGTTACCAAACCGAGTTGACTCGGGTTAACCGAGTTGACTCGGGTTAGCAAACCGAGTTGACTCGGGTTAACCGAGTTGACTCGGGTTAGCAAACCGAGTTGACTCGGTTCAGCAAACCGAGTTGACTCGGTTCAGCAAACCGAGTTGACTCGGTTCAGCAAACCGAGTTGACTCGGTTCAGCATATCGAGTTGACTCGGGTTAGCAAACCGAGTTGACTCGGGTTAGCAAACCGAGTTAACTTGGGTCAGCAAACCGAGTTGACTCGGGTTAGCAAACCGAGTTGACTTGGGTTAGCAAACCGAATTTAATTGGGTTAGCAAACCGAGTTAACTCGGGCTAGCAAACCGAGTTGACTCGGGTTAACCGAGTTGACTCGGGTTAGCAAACCGAGTTGACTCGGGTTAAGCGAGTTGACTCGGGTTAGCAAACCGAGTTGACTCGGTTCAGCAAACCGAGTTAACTTGGGTCAGCAAACCGAGTTGACTCGGGTTAGCAAACCGAGTTGACTCGGGTTAACCGAGTTGAATCGGGTAAGCAAACCGAGTTGACTCGGTTCAGCAAACTGAGTTGACTCGGTTCAGCAAACCGAGTTGACTCAGTTCAGCAAACCGAGTTGACTCGGTTTAGCAAACCGAGTTGACTCGGTTCAGCAAACCGAGTTGACTCGGGTTAGCAAACCGAGTTGACTCGGGTTAACCGAGTTGACTCGGGTTAGCAAACCGAGTTAACTCGGGTTAGCAAACCGAGTTGACTCGGGTTAGCAAACCGAGTTGACTCGGGTTAACCGAGTTGACTCGGGTTAGCAAACCGAGTTGACTCGGGTTAACCGAGTTGACTCGGTTCAGCAAACCGAGTTGACTCGGGTTGACCGAGTTGACTCGGTTCAGCATATCGAGTTGACTCGGGTTAGCAAACCGAGTTGACTCGGGTTAGCAAACCGAGTTGACTCGTTAGCAAACCGAGTTGACTCGGGTTAGCAAACCGAGTTTACTCGGGTTAGCAAACCTAGTTGACTCGGGTTAGCAAACCGAGTTGACTCGGGTTAACCGAGTTGACTCGGGTTAGCTAACCGAGTTGACTCGGTTCAGCAAACCGAGTTGACTCGGTTCAGCAAACCGAGTTGACTCGGTTCAGCATATCGAGTTGACTCGGGTTAGCAAACCGAGTTGACTCGGGTTAGCAAACCGAGTTGACTCGTTAGCAAACCGAGTTGACTCGGGTTAGCAAACCGAGTTGACTCGGTTCAGCAAACCGAGTTGACTCAGTTCGACAAAACCGAGTTGACTCGGTTCAGCTAACCGAGTTGACTCGGTTCAGCAAACCGAGTTGACTCGGGTTAGCAAACCGAGTTGACTCGGGTTAGCAAACCGAGTTGACTCGGGTTAGCAAACCGAGTTGACTCGGTTCAGCAAACCGAGTTGACTCGGTTCAGCAAACCGAGTTCACTCGGTTCAGCAAACCGAGTTGACTAGGTTCAGCAAACCGAGTTGACTCGGTTTAGCAAACCGAGTTGACTCGGGTTAGCAAACCGAGTTGACTCGGGTTAGCAAACCGAGTTGACTCGGGTTAGCAAACCGAGTTGACTCGGGTGAGCAAACCGAGTTGACTCGGGTTAGAAAACCGAGTTGACTTGGGTTAGCAAACCGAGTTGACTCGGGTTAGCAAACCGAGTTGACTCGGGTTAGCAAACCGAGTTGACTTGGGTTAGCAAACCGAGTTAACTTGGGTCAGCAAACCGAGTTGACTCGGGTTAGCAAACCGAGTTGACTCGGGTTAGCAAACCGAGTTGACTTGGGTTAGCAAACCGAGTTTACTCGGGTTAGCAAACCGAGTTAACTTGGGTCAGCAAACCGAGTTGACTCGGGTTAGCAAACCGAGTTGACTCGGGTTAGCAAACCGAGTTGACTCGGTTCAGCAAACCGAGTTGACTCGGTTCAGCAAACCGAAACTCGGGTTAACCGAGTTGACTTGGTTTAGCAAACCGAGTTGACTCGGGTTAGCAAACCGAGTTGACTCGGGTTAGCAAACCGAGTTGACTCGGGTTAGCAAACCGAGTTGACTCGGGTTAGCAAACCGAGTTGACTCGGGTTAGCAAACCGAGTTGACTCGGGTAAACCGAGTTGAATTGGGTTAGCAAACCGAGTTGACTCGGTTCAGCAAACCGAGTTGACTCGGTTCAGCAAACTGAGTTGACTCGGTTCAGCAAACCGAGTTGACTCAGTTCAGCAAACCGAGTTGACTCGGTTCAGCTAACCGAGTTGACTTGGTTCAGCAAACCTAGTTGACTCGGTTCAGCAAACCGAGTTTACTCGGGTTAACCGAGTTGACTCGGGTTAACCGAGTTGACTCTGGTTAACCGAGTTGACTCTGGTTAGCAAACCGAGTTTACTCGGGTTAGCAAACCGAGTTAACTTGGGTCAGCAAACCGAGTTGACTCGGGTTAGGAAACCGAGTTGACTCGGGTTAGCAAACCGAGTTGACTCGGGTTAGCAAACCGAGTTGACTCGGGTTAGCAAACCGAGTTGACTCGGGTTAGCAAACCGAGTTGACTCGGGTAAACCGAGTTGAATCGGGTTAGCAAACCGAGTTGACTCGGTTCAGCAAACCGAGTTGACTCGGTTCAGCAAACCGAGTTGACTCGGTTCAGCAAACTGAGTTGACTCGGTTCAGCAAACCGAGTTGACTCAGTTCAGCAAACCGAGTTGACTCGGTTCAGCTAACCGAGTTGACTTGGTTCAGCAAACCTAGTTGACTCGGTTCAGCAAACCGAGTTTACTCGGGTTAACCGAGTTGACTCGGGTTAACCGAGTTGACTCTGGTTAACCGAGTTGACTCTGGTTAGCAAACCGAGTTTACTCGGGTTAGCAAACCGAGTTGACTCGGTTCAGCAAACCGAGTTGACTCGGTTCAGCAAACCGAGTTGATTCGGTTCAGCAAACCGAGTTGACTAGGCTCAGCAAACCGAGTTGACTCGGTTCAGCAAACCGAGTTGACTCGGTTCAGCAAACCGAGTTGACTCGGGTTAACCGAGTTGACTCGGATTAGCAAACCGAGTTGACTCGGGTTAGCAAACCGAGTTGACTCGGGTTAGCAAACCGAGTTGACTCGGGTTAGCAAACCGAGTTGACTCGGTTCAGCAAACCGAGTTGAATCGGTTCTGCAAACCGAGTTGACTCGGTTCAGCAAACCGAAACTCGGGTTAACCGAGTTGACTCGGTTTAGCAAACCGAGTTTACTTGGGTTAGCAAACAGAGTTTACTCGGGTTAGCAAAACGAGTTGACTCGGGTTAGCAAACCGAGTTGACTCGGGTTAGCAAACCGAGTTGACTCGGGTTAACTGAGTTGAACCGGGGTAGCAAACCAAGTTGACTCGGGTTAACAAACCGAGTTGACTCGGGTTAGCAAACCGAGTTGACTCGTTAGCAAACCCAGTTGACTTGGGTTAGCAAACCGAGTTGACTCAGTTCAGCAAACCGAGTTGACTCAGTTCAGCAAACTGAGTTGACTCAGTTCAGCAAATTGAGTTGACTCGGTTCAGCAAACCGAGTTTACTCGGGTTAACCGAGTTGACTCGGGTTAGCAAACCGAGTTTACTCGGGTTAGCAAACCGAGTTTACTCGGGTTAGCAAACCGAGTTGACTCGGGTTAGCAAACCGAGTTGACTCGGGTTAACCGAGTTGACTCGGGTTAGCAAACCGAGTTGACTCGGGTTAACCGAGTTGACTCGGGTTAGCAAACCGAGTTGACTCGGTTCAGCAAACCGAGTTTACTCGGGTTAGCAGACCGAGTTGACTCGGGTTAGCAAACCGAGTTGACTCGGGTTAGCAAACCGAGTTGAATCGGGTTAGCAAACCGAGTTGACTCGGTTCAGCAAACTGAGTTGACTCGGTTCAGCAAACCGAGTTGACTCAGTTCAGCAAACTGAGTTGACTCGGTTCAGCAAACCGAGTTTACTCGGGTTAACCGAGTTGACTCGGGTTAGCAAACCGAGTTTACTCGGGTAAGCAAACCGAGTTGACTCGGGTTAGCAAACCGAGTTGACTCGGGTTAACCGAGTTGACTCGGGTTAGCAAACCGAGTTGACTCGGGTTAACCGAGTTGACTCGGGTTAGCAAAGCGAGTTGACTCGGGTTAACCGAGTTGACTCGGGTTAACCGAGTTGACTCGGGTTAGCAAACCGAGTTGACTCGGTTCAGCAAACCGAGTTGACTCGGTTCAGCAAACCGAGTTGACTCGGTTCAGCAAACCGAGTTGACTCGGTTCAGCATATCGAGTTGACTCGGGTTAGCAAACCGAGTTGACTGGGGTTAGCAAACCGAGTTGACTCGTTAGCAAACCGAGTTGACTCGGGTTAGCAAACCGAGTTTACTCGGGTTAGCAAACCGAGTTGACTCGGTTAGCAAACCGAGTTGACTCGGGTTAACCGAGTTGACTCGGGTAAGCAAACCGAGTTGACTCGGATTAACCGAGTTGACTCGGGTTAGCAAACCGAGTTGACTCGGTTCAGCAAACCGAGTTGACTCGGTTCAGCATATCGAGTTGACTCGGGTTAGCAAACCGAGTTGACTCGGTTCAGCAAACCGAGTTGACTCAGTTCGACAAAACCGAGTTGACTCGGTTCAGCTAACCGAGTTGACTCGGTTCAGCAAACCGAGTTGACTCGGGTTAACCGAGTTGACTCGGGTTAGCAAACCGAGTTGACTCGGGTTAGCAAACCGAGTTGACTCGGTTCAGCAAACCGAGTTGACTCGGTTCAGCAAACCGAGTTGACTAGGCTCAGCAAACCGAGTTGACTCGGTTCAGCAAACCGAGTTGACTCGGTTCAGCAAACCGAGTTGACTCGGTTCAGCAAACCGAGTTGACTCGGGTTAGCAAACCGAGTTGACTCGGGTTAACAAACCGAGTTGACTCGGGTTAACAAACCGAGTTGACTCGGGTAAGCAAACCGAGTTGACTCGGGTTAGCAAACCGAGTTGACTCGGTTCAGCAAACCGAGTTGACTCGGTTCAGCAAACCGAGTTGACTAGGTTCAGCAAACCGAGTTGACTCGGTTTAGCAAACCGAGTTGACTCGGGTTAGCAAACCGAGTTGACTCGGGTTAACCGAGTTGAATCGGGTAAGCAAACCGAGTTGACTCGGTTCAGCAAACTGAGTTGACTCGGTTCAGCAAACCGAGTTGACTCAGTTCAGCAAACCGAGTTGACTCGGTTCAGCTAACCGAGTTGACTCGGTTCAGCAAACCGAGTTTACTCGGGTTAACCGAGTTGACTCGGGTTAGCAAACCGAGTTGACTCGGGTTAGCAAACCGAGTTTACTCGGGTTAGCAAAACCGAGTTTACTCGGGTTAGCAAACCGAGTTGATTCGGGTTACCAAACCGAGTTGACTCGGGTTAACCGAGTTGACTCGGGTTAGCAAACCGAGTTGACTCGGGTTAACCGAGTTGACTCGGGTTAGCAAACCGAGTTGACTCGGTTCAGCAAACCGAGTTGACTCGGTTCAGCAAACCGAGTTGACTCGGTTCAGCAAACCGAGTTGACTCGGTTCAGCATATCGAGTTGACTCGGGTTAGCAAACCGAGTTGACTCGGGTTAGCAAACCGAGTTAACTTGGGTCAGCAAACCGAGTTGACTCGGGTTAGCAAACCGAGTTGACTTGGGTTAGCAAACCGAATTTAATTGGGTTAGCAAACCGAGTTAACTCGGGCTAGCAAACCGAGTTGACTCGGGTTAACCGAGTTGACTCGGGTTAGCAAACCGAGTTGACTCGGGTTAAGCGAGTTGACTCGGGTTAGCAAACCGAGTTGACTCGGTTCAGCAAACCGAGTTAACTTGGGTCAGCAAACCGAGTTGACTCGGGTTAGCAAACCGAGTTGACTCGGGTTAACCGAGTTGAATCGGGTAAGCAAACCGAGTTGACTCGGTTCAGCAAACTGAGTTGACTCGGTTCAGCAAACCGAGTTGACTCAGTTCAGCAAACCGAGTTGACTCGGTTTAGCAAACCGAGTTGACTCGGTTCAGCAAACCGAGTTGACTCGGGTTAGCAAACCGAGTTGACTCGGGTTAACCGAGTTGACTCGGGTTAGCAAACCGAGTTAACTCGGGTTAGCAAACCGAGTTGACTCGGGTTAGCAAACCGAGTTGACTCGGGTTAACCGAGTTGACTCGGGTTAGCAAACCGAGTTGACTCGGGTTAACCGAGTTGACTCGGTTCAGCAAACCGAGTTGACTCGGGTTAACCGAGTTGACTCGGTTCAGCATATCGAGTTGACTCGGGTTAGCAAACCGAGTTGACTCGGGTTAGCAAACCGAGTTGACTCGTTAGCAAACCGAGTTGACTCGGGTTAGCAAACCGAGTTTACTCGGGTTAGCAAACCTAGTTGACTCGGGTTAGCAAACCGAGTTGACTCGGGTTAGCAAACCGAGTTGACTCGGTTCAGCAAACCGAGTTGACTCGGTTCAGCAAACCGAGTTGACTCGGTTCAGCATATCGAGTTGACTCGGGTTAGCAAACCGAGTTGACTCGGGTTAGCAAACCGAGTTGACTCGTTAGCAAACCGAGTTGACTCGGGTTAGCAAACCGAGTTGACTCGGTTCAGCAAACCGAGTTGACTCAGTTCGACAAAACCGAGTTGACTCGGTTCAGCTAACCGAGTTGACTCGGGTTCAGCAAACCGAGTTGACTCGGGTTAGCAAACCGAGTTGACTCGGGTTAGCAAACCGAGTTGACTCGGGTTAGCAAACCGAGTTGACTCGGTTCAGCAAACCGAGCTGACTCGGTTCAGCAAACCGAGTTGACTCGGTTCAGCAAACCGAGTTGACTAGGTTCAGCAAACCGAGTTGACTCGGTTTAGCAAACCGAGTTGACTCGGGTTAGCAAACCGAGTTGACTCGGGTTAGCAAACCGAGTTGACTCGGGTTAGCAAACCGAGTTGACTCGGGTTAGCAAACCGAGTTGACTCGGGTTAGCAAACCGAGTTGACTCGGGTTAGAAAACCGAGTTGACTTGGGTTAGCAAACCGAGTTGACTCGGGTTAGCAAACCGAGTTGACTCGGGTTAGCAAACCGAGTTGACTTGGGTTAGCAAACCGAGTTAACTTGGGTCAGCAAACCGAGTTGACTCGGGTTAGCAAACCGAGTTGACTCGGGTTAGCAAACCGAGTTGACTTGGGTTAGCAAACCGAGTTTACTCGGGTTAGCAAACCGAGTTAACTTGGGTCAGCAAACCGAGTTGACTCGGGTTAGCAAACCGAGTTGACTCGGGTTAGCAAACCGAGTTGACTCGGTTCAGCAAACCGAGTTGACTCGGTTCAGCAAACCGAAACTCGGGTTAACCGAGTTGACTCGGTTTAGCAAACCGAGTTGACTCGGGTTAGCAAACCGAGTTGACTCGGGTTAGCAAACCGAGTTGACTCGGGTTAGCAAACCGAGTTGACTCGGGTTAGCAAACCGAGTTGACTCGGGTTAGCAAACCGAGTTGACTCGGGTTAGCAAACCGAGTTGACTCGGGTAAACCGAGTTGAATCGGGTTAGCAAACCGAGTTGACTCGGTTCAGCAAACCGAGTTGACTCGGTTCAGCAAACTGAGTTGACTCGGTTCAGCAAACCGAGTTGACTCAGTTCAGCAAACCGAGTTGACTCGGTTCAGCTAACCGAGTTGACTTGGTTCAGCAAACCTATTTGACTCGGTTCAGCAAACCGAGTTTACTCGGGTTAACCGAGTTGACTCGGGTTAACCGAGTTGACTCTGGTTAACCGAGTTGACTCTGGTTAGCAAACCGAGTTTACTCGGGTTAGCAAACCGAGTTAACTTGGGTCAGCAAACCGAGTTGACTCGGGTTAGGAAACCGAGTTGACTCGGGTTAGGAAACCGAGTTGACTCGGGTTAGCAAACCGAGTTGACTCGGGTTAGCAAACCGAGTTGACTCGGGTTAGCAAACCGAGTTGACTCGGGTTAGCAAACCGAGTTGACTCGGGTTAGCAAACCGAGTTGACTCGGGTAAACCGAGTTGAATCGGGTTAGCAAACCGAGTTGACTCGGTTCAGCAAACCGAGTTGACTCGGTTCAGCAAACTGAGTTGACTCGGTTCAGCAAACCGAGTTGACTCAGTTCAGCAAACCGAGTTGACTCGGTTCAGCTAACCGAGTTGACTTGGTTCAGCAAACCTAGTTGACTCGGTTCAGCAAACCGAGTTTACTCGGGTTAACCGAGTTGACTCGGGTTAACCGAGTTGACTCTGGTTAACCGAGTTGACTCTGGTTAGCAAACCGAGTTTACTCGGGTTAGCAAACCGAGTTGACTCGGTTCAGCAAACCGAGTTGACTCGGTTCAGCAAACCGAGTTGACTCGGTTCAGCAAACCGAGTTGACTAGGCTCAGCAAACCGAGTTGACTCGGTTCAGCAAACCGAGTTGACTCGGTTCAGCAAACCGAGTTGACTCGGGTTAACCGAGTTGACTCGGATTAGCAAACCGAGTTGACTCGGGTTAGCAAACCGAGTTGACTCGGGTTAGCAAACCGAGTTGACTCGGGTTAGCAAACCGAGTTGACTCGGTTCAGCAAACCGAGTTGAATCGGTTCTGCAAACCGAGTTGACTCGGTTCAGCAAACCGAGTTGACTCGGTTCAGCAAACCGAAACTCGGGTTAACCGAGTTGACTCGGTTTAGCAAACCGAGTTTACTTGGGTTAGCAAACAGAGCTTACTCGGGTTAGCAAAACGAGTTGACTCGGGTTAGCAAACCGAGTTGACTCGGGTTAGCAAACCGAGTTGACTCGGGTTAACTGAGTTGAACCGGGGTAGCAAACCAAGTTGACTCGGGTTAACAAACCGAGTTGACTCGGGTTAGCAAACCGAGTTGACTCGTTAGCAAACCCAGTTGACTTGGGTTAGCAAACCGAGTTGACTCAGTTCAGCAAACCGAGTTGACTCAGTTCAGCAAACTGAGTTGACTCAGTTCAGCAAATTGAGTTGACTCGGTTCAGCAAACCGAGTTTACTCGGATTAACCGAGTTGACTCGGGTTAGCAAACCGAGTTTACTCGGGTTAGCAAACCGAGTTTACTCGGGTTAGCAAACCGAGTTGACTCGGGTTAGCAAACCGAGTTGACTCGGGTTAACCGAGTTGACTCGGGTTAGCAAACCGAGTTGACTCGGGTTAACCGAGTTGACTCGGGTTAGCAAACCGAGTTGACTCGGTTCAGCAAACCGAGTTGACTCGGTTCAGCAAACCGAGTTTACTCGGGTTAGCAAACCGAGTTGACTCGGTTCAGCAAACCGAGTTGACTCGGTTAAGCAAACCGAAACTCGGGTTAACCGAGTTGACTCGGTTTAGCAAACCGAGTTTACTTGGGTTAGCAAACCGAGTTTACTCGGGTTAGCAAACCGAGTTGACTCGGGTTAGCAAACCGAGTTGACTCGGGTTAGCAAACCGAGTTGACTCGGGTTAGCAAACCGAGTTGACTCGGGTTAGCAAACCGAGTTGACTCGGGTTAGCAAACCGAGTTGACTCGGGTTAACAAACCGAGTTGACTCGGGTTAACAAACCGAGTTGACTGGGGTTAGCAAACCGAGTTGACTCGGGTTAGCAAACCAAGTTGACTCGGTTCAGCAAATCGAGTTGACTCGGTTCAGCAAACCGAGTTGACTAGGCTCAGCAAACCGAGTTGACTCGGTTCAGCAAACCGAGTTGACTCGGTTCAGCAAACCGAGTTGACTCGGTTCAGCAAACCGAGTTGACTCGGTTCAGCAAACCGAGTTGACTAGGCTCAGCAAACCGAGTTGACTCGGTTCAGGAAACCGAAACTCGGGTTAACCGAGTTGACTCGGTTCAGCAAACCGAGTTGACTCGGTTCAGCAAACCGAGTTGACTCGGTTCAGTTAACCGAGTTGACTCGGGTTAACCGAGTTGACTCTGGTTAACCGAGTTGACTCTGGTTAGCAAACCGAGTTTACTCGGGTTAGCAAACCGAGTTGACTCGGTTCAGCAAACCGAGTTGACTCGGTTCAGCAAACCGAGTTGACTCGGTTTAGCAAACCGAGTTGACTAGGCTCAGCAAACCGAGTTGACTCGGTTCAGCAAACCGAGTTGACTCGGTTCAGCAAACCGAGTTGACTCGGGTTAACCGAGTTGACTCGGATTAGCAAACCGAGTTGACTCGGGTTAGCAAACCGAGTTGACTCGGGTTAGCAAACCGAGTTGACTCGGGTTAGCAAACCGAGTTGACTCGGTTCAGCAAACCGAGTTGAATCGGTTCTGCAAACCGAGTTGACTCGGTTCAGCAAACCGAGTTGACTCGGTTCAGCAAACCGAAACTCGGGTTAACCGAGTTGACTCGGTTTAGCAAACCGAGTTTACTTGGGTTAGCAAACAGAGTTTACTCGGGTTAGCAAAACGAGTTGACTCGGGTTAGCAAACCGAGTTGACTCGGGTTAGCAAACCGAGTTGACTCGGGTTAACTGAGTTGAACCGGGGTAGCAAACCAAGTTGACTCGGGTTAACAAACCGAGTTGACTCGGGTTAGCAAACCGAGTTGACTCGTTAGCAAACCCAGTTGACTTGGGTTAGCAAACCGAGTTGACTCAGTTCAGCAAACCGAGTTGACTCAGTTCAGCAAACTGAGTTGACTCAGTTCAGCAAATTGAGTTGACTCGGTTCAGCAAACCGAGTTTACTCGGATTAACCGAGTTGACTCGGGTTAGCAAACCGAGTTTACTCGGGTTAGCAAACCGAGTTTACTCGGGTTAGCAAACCGAGTTGACTCGGGTTAGCAAACCGAGTTGACTCGGGTTAACCGAGTTGACTCGGGTTAGCAAACCGAGTTGACTCGGGTTAACCGAGTTGACTCGGGTTAGCAAACCGAGTTGACTCGGTTCAGCAAACCGAGTTGACTCGGTTCAGCAAACCGAGTTTACTCGGGTTAGCAAACCGAGTTGACTCGGTTCAGCAAACCGAGTTGACTCGGTTAAGCAAAGCGAAACTCGGGTTAACCGAGTTGACTCGGTTTAGCAAACCGAGTTTACTTGGGTTAGCAAACCGAGTTTACTCGGGTTAGCAAACCGAGTTGACTCGGGTTAGCAAACCGAGTTGACTCGGGTTAGCAAACCGAGTTGACTCGGGTTAGCAAACCGAGTTGACTCGGGTTAGCAAACCGAGTTGACTCGGGTTAGCAAACCGAGTTGACTCGGGTTAGCAAACCGAGTTGACTCGGGTTAACAAACCGAGTTGACTCGGGTTAACAAACCGAGTTGACTGGGGTTAGCAAACCGAGTTGACTCGGGTTAGCAAACCAAGTTGACTCGGTTCAGCAAATCGAGTTGACTCGGTTCAGCAAACCGAGTTGACTAGGCTCAGCAAACCGAGTTGACTCGGTTCAGCAAACCGAGTTGACTCGGTTCAGCAAACCGAGTTGACTCGGTTCAGCAAACCGAGTTGACTCGGTTCAGCAAACCGAGTTGACTAGGCTCAGCAAACCGAGTTGACTCGGTTCAGGAAACCGAAACTCGGGTTAACCGAGTTGACTCGGTTTAGCAAACCGAGTTTACTTGGGTAAACAAACCGAGTTTACTCGGGTTAGCAAACCGAGTTGACTCGGGTTAGCAAACCGAGTTGACTCGGGTTAGCAAACCGAGTTGACTCGGGTTAGCAGACCGAGTTGACTCGGGTTAACCGAGTTGAATCGGGTTCTGCAAACCGAGTTGACTCGGTTCAGCAAACCGAGTTAACTTGGGTCAGCAAACCGAGTTGACTCGGGTTAGCAAACCGAGTTGACTCGGGCTAGCAAACCGAGTTGACTTGGGTTAGCAAACCGAGTTTACTCGGGTTAGCAGACCGAGTTGACTCGGGTTAGCAAACCGAGTTGACTCGGGTTAGCAAACAGAGTTGAATCGGGTTAGCAAACCGAGTTGACTCGGTTCAGCAAACTGAGTTGACTCGGTTCAGCAAACCGAGTTGACTCAGTTCAGCAAACTGAGTTGACTCGGTTCAGCAAACCGAGTTTACTCGGGTTAACCGAGTTGACTCGGGTTAGCAAACCGAGTTTACTCGGGTAAGCAAACCGAGTTGACTCGGGTTAGCAAACCGAGTTGACTCGGGTTAACCGAGTTGACTCGGGTTAGCAAACCGAGTTGACTCGGGTTAACCGAGTTGACTCGGGTTAGCAAACCGAGTTGACTCGGGTTAACCGAGTTGACTCGGGTTAGCAAACCGAGTTGACTCGGTTCAGCAAACCGAGTTGACTCGGTTCAGCAAACCGAGTTGACTCGGTTCAGCAAACCGAGTTGACTCGGTTCAGCATATCGAGTTGACTCGGGTTAGCAAACCGAGTTGACTGGGGTTAGCAAACCGAGTTGACTCGTTAGCAAACCGAGTTGACTCGGGTTAGCAAACCGAGTTTACTCGGGTTAGCAAACCGAGTTGACTCGGTTAGCAAACCGAGTTGACTCGGGTTAACCGAGTTGACTCGGGTTAACCGAGTTGACTCGGGTAAGCAAACCGAGTTGACTCGGATTAACCGAGTTGACTCGGGTTAGCAAACCGAGTTGACTCGGTTCAGCAAACCGAGTTGACTCGGTTCAGCAAACCGAGTTGACTCGGTTCAGCAAACCGAGTTGACTCGGTTCAGCATATCGAGTTGACTCGGGTTAGCAAACCGAGTTGACTCGGGTTAGCAAACCGAGTTGACTCGTTAGCAAACCGAGTTGACTCGGGTTAGCAAACCGAGTTGACTCGGGTTAGCAAACCGAGTTGACTCGGGTTAACCGAGTTGAATCGGGTTAGCAAACCGAGTTGACTCGGTTCAGCAAACCGAGTTGACTCGGGTTAGCAAACCGAGTTAACTCGGGTTAGCAAACCGAGTTGACTCGAGTTAGCAAACCGAGTTGACTCGGTTCAGCAAACCGAGTTGACTCGGTTCAGCAAACCGAGTTGACTCGGTTCAGCAAACCGAGTTGACTCGGTTCAGCAAACTGAGTTGACTAGGCTCAGCAAACCGAGTTGACTCGGTTCAGCAAACCGAGTTGACTCGGTTCAGCAAACCGAGTTGACTCGGTTCAGCAAACCGAGTTGACTCGGGTTAACAAACCGAGTTGACTCGGGTTAACAAACCGAGTTGACTCGGGTTAACAAACCGAGTTGACTCGGGTTAGCAAACCGAGTTGACTCGGTTCAGCAAACCGAGTTGACTCGGTTCAGCAAACCGAGTTGACTCGGTTCAGCAAACCGAGTTGACTCGGGTTAGCAAACCGAGTTGACTCGGGTAAGCAAACCGAGTTGACTTGGGTTAGCAAACCTAGTTTACTCGGGTTAGCAAACCGAGTTAACTGGGTCAGCAAACCGAGTTGACTCGGGTTAGCAAACCGAGTTGACTCGGTTCAGCAAACCGAGTTGACTCGGGTTAGCAAACCGAGTTGACTTGGGTTAGCAAACCGAGTTTACTCGGGTTAGCAAACCGAGTTAACTTGGGTCAGCAAACCGAGTTGACTCGGGTTAGCAAACCGAGTTGACTCGGGTAAGCAAACCGAGTTGACTTGGGTTAGCAAACCGAGTTTACTCGGGTTAGCAAACCGAGTTAACTGGGTCAGCAAACCGAGTTGACTCAGGTTAGCAAACCGAGTTGACTCGGTTCAGCAAACCGAGTTGACTCGGGTTAGCAAACCGAGTTGACTCGGTTCAGCAAACCGAGTTGACTCGGTTCAGCAAACCGAAACTCGGGTTAACCTAGTTGACTCGGTTTAGCAAACCGAGTTGACTCGGGTTAGCAAACCGAGTTTATTCGGGTTAGCAAACCGAGTTGACTCGGGTTAGCAGACCGAGTTGACTCGGGTTAGCAAACCGAGTTGACTCGGGTTAACCGAGTTGAATCGGGTTAGCAAACCGAGTTGACTCGGTTCAGCAAACCGAGTTGACTCGGTTCAGCAAACCGAGTTGACTTGGTTCAGCAAACCGAGTTGACTCGGTTCAGCAAACCGAGTTGACTCGGTTCAGCAAACCGAGTTGACTCGGTTCAGCAAACCGAGTTGACTCGGTTCAGCAAACCGAGTTGACTCGGGCTAGCAAACCGAGTTGACTCGGGTTAACCGAGTTGACTCGGATTAGCAAACCGAGTTGACTCGGGTTAGCAAACCGAGTTGACTCGGGTTAGCAAACCGAGTTGACTCGGGTTAGCAAACCGAGTTGACTCGGGTTAGCAAACCGAGTTGACTCGGGTTAACCGAGTTGAATCGGGTTAGCAAACCGAGTTGACTCGGTTCAGCAAACTGAGTTGACTCGGTTCAGCAAACCGAAAATCGGGTTAACCGAGTTGACTCGGTTTAGCAAACCGAGTTGACTCGGGTTAGCAAACCGAGTTTATTCGGGTTAGCAAACCGAGTTGACTCGGGTTAGCAGACCGAGTTGACTCGGGTTAGCAAACCGAGTTGACTCGGGTTAACCGAGTTGAATCGGGTTAGCAAACCGAGTTGACTCGGTTCAGCAAACCGAGTTGACTCGGTTCAGCAAACCGAGTTGACTTGGTTCAGCAAACCGAGTTGACTCGGTTCAGCAAACCGAGTTGACTCGGTTCAGCAAACCGAGTTGACTCGGTTCAGCAAACCGAGTTGACTCGGTTCAGCAAACCGAGTTGACTCGGGTTAGCAAAACGAGTTGACTCGGGTTAGTAAACCGAGTTGACTCGGTTCAGCAAACCGAGTTGACTCGGGTTAGCAAACCGAGTTGACTCGGGTTAGCAAACCGAGTTGACTCGGGTTAGCAAACCGAGTTGACTCGGTTCAGCAAACCGAGTTGACTCGGTTCAGCAAACCGAGTTGACTCGGTTCAGCAAACCGAGTTGACTAGGTTCAGCAAACCGAGTTGACTCGGTTCAGCAAACCGAGTTGACTCGGGTTAGCAAACCGAGTTGACTCGGGTTAGCAAACCGAGTTGACTCGGGTTAGCAAACCGAGTTGACTCGGGTTAGCAAACCGAGTTGACTCGGGTTAGCAAACCGAGTTGACTTGGGTTAGCAAACCGAGTTTACTCGGGTTAGCAAACCGAGTTAACTTGGGTCAGCAAACCTAGTTGACTCGGGTTAGCAAACCGAGTTGACTCGGGTAAGCAAACCGAGTTGACTTGGGTTAGCAAACCGAGTTTACTCGGGTTAGCAAACCGAGTTAACTGGGTCAGCAAACCGAGTTGACTCGGGTTAGCAAACCGAGTTGACTCGGTTCAGCAAACCGAGTTGACTCGGGTTAGCAAACCGAGTTGACTCGGTTCAGCAAACCGAGTTGACTCGGTTCAGCAAACCGAAACTCGGGTTAACCGAGTTGACTCGGTTAAGCAAACCGAGTTGACTCGGGTTAGCAAACCGAGTTTATTCGGGTTAGCAAACCGAGTTGACTCGGGTTAGCAAACCGAGTTGACTCGGGTTAGCAAACCGAGTTGACTCGTTTTAACCGAGTTGACTCGGTTCAGCAAACCGAGTTGACTCGGTTCAGCAAACCGAGTTGACTCGGTTCAGCAAACCGAGTTGACTCGGTTCAGCAAACCAAGTTGACTCGGTTCAGCAAACCGAGTTTACTCGGGTTAACCGAGTTGACTCGGGTTAGCAAACCGAGTTTACTCGGGTTAGCAAACCGAGTTTACTCGGGTTAGCAAACCGAGTTTACTCGGGTTGGCAAACCGAGTTGACTCGGGTTAGCAAACCGAGTTGACTCGGGTTAGCAAACCGAGTTGACTCGGTTCAGCAAACCGAGTTTACTCGGGTTAGCAAACCGAGTTGACTCGGGTTAACCGAGTTGACTCGGGTTAGCAAACCGAGTTTACTCGGTTCAGCAAACCGAGTTGACTCGGTTCAGCATATCGAGTTGACTCGGGTTAGCAAACCGAGTTGACTCGGGTTAGCAAACCGAGTTGACTCGTTAGCAAACCAAGTTGACTCGGGTTAGCAAACCGAGTTGACTCGGGTTGGCAAGCCGAGTTGACTCGGTTCAGCAAACCGAGTTGACTCAGTTCGACAAAACCGAGTTGACTCGATTCAGCTAACCGAGTTGACTCGGTTCAGCAAACCGAGTTGACTCGGGTTAACCGTGTTGACTCGGGTTAGCAAACCGAGTTAACTCGGGTTAGCAAACCGAGTTGACTCGGGTTAGCAAACCGAGTTGACTCGGTTCAGCAAACCGAGTTGACTCGGTTCAGCAAACCGAGTTGACTAGGCTCAGCAAACCGAGTTGACTCGGTTCAGCAAACCGAGTTGACTCGGTTCAGCAAACCGAGTTGACTCGGTTCAGCAAACCGAGTTGACTCGGGTTAACCGAGTTGACTCGGGTTAGCAAACCGAGTTGACTCGGGTTAACAAACCGAGTTGACTCGGGTTAGCAAACCGAGTTGACTCGGGTTAGCAAACCGAGTTGACTCGGTTCAGCAAACCGAGTTGAATCGGTTCTGCAAACCGAGTTGACTCGGGTTAGCAAACCGAGTTGACTCGGTTCAGCAAACCGAGTTGACTCGGTTCAGCAAACCGAAACTCGGGTTAACCGAGTTGACTCGGTTTAGCAAACCGAGTTTACTTGGGTTAGCAAACCGAGTTTACTCGGGTTAGCAAACCGAGTTGACTCGGGTTAGCAAACCGAGTTGACTCGGGTTAGCAAACCGAGTTGACTCGGGTTAACCGAGTTGAATCGGGTTAGCAAACCAAGTTGACTCGGGTTAACAAACCGAGTTGACTCGGGTTAGCAAACCGAGTTGACTCGTTAGCAAACCGAGTTGACTTGGGTTAGCAAACCGAGTTGACTCAGTTCAGCAAACCGAGTTGACTCAGTTCAGCAAACTGAGTTGACTAAGTTCAGCAAACTGAGTTGACTCGGTTCAGCAAACCGAGTTGACTCGGTTCAGCAAACCGAGTTTACTCGGGTTAACCGAGTTGACTCGGGTTAGCAAACCGAGTTTACTCGGGTTAGCAAACCGAGTTTACTCGGGTTAGCAAACCGAGTTTACTCGGGTTAGCAAACCGAGTTGACTCGGGTTAGCAAACCGAGTTGACTCGGGTTAACCGAGTTGACTCGGGTTAGCAAACCGAGTTGACTCGGGTTAACCGAGTTGACTCGGGTTAACCGAGTTGACTCGGGTTAGCAAACCGAGTTGACTCGGTTCAGCAAACCGAGTTGACTCGGTTCAGCATATCGAGTTGACTCGGGTTAGCAAACCGAGTTGACTCGTTAGCAAACCGAGTTGACTCGGGTTAACAAACCGAGTTGACTCGGGTTAGCAAACCGAGTTGACTCGGTTCAGCAAACCGAGTTGACTCGGTTCAGCAAACCGAGTTGACTCGGGTTAGCAAACCGAGTTGACTCGGTTCAGCAAACCGAAACTCGGGTTAACCGAGTTGACTCGGTTTAGCAAACCGAGTTTACTTGGGTTAGCAAACCGAGTTTACTCGGGTTAGCAAACCGAGTTGACTCGGGTTAGCAAACCGAGTTGACTCGGGTTAGCAAACCGAGTTGACTCGGGTTAACCGAGTTGAATCGGGTTAGCAAACCGAGTTGACTCGGGTTAACCGAGTTGACTCGGGTTAGCAAACCGAGTTGACTCGGGTTAACAAACCGAGTTGACTCGGGTTAACAAACCGAGTTGACTCGGGTTAACAAACCGAGTTGACTCGGGTTAACAAACCGAGTTGACTCGGGTTAGCAAACCGAGTTGACTCGGGTTAGCAAACCGAGTTGACTCGGTTCAGCAAACCGAGTTGACTCGGTTCAGCAAACCGAGTTGACTAGGCTCAGCAAACCGAGTTGACTCGGTTCAGCAAACCGAGTTGACTCGGTTCAGCAAACCGAGTTGACTAGGCTCAGCAAACCGAGTTGACTCGGTTCAGCAAACCGAGTTGACTCGGTTCAGCAAACCGAGTTGACTCGGGTTAACCGAGTTGACTCGGTTCAGCAAACCGAGTTGACTCGGTTCAGCAAACCGAGTTGACTCGGTTCAGCAAACCGAGTTGACTCGGGTTAGCAAACCGAGTTGACTCGGTTCAGCAAACCGAAACTGGGGTTAACCGAGTTGACTCGGTTTAGCAAACCGAGTTTACTTATGTTAGCAAACCGAGTTAACTCGGGTTAGCAAACCGAGTTGACTCGGGTTAGCAAACCGAGTTGACTCGGGTTAGCAAACCGAGTTGACTCGGGTTAGCAAGCCGAGTTGACTCGGGTGAGCAAACCGAGTTGACTCGGGTTAACCGAGTTGAATCGGGTTAGCAAACCAAGTTGACTCGGGTTAACAAACCGAGTTTACTCGGGTAAGCAAATTGAGTTGACTCGTTAGCAAACCGAGTTGACTTGGGTTAGCAAACCGAGTTGACTCGGGTTAGCAAACCGAGTTGACTCAGTTCAGCAAACTGAGTTGACTCGGTTCAGCAAACCGAGTTGACTCGGTTCAGCAAACCGAGTTGACTAGGCTCAGCAAACCGAGTTGACTCGGTTCAGCAAACCGAGTTGACTCGGTTCAGCAAACCGAGTTGACTCGGTTCAGCAAACAGAGTTGACTCGGGTTAACCGAGTTGACTCGGGTAAGCAAACCGAGTTGACTCGGGTAAGCAAACCGAGTTGACTCGGTTTAACAAACCGAGTTGACTCGGGTTAGCAAACCGAGTTGACTCGGTTCAGCAAACCGAGTTGACTCGGTTCAGCAAACCGAGTTGACTCGGGTTAGCAAACCGAGTTGACTCGGTTCAGCAAACCGAGTTGACTCGGTTCAGCAAACCGAAAATCGGGTTAACCGAGTTGACTCGGTTTAGCAAACCGAGTTTACTTGGGTAAGCAAACCGAGTTTACTCGGGTTAGCAAACCGAGTTGACTCGGGTTAGCAAACCGAGTTGACTCGGGTTAACCGAGTTGAATCGGGTTAGCAAACCGAGTTGACTCGGTTCAGCAAACCGAGTTGACTCGGGTTAACCGAGTTGACTCGGGTTAGCAAACCAAGTTGACTCGGGTTAACAAACCGAGTTGACTCGGGTTAACCGAGTTGAATCGGTTCAGCAAACCGAGTTGACTCGGTTCAGCAAACCGAGTTGACTCGGGTTAGCAAACCGAGTTGACTCGGGTTAACAAACCGAGTAGACTCGGGTTAGCAAACCGAGTTGACTCGGGTTAGCAAACCGAGTTGACTCGGTTCAGCAAACCGAGTTGACTCGGTTCAGCAAACCGAGTTGACTCGGTTCAGCAAACCGAGTTGACTCGGTTCAGCAAACCGAGTTGACTCGGTTCAGCAAACCGAAACTCGGGTTAACCGAGTTGACTCGGTTTAGCAAACCGAGTTGACTCCATTTAGCAAACCGAGTTTACTTGGGTTAGCGAACCGAGTTTACTCGGGTTAGCAAACCGAGTTGACTCGGGTTAGCAAACCGAGTTGACTCGGGTTAGCAAACCGAGTTGACTCGGGTTAGCAAACCGAGTTGACTCGGGTTAGCAAACCGAGTTTACTCGGGTTAACCGAGTTGACTCGGGTTAGCAAACCGAGTTGACTCGGGTTAGCGAACCGAGTTGACTCGGGTTAGCAAACCGAGTTGACTCGGGTTAGCAAACCGAGTTGAATCGGTTCAGCAAACCGAGTTGAATCGGTTCAGCAAACCGAGTTGACTCGGTTCAGGAAACCGAGTTGACTCGGGTTAACCGAGTTGACTCGGGTAAGCAAACCGAGTTGACTCGGGTTAACAAACCGAGTTGACTCGGGTTAACAAACCGAGTTGACTCGGGTTAACAAACCGAGTTGACTCGGGTTAACAAACCGAGTTGACTCGGGTTAGCAAACCGAGTTGACTCGGGTTAGCAAACCGAGTTGACTCGGGTTAGCAAACCGAGTTGACTCGGTTCAGCAAACCGAGTTGACTCGGTTCAGCAAACCGAGTTTACTCGGGTTAGCAAACCGAGTTGACTCGGTTCAGCAAACCGAGTTGACTCGGTTCAGCAAACCGAAACTCGGGTTAACCGAGTTGACTCGGTTTAGCAAACCGAGTTTACTTGGGTTAGCAAACCGAGTTTACTCGGGTTAGCAAACCGAGTTGACTCGGGTTAGCAAATCGAGTTGACTCGGGTTAGCAAACCGAGTTGACTCGGGTTAACCGAGTTGAATCGGGTTAGCAAACCAAGTTGACTCGGGTTAACAAACCGAGTTGACTCGGGTTAGCAAACCGAGTTGACTCGTTAGCAAACCGAGTTGACTTGGGTTAGCAAACCGAGTTCACTCGGGTTAGCAAACCGAGTTGACTCAGTTCAGCAAACCGAGTTGACTCAGTTCAGCAAACTGAGTTGACTCGGTTCAGCAAACCGAGTTGACGCGGTTCAGCAAACCGAGTTGACTCGGTTCAGCAAACCGAGTTTACTTGGGTTAGCAAACCGAGTTCACTCTGTTAGCAAACCGAGTTGACTCGGATTAACAAACCGAGTTGACTCGGGTTAACCGAGTTGAATCGGTTCAGCAAACCGAGTTGACTCGGTTCAGCAAACCGAGTTGACTCGGTTCAGCAAACCGAGTTGACTCGGGTTAACCGAGTTGACTCGGGTTAGCAAACCGAGTTGACTCGGTTCAGCAAACCGAGTTGACTCGGGTTAACAAACCGAGTTGACTCGGGTTAGCAAACCGAGTTGACTCGGGTTAGCAAACCGAGTTGACTCGGTTCAGCAAACCGAGTTGAATCGGTTCAGCAAACCGAGTTGACTCGGGTTAGCAAACCGAGTTGACTCGGTTCAGCAAACCGAGTTGACTCGGGTTAGCAAACCGAGTTGACTCGGTTCAGCAAACCGAAACTCGGGTTAACCGAGTTGACTCGGTTTAGCAAACCGAGTTTACTTGGGTTAGCAAACCGAGTTTACTCGGGTAAGCAAACCGAGTTGACTCGGGTTAGCAAACCGAGTTGACTCGGGTTAGCAAACCGAGTTGACTCGGGTTAGCAAACCGAGTTGACTCGGGTTAGCAAACCGAGTTGACTCGGGTTAACCGAGTTGACTCGGGTTAGCAAACCGAGTTGACTCGGGTAAACAAACCGAGTTGACTCGGGTTAGCAAACCGAGTTGACTCGGGTTAACCGAGTTGAATCGGTTCAGCAAACCGAGTTGAATCGGTTCAGCAAACCGAGTTGAATCGGTTCAGGAAACCGAGTTGACTCGGGTTAACCGAGTTGACTCGGGTTAGCAAACCGAGTTGACTCGGGTTAACAAACCGAGTTGACTCGGGTTAACAAACCGAGTTGACTCCGATTAACAAACCGAGTTGACTCGGGTTAGCAAACCGAGTTGACTCGGGTTAGCAAACCGAGTTGACTCGGCTCAGCAAACCGAGTTGACTCGGTTCAGCAAACCGAGTTGACTCGGTTCAGCAAACCGAGTTGACTCGGTTCAGCAAACCGAGATGACTCGGTTCAGCAAACCGAAACTCGGGTTAACCGAGTTGACTCGGTTTAGCAAACCGAGTTTACTTGGGTTAGCAAACCGAGTTTACTCGGGTTAGCAAACCGAGTTGACTCGGGCTAGCAAACCGAGTTGACTCGGGTTAGCAAACCGAGTTGACTCGGGTTAACCGAGTTGAATCGGGCTAGCAAACCAAGTTGACTCGGGTTAACAAACCGAGTTGACTCGGGTTAGCAATACGAGTTGACTCGTTAGCAAACCGAGTTGACTTGGGTTAGCAAACCGAGTTGACTCGGGTTAGCAAACCGAGTTGACTCAGTTCAGCAAACCGAGTTGACTCAGTTCAGCAAACTGAGTTGACTCGGTTCAGCAAACCGAGTTGACTCGGTTCAGCAAACCGAGTTGACTCGTTAGCAAACCGAGTTGACTTGGGTTAGCAAACCGAGTTCACTCGGGTTAGCAAACCGAGTTGACTCAGTTCAGCAAACCGAGTTGACTCAGTTCAGCAAACTGAGTTGACTCGGTTCAGCAAACCGAGTTGACGCGGTTCAGCAAACCGAGTTGACTCGGTTCAGCAAACCGAGTTTACTTGGGTTAGCAAACCGAGTTCACTCTGTTAGCAAACCGAGTTGACTCGGATTAACAGCCCGAGTTGACTCGGGTTAACCGAGTTGAATCGGTTCAGCAAACCGAGTTGACTTGGTTCAGCAAACCGAGTTGACTCGGTTCAGCAAACCGAGTTGACTCGGGTTAACCGAGTTGACTCGGGTTAGCAAACCGAGTTGACTCGGTTCAGCAAACCGAGTTGACTCGGGTTAACAAACCGAGTTGACTCGGGTTAGCAAACCGAGTTGACTCGGGTTAGCAAACCGAGTTGACTCGGTTCAGCAAACCGAGTTGAATCGGTTCAGCAAACCGAGTTGACTCGGGTTAGCAAACCGAGTTGACTCGGTTCAGCAGACCGAGTTGGCTCGGGTTAGCAAACCGAGTTGACTCGGTTCAGCAAACCGAAACTCGGGTTAACCGAGTTGACTCGGTTTAGCAAACCGAGTTTACTTGGGTTAGCAAACCGAGTTTACTCGGGTAAGCAAACCGAGTTGACTCGGGTTAGCAAACCGAGTTGACTCGGGTTAGCAAACCGAGTTGACTCGGGTTAACCGAGTTGACTCGGGTTAGCAAACCGAGTTGACTCGGGTTAGCAAACCGAGTTGACTCGGGTTAGCAAACCGAGTTGACTCGGGTTAACCGAGTTGAATCGGTTCAGCAAACCGAGTTGAATCGGTTCAGCAAACCGAGTTGAATCGGTTCAGGAAACCGAGTTGACTCGGGTTAACCGAGTTGACTCGGGTTAGCAAACCGAGTTGACTCGGGTTAACAAACCGAGTTTACTCGGGTTAGCAAACCGAGTTGACTCGGGTTAACAAACCGAGTTGACTCGGGTTAACCGAGTTGAATCGGTTCAGCAAACCGAGTTGACTCGGTTCAGCAAACCGAGTTGACTCGGGTTAACCGAGTTGACTCGGGTTAGCAAACCGAGTTGACTCGGGTTAACAAACCGAGTAGACTCGGGTTAGCAAACCTAGTTGACTCGGGTTAGCAAACCGAGTTGACTCGGTTCAGCAAACCGAGTTGACTCGGTTCAGCAAACCGAGTTGACTCGGTTCAGCAAACCGAGTTGACTCGGTTCAGCAAACCGAGTTGACTCGGGTTAGCAAACCGAGTTGACTCGGTTCAGCAAACCGAGTTGACTCGGTTCAGCAAACCGAAACTCGGGTTAACCGAGTTGACTCGGTTTAGCAAACCGAGTTGACTCCATTTAGCAAACCGAGTTTACTTGGGTTAGCGAACCGAGTTTACTCGGGTTAGCAAACCGAGTTGACTCGGGTTAGCAAACCGAGTTGACTCGGGTTAGCAAACCGAGTTGACTAGGGTTAGCAAACCGAGTTGACTCGGGTTAGCAAACCGAGTTTACTCGGGTTAACCGAGTTGACTCGGGTTAGCAAACCGAGTTGACTCGGGTTAGCGAACCGAGTTGACTCGGGTTAGCAAACCGAGTTGAATCGGTTCAGCAAACCGAGTTGAATCGGTTCAGCAAACCGAGTTGACTCGGTTCAGGAAACCGAGTTGACTCGGGTTAACCGAGTTGACTCGGGTTAGCAAACCGAGTTGACTCGGGTTAACAAACCGAGTTGACTCGGGTTAACAAACCGAGTTGACTCGGGTTAACAAACCGAGTTGACTCGGGTTAGCAAACCGAGTTGACGCGGGTTAGCAAACCGAGTTGACTCGGGTTAACCGAGTTGAATCGGGTTAGCAAACCAAGTTGACTCGGGTTAACAAACCGAGTTGACTCGGGTTAGCAAACCGAGTTGACTCGTTAGCAAACCGAGTTGACTTGGGTTAGCAAACCGAGTTGACTCAGTTCAGCAAACCGAGTTGACTCAGTTCAGCAAACTGAGTTGACTAAGTTCAGCAAACTGAGTTGACTCGGTTCAGCAAACCGAGTTGACTCGGTTCAGCAAACCGAGTTTACTCGGGTTAACCGAGTTGACTCGGGTTAGCAAACCGAGTTAACTCGGGTTAGCAAACCGAGTTTACTCGGGTTAGCAAACCGAGTTGACTCGGGTTAGCAAACCGAGTTGACTCGGGTTAACCGAGTTGACTCGGGTTAGCAAACCGAGTTGACTCGGGTTAACCGAGTTGACTCGGGTTAGCAAACCGAGTTGACTCGGTTCAGCAAACCGAGTTGACTCGGTTCAGCAAACCGAGTTGACTCGGTTCAGCATATCGAGTTGACTCGGGTTAGCAAACCGAGTTGACTCGTTAGCAAACCGAGTTGACTCGGGTTAACAAACCGAGTTGACTCGGGTTAGCAAACCGAGTTGACTCGGTTCAGCAAACCGAGTTGACTCGGTTCAGCAAACCGAGTTGACTCGGGTTAGCAAACCGAGTTGACTCGGTTCAGCAAACCGAAACTCGGGTTAACCGAGTTGACTCGGTTTAGCAAACCGAGTTTACTTGGGTTAGCAAACCGAGTTTACTCGGGTTAGCAAACCGAGTTGACTCGGGTTAGCAAACCGAGTTGACTCGGGTTAGCAAACCGAGTTGACTCGGGTTAGCAAACCGAGTTGACTCGGGTTAACCGAGTTGAATCGGGCTAGCAAACCGAGTTGACTCGGGTTAACCGAGTTGACTCGGGTTAGCAAACCGAGTTGACTCGGTTCAGCAAACCGAGTTGACTCGGTTCAGCAAACCGAGTTGACTCGGTTCAGCAAACCGAGTTGACTAGGCTCAGCAAACCGAGTTGACTCGGTTCAGCAAACCGAGTTGACTCGGTTCAGCAAACCGAGTTGACTAGGCTCAGCAAACCGAGTTGACTCGGTTCAGCAAACCGAGTTGACTCGGTTCAGCAAACCGAGTTGACTCGGGTTAACCGAGTTGACTCGGTTCAGCAAACCGAGTTGACTCGGTTCAGCAAACCGAGTTGACTCGGTTCAGCAACCCGAGTCAACGGGTTAACAAACCGAGTTGACTCGGGTTAACAAACCGAGTTGACTCGGGTTAACAAACCGAGTTGACTCGGGTTAACAAACCGAGTTGACTCGGGTTAACAAACCGAGTTGACTCGGGTTAGCAAACCGAGTTGACTCGGGTTAGCAAACCGAGTTGACTCGGTTCAGCAAACCGAGTTGACTCGGTTCAGCAAACCGAGTTGACTAGGCTCAGCAAACCGAGTTGACTCGGTTCAGCAAACCGAGTTGACTCGGTTCAGCAAACCGAGTTGACTAGGCTCAGCAAACCGAGTTGACTCGGTTCAGCAAACCGAGTTGACTCGGTTCAGCAAACCGAGTTGACTCGGGTTAACCGAGTTGACTCGGTTCAGCAAACCGAGTTGACTCGGTTCAGCAAACCGAGTTGACTCGGTTCAGCAAACCGAGTTGACTCGGGTTAGCAAACCGAGTTGACTCGGTTCAGCAAACCGAAACTCGGGTTAACCGAGTTGACTCGGTTTAGCAAACCGAGTTGACTCGGTTTAGCAAACCGAGTTTACTTATGTTAGCAAACCGAGTTAACTCGGGTTAGCAAACCGAGTTGACTCGGGTTAGCAAACCGAGTTGACTCGGGTTAGCAAGCCGAGTTGACTCGGGTGAGCAAACCGAGTTGACTCGGGTTAACCGAGTTGAATCGGGTTAGCACACCAAGTTGACTCGGGTTAACAAACCGAGTTTACTCGGGTAAGCAAACCGAGTTGACTCGTTAACAAACCGAGTTGACTTGGGTTAGCAAACCGAGTTGACTCGGGTTAGCAAACCGAGTTGACTCAGTTCAGCAAACCGAGTTGACTCAGTTCAGCAAACTGAGTTGACTCGGTTCAGCAAACCGAGTTGACTCGGTTCAGCAAACCGATATGACTCGGTTCAGCAAACCGAGTTGACTAGGCTCAGCAACCCGAGTTGACTCGGTTCAGCAAACCGAGTTGACTCGGTTCAGCAAACCGAGTTGACTCGGTTCAGCAAACAGAGTTGACTCGGGTTAACCGAGTTGACTCGGGTAAGCAAACCGAGTTGACTCGGGTTAACAAACCGAGTTGTATCGGGTTAGCAAACCGAGTTGACTCGGTTCAGCAAACCGAGTTGACTCGGTTCAGCAAACCGTGTTGACTCGGTTCAGCAAACCGAGTTGACTCGGTTCAGCAAACCGAGTTGACTCGGGTTAGCAAACCGAGTTGACTCGGTTCAGCAAACCGAGTTGACTCGGTTCAGCAAACCGAAAATCGGGTTAACCGAGTTGACTCGGTTTAGCAAACCGAGTTTACTTGGGTAAGCAAACCGAGTTTACTCGGGTTAGCAAACCGAGTTGACTCGGGTTAGCAAACCGAGTTGACTCGGGTTAACCGAGTTGAATCGGGTTAGCAAACCGAGTTGACTCGGTTCAGCAAACCGAGTTGACTCGGGTTAACCGAGTTGACTCGGGTTAGCAAACCAAGTTGACTCGGGTTAACAAACCGAGTTGACTCGGGTTAACCGAGTTGAATCGGTTCAGCAAACCGAGTTGACTCGGTTCAGCAAACCGAGTTGACTCGGGTTAACCGAGTTGACTCGGGTTAGCAAACCGAGTTGACTCGGGTTAACAAACCGAGTAGACTCGGGTTAGCAAACCGAGTTGACTCGGGTTAGCAAACCGAGTTGACTCGGTTCAGCAAACCGAGTTGACTCGGTTCAGCAAACCGAGTTGACTCGGTTCAGCAAACCGAGTTGACTCGGGTTAGCAAACCGAGTTGACTCGGTTCAGCAAACCGAGTTGACTCGGTTCAGCAAACCGAAACTCGGGTTAACCGAGTTGACTCGGTTTAGCAAACCGAGTTGACTCCATTTAGCAAACCGAGTTTACTTGGGTTAGCGAACCGAGTTTACTCGGGTTAGCAAACCGAGTTGACTCGGGTTAGCAAACCGAGTTGACTCGGGTTAGCAAACCGAGTTGACTCGGGTTAGCAAACCGAGTTGACTCGGGTTAGCAAACCGAGTTTACTCGGGTTAACCGAGTTGACTCGGGTTAGCAAACCGAGTTGACTCGGGTTAGCGAACCGAGTTGACTCGGGTTAGCAAACCGAGTTGACTCGGGTTAGCAAACCGAGTTGAATCGGTTCAGCAAACCGAGTTGAATCGGTTCAGCAAACCGAGTTGACTCGGTTCAGGAAACCGAGTTGACTCGGGTTAACCGAGTTGACTCGGGTTAGCAAACCGAGTTGACTCGGGTTAACAAACCGAGTTGACTCGGGTTAACAAACCGAGTTGACTCGGGTTAACAAACCGAGTTGACTCGGGTTAGCAAACCGAGTTGACTCGGGTTAGCAAACCGAGTTGACTCGGGTTAGCAAACCGAGTTGACTCGGGTTAGCAAACCGAGTTGACTCGGTTCAGCAAACCGAGTTGACTCGGTTCAGCAAACCGAGTTGACTCGGTTCAGCAAACCGAGTTTACTCGGGTTAGCAAACCGAGTTGACTCGGTTCAGCAAACCGAAAC
Organism: Melanostoma mellinum; assembly: GCA_914767635.1. Lineage (NCBI taxonomy): Eukaryota > Metazoa > Arthropoda > Insecta > Diptera > Syrphidae > Melanostoma > Melanostoma mellinum. Next base: position 195,246,382 of record OU612058.1, on the reverse strand, counting down.
TCGGGTTAACCGAGTTGACTCGGTTTAGCAAACCGAGTTTACTTGGGTTAGCAAACCGAGTTTACTCGGGTTAGCAAACCGAGTTGACTCGGGTTAGCAAATCGAGTTGACTCGGGTTAGCAAACCGAGTTGACTCGGGTTAACCGAGTTGAATCGGGTTAGCAAACCAAGTTGACTCGGGTTAACAAACCGAGTTGACTCGGGTTAGCAAACCGAGTTGACTCGTTAGCAAACCGAGTTGACTTGGGTTAGCAAACCGAGTTCACTCGGGTTAGCAAACCGAGTTGACTCAGTTCAGCAAACCGAGTTGACTCAGTTCAGCAAACTGAGTTGACTCGGTTCAGCAAACCGAGTTGACGCGGTTCAGCAAACCGAGTTGACTCGGTTCAGCAAACCGAGTTTACTTGGGTTAGCAAACCGAGTTCACTCTGTTAGCAAACCGAGTTGACTCGGATTAACAAACCGAGTTGACTCGGGTTAACCGAGTTGAATCGGTTCAGCAAACCGAGTTGAATCGGTTCAGCAAACCGAGTTGACTCGGTTCAGCAAACCGAGTTGACTCGGGTTAACCGAGTTGACTCGGGTTAGCAAACCGAGTTGACTCGGTTCAGCAAACCGAGTTGACTCGGAATAACAAACCGAGTTGACTCGGGTTAGCAAACCGAGTTGACTCGGGTTAGCAAACCGAGTTGAATCGGTTCAGCAAACCGAGTTGAATCGGTTCAGCAAACCGAGTTGACTCGGGTTAGCAAACCGAGTTGACTCGGTTCAGCAAACCGAGTTGACTCGGGTTAGCAAACCGAGTTGACTCGGTTCAGCAAACCGAAACTCGGGTTAACCGAGTTGACTCGGTTTAGCAAACCGAGTTTACTTGGGTTAGCAAACCGAGTTTACTCGGGTAAGCAAACCGAGTTGACTCGGGTTAGCAAACCGAGTTGACTCGGGTTAGCAAACCGAGTTGACTCGGGTTAGCAAACCGAGTTGACTCGGGTAAGCAAACCGAGTTGACTCGGGTTAACCGAGTTGACTCGGGTTAGCAAACCGAGTTGACTCGGGTTAGCAAACCGAGTTGACTCGGGTTAGCAAACCGAGTTGACTCGGGTTAGCAAACCGAGTTGACTCGGGTTAACCGAGTTGAATCGGTTCAGCAAACCGAGTTGAATCGGTTCAGCAAACCGAGTTGAATCGGTTCAGGAAACCGAGTTGACTCGGGTTAACCGAGTTGACTCGGGTTAGCAAACCGAGTTGACTCGGGTTAACAAACCGAGTTGACTCGGGTTAACAAACCGAGTTGACTCGGATTAACAAACCGAGTTGACTCGGGTTAGCAAACCGAGTTGACTCGGGTTAGCAAACCGAGTTGACTCGGCTCAGCAAACCGAGTTGACTCGGTTCAGCAAACCGAGTTGACTCGGTTCAGCAAACCGAGTTGACTCGGTTCAGCAAACCGAGTTGACTCGGTTCAGCAAACCGAAACTCGGGTTAACCGAGTTGACTTGGTTTAGCAAACCGAGTTTACTTGGGTTAGCAAACCGAGTTTACTCGGGTTAGCAAACCGAGTTGACTCGGGCTAGCAAACCGAGTTGACTCGGGTTAGCAAACCGAGTTGACTCGGGTTAACCGAGTTGAATCGGGCTAGCAAACCAAGTTGACTCGGGTTAACAAACCGAGTTGACTCGGGTTAGCAATACGAGTTGACTCGTTAGCAAACCGAGTTGACTTGGGTTAGCAAACCGAGTTGACTCGGGTTAGCAAACCGAGTTGACTCAGTTCAGCAAACCGAGTTGACTCAGTTCAGCAAACTGAGTTGACTCGGTTCAGCAAACCGAGTTGACTCGGTTCAGCAAACCGAGTTGACTCGGTTCAGCAAACCGAGTTGACTCGGTTCAGCAAACCGAGTTGACTCGGTTCAGCAAACCGAGTTGACTCGGTTCAGCAAACCGAGTTGACTCGGTTCAGCAAACCGAGTTGACTCGGTTCAGCAAACCGAGTTGACTCGGTTCAGCAAACCGAGTTGACTAGGCTCAGCAAACCGAGTTGACTCGGGTTAACCGAGTTGACTCGGGTTAGCAAACCGAGTTGACTCGGGTTAACAAACCGAGTTGACTCGGGTTAACAAACCGAGTTGACTCGGAATAGCAAACCGAGTTGACTCGGGTTAGCAAACCGAGTTGACTCGGTTCAGCAAACCGAGTTGACTCTGTTCAGCAAACCGAGTTGGCTCGGTTCAGCAAACCGAGTTGACTCGGGTTAGCAAACCGAGTTGACTCGGTTCCGCAAACCGAGTTGACTCGGTTCAGCAAACCGAAACTCGGGTTAACCGTGTTGACTCGGTTTAGCAAACCGAGTTTACTTGGGTTAGCAAACCAAGTTTACTCGGGTTAGCAAACCGAGTTGACTCGGGTTAGCAAACCGAGTTGACTCGGGTTAACCGAGTTGAATCGGGTTAGCAAACCGAGTTGACTCGGGTTAACCGAGTTGACTCGGGTAAGCAAACCGAGTTGACTCGGTTCAGCAAACTGAGTTGACTCGGTTCAGCAAACCGAGTTGACTCGGGTTAACAAACCGAGTTGACTCGGGTTAGCAAACCGAGTTGACTCGGTTCAGCAAACCGAGTTGACTCGGGTTAACCGAGTTGACTCGGGTTAGCAAACCGAGTTGACTCGGGTTAACAAACCGAGTTGACTCGGGTTAACAAACCGAGTTGACTCGGGTTAGCAAACCGAGTTGACTCGGGTTAGCAAACCGAGTTGACTCGGGTTAGCAAACCGAGTTGACTCGGTTCAGCAAACCGAGTTGACTCGGTTCAGCAAACCGAGTTGACTCGGTTCAGAAAACCGAGTTGACTCGGTTCAGCAAACCGAGTTGACTCGGTTCAGCAAACCGAAACTCGGGTTAACCGAGTTGACTCGGGTTAGCAAATCGAGTTGACTCGGGTTAACAAACCAAGTTGACTCGGGTTAGCAAACCGAGTTGACTCGGGTTAGCAAACCGAGTTGACTCGGGTTAGCAAACCGAGTTGACTCGGTTCAGCAAACCGAGTTGACTCGGTTTTGCAAACCCAGTTGACTCGGTTCAGCAAACCGAAACTCGGGTTAACCGAGTTGACTCGGTTTAGCAAACCGAGTTTACTTGGGTTAGCAAACCGAGTTTACTCGGGTTAGCAAACCGAGTTGACTCGGGTTAGCAAACCGAGTTGACTCGGGTAAGCAAACCGAGTTGACTCGGGTAAGCAAACCGAGTTGACTCGGGTTAACCGATTTGAATCGGGCTAGCAAACCAAGTTGACTCGGGTTAACAAACCGAGTTGACTCGGGTTAGCAATACGAGCTGACTCGTTAGCAAACCGAGTTGACTTGGGTTAGCAAACCGAGTTGACTCGGGTTAGCAAACCGAGTTGACTCAGTTCAGCAAACCGAGTTGACTCAGTTCAGCAAACTGAGTTGACTCGGTTCAGCAAACCGAGTTGACTCGGTTCAGCAAACCGAGTTGACTCGGTTCAGCAAACCGAGTTGACTCGGTTCAGCAAACCGAGTTGACTCGGTTCAGCAAACCGAGTTGACTCGGTTCAGCAAACCGAGTTGACTAGGCTCAGCAAACCGAGTTGACTCGGTTCAGCAAACCGAGTTGACTCGGGTTAACCGAGTTGACTCGGGTTAGCAAACCGAGTTGACTCGGGTTAACAAACCGAGTTGACTCGGGTTAACAAACCGAGTTGACTCGGAATAGCAAACCGAGTTGACTCGGGTTAGCAAACCGAGTTGACTCGGTTCAGCAAACCGAGTTGACTCGGTTCAGCAAACCGAAACTCGGGTTAACCGTGTTGACTCGGTTAAGCAAACCGAGTTTACTTGGGTTAGCAAACCGAGTTGACTCGGGTTAACCGAGTTGAATCGGGTTAGCAAACCGAGTTGACTCGGGTTAACCGAGTTGACTCGGGTAAGCAAACCGAGTTGACTCGGTTCAGCAAACTGAGTTGACTCGGTTCAGCAAACCGAGTTGACTCGGGTTAACAAACCGAGTTGACTCGGGTTAGCAAACCGAGTTGACTCGGTTCAGCAAACCGAGTTGACTCGGGTTAGCAAACCGAGTTGACTCGGGTTAACAAACCGAGTTGACTCGGGTTAACAAACCGAGTTGACTCGGGTTAACAAACCGAGTTGACTCGGGTTAGCAAACCGAGTTGACTCCGATTAGCAAACCGAGTTTACTCGGTTCAGCAAACCGAGTTGACTCGGTTCAGCAAACCGCGTTGACTCGGTTCAGCAAACCGAGTTGACTCGGTTCAGCAAACCGAGTTGACTCGGGTTAACCGAGTTGACTCGGGTTAGCAAACCGAGTTGACTCGGGTTAACAAACCGAGTTGACTCGGGTTAGCAAACCAAGTTGACTCGGGTTAACAAACCGAGTTGACTCGGGTTAGCAAACCGAGTTGACTCGGTTCAGCAAACCGAGTTGACTCGGTTCAGCAAACCGAGTTGACTCGGTTCAGCAAACCGAAACTCGGGTTAACCGAGTTGACTCGGTTTAGCAAACCGAGTTTACTTGGGTTAGCAAACCGAGTTTACTCGGGTTAGCAAACCGAGTTGACTCGGGTTAACCGTGTTGAATCGGGTTAGCAAACCGAGTTGACTCGGTTCAGCAAACCGAGTTGACTTGGGTTAACCGAGTTGACTCGGGATAGCAAAACGAGTTGACTCGGGTTAACAAACCGAGTTGACTCGGGTTAACCAAATTGAATCGGTTCAGCAAACCGAGTTGACTCGGTTCAGCAAACCGAGTTGACTCGGGTTAACCGAGTTGACTCGGGTTAGCAAACCGAGTTGACTCGGGTTAACAAACCGAGTTGACTCGGGTTAGCAAACCGAGTTGACTCGGGTTAGCAAACCGAGTTGACTCGGTTCAGCAAACCGAGTTGACTCGGTTCAGCAAACCGAGTTAACTCGGTTCAGCAAACCGAGTTGAATCGGTTGAGCAAACCGAGTTGACTCGGTTCAGCAAACCGAGTTGACTCGGTTCAGCAAACCGAGTTGACTCGGTTCAGCAAACCGAGTTGACTCGGTTCAGCAAACCGAGTTGACTCGGTTCAGCAAACCGAGTTGACTCGGGTTAGCAAACCGAGTTGACTCGGTTCAGCAAACCGAGTTTACTCGGTTCAGCAAACCGAGTTTACTCGGTTCAGCAAACCGAGTTGACTCGGTTCAGCAAACCGAAACTCGGGTAAACCGACTTGACTCAGTTTAGCAAACCGAGTTTACTTGGGTTAGCAAACCCAGTTTACTCGGGTTAGCAAACCGAGTTGACTCGGGTTAGCAAACCCAGTTGACTCGGGTTAACCGAGTTGACTCGGGTTAGCAAACCGAGTTGAATCGGGTTAGCAAACCGAGTTGACTCGGTTCAGCAAACCGAGTTGACTCGGGTTAACCGAGTTGACTCGGGTTAGCAAACCAAGTTGACTCGGGTTAACAAACCGAGTTGACTCGGGTTAACCGCGTTGAATCGGTTCAGCAAACCGAGTTGACTCGGTTCAGCAAACCGAGTTGACTCGGGTTAACCGAGTTGACTCGGGTTAGCAAACCGAGTTGACTCGGGTTAACAAACCGAGTTGACTCGGGTTAGCAAACCGAGTTGACTCGGGCTAGCAAACCGAGTTGACTCGGTTCAGCAAACCGAGTTGACTCGGTTCAGCAAACCGAGTTGACTCGGTTCAGCAAACCCAGTTGACTCGGGTTAGCAAACCGAGTTGACTCGGTTCAGCAAACCGAGTTGACTCGGTTCAGCAAACCGAAACTTTGGTTAACCGAGTTGACTCGGTTTAGCAAAGCGAGTTGACTCGGTTTAGCAAACCGAGTTTACTTGGGTTAGCAAACCGAGTTTACTCGGGTTAGCAAACCAAGTTGACTCGGGTTAGCAAACCGAGTTGACTCGGGTTAGCAAACCGAGTTGACTCGGGTTAGCAAACCGAGTTTACTCGGGTTAACCGAGTTGACTCGGGTTAGCAAACCGAGTTGACTCGGGCTAGCGAACCGAGTTGACTTGGGTTAGCAAACCGAGTTGACTCGGGTTCGCAAACCGAGTTGAATCGGTTCAGCAAACCGAGTTGAATCGGTTCAGCAAACCGAGTTGACTCGGTTCAGGAAACCGAGTTGACTCGGGTTAACCGAGTTGACTCGGGTTAGCAAACCGAGTTGACTCGGGTTAGCAAACCGAGTTGACTCGGGTTAACAAACCGAGTTGACTCGGGTTAACAAACCAAGTTGACTCGGGTTAGCAAACCGAGTTGACTCGGGTTAGCAAACCGAGTTGACTCGGGTTAGCAAACCGAGTAGACTCGGTTCAGCAAACCGAGTTGACTCGGTTCAGCAAACCGAGTTGACTCGGGTCAGCAAACCGAGTTGACTCGGGTTAGCAAACCGAGTTGACTCGGTTCAGCAAACCGAGTTGACTCGGTTCAGCAAACCGAAACTCGGGTTAACCGAGTTGACTCGGTTTAGCAAACCGAGTTTACTTGGGTTAGCAAACCGAGTTTACTCGGGTTAGCAAACCGAGTTTACTCGGGTTAGCAAACCGAGTTGACTCGGGTTAGCAAACCGAGTTGACTCGGGTTAACCGAGTTGAATCGGGTTAGCAAACCAAGTTGGCTCGGGTTAACAAACCGAGTTGACTCGGGTTAGCAAACCGAGTTGACTCGTTAGCAAACCGAGTTGACTTGGGTTAGCAAACCGAGTTGACTCGGGTTAGCAAACCGAGTTGACTCAGTTCAGCAAACCGAGTTGACTCAGTTCAGCAAACTGAGTTGACTCGGTTCAGCAAACCGAGTTGACTAGGCTCAGCAAACCGAGTTCACTCTGTTCAGCAAACCGAGTTGACTCGGTTCAGCAAACCGAGTTGACTCGGGTTAACCGAGTTGACTCGGGTTAACCGAGTTGACTCGGGTTAACCGAGTTGACTCGGGTTAACCGAGTTGAATCGGGTTAGCAAACCGAGTTGACTCGGGTTAACCGAGTTGACTCGGGTTAGCAAACCGAGTTGACTCGGGTTAACAAACCGAGTTGACTCGGGTTAACAAAACGAGTTGACACGGGCTAGCAAACCGAGTTGACTCGGTTCAGCAAACCGAGCTGACTCGGTTCAGCAAACCGAGTTGACTCGGTTCAGCAAACCGAGTTGACTCGGTTCAGCAAACCGAGTTGACTCGGTTCAGCAAACCGGGTTGACTCGGTTCAGCAAACCGAGTTGACTCGGGTGAGCAAACCGAGTTGACTCGGGTTAGCAAACCGAGTTGACTCGGGTTAGCAAACCGAGTTGACTCGGGTTAGCAAACCGAGTTGACTCGGTTCAGCAAACCGAGTTGACTCGGTTCAGCAAACCGAGTTGACTCGGGTTAGCAAACCGAGTTGATTCGGTTCAGCAAACCGAGTTGACTCGGTTCAGCAAACCGAAACTCGGGTTAACCGAGTTGACTCGGGTTAGCAAACCGAGTTTACTTGGGTTAGCAAACCGAGTTTACTCGGGTTAGCAAACCGAGTTGACTCGGGTTAGCAAACCGAGTTGACTCGGTTCAGCAAACCGAGTTGACTCGTTTCAGAAAACCGAGTTGACTCGGTTCAGCAAAACGAGTTGACTAGGCTCAGCAAACCGAGTTGACTCGGTTCAGCAAACCGAGTTGACTCGGTTCAGCAAACCGAGTTGACTCGGTTCAGCAGACCGAGTTGACTCGGTTCAGCAAACCGAGTTGACTAGGCTCAGCAAACCGAGTTGACTCGGTTCAGCAAACCGAGTTGACTCGGTTCAGCAAACCGAGTTGACTCGGTTCAGCAAACCGAGTTGACTCGGGTTAACCGAGTTGACTCGGGTTAGCAAACCGAGTTGACTCGGTTCAGCAAATCGAGTTGACTCGGTTCAGCAAACCGAGTTGACTCGGTTCAGCAAACCGAGTTGACTCGGTTCAGCAAACCGAGTTGACTCGGTTCAGCAAACCGAGTTGACTAGGCTCAGCAAACCGAGTTGACTCGGTTCAGCAAACCGAGTTGACTCGGTTCAGCAAACCGAGTTGACTCGGGTGAGCAAACCGAGTTGACTCGGGTTAACCGAGTTGACTCGGGTTAGCAAACCGAGTTGACTCGGTTCAGCAAACCGAGTTGACTCGGTTCAGCAAACCGAGTTGACTCGGTTCAGCAAACCGAGTTGACTCGGGTTAGCAAACCGAGTTGACTCGGTTCAGCAAACCGAGTTGACTCGGTTCAGCAAACCGAAACTCGGGTTAACCGAGTTGACTCGGTTTAGCAAACCGAGTTTACTTATGTTAGCAAACCGAGTTTACTCGGGTTAGCAAACCGAGTTGACTCGGGTTAGCAAACCGAGTTGACTCGGGTGAGCAAACCGAGTTGACTCGGGTTAACCGAGTTGACTCGGGTTAGCAAACCGAGTTGACTCGGGTTAGCAAACCGAGTTGACTCGTTAACAAACCGAGTTGACTCGGGTTAACAAACCGAGTTGACTCGGGTTAGCAAACCGAGTTGACTCGGGTTAGCAAACCGAGTTGACTCGGGTTAGCAAACCGAGTTGACTCGGTTCAGCAAACCGAGTTGACTCGGTTCAGCAAACCGAGTTGACTCGGGTTAGCAAACCGAGTTGATTCGGTTCAGCAAACCGAGTTGACTCGGTTCAGCAAACCGAAACTCGGGTTAACCGAGTTGACTCGGGTTAGCAAACCGAGTTTACTTGGGTTAGCAAACCGAGTTGACTCGGGTTAGCAAACCGAGTTGACTCGGGTTAGCAAACCGAGTTGACTCAGTTTGCTAACCCGAGTCAACTCGGTTTGCTAACCCAAGTAAACTCGGTTTGCTAACCCGAGTCAACTCGGTTAACCCGAGTTTCGGTTTGCTGAACCGAGTCAACTCGGTTTGCTGAACCGAATCAACTCGGTTTGCTAACCCGAGTCAACTCGGTTTGCTGAACCGAGTCAACTCGGTTTGCTGAACCGAGTCAACTCGGTTTGCTAACCCGAGTCAACTCGGTTTGCTAACCCGAGTCAACTCGGTTTGCTAACCCGAGTCAACTCGGTTTGCTAACGAGTCAACTCGGTTTGCTAACCCGAGTCAACTCGGTTTGCTAACCCGAGTCAACTCGGTTAACCCGAGTCGACTCGGTTTGCTCACCCGAGTCAACTCGGTTTGCTAACCCGAGTCAACTCGGTTTGCTAACCCGAGTAAACTCGGTTTGCTAACATAAGTAAACTCGGTTTGCTAAACCGAGTCAACTCGGTTAACCCGAGTTTCGGTTTGCTGAACCGAGTCAACTCGGTTTGCTGAACCGAGTCAACTCGGTTTGCTGAACCGAGTCAACTCGGTTTGCTGAACCGAGTCAACTCGGTTTGCTGAACCGAGTCAACGCGGTTTGCTGAACCGAGTCAACTCGGTTTGCTGAACCGAGTCAACTCGGTTTGCTAACCCGAGTCAACTCGGTTTGCTCACCCGAGTCAACTCGGTTTGCTGAACCGAGTCAACTCGGTTTGCTGAGCCTAGTCAACTCGGTTTGCTGAACCGAGTCAACTCGGTTTGCTGAACCGAGTCAACTCGGTTTGCTGAACCGAGTCGACTCGGTTTGCTGAACCGAGTCAACTCGGTTTGCTAACCCGAGTCAACTCGGTTTGCTAACCCGAGTCAACTCGGTTAACCCGAGTCAACTCGGTTTGCTGAACCGAGTCAACTCGGTTTGCTGAACCGAGTCAACTCGGTTTGCTGAACCGAGTCAACTCGGTCTGCTGAACCGAGTCAACTCGGTTTGCTGAACCGAGTCAACTCGGTTTGCTGAGCCTAGTCAACTCGTTTTGCTGAACCGAGTCAACTCGGTTTGCTGAAACGAGTCAGCTCGGTTTGCTGAACCGAGTCAACTCGGTTTGCTAACCCGAGTCAACTCGGTTTGCTAACCCGAGTCAACTCGGTTAACCCGAGTCAACTCGGTTCGCTAACCCGAGTCAACTCGGTTTGCTGAACCGAGTCAACTCGGTTTGCTGAACCGAGTCAACTCGGTTTGCTGAACCGAGTCAGCTCGGTTTGCTGAACCGAGTCAACCCGGTTTGCTAACCCGTGTCAACTCGGTTTGTTAACCCGAGTCAACTCGGTTTGTTAACCCGAGTCAACTCGGTTTGCTAACCTGAGTCAACTCGGTTAACCCGAGTCAACTCGGTTTGCTAACCCGATTCAACTCGGTTAACCCGAGTCAACTCGGTTAACCCGAGTCAACTCGGTTTGCTGAACCGAGTCAACTCGGTTTGCTGAACAGAGTGAACTCGGTTTGCTGAGCCTAGTCAACTCGGTTTGCTGAACCGAGTCAACTCGGTTTGCTGAACCGAGTCAACTCGGTTTGCTGAACTGAGTCAACTCAGTTTGCTGAACTGAGTCAACTCGGTTTGCTGAACTGAGTCAACTCGGTTTGCTAACCCGAGTCAACTCGGTTTGTTAACCCGAGTCAACTTGGTTTGCTAACCCGATTCAACTCGGTTAACCCGAGTCAACTCGGTTTGCTAACCCGAGTCAACTCGGTTTGCTAACCCGAGTAAACTCGGTTTGCTAACCCGAGTAAACTCGGTTTGCTAACCCAAGTAAACTCGGTTTGCTAAACCGAGTCAACTCGGTTAACCCGAGTTTCGGTTTGCTGAACCGAGTCAACTCGGTTTGCTGAACCGAGTCAACTCGGGTTAACCGAGTTGACTCGGGTTAGCAAACCGAGTTTACTTGGGTTAGCAAACCGAGTTTACTCGGGTTAGCAAACCGAGTTGACTCGGGTTAGCAAACCGAGTTGACTCGGGTTAGCAAACCGAGTTGACTCGGGTTAGCAAACCGAGTTGACTCGGGTTAACCGAGTTGAATCGGGTTAGCAAACCGAGTTGACTCGGGTTAACCGAGTTGACTCGGGTTAGCAAACCGAGTTTACTCGGGTTAGCAAACCGAAGCTCGGGTTAACCGAGTTGACTCGGGTTAGCAAACCGAGTTTACTTGGGTTAGCAAACCGAGTTTACTTGGGTTAGCAAACCGAGTTTACTCGGGTTAGCAAACCGAGTTGACTCGGGTTAGCAAACCGAGTTGACTCGGGTTAGCAAACCGAGTTGACTCGGGTTAGCAAACCGAGTTGACTCGGATGAGCAAACCGAGTTGACTCGGTTCAGCAAACTGAGTTGACTCAGTTCAGCAAACCGAAATGACTCGGTTCAGCAAACCGAGTTGACTCGGTTCAGCAAACCGAGTTGACTAGGCTCAGCAAACCGAGTTCACTCTGTTCAGCAAACCGAGTTGACTCGGTTCAGCAAACCGAGTTGACTCGGGTTAGCAAACTGAGTTGACTCGGTTCAGCAAACCGAGTTGACTCGGTTCAGCAAACCGAAACTCGGGTTAACCGAGTTTACTCGGTTTAGCAAACCGAGTTTACTTGGGTTAACAAACCGAGTTTACTCGGGTTAGCAAACCGAGTTGACTCGGGTTAGCAAACCGAGTTGACTCGGGTTAGCAAACCGAGTTGACTCGGGTTAACCGAGTTGAATCGGGTTAGCAAACCGAGTTGACTCGGGTTAAAAGAGTTGACTCGGGTTAGCAAACCGAGTTGACTCGGTTCAGCAAACTGAGTTGACTCGGTTCAGCAAACCGAGTTGACTCGGTTCAGCAAACCGAGTTGACTCAGTTCAGCAAACGGAGTTGACTTGGTTCAGCAAACCGAGTTGACTCGGGTTAACCGAGTTGACTCGGGTTAGCAAACCGAGTTGACTCGGGTTAACAAACCGAGTTGACTCGGGTTAACAAACCGAATTGACTCGGTTCAGCAAACCGAGTTGACTCGGTTCAGCAAACCGAGTTGACTCGGTTCAGCAAACCGAGTTGACTCGGGTTAACCGAGTTGACTCGGGTTAGCAAACCTAGTTGACTCGGGTTAACAAACCGAGTTGACTCGGGTTAACAAACCGAGTTGACTTGGGTTAGCAAACCGAGTTGACTCGGGTTAGCAAACCGAGTTGACTCGGTTCAGCAAACCGAGTTGACTCGGTTCAGCAAACCGAGTTGACTCGGGTTAGCAAACCGAGTTGACTCGGTTCAGCAAACCGAGTTGACTCGGTTCAGCAAACCGAAACTCGGGTTTACCGAGTTGAATCGGTTCAGCAAACCGAGTTGACTCGGTTCAGCAAACCGAGTTTACTCGGGTTAGCAAACCGAGTTGACTCGGGTTAGCAAACCGAGTTGACTCGGGTTAGCAAACCGAGTTGACTCGGGTTAGCAAACCGAGTTGACTCGGGTTAACCGAGTTGAATCGGGTTAGCAAACCAAGTTGACTCGGGTTAACAAACCGAGTTGACTCGGGTTAGCAAACCGAGTTGACTCGGTTCAGCAAACCGAGTTGACTCGGGTTAACCGAGTTGACTCGGGTTAGCAAACCGAGTTGACTCGGGTTAACAAACCGAATTGACTCGTGTTAACAAACAAAGTTGACTCGGGTTAGCAAACCGAATTGACTCGGATTAACAAACCGAGTTGACTCGGGTTAACCGAGTTGAATCGGTTCAGCAAACCGAGTTGACTCGGTTCAGCAAACCGAGTTGACTCGGGTTAACCGAGTTGACTCGGGTTAGCAAACCGAGTTGACTCGGAATAGCAAACCGAGTTGACTCGGTTCAGCAAACCGAGTTGACTCGGTTCAGCAAACCGAAACTCGGGTTAACCGAGTTGACTCGGTTTAGCAAACCGAGTTTACTTGGGTTAGCAAACCGAGTTTACTCGGGTTAGCAAACCGAGTTGACTCGGGTTAGCAAACCGAGTTGACTCGGGTTAGCAAACCGAGTTGACTCGGGTTAACCGAGTTGAATCGGGCTAGCAAACCAAGTTGACACGGGTTAACTAACCGAGTTGACTCGGGTTAGCAATACGAGTTGACTCGTTAGCAAACCGAGTTGACTTGGGTTAGCAAACCGAGTTGACTCGGGTTAGCAAACCGAGTTGTCTCAGTTCAGCAAACCGAGTTGACTCAGTTCAGCAAACTGAGTTGACTCGGTTCAGCAAACCGAGTTGACTCGGTTCAGCAAACCGAGTTCACTCGGTTCAGCAAACCGAGTTGACTCGGTTCAGCAAACCGAGTTGACTCGGTTCAGCCAACCGAGTTGACTCGGTTCAGCAAACCAAGTTGACTAGGCTCAGCAAACCGAGTTGACTCGGTTCAGCAAACCGAGTTGACTCGGTTCAGCAAACCGAGTTGACTCGGTTCAGCAAACCGAGTTGACTCGGGTTAACCGAGTTGACTCGGGTTAGCAAACTGAGTTGACTCGGGTTAACAAACCGAGTTGACTCGGGTTAGCAAACCGAGTTGATTCGGGTAAGCAAACCGAGTTGACTCGGGTGAGCAAACCGAGTTGACTCGGTTCAGCAAACCGAGTTGACTCGGTTCAGCAAACCGAGTTGGCTCGGTTCAGCAAACCGAGTTGACTCGGGTTAACCGAGTTGACTCGGGTTAGCAAACCGAGTTGACTCGGGTTAACAAACCGAGTTGACTCGGGTTAACAAACCGAGTTGACTCGGGTTAGCAAACCGAGTTGACTCGGGTTAGCAAACCGAGTTGACTCGGTTCAGCAAACCGAGTTGACTCGGTTCAGCAAACCCAGTTGACTCGGTTCAGCAAACCCAGTTGACTCGGGTTAGCAAACCGAGTTGACTCGGTTCAGCAAATCGAGTTGACTCGGTTCAGCAAATCGAGTTGACTCGGTTCAGCAAACCGAAACTCGGGTTAACCGAGTTGACTCGGTTTAGCAAACCGAGTTGACTCGGTTTAGCAAACCGAGTTTACTTGGGTTAGCAAACCGAGTTTACTCGGGTTAACCGAGTTGACTCGGGTTAGCAAACCGAGTTGACTCGGGCTAGCGAACCGAGTTGACTCGGGTTAGCAAACCGAGTTGACTCGGGTTCGCAAACCGAGTTGAATCGGTTCAGCAAACCGAGTTGAATCGGTTCAGCAAACCGAGTTGACTCGGTTCAGGAAACCGAGTTGACTCGGGTTAACCGAGTTGACTCGGGTTAGCAAACCGAGTTGACTCGGGTTAACAAACCGAGTTGACTCGTTAGCAAACCGAGTTGACTTGGGTTAGCAAACCGAGTTGACTCAGTTCAGCAAACCGAGTTGACTCAGTTCAGCAAACTGAGTTTACTCGGTTCAGCAAACCGAGTTGACTAGGCTCAGCAAACCAAGTTCACTCTGTTCAGCAAACCGAGTTGACTCGGTTCAGCAAACCGAGTTGACTCGGGTTAACCGAGTTGACTCGGGTTAACCGAGTTGACTCGGGTTAACCGAGTTGACTCGGGTTAACCGAGTTGAATCGGGTTAGCAAACCGAGTTGACTCGGGTTAACCGAGTTGACTCGGGTTAGCAAACCGAGTTGACTCGGGTTAACCGAGTTGACTCGGGTTAGCAAACCGAGTTGACTCGGGTTAGCAAACCGAGTTGACTCGGTTCAGCAAATCGAGTTGACTCGGTTCAGCAAACCGAGTTGACTCGGTTCAGCAAACCGAGTTGACTCGGTTCAGCAAACCGAGTTGACTAGGCTCAGCAAACCGAGTTGACTCGGTTCAGCAAACCGAGTTGACTCGGTTCAGCAAACCGAGTTGACTCGGGTGAGCAAACCGAGTTGACTCGGGTTAACCGAGTTGACTCGGGTTAGCAAACCGAGTTGACTCGGTTCAGCAAACCGAGTTGACTCGGTTCAGCAAACCGAGTTGACTCGGTTCAGCAAACCGAGTTGACTCGGTTCAGCAAACCGAGTTGACTCGGGTTAGCAAACCGAGTTGACTCGGTTCAGCAAACCGAGTTGACTTTGTTATGCAAACCGAAACTCGGGTTAACCGAGTTGACTCGGTTTAGCAAACCGAGTTTACTTATGTTAGCAAACCGAGTTTACTCGGGTTAGCAAACCGAGTTGACTCGGGTTAGCAAACCGAGTTGACTCGGGTGAGCAAACCGAGTTGACTCGGGTTAACCGAGTTGACTCGGGTTAGCAAACCGAGTTGACTCGGGTTAGCAAACCGAGTTGACTCGTTAGCAAACCGAGTTGACTCGGGTTAACAAACCAGGTTGACTCGGGTTAGCAAACCGAGTTGACTCGGGTTAGCAAACCGAGTTGACTCGGGTTAGCAAACCGAGTTGACTCGGTTCAGCAAACCGAGTTGACTCGGTTCAGCAAACCGAGTTGACTCGGGTTAGCAAACCGAGTTGATTCGGTTCAGCAAACCGAGTTGACTCGGTTCAGCAAACCGAAACTCGGGTTAACCGAGTTGACTCGGGTTAGCAAACCGAGTTTACTTGGGTTAGCAAACCGAGTTTACTCGGGTTAGCAAACCGAGTTGACTCGGGTTAGCAAACCGAGTCAACTCAGTTTGCTAACCCGAGTAAACTCGGTTTGCTAACCCAAGTAAACTCGGTTTGCTAACCCGAGTCAACTCGGTTAACCCGAGTTTCGGTTTGCTGAACCGAGTCAACTCGGTTTGCTGAACCGAATCAACTCGGTTTGCTAACCCGAGTCAACTCGGTTTGCTGAACCGAGTCAACTCGGTTTGCTGAACCGAGTCAACTCGGTTTGCTAACCCGAGTCAACTCGGTTTGCTAACCCGAGTCAACTCGGTTTGCTAACCCGAGTCAACTCGGTTTGCTAACCCGAGTCAACTCGGTTTGTTAACCCGAGTCAACTCGGTTTGCTAACGAGTCAACTCGGTTTGCTAACCCGAGTCAACTCGGTTTGCTAACCCGAGTCAACTCGGTTAACCCGAGTCAACTCGGTTTGCTCACCCGAGTCAACTCGGTTTGCTAACCCGAGTCAACTCGGTTTGCTAACCCGAGTAAGCTCGGTTTGCTAACCCGAGTAAACTCGGTTTGCTAACATAAGTAAACTCGGTTTGCTAAACCGAGTCAACTCGGTTAACCCGAGTTTCGGTTTGCTGAACCGAGTCAACTCGGTTTGCTGAACCGAGTCAACTCGGTTTGCTGAACCGAGTCAACTCGGTTTGCTGAACCGAGTCAACTCGGTTTGCTGAACCGAGTCAACTCGGTTTGCTGAACCGAGTCAACTCGGTTTGCTGAACCGAGTCAACTCGGTTTGCTAACCCGAGTCAACTCGGTTTGCTCACCCGAGTCAACTCGGTTTGCTGAACCGAGTCAACTCGGTTTGCTGAGCCTAGTCAACTCGGTTTGCTGAACCGAGTCAACTCGGTTTGCTGAACCGAGTCAACTCGGTTTGCTGAACCGAGTCAACTCGGTTTGCTAACCCGAGTCAACTCGGTTTGCTAACCCGAGTCAACTCGGTTAACCCGAGTCAACTCGGTTTGCTGAACCGAGTCAACTCGGTTTGCTGAACCGAGTCAACTCGGTTTGCTGAACCGAGTCAACTCGGTCTGCTGAACCGAGTCAACTCGGTTTGCTGAAATGAGTCAACTCGGTTTGCTGAGCCTAGTCAACTCGTTTTGCTGAACCGAGTCAACTCGGTTTGCTGAAACGAGTCAGCTCGGTTTGCTGAACCGAGTCAACTCGGTTTGCTAACCCGAGTCAACTCGGTTTGCTAACCCGAGTCAACTCGGTTAACCCGAGTCAACTCGGTTCGCTAACCCGAGTCAACTCGGTTTGCTGAACCGAGTCAACTCGGTTTGCTGAACCGAGTCAGCTCGGTTTGCTGAACCGAGTCAACCCGGTTTGCTAACCCGTGTCAACTCGGTTTGTTAACCCGAGTCAACTCGGTTTGTTAACCCGAGTCAACTCGGTTTGCTAACCCGAGTCAACTCGGTTAACCCGAGTCAACTCGGTTTGCTAACCCGATTCAACTCGGTTAACCCGAGTCAACTCGGTTAACCCGAGTCAACTCGGTTTGCTGAACCGAGTCAACTCGGTTTGCTGAACAGAGTGAACTCGGTTTGCTGAGCCTAGTCAACTCGGTTTGCTGAACCGAGTCAACTCGGTTTGCTGAACCGAATCAACTCGGTTTGCTGAACTGAGTCAACTCAGTTTGCTGAACTGAGTCAACTCGGTTTGCTGAACTGAGTCAACTCGGTTTGCTAACCCGAGTCAACTCGGTTTGTTAACCCGAGTCAACTTGGTTTGCTAACCCGATTCAACTCGGTTAACCCGAGTCAACTCGGTTTGCTGAACCGAGTCAACTCGGTTTGCTGAACAGAGTGAACTCGGTTTGCTGAGCCTAGTCAACTCGGTTTGCTGAACCGAGTCAACTCGGTTTGCTGAACCGAGTCAACTCGGTTTGCTGAACTGAGTCAACTCAGTTTGCTGAACCGAGTCAACTCGGTTTGCTCATCCGAGTCAAGTCGGTTTGCTAACCCGAGTCAACTCGGTTTGCTAACCCGAGTCAACTCGGTTTGCTAACCCGAGTCAACTCGGTTTGCTAACCCGAGTCAACTCGGTTTGCTAACCCGAGTAAACTCGGTTTGCTAACCCAAGTAAACTCGGTTTGCTAACCCAAGTAAACTCGGTTTGCTAACCCGAGTCAACTCGGTTAACCCGAGCTTCGGTTTGCTAACCCGAGTAAACTCGGTTTGCTTACCCGAGTCAACTCGGTTAACCCGAGTCAACTCGGTTTGCTAACCCGATTCAACTCGGTTAACCCGAGTCAACTCGGTTTGCTAACCCGAGTCAACTCGGTTTGCTAACCCGAGTCAACTCGGTTTGCTAACCCGAGTCAACTCGGTTTGCTAACCCGAGTAAACTCGGTTTGCTAACCCAAGTAAACTCGGTTTGCTAAACCGAGTCAACTCGGTTAACCCGAGTTTCGGTTTGCTGAACCGAGTCAACTCGGTTTGCTGAACCGAGTCAACTCGGTTTGCTGAACCGAGTCAACTCGGGTTAACCGAGTTGACTCGGGTTAGCAAACCGAGTTTACTTGGGTTAGCAAACCGAGTTTACTCGGGTTAGCAAACCGAGTTGACTCGGGTTAGCAAACCGAGTTGACTCGGGTTAGCAAACCGAGTTGACTCGGGTTAGCAAACCGAGTTGACTCGGGTTAACCGAGTTGAATCGGGTTAGCAAACCGAGTTGACTCGGGTTAACCGAGTTGACTCGGGTTAGCAAACCGAGTTTACTCGGGTTAGCAAACCGAAGCTCGGGTTAACCGAGTTGACTCGGGTTAGCAAACCGAGTTTACTTGGGTTAGCAAACCGAGTTTACTTGGGTTAGCAAACCGAGTTTACTCGGGTTAGCAAACCGAGTTGACTCGGGTTAGCAAACCGAGTTGACTCGGGTTAGCAAACCGAGTTGACTCGGGTTAGCAAACCGAGTTGACTCGGGTTAGCAAACCGAGTTGACTCGGATGAGCAAACCGAGTTGACTCGGTTCAGCAAACTGAGTTGACTCAGTTCAGCAAACCGAGTTGACTCGGTTCAGCAAACCGAGTTGACTCGGTTCAGCAAACCGAGTTGACTAGGCTCAGCAAACCGAGTTCACTCTGTTCAGCAAACCGAGTTGACTCGGTTCAGCAAACCGAGTTGACTCGGGTTAGTAAACCGAGTTGACTCGGTTCAGCAAACCGAGTTGACTCGGTTCAGCAAACCGAAACTCGGGTTAACCGAGTTTACTCGGTTTAGCAAACCGAGTTTACTTGGGTTAACAAACCGAGTTTACTCGGGTTAGCAAACCGAGTTGACTCGGGTTAGCAAACCGAGTTGACTCGGGTTAACCGAGTTGAATCGGGTTAGCAAACCGAGTTGACTCGGGTTAAAAGAGTTGACTCGGGTTAGCAAACCGAGTTGACTCGGTTCAGCAAACTGAATTGACTCGGTTCAGCAAACCGAGTTGACTCGGTTTAGCAAACCGAGTTGACTCGGTTTAGCAAACCGAGTTTACTTGGGTTAGCAAACCGAGTTTACTCGGGTTAACCGAGTTGACTCGGGTTAGCAAACCGAGTTGACTCGGGCTAGCGAACCGAGTTGACTCGGGTTAGCAAACCGAGTTGACTCGGGTTCGCAAACCGAGTTGAATCGGTTCAGCAAACCGAGTTGAATCGGTTCAGCAAACCGAGTTGACTCGGTTCAGGAAACCGAGTTGACTCGGGTTAACCGAGTTGACTCGGGTTAGCAAACCGAGTTGACTCGGGTTAACAAACCGAGTTGACTCGTTAGCAAACCGAGTTGACTTGGGTTAGCAAACCGAGTTGACTCAGTTCAGCAAACCGAGTTGACTCAGTTCAGCAAACTGAGTTTACTCGGTTCAGCAAACCGAGTTGACTAGGCTCAGCAAACCGAGTTCACTCTGTTCAGCAAACCGAGTTGACTCGGTTCAGCAAACCGAGTTGACTCGGGTTAACCGAGTTGACTCGGGTTAACCGAGTTGACTCGGGTTAACCGAGTTGACTCGGGTTAACCGAGTTGACTCGGGTTAACCGAGTTGAATCGGGTTAGCAAACCGAGTTGACTCGGGTTAACCGAGTTGACTCGGGTTAGCAAACCGAGTTGACTCGGGTTAACCGAGTTGACTCGGGTTAGCAAACCGAGTTGACTCGGGTTAGCAAACCGAGTTGACTCGGTTCAGCAAATCGAGTTGACTCGGTTCAGCAAACCGAGTTGACTCGGTTCAGCAAACCGAGTTGACTCGGTTCAGCAAACCGAGTTGACTAGGCTCAGCAAACCGAGTTGACTCGGTTCAGCAAACCGAGTTGACTCGGTTCAGCAAACCGAGTTGACTCGGGTGAGCAAACCGAGTTGACTCGGGTTAACCGAGTTGACTCGGGTTAGCAAACCGAGTTGACTCGGTTCAGCAAACCGAGTTGACTCGGTTCAGCAAACCGAGTTGACTCGGTTCAGCAAACCGAGTTGACTCGGTTCAGCAAACCGAGTTGACTCGGGTTAGCAAACCGAGTTGACTCGGTTCAGCAAACCGAGTTGACTTTGTTCAGCAAACCGAAACTCGGGTTAACCGAGTTGACTCGGTTTAGCAAACCGAGTTTACTTATGTTAGCAAACCGAGTTTACTCGGGTTAGCAAACCGAGTTGACTCGGGTGAGCAAACCGAGTTGACTCGGGTTAACCGAGTTGACTCGGGTTAGCAAACCGAGTTGACTCGGGTTAGCAAACCGAGTTGACTCGTTAGCAAACCGAGTTGACTCGGGTTAACAAACCAGGTTGACTCGGGTTAGCAAACCGAGTTGACTCGGGTTAGCAAACCGAGTTGACTCGGGTTAGCAAACCGAGTTGACTCGGTTCAGCAAACCGAGTTGACTCGGTTCAGCAAACCGAGTTGACTCGGGTTAGCAAACCGAGTTGATTCGGTTCAGCAAACCGAGTTGACTCGGTTCAGCAAACCGAAACTCGGGTTAACCGAGTTGACTCGGGTTAGCAAACCGAGTTTACTTGGGTTAGCAAACCGAGTTGACTCGGGTTAGCAAACCGAGTTGACTCGGGTTAGCAAACCGAGTTGACTCAGTTTGCTAACCCGAGTCAACTCGGTTTGCTAACCCGAGTAAACTCGGTTTGCTAACCCGAGTCAACTCGGTTAACCCGAGTTTCGGTTTGCTGAACCGAGTCAACTCGGTTTGCTGAACCGAATCAACTCGGTTTGCTAACCCGAGTCAACTCGGTTTGCTGAACCGAGTCAACTCGGTTTGCTGAACCGAGTCAACTCGGTTTGCTAACCCGAGTCAACTCGGTTTGCTAACCCGAGTCAACTCGGTTTGCTAACCCGAGTCAACTCGGTTTGTTAACCCGAGTCAACTCGGTTTGCTAACGAGTCAACTCGGTTTGCTAACCCGAGTCAACTCGGTTTGCTAACCCGAGTCAACTCGGTTAACCCGAGTCAACTCGGTTTGCTCACCCGAGTCAACTCGGTTTGCTAACCCGAGTCAACTCGGTTTGCTAACCCGAGTAAGCTCGGTTTGCTAACCCGAGTAAACTCGGTTTGCTAACATAAGTAAACTCGGTTTGCTAAACCGAGTCAACTCGGTTAACCCGAGTTTCGGTTTGCTGAACCGAGTCAACTCGGTTTGCTGAACCGAGTCAACTCGGTTTGCTGAACCGAGTCAACTCGGTTTGCTGAACCGAGTCAACTCGGTTTGCTGAACCGAGTCAACTCGGTTTGCTGAACCGAGTCAACTCGGTTTGCTGAACCGAGTCAACTCGGTTTGCTAACCCGAGTCAACTCGGTTTGCTCACCCGAGTCAACTCGGTTTGCTGAACCGAGTCAACTCGGTTTGCTGAGCCTAGTCAACTCGGTTTGCTGAACCGAGTCAACTCGGTTTGCTGAACCGAGTCAACTCGGTTTGCTGAACCGAGTCAACTCGGTTTGCTGAACCGAGTCAACTCGGTTTGCTGAACCGAGTCAACTCGGTTTGCTGAACCGAGTCAACTCGGTTTGCTAACCCGAGTCAACTCGGTTTGCTAACCCGAGTCAACTCGGTTAACCCGAGTCAACTCGGTTTGCTGAACCGAGTCAACTCGGTTTGCTGAACCGAGTCAACTCGGTTTGCTGAACCGAGTCAACTCGGTCTGCTGAACCGAGTCAACTCGGTTTGCTGAAATGAGTCAACTCGGTTTGCTGAGCCTAGTCAACTCGTTTTGCTGAACCGAGTCAACTCGGTTTGCTGAAACGAGTCAGCTCGGTTTGCTGAACCGAGTCAACTCGGTTTGCTAACCCGAGTCAACTCGGTTTGCTAACCCGAGTCAACTCGGTTAACCCGAGTCAACTCGGTTCGCTAACCCGAGTCAACTCGGTTTGCTGAACCGAGTCAACTCGGTTTGCTGAACCGAGTCAACTCGGTTTGCTGAACCGAGTCAGCTCGGTTTGCTGAACCGAGTCAACCCGGTTTGCTAACCCGTGTCAACTCGGTTTGTTAACCCGAGTCAACTCGGTTTGTTAACCCGAGTCAACTCGGTTTGCTAACCCGAGTCAACTCGGTTAACCCGAGTCAACTCGGTTTGCTAACCCGATTCAACTCGGTTAACCCGAGTCAACTCGGTTAACCCGAGTCAACTCGGTTTGCTGAACCGAGTCAACTCGGTTTGCTGAACAGAGTGAACTCGGTTTGCTGAGCCTAGTCAACTCGGTTTGCTGAACCGAGTCAACTCGGTTTGCTGAACCGAATCAACTCGGTTTGCTGAACTGAGTCAACTCAGTTTGCTGAACTGAGTCAACTCGGTTTGCTGAACTGAGTCAACTCGGTTTGCTAACCCGAGTCAACTCGGTTTGTTAACCCGAGTCAACTTGGTTTGCTAACCCGATTCAACTCGGTTAACCCGAGTCAACTCGGTTTGCTAACCCGAGTCAACTCGGTTTGCTAACCCGAGTAAACTCGGTTTGCTAACCCGAGTAAACTCGGTTTGCTAACCCAAGTAAACTCGGTTTGCTAAGCCGAGTCAACTCGGTTAACCCGAGTTTCGGTTTGCTGAACCGAGTCAACTCGGTTTGCTGAACCGAGTCAACTCGGGTTAACCGAGTTGACTCGGGTTAGCAAACCGAGTTTACTTGGGTTAGCAAACCGAGTTTACTCGGGTTAGCAAACCGAGTTGACTCGGGTTAGCAAACCGAGTTGACTCGGGTTAGCAAACCAAGTTGACTCGGGTTAGCAAACCGAGTTGACTCGGGTTAACCGAGTTGAATCGGGTTAGCAAACCGAGTTAACTCGGGTTAACCGAGTTGACTCGGGTTAGCAAACCGAGTTTACTCGGGTTAGCAAACCGAAGCTCGGGTTAACCGAGTTGACTCGGGTTAGCAAACCGAGTTTACTTGGGTTAGCAAACCGAGTTTACTTGGGTTAGCAAACCGAGTTTACTCGGGTTAGCAAACCGAGTTTACTCGGGTTAGCAAACCGAGTTGACTCGGGTTAGCAAACCGAGTTGACTCGGGTTAGCAAACCGAGTTGACTCGGGTTAGCAAACCGAGTTGACTCGGATGAGCAAACCGAGTTGACTCGGTTCAGCAAACTGAGTTGACTCAGTTCAGCAAACCGAGTTGACTCGGTTCAGCAAACCGAGTTGACTCGGTTCAGCAAACCGAGTTGACTAGGCTCAGCAAACCGAGTTCACTCTGTTCAGCAAACCGAGTTGACTCGGTTCAGCAAACCGAGTTGACTCGGGTTAGTAAACCGAGTTGACTCGGTTCAGCAAACCGAGTTGACTCGGTTCAGCAAACCGAAACTCGGGTTAACCGAGTTTACTCGGTTTAGCAAACCGAGTTTACTTGGGTTAACAAACCGAGTTTACTCGGGTTAGCAAACCGAGTTGACTCGGGTTAGCAAACCGAGTTGACTCGGGTTAGCAAACCGAGTTGACTCGGGTTAACCGAGTTGAATCGGGTTAGCAAACCGAGTTGACTCGGGTTAAAAGAGTTGACTCGGGTTAGCAAACCGAGTTGACTCGGTTCAGCAAACTGAGTTGACTCGGTTCAGCAAACCGAGTTGACTCGGTTCAGCAAACCGAGTTGACTCAGTTCAGCAAACGGAGTTGACTTGGTTCAGCAAACCGAGTTGACTCGGGTTAACCGAGTTGACTCGGGTTAGCAAACCGAGTTGACTCGGGTTAACAAACCGAGTTGACTCGGGTTAACAAACCGAGTTGACTCGGTTCAGCAAACCGAGTTGACTCGGTTCAGCAAACCGAGTTGACTCGGTCCAGCAAACCGAGTTGACTCGGGTTAACCGAGTTGACTCGGGTTAGCAAACCTAGTTGACTCGGGTTAACAAACCGAGTTGACTCGGGTAAGCAAACCGAGATGACTCGGGTTAGCAAACCGAGTTGACTCGGGTTAGCAAACCGAGTTGACTCGGTTCAGCAAACCGAGTTGACTCGGTTCAGCAAACCGAGTTGACTCGGGTTAGCAAACCGAGTTGACTCGGTTCAGCAAACCGAGTTGACTCGGTTCAGCAAACCGAAACTCGGGTTAACCGAGTTGAATCGGTTCAGCAAACCGAGTTGACTCGGTTCAGCAAACCGAGTTTACTCGGGTTAGCAAACCGAGTTGACTCGGGTTAGCAAACCGAGTTGACTCGGGTTAGCAAACCGAGTTGACTCGGGTTAACCGAGTTGAATCGGGTTAGCAAACCAAGTTGACTCGGGTTAACAAACCGAGTTGACTCGGGTTAGCAAACCGAGTTGACTCGGTTCAGCAAACCGAGTTGACTCGGGTTAACAAACCGAGTTGACTCGGGTTAACCGAGTTGAATCGGTTCAGCAAACCGAGTTGACTCGGTTCAGCAAACCGAGTTGACTCGGGTTAACCGAGTTGACTCGGGTTAGCAAACCGAGTTGACTCGGAATAGCAAACCGAGTTGACTCGGTTCAGCAAACCGAGTTGACTCGGTTCAGCAAACCGAGTTGACTCGGGTTAGCAAACCGAGTTGACTCGGAATAGCAAACCGAGTTGACTCGGTTCAGCAAACCGAGTTGACTCGGTTCAGCAAACCGAAACTCGGGTTAACCGAGTTGACTCGGTTTAGCAAACCGAGTTTACTTGGGTTAGCAAACCGAGTTTACTCGGGTTAGCAAACCGAGTTGACTCGGGTTAGCAAACCGAGTTGACTCGGGTTAGCAAACCGAGTTGACTCGGGTTAACCGAGTTGAATCGGGCTAGCAAACCAAGTTGACACGGGTTAACTAACCGAGTTGACTCGGGTTAGCAATACGAGTTGACTCGTTAGCAAACCGAGTTGACTTGGGTTAGCAAACCGAGTTGACTCGGGTAAGCAAACCGAGTTGACTCAGTTCAGCAAACCGAGTTGACTCAGTTCAGCAAACTGAGTTGACTCGGTTCAGCAAACCGAGTTGACTCGGTTCAGCAAACCGAGTTCACTCGGTTCAGCAAACCGAGTTGACTCGGTTCAGCAAACCGAGTTGACTCGGTTCAGCCAACCGAGTTGACTCTGTTCAGCAAACCAAGTTGACTAGGCTCAGCAAACCGAGTTGACTCGGTTCAGCAAACCGAGTTGACTCGGTTCAGCAAACCGAGTTGACTCGGTTCAGCAAACCGAGTTGACTCGGGTTAACCGAGATGACTCGGGTTAGCAAACCGAGTTGACTCGGGTTAACAAACCGAGTTGACTCGGGTTAACAAACCGAGTTGACTCGGGTTAGCAAACCGAGTTGATTCGGGTAAGCAAACCGAGTTGACTCGGGTGAGCAAACCGAGTTGACTCGGTTCAGCAAACCGAGTTGGCTCGGTTCAGCAAACCGAGTTGACTCGGGTTAACCGAGTTGACTCGGGTTAGCAAACCGAGTTGACTCGGGTTAACAAACCGAGTTGACTCGGGTTAGCAAACCGAGTTGACTCGGGTTAGCAAACCGAGTTGACTCGGTTCAGCAAACCGAGTTGACTCGGTTCAGCAAACCCAGTTGACTCGGTTCAGCAAACCCAGTTGACTCGGGTTAGCAAACCGAGTTGACTCGGTTCAGCAAATCGAGTTTACTCGGTTCAGCAAACCGAAACTCGGGTTAACCGAGTTGACTCGGTTTAGCAAACCGAGTTGACTCGGTTTAGCAAACCGAGTTTACTTGGGTTAGCAAACCGAGTTTACTCGGGTTAACCGAGTTGACTCGGGTTAGCAAACCGAGTTGACTCGGGCTAGCGAACCGAGTTGACTCGGGTTAGCAAACCGAGTTGACTCGGGTTCGCAAACCGAGTTGAATCGGTTCAGCAAACCGAGTTGAATCGGTTCAGCAAACCGAGTTGACTCGGTTCAGGAAACCGAGTTGACTCGGGTTAACCGAGTTGACTCGGGTTAGCAAACCGAGTTGACTCGGGTTAACAAACCGAGTTGACTCGGGTTAACAAACCGAGTTGACTCGGGTTAGCAAACCGAGTTGACTCGGGTTAGCAAACCGAGTTTACTCGGGTTAACCGAGTTGACTCGGGTTAGCAAACCGAGTTGACTCGGGCTAGCGAACCGAGTTGACTCGGGTTAGCAAACCGAGTTGACTCGGGTTCGCAAACCGAGTTGAATCGGTTCAGCAAACCGAGTTGAATCGGTTCAGCAAACCGAGTTGACTCGGTTCAGGAAACCGAGTTGACTCGGGTTAACCGAGTTGACTCGGGTTAGCAAACCGAGTTGACTCGGGTTAACAAACCGAGTGGACTCGGGTTAACAAACCAAGTTGACTCGGGTTAGCAAACCGAGTTGACTCGGGTTAGCAAACCGAGTAGACTCGGTTCAGCAAACCGAGTTGACTCGGTTCAGCAAACCGAGTTGACTCGGGTCAGCAAACCGAGTTGACTCGGGTTAGCAAACCGAGTTGACTCGGTTCAGCAAACCGAGTTTACTTGGGTTAGCAAACCGAGTTTACTCGGGTTAACCGAGTTGACTCGGGTTAGCAAACCGAGTTGACTCGGGCTAGCGAACCGAGTTGACTCGGGTTAGCAAACCGAGTTGACTCGGGTTCGCAAACCGAGTTGAATCGGTTCAGCAAACCGAGTTGAATCGGTTCAGCAAACCGAGTTGACTCGGTTCAGGAAACCGAGTTGACTCGGGTTAACCGAGTTGACTCGGGTTAGCAAACCGAGTTGACTCGGGTTAACAAACCGAGTTGACTCGGGTTAACAAACCGAGTTGACTCGGGTTAGCAAACCGAGTTGACTCGGGTTAGCAAACCGAGTTTACTCGGGTTAACCGAGTTGACTCGGGTTAGCAAACCGAGTTGACTCGGGCTAGCGAACCGAGTTGACTCGGGTTAGCAAACCGAGTTGACTCGGGTTCGCAAACCGAGTTGAATCGGTTCAGCAAACCGAGTTGAATCGGTTCAGCAAACCGAGTTGACTCGGTTCAGGAAACCGAGTTGACTCGGGTTAACCGAGTTGACTCGGGTTAGCAAACCGAGTTGACTCGGGTTAACAAACCGAGTTGACTCGGGTTAACAAACCAAGTTGACTCGGGTTAGCAAACCGAGTTGACTCGGGTTAGCAAACCGAGTAGACTCGGTTCAGCAAACCGAGTTGACTCGGTTCAGCAAACCGAGTTGACTCGGGTCAGCAAACCGAGTTGACTCGGGTTAGCAAACCGAGTTGACTCGGTTCAGCAAACCGAGTTGACTCGGTTCAGCAAACCGAGTTGACTCGGTTCAGCAAACCGAAACTCGGGTTAACCGAGTTGACTCGGTTTAGCAAACCGAGTTTACTTGGGTTAGCAAACCGAGTTTACTCGGGTTAGCAAACCGAGTTTACTCGGGTTAGCAAACCGAGTTGACTCGGGTTAGCAAACCGAGTTGACTCGGGTTAACCGAGTTGAATCGGGTTAGCAAACCAAGTTGACTCGGGTTAACAAACCGAGTTGACTCGGGTTAGCAAACCGAGTTGACTCGTTAGCAAACCGAGTTGACTTGGGTTAGCAAACCGAGTTGACTCTAGTTAGCAAACCGAGTTGACTCAGTTCAGCAAACCGAGTTGACTCAGTTCAGCAAACTGAGTTGACTCGGTTCAGCAAACCGAGTTGACTAGGCTCAGCAAACCGAGTTCACTCTGTTCAGCAAACCGAGTTGACTCGGTTCAGCAAACCGAGTTGACTCGGGTTAACCGAGTTGACTCGGGTTAACCGAGTTGAATCGGGTTAGCAAACCGAGTTGACTCGGGTTAACCGAGTTGACTCGGGTTAGCGAACCGAGTTGACTCGGGTTAACAAACCGAGTTGACTCGGGTTAACAAACCGAGTTGACACGGGTTAGCAAACCGAGTTGACTCGGTTCAGCAAACCGAGCTGACTCGGTTCAGCAAACCGAGTTGACTCGGTTCAGCAAACCGAGTTGACTCGGTTCAGCAAACCGAGTTGACTCGGTTCAGCAAACCGAGTTGACTCGGGTTAACCGAGTTGACTCGGGTAAGCAAACCGAGTTGACTCGGGTTAGCAAACCGAGTTGACTCGGGTTAGCAAACCGAGTTGACTCGGTTCAGCAAACCGAGTTGACTCGTTTCAGCAAACCGAGTTGACTCGGTTCAGCAAAACGAGTTGACTAGGCTCAGCAAACCGAGTTGACTCGGTTCAGCAAACCGAGTTGACTCGGTTCAGCAAACCGAGTTGACTCGGTTCAGCAAACCGAAACTCGGGTTAACCGAGTTGACTCGGTTTAGCAAACCGAGTTTACTTATGTTAGCAAACCGAGTTTACTCGGGTTAGCAAACCGAGTTGACTCGGGTTAGCAAACCGAGTTGACTCGGGTGAGCAAACCGAGTTGACTCGGGTGAGCAAACCGAGTTGACTCGGGTTAACCGAGTTGACTCGGGTTAGCAAACCGAGTTGACTCGTTAGC
This sequence comes from Melanostoma mellinum, assembly GCA_914767635.1. Classification (NCBI taxonomy): domain Eukaryota; kingdom Metazoa; phylum Arthropoda; class Insecta; order Diptera; family Syrphidae; genus Melanostoma; species Melanostoma mellinum. The sequence goes on along the minus strand of OU612058.1, from coordinate 195,218,147 downwards.
AAACCGAGTTAATTGGGTTAACAAACCGAGTTGACTCGGGTTAGCAAACCGAGTTGACTCGGGTTAGTAAACCGAGTTTACTCGGGTTAGCAAACCGAGTTGACTCGGGTTAGTAAACCGAGTTGACTCGGGTTAGCAAACCGAGTTGACTCGGGTTAGCAAACCGAGTTGACTCGGGTTAGCAAACCGAGTTGACTCGGGTTAGCAAACCGAGTTGACTCGGGTTAGCAAACCGAGTTGACTCGGTTTGTTAACCCGAGTCAACTCGGTTTGCTAACGAGTCAACTCGGTTTGCTAACCCGAGTCAACTCGGTTTGCTAACCCGAGTCAACTCGGTTTGCTCACCCGAGTCAACTCGGTTTGCTAACCCGAGTCAACTCGGTTTGCTAACCCGAGTAAACTCGGTTTGCTAACATAAGTAAACTCGGTTTGCTAAACCGAGTCAACTCGGTTAACCCGAGTTTCGGTTTGCTGAACCGAGTCAACTCGGTTTGCTGAACCGAGTCAACTCGGTTTGCTGAACCGAGTCAACTCGGTTTGCTGAACCGAGTCAACTCGGTTTGCTGAACCGAGTCAACTCGGTTTGCTAACCCGAGTCAACTCGGTTTGCTCACCCGAGTCAACTCGGTTTGCTGAACCGAGTCAACTCGGTTTGCTGAACCGAGTCAACTCGGTTTGCTGAGCCTAGTCAACTCGGTTTGCTGAACCGAGTCAGCTCGGTTTGCTGAACCGAGTCAACTCGGTTTGCTGAACCGAGTCAACTCGGTTTGCTAACCCGAGTCAACTCGGTTTGCTAACCCGAGTCAACTCGGTTAACCCGAGTCAACTCGGTTTGCTGAAACGAGTCAACTCGGTTTGCTGAACCGAGTCAACTCGGTTTGCTAACCCGAGTCAACTCGGTTTGCTAACCCGAGTCAACTCGGTTAACCCGAGTCAACTCGGTTTGCTAACCCGAGTCAACTCGGTTTGCTGAACCGAGTCAACTCGGTTTGCTGAACCGAGTCAACTCGGTTTGCTGAACCGAGTCAACTCGGTTTGCTGAACCGAGTCAACTCGGTTTGCTGAACCGAGTCAACTCGGTTTGCTAACCCGTGTCAACTCGGTTTGTTAACCCGAGTCAACTCGGTTTGTTAACCCGAGTCAACTCGGTTTGCTAACCCGAGTCAACTCGGTTTGCTAACCCGATTCAACTCGGTTAACCCGAGTCAACTCGGTTAACCCGAGTCAACTCGGTTTGCTGAACCGAGTCAACTCGGTTTGCTGAACAGAGTGAACTCGGTTTGCTGAGCCTAGTCAACTAAGTTTGCTGAACCGAGTCAACTCGGTTTGCTGAACCGAGTCAACTCGGTTTGCTGAACTGAGTCAACTCAGTTTGCTGAACTGAGTCAACTCGGTTTGCTGAACTGAGTCAACTCGGTTTGCTAACCCGAGTCAACTCGGTTTGTTAACCCGAGTCAACTTGGTTTGCTAACCCGATTCAACTCGGTTAACCCGAGTCAACTCGGTTTGCTAACCCGAGTCAACTCGGTTTGCTAACCCGAGTAAACTCGGTTTGCTAACCCGAGTAAACTCGGTTTGCTAACCCAAGTAAACTCGGTTTGCTAAACCGAGTCAACTCGGTTAACCCGAGTTTCGGTTTGCTGAACCGAGTCAACTCGGGTTAACCGAGTTGACTCGGGTTAGCAAACCGAGCTTACTTGGGTTAGCAAACCGAGTTTACTCGGGTTAGCAAACCGAGTTGACTCGGGTTAGCAAACCGAGTTGACTCGGGTTAGCAAACCGAGTTGACTCGGGTTAACCGAGTTGAATCGGGTTAGCAAACCGAGTTGACTCGGGTTAACCGAGTTGACTCGGGTTAGCAAACCGAGTTTACTCGGGTTAGCAAACCGAAGCTCGGGTTAACCGAGTTGACTCGGGTTAGCAAACCGAGTTTACTTGGGTTAGCAAACCGAGTTTACTTGGGTTAGCAAACCGAGTTTACTCGGGTTAGCAAACCGAGTTGACTCGGGTTAGCAAACCGAGTTGACTCGGGTTAGCAAACCGAGTTGACTCGGGTTAGCAAACCGAGTTGACTCGGGTTAGCAAACCGAGTTGACTCGGGTTAGCAAACCGAGTTGACTCGGATGAGCAAACCGAGTTGACTCGGTTCAGCAAACTGAGTTGACTCAGTTCAGCAAACCGAGTTGACTCGGTTCAGCAAACCGAGTTGACTCGGTTCAGCAAACCGAGTTGACTAGGCTCAGCAAACCGAGTTCACTCTGTTCAGCAAACCGAATTGACTCGGTTCAGCAAACCGAGTTGACTCGGGTTAGCAAACCGAGTTGACTCGGTTCAGCAAACCGAGTTGACTCGGTTCAGCAAATCGAAACTCGGGTTAACCGAGTTTACTCGGTTTAGCAAACCGAGTTTACTTGGGTTAGCAAACCGAGTTTACTCGGGTTAGCAAACCGAGTTGACTCGGGTTAGCAAACCGAGTTGACTCGGGTTAGCAAACCGAGTTGACTCGGGTTAGCAAACCGAGTTGACTCGGGTTAACCGAGTTGAATCGGGTTAGCAAACCGAGTTGACTCGGGTTAACCGAGTTGGCTCGGGTTAGCAAACCGAGTTGACTCGGGTTAACCGAGTTGAATCGGGTTAGCAAACCGAGTTGACTCGGGTTAACCGAGTTGGCTCGGGTTAGCAAACCGAGTTGACTCGGTTCAGCAAACTGAGCTGACTCGGTTCAGCAAACCGAGTTGACTCGGTTCAGCAAACCGAGTTGACTCAGTTCAGCAAACGGAGTTGACTTGGTTCAGCAAACCGAGTTGACTCGGGTTAACCGAGTTGACTCGGGTTAGCAAACCGAGTTGACTCGGGTTAACAAACCGAGTTGACTTTGGTTAACAAACCGAGTTGACTCGGTTCAACAAACCGAGTTGACTCGGTTCAGCAAACCGAGTTGACTCGGGTTAACCGAGTTGACTCGGGTTAGCAAACCTAGTTGACTCGGGTTAACAAACCGAGTTGACTCGGGTTAGCAAACCGAGTTGACTCGGGTTAGCAAACCGAGTCGACTCGGGTTAGCAAACCGAGTTGACTCGGTTCAGCAAACCGAGTTGACTCGGTTCAGCAAACCGAGTTGACTCGGGTTAGCAAACCGAGTTGACTCGGTTCAGCAAACCGAGTTGACTCGGTTCAGCAAACCGAAACTCGGGTTAACCGAGTTGAATCGGTTCAGCAAACCGAGTTGACTCGGTTCAGCAAACCGAGTTTACTCGGGTTAGCAAACCGAGTTGACTCGGGTTAGCAAACCGAGTTGACTCGGGTTAGCAAACCGAGTTGACTCGGGTTAGCAAACCGAGTTGACTCGGGTTAACCGAGTTGAATCGGGTTAGCAAACCAAGTTGACTCGGGTTAACAAACCGAGTTGACTCGGGTTAGCAAACCGAGTTGACTCGGGTTAACCGAGTTGACTCGGGTTAGCAAACCGAGTTGACTCGGGTTAACAAACCGAATTGACTCGTGTTAACAAACAAAGTTGACTCGGGTTAGCAAACCGAGTTGACTCGGATTAACAAACCGAGTTGACTCGGGTTAACCGAGTTGAATCGGTTCAGCAAACCGAGTTGACTCGGTTCAGCAAACCGAGTTGACTCGGGTTAACCGAGTTGACTCGGGTTAGCAAACCGAGTTGACTCGGGTTAGCAAACCGAGTTGACTCGGTTCAGCAAACCGAGTTGACTCGGGTTAAAAAACCGAGTTGACTCGGGTTAGCAAACCGAGTTGACTCGGTTCAGCAAACCGAGTTGACTCGGTTCAGCAAACCGAGTTGACTCGGGTTAGCAAACCGAGTTGACTCGGGTTAGCAAACCGAGTTGACTCGGGTTAACCTAGTTGAATCGGTTCAGCAAACCGAGTTGAATCGGTTCAGCAAACCGAGTTGACTCGGTTCAGGAAACCGAGTTGACTCGAGTTAACCGAGTTGAGTCGGGTTAGCAAACCGAGTTGACTCGGGTTAACAAACCGAGTTGACTCGGGTTAACAAACCGAGTTGACTCGGGTTAACAAACCGAGTTGACTCGGGTTAACAAACCGAGTTGACTCGGGTTAGCAAACCGAGTTGACTCGGATTAGCAAACCGAGTTGACTCGGCTCAGCAAACCGAGTTGACTCGGTTCAGCAAACCGAGTTGACTCGGTTCAGCAAACCGAGTTGACTCGGTTCAGCAAACCGAGTTGACTCGGTTCAGCAAACCGAGATGACTCGGTTCAGCAAACCGAGTTGACTCGGGTTAGCAAACCGAGTTGACTCGGTTCAGCAAACCGAGTTGACTCGGTTCAGCAAACCGAAACTCGGGTTAACCGAGTTGACTCGGTTTAGCAAACCGAGTTTACTTGGGTTAGCAAACCGAGTTTACTCGGGTTAGCAAACCGAGTTGACTCGGGTTAGCAAACCGAGTTGACTCGGGTTAGCAAACCGAGTTGACTCGGGTTAACCGAGTTGAATTGGGCTAGCAAACCGAGTTGACACGGGTTAACAAACCGAGTTGACTCGGGTTAGCAATACGAGTTGACTCGTTAGCAAACCGAGTTGACTTGGGTTAGCAAACCGAGTTGACTCGGGTTAGCAAACCGAGTTGACTCAGTTCAGCAAACCGAGTTGACTCAGTTCAGCAAACTGAGTTGACTTGGTTCAGCAAACCGAGTTGACTCGGTTCAGCAAACCGAGTTCACTCGGTTCAGCAAACCGAGTTGACTCGGTTCAGCAAACCGAGTTGACTCGGTTCAGCAAACCGAGTTGACTCGGTTCAGCAAACCGAGTTGACTAGGCTCAGCAAACCGAGTTGACTCGGTTCAGCAAACCGAGTTGACTCGGTTCAGCAAACCGAGTTGAGTCGGGTTAACCGAGTTGACTCGGGTTAGCAAACCGAGTTGACTCGGGTTAACAAACCGAGTTGACTCGGGTTAACAAACCGAGTTGACTCGGGTTAGCAAACCGAGTTGATTCGGGTTAGCAAACCGAGTTGACTCGGGTTAGCAAACCGAGTTGACTCGGTTCAGCAAACCGAGTTGACTCGGTTCAGCAAACCGAGTTGGCTCGGTTCAGCAAACCGAGTTGACTCGGGTTAGCAAACCGAGTTGACTCGGTTCAGCAAACCGAGTTGACTCGGTTCAGCAAACCGAAACTCGGGTTAACCGTGTTGACTCGGTTTAGCAAACCGAGTTTACTTGGGTTAGCAAACCGAGTTTACTCGGGTTAGCAAACCGAGTTGACTCGGGTTAGCAAACCGAGTTGACTCGGGTTAACCGAGTTGAATCGGGTTAGCAAACCGAGTTGATTCGGGTTAACCGAGTTGACTCGGGTAAGCAAACCGAGTTGACTCGGTTCAGCAAACTGAGTTGACTCGGTTCAGCAAACCGAGTTGACTCGGGTTAACAAACCGAGTTGACTCGGGTTAGCAAACCGAGTTGACTCGGTTCAGCAAACCGAGTTGACTCGGGTTAACCGAGTTGACTCGGGTTAGCAAACCGAGTTGACTCGGGTTAACAAACCGAGTTGACTCGGGTTAACAAACCGAGTTGACTCGGGTTAGCAAACCGAGTTGTTTCGGGTTAGCAAACCGAGTTGACTCGGTTCAGCAAACCGAGTTGACTCGGTTCAGCAAACCGAGTTGACTCGGTTCAGCAAACCGAGTTGACTCGGTTCAGCAAACCGAGTTGACTCGGGTTAACCGAGTTGACTCGGGTTAACAAACCGAGTTGACTCGGGTTAGCAAACCGAGTTGACTCGGGTTAGCAAACCGAGTTGACTCGGGTTAGCAAACCGAGTTGACTCGGTTCAGCAAACCGAGTTGACTCGGTTCAGCAAACCGAGTTGACTCGGTTCAGCAAACCGAGTTGACTCGGTTCAGCAAACCGAGTTGACTCGGGTTAGCAAACCGAGTTTACTCGGGTTAGCAAACCGAGTTGACTCGGTTCAGCAAACCGAGTTGACTCGGTTCAGCAAACCGAAACTCGGGTTAACCGAGTTGACTCAGTTTAGCAAACCGAGTTTACTTGGGTTAGCAAACCGAGTTTACTCGGGTTAGCAAACCGAGTTGACTCGGGTTAGCAAACCGAGTTGACTCGGGTTAACCGAGTTGAATCGGGTTAGCAAACCGAGTTGACTCGGGTTAACCGAGTTGACTCGGGTTAGCAAACCGAGTTGACTCGGGTTAACAAACCGAGTTGACTCGGGTTAACCGAGTTGAATCGGTTCAGCAAACCGAGTTGACTCGGTTCAGCAAACCGAGTTGACTCGGTTCAGCAAACCGAAACTCGGGTTAACCGAGTTGACTCGGTTTAGCAAACCGAGTTTACTTGGGTTAGCAAACCGAGTTTACTCGGGTTAGCAAACCGAGTTGACTCGGGTTAGCAAACCGAGTTGACTCGGGTTAGCAAACCGAGTTGACTCGGGTTAACCGAGTTGAATCGGGTTAGCAAACCGAGTTGACTCGGGTTAACCGAGTTGACTCGGGTTAACCGAGTTGACTCGGGTTAGCAAACCGAGTTGACTCGGTTCAGCAAACTGAGTTGACTCGGTTCAGCAAACTGAGTTGACTCGGTTCAGCAAACCGAGTTGACTCGGTTTGCTAACCCGAGTCAACTCGGTTAACCCGAGTCAACTCGGTTTGCTAACCCGATTCAACTCGGTTAACCCGAGTCAACTCGGTTTGCTAACCCGAGTCAACTCGGTTTGCTAACCCGAGTCAACTCGGTTTGCTAACCCGAGTAAACTCGGTTTGCTAACCCAAGTAAACTCGGTTTGCTAAACCGAGTCAACTCGGTTAACCCGAGTTTCGGTTTGCTGAACCGAGTCAACTCGGTTTGCTGAACCGATTCAACTCGGTTAACCCGAGTCAACTCGGTTTGCTAACCCGAGTCAACTCGGTTAACCCGAGTCAACTCGGTTTGCTGAACCGAGTCAACTCGGTTTGCTTACCCGATTCAACTCGGTTAACCCGAGTCAACTCGGTTTGCTAACCCGAGTCAACTCGGTTTGCTAACCCGAGTCAACTCGGTTTGCTAACCCGAGTAAACTCGGTTTGCTAACCCAAGTAAACTCGGTTTGCTAAACCGAGTCAACTCGGTTAACCCGAGTTTCGGTTTGCTGAACCGAGTCAACTCGGTTTGCTGAACCGAGTCAACTCGGTTTGCAAACCCGAGTCAACTCGGTTTGCTAACCCGAGTCAACTCGGTTTGCTGAACCGAGTCAACTCGGTTTGCTGAACCGAGTCAACTCGGTTTGCTGAACCGAGTCAACTCGGTTTGCTAACCCGAGTCAACTCGGTTTGTTAACCCGAGTCAACTCGGTTTGCTGAACCGAGTCAACTCGGTTAACCCGAGTCAACTCGGTTTGCTGAACCGAGTCAACTCGGTTTGCTGAACCGAGTCAACTCGGTTTGCTGAACCGAGTCAACTCGGTTTGCTGAACCGATTCAACTCGGTTTGCTGAACCGAGTCAACTCGGTTTGCTGAACCGAGTCAACTCGGTTTGCTAACCCGAGTCAACTCAGTTTGCTAACCCGAGTCAACTCGGTTTGTTAACCCGAGTCAACTCGGTTTGCTAACCCGAGTCAACTCGGTTAACCCGAGTCAACTCGGTTTGCTGAACCGAGTCAACTCGGTTTGCTAACCCGAGTCAACTCGGTTTGTTAACCCGAGTCAACTCGGTTTGCTGAACCGAGTCAACTCAGTTTGCTGAACCGAGTCAACTCGGTTTGCTTACCCGAGTCAACTCGGTTAACCCGAGTCAACTCGGTTTGCTAACCCGATTCAACTCGGTTAACCCGAGTCAACTCGGTTTGCTAACCCGAGTCAACTCGGTTTGCTAACCCGAGTAAACTCAGTTTGCTAACCCAAATAAACTCGGTTTGCTAAACCGAGTCAACACGGTTAACCCGAGTTTCGGTTTGCTGAACCGAGTCAACTCGGTTTGCTAACCCGAGTCAATTCGGTTTGCTAACCCGAATCAACTCGGTTTGCTAACCCGAGTCAACTCGGTTTGTTAACCCGAGTCAACTCGGTTTGTTAACCCGAGTCAACTCGGTTTGCTAACCCAAGTAAACTCGGTTTGCTAGACCGAGTCAACTCGGTTAACCCGAGTTTCGGTTTGCTGAACCGAGTCAACTCGGTTTGCTGAACCGAGTCAACTCGGTTTGCTGAGCCTAGTCAACTCAGTTTGCTGAACCGAGTCAACTCGGTTTGCTGAACCGAGTCATTTCGGTTTGCTGAACCGAGTCAACTCGGTTTGCTGAACCGAGTCAACTCGGTTTGCTGAACCGAGTCAACTCGGTTTGCTGAACCGAGTCAACTCAGTTTGCTGAACTGAGTCAACTCGGTTTGCTGAACTGAGTCAACTCGGTTTGCTAACCCGAGTCAACTCGGTTTGCTAACCCAAGTCAACTCGGTTTGCTAACGAGTCAACTCGTATTGCTAACCCGAGTCAACTCGGTTTGTTAACCCATGTCAACTTGGTTTGCTAGCCCCATTCAACTCGGTTAACCCGAGTCAACTCGGTTTGCTAACCCGAGTCAACTCGGTTTGCTAACCCGAGTCAACTCGGTTTGCTAATCCGAGTCAACTCGGTTTTCTAACCCGAGTAAACTCGGTTTGCTAACCCAAGTAAACTCGGTTTGCTAAACCGAGTCAACTCGGTTAACCCGAATTTCGGTTTGCTGAACCGAGTCAACTCGGTTTGCTGAACCGAGTCAACTCGGTTTGCTGAACCGAGTCAACTCGGTTTGCTGAACCGAGTCAACTCGGTTTGCTGAACCGAGTCAACTCGGTTTGCTGAGCCGAGTCAACTCGGTTTGCTAATCCGAGTCAACTCGGTTTGCTAACCCGAGTCAACTCGGTTTGTTAACCCGAGTCAACTCGGTATGTTAACCCGAGTCAACTCGGTTTGTTAACCCGAGTCAACTCGGTTTGTTAACCCGAGTCAACTCGGTTTGCTAACCCGAGTCAACTCGGTTAACTCGAGTCAACTCGGTTTGCTGAACCGATTCAACTCGGTTTGCTGAACCGATTCAACTCGGTTAACCCGAGTCAACTCGGTTTGCTAACCCGAGTCAACTCGGTTTGCTAACCCGAGTCAACTCGGTTTGCTAACCCGAGTCAACTCGGTTTGCTAACCCGAGTCAACTCGGTTAACCCGAGTCAACTCGGTTTGCTAACCCGAGTCAACTCGGTTTGCTAACCCGAGTCAACTCGGTTTGCTAACCCGAGTCAACTCGGTTTGCTAACCCGAGTCAACTCGGTTTGCTAACCCGAGTAAACTCGGTTTGCTAACCCAAGTAAACTCGGTTCAGCAAACCGAGATGACTCAGTTCAGCAAACCGAGCTGACTTGGTTCAGCAAACCGAGTTGACTCGGGTTAACCGAGTTGACTCGGGTTAGCAAACCGAGTTGACTCGGGTTAACAAACCGAGTTGACTCGGGTTAACAAACCGAGTTGACTCGGGTTAACAAACCGAGTTGACTCGGGTTAACAAACCGAGTTGACTCGGGTTAACAAACCGAGTTGACTCGGGTTAGCAAACCGAGTTGACTCGGTTCAGCAAACCGAGTTGACTCGGTTCAGCAAACCGAGTTGACTAGGCTCAGCAAACCGAGTTGACTCGGTTCAGCAAACCGAGTTGACTCGGTTCAGCAAACCGAGTTGACTCGGTTCAGCAAACCGAGTTGACTCGGGTTAGCAAACCTAGTTGACTCGGGTTAAAAAACCGAGTTGACTCGGGTTAGCAAACCGAGTTGACTCGGGTAAGCAAACCGAGTTGACTCGGTTCAGCAAACCGAGTTGACTCGGTTCAGCAAACCGAGTTGACTCGGTTCAGCAAACCGAGTTGACTCGGGTTAGCAAACCGAGTTGACTCGGTTCAGCAAACCGAGTTGACTCGGTTCAGCAAACCGAGTTGACTCGGTTCAGCAAACCGAAACTCGGGTTAACCGAGTTGACTCGGTTTAGCAAACCGAGTTTACTTGGGTTAGCAAACCGAGTTTACTCGGGTTAGCAAACCGAGTTGACTCGGGTTAGCACACCGAGTTGACTCGGGTTAGCGAACCGAGTTGACTCGGGTTAACCGAGTTGAATCGGGTTAGCAAACCAAGTTGACTCGGGTTAACAAACCGAGTTGACTCGGGTTAGCAAACCGAGTTGACTCGGTTCAGCAAACCGAGTTGACTCGGGTTAACCGAGTTGACTCGGGTTAGCAAACCGAGTTGACTCGGGTTAACAAACCGAGTTGACTCGGGTTAACAAACCGAGTTGACTCGGGTTAGCAAACCGAGTTGACTCGGTTCAGCAAACCGAGTTGACTCGGTTCAGCAAACCGAGTTGACTCGGTTCAGCAAACCGAAACTCGGGTTAACCGAGTTGACTCGGTTTAGCAAACCGAGTTGACTTGGGTTAGCAAACCGAGATTACTCGGGTTAGCAAACCGAGTTGACTCGGGTTAGCAAACCGAGTTGACTCGGGTTAGCCAACCGAGTTGACTCCGTTCAGCAAACCGAGTTGACTCGTTTCAGCAAACCGAGTTGACTCGGTTCAGCAAACCGAGTTGACTCGGTTCAGCAAACCGAGTTGACTCGGTTCAGCAAACCGAAACTCGGGTTAACCGAGTTGACTCGGTTTAGCAAACCGAGTTTACTTGGGTTAGCAAACCGAGTTTACTCGGGTTAGCAAACCGAGTTGACTCGGGTTAGCAAACCGAGTTGACTCGGGTTAACCGAGTTGACTCGGGTTAGCAAACCGAGTTGACTCGGTTCAGCAAACCGAGTTGACTCGGGTTAACAAACCGAGTTGACTCGGGTTAGCAAACCGAGTTGACTCGGGTTGGCAAACCGAGTTGACTCGGTTCAGCAAACCGAGTTGACTCGGTTCAGCAAACCGAGTTGACTCGGTTCAGCAAACCGAGTTGACTCGGTTCAGCAAACCGAGTTGACTCGGTTCAGCAAACCGAGCTGACTCGGTTCAGCAAACCGAGTTGACTCGGGTTAGCAAACCGAGTTGACTCGGTTCAGCAAACCGAGTTGACTCGGTTCAGCAAACCGAAACTCGGGTTAACCGACTTGACTCAGTTTAGCAAACCGAGTTTACTTGGGCTAGCAAACCGAGTTTACTCGGGTTAGCAAACCGAGTTGACTCGGGTTAGCAAACCGAGTTGACTCGGGTTAGCAAACCGAGTTGACTCGGGTTAGCAAACCGAGTTGACTCGGGTTAGCAAACCGAGTTGACTCGGGTTAACCGAGTTGACTCGGGTTAGCAAACCGAGTTGACTCGGGTTAACCGAGTTGACTCGGGTTAGCAAACCGAGTTGACTCGGGTTAGCAAACCGAGTTGACTCGGGTTAACAAACCGAGTTGACTCGGGTTAACAAACCGAGTTGACTCGGGTAAGCAAATCGAGTTGACTCGGTTCAGCAAACCGAGTTGACTCGGTTCAGCAAACCGAGTTGACTCGGTTCAGCAAACCGAGTTGACTCGGGTTAGCAAACCGAGTTGACTCGGTTCAGCAAACCGAGTTGACTCGGTTCAGCAAACCGAGTTGACTCGGGTAAGTTTACTCGGGTTAGCAAACCGAGTTGACTCGGGTTAGCACACCGAGTTGACTCGGGTTAGCAAACCGAGTTGACTCGGGTTAACCGAGTTGAATCGGGTTAGCAAACCAAGTTGACTCGGGTTAACAAACCGAGTTGACTCGGGTTAGCAAACCGAGTTGACTCGGTTCAGCAAATCGAGTTGACTCGGGTTAGCAAACCGAGTTGACTCGGGTTAACAAACCGAGTTTTTTTTTTTTTTTTTTTTTTTTTTTTTTTTATAATCAGCGCGCACATCAAGGGGTTATGAATACCCTTATAATGTTATAAACACAGTGCGAGCATTTAGGAAAATAGGAGAGGGTTTAATAGGAGACACCGATGCACGTTGCTTTTGAATTTTTGTGAATCATAATGAAGGGGAAACACAGAGCCAGGTAAAGCATTCCACATTCGGGTGGTGCGACTAAAATAAGAATCTCTATACTTGACTGTACGCCCGAAATTGGGCTCAAGGTGGAACTGATGAGCATTCCTAGCGAGGCGAGTGTTGCGGCTAAATTGTTTCAGGGGAGGAATGCAACTGGCTACTTCACTAGAGCACTGCTTGTGAAAAAAGCGATAAAACAGAGTGAGACAGGTAACGTTTCGACGATGTCCAAGAGAATCAATCGATTCTACGATTGAACTATCACCTATCAATTTTAACGCTCTATTTTGTACCCTATCAAGCAGGTGCAAAGATGTTTGAGAAGCACCTGACCAGATATGGGAATTATACTCCAGTTTTGAGCGGATGAAGGCCTTATAAATTGTAGCCAGATCAGAAGGGGTGAAGAACTTCCTGCATCGTCTCAAAAAACCTAAGCATTTAGCAGCGTTTTTGGCGACTTCAAATATGTGGTCATTCCAACGAAGATCATCGTTTACACACATACCAAGTACTGACAGCTTTTCGGTTTCTTCGATGCAGGTACCATTCATGGATAATGGCAATGGGGGAATGTTAAGCTTCAACGACAAGAGACAGCATTGAGTTTTCGAAGCATTGAATTCTACTCGGTTCATAATACCCCATGCAACAATGCTGTCAAGGTCAGAATTCAATGAGCTTATCATACGCAACCGTTCCAGTTCCACATCCGAAGAGCAGGGACGTGAATTTGGAAACGAATATGAAAAGCTGAGGGCCGAGTCGTCAGCAAAACAGTTAAGTGGATTAGAAGTTTCAGACAAGAGATCATTCATGAAAATGAGGTAGAGACTCGGAGACAAAACGGAACCCTGGGGCACACCAGCATTTATGATGTGGGTATCAGACTTGAAGCCATCCAACACAACTTGTATTGAACGGTCGGAAAGGTAATTTCTAATCCAATGAAGAAGAGACTCATCGATACCAAAAGCACGCATTTTCGATAACGGAGCCTGATGCCAAACTCTATCAAATGCTTTAGAAATATCAAGCGCAATAATCTTACTTTCTCCAAAACAATGTAAAGATTGGTTCCACTTTTCGGTGAGATAAGCCATCAAATCACCAGTGGACCGTTTGCTATGAAAGCCGTACTGACGGTCATTAAGAACCTTCCGTTCTTCAAGATATTTCATAAGTTGACGGTTTATCAACGTTTCCATGACCTTGGAAAGAAGGGACGTTAGTGCAATTGGACGGTAATTGGAAGGGGAGGAAGATTCGCCTTTTTTAGGGACCGGCTGGACAAATGCAGTTTTCCATCTGCTCGGAAAATCCCAGCAGAATAGGAAAGATGGAAAAGTTTTCGCAGTGGTTTTGCCAGCGTAGAAGAACACCTCTTCAGAATAACGGCGGGGATACCATCTGGACCAGCGGATTTATGTATGTTGAGATCTTTAAGGACTCTCGCAACCGAGCGAGTTCGAAAAAATATCTGCTTCATCAAAGAATTTGCAGCTTCGAGCTCAGGTGGAGCCACTATGCTATGAGGAAGTGTCGAGTTGGCAGCAAATTGAGCTGCCAGCAAATTGGCTTTGTCGATGGAGCTGACATACGGAGAGTCATTGAAGACGAGCGTTGGGACCGATGACGTGGTCGAGTTCTTAACGTTCTTAACAAAAGACCAAAAATTTTTGCTTCCTTTTGGACACAACAGTATTTTTTGCCTTACTTTTTGGTCATGCAAAAACTTGGTCTTCTGTATATGGGCGTTACAGATATTTCTGGCCCGTTTGAACAAATTTCGGTTTTCTACAGTAGGGTTGTCTTTGAATTTTCGAAAACTACTTTCTCTATCCCGAATCGCCTCTTTACAGCTTGAATCAAACCACGAATTCTCTTTGGGGATGATACTTTTTGTTCTGTGAGGAACAAAATTTCTCATGCCGTTGAGAATTACGTTAGATATCATATCAGCTGATGCATCAACGTTTCCGTCGAGAAAGCACAGAGACCAATTAAAATTTCGAAAGAAATTATTCAGGTCGTCCCAATTGGCTTTCTCGTATTGCCACACAGTTCTTTTAGGGACTTTATCTTTTTTTACCGTGACGGAAAACGAAAAATCTACCGATATGACACAATGGTCCGATTTGCCTAAAGGAGATGATACTACAACCCTGTATTTTTCGGGATGAGAAGTGAGAAATAAGTCAAGAGTGTTGGCCACTTGGCCTTCAATATCTGGAACCCGAGTGGGCTCATCAACAAGTTGAGTTAATTCGTTAAACTCGGCGAAGATCTCAACACATTTTCCTTCGGGTGTTGTCTGGCCAGAATGTCGAAGCCAATCAGAATTGTGTACATTGAAATCACCCGCAATTGCGATTTCAGTGTGAGGATATTGGGAAATAATTCTTATTATGGAGTCAGATAGCGCATCAAACTCGTTAGAGGTTGAGTTGCTATCTAAATTGGGGCTTCTATAGATAAAACAATAATGAATGATATGCTTACGGACAGTGAATTTTAGCCACATGAAATTAAAGTTCGTATTAGAACAGAGGCCGTATTGTGGTAGAATCTGGTAAGCAATATCATTCCGAATATAAACGGCGAGGCCATGAGAAGAAAAGAATAATGGCACTAAGCTATATCCAGGCAGGTTGAACTCTGTGGGATCAGAATCAACACCCACCTGTGTTTCACTTAGTGCCAAAACAGCTGGCCTGCATTTTGCAGTGTAAGCGTACACAGCAAAGAAATTCGATCGCAGCCCCCTAATGTTGCTAAAACTAACACGAAACTTACCCGACATTACAATTCACAAAAACACATAGAACAAAATATCAATCGCAGACGCTATCTAAGTATAATCAACAAGTGTAGATCTATTAGAAAACCAAAGCAAATTACTAGCGGTGTTATGCCCTGCCAGCAACTTGACTTTGGTTAACCAACGGAATCAACACCGTTGATCAACTATCCGCCTAGCAAACCCACAGCTTCATTGCCTGCACACACTGCCTAGATAAGATAAGAGATTATCAAATCGAAGAAGTGTGTGCAGCCAACGAAACTATGCGAGTGGTGTGGGGGAGGAGATGGGTGAGAGGAAACGCACTGTGTTAGGTCTATTTTTGATTTTTTCTTCTTTTTTTTTATTGAGTGGGACACAGCACTGAATAGAATTAAATCACAGATTTTAGTTAATTCAGCGCGACGCGGCAGGAAAATTTTTTGTTTATTGTATTTATTGAATTTATTTTTGTATTGAAGGGTATGGTAAATGGATGGTATATTTTTTCTATTTTTTCTTTATTATTTGTTTGTGGGGAAAAGTGCACAGATTAGTTTTAACGGACACGAGCGCGGTGCGTCTTATCGCGATTTGATGTTTTAAGATTCTGAACAGTAATAATATTTATTTTCAATAAATCAAACATATAAAAATTAGAACAATTTGATAACAATAAAATAAACAAAGTATTTAAAAACAAAGTATCAAATCTCAACTTTCAACACCCCCACTAGATTTTTATACTTTTATGCCAATGAGAGTACAACAGTTGTTATGTTTTGTAGCAGGGAGTCCTTTGGTTAGAACATCAGCAGGCATCTCTTCAGTTTTCAAATATAATACTTCTAATTTACTTTCTTCTATAAGATCTCGAATGAAATGATGCCTTATATCGATGTGCTTTGAACGTGCGTGATAAACGTTGTTTTTAGATATGTTTATTGCACTCTTGTTATCGCATTGCAATATAAGTTGTTGATTCCAATGAATAAGTTCTTGCAATAAAGATTGAAGCCAAAGTGCTTCTTGAGATGTTGAGGCTAAAGCCATATACTCAGCCTCTGTGGTGGAGAGAGCGACAGTAGGTTGTTTCTTTGAATTCCACGAAATAGGTCCTCCTTGGTATTTAAAGAGATAACCTGTAGTTGATTTTCTGTCATCTGAGTCACTAGCCCAGTCAGCATCCGAAAATCCTTCTAAACGTCCTTCAATGTCTCGAGTGTATTCTAGCTTGTAGTTTATTGTTCCTTTAATGTAACGGAAAAGTCGTTTAACCGCTATCCAGTGAGATTTTGAAGGATTATTATTAAATCTTGATAAAGCCCCCACTGCAAAGGATAAATCTGGGCGACTTACTTGTGCTGCATATAAAATACTTCCAATAGCTTCTTGATATGGAACGGTTTTCATGTAGTCAGTTTCGTCTTTGCTTTGTTGATGTGTTTCTTTTATAAGCTTTTGATTAATATCTAAGGGTGTGGATACCGGATTACAATCCTCCATATTAAATCGCTTGAGAATATTCTTTAAGTATGTCCGTTGGTCTATCCATAACTTTCCCTTTTCTCGATCGCGAGTTATTTGCATACCAAGCACAAATTTAGCTTCTCCAAAATCTTTCATCTCGAATGATTTAGCCAAATTTTCTTTGATAATTCTTTTTTCATCTTTGTTGTTTGTAAAAATCAATATGTCGTCTACGTAAATAGCGACGAAAGTCTTATCTGTGCTGTTTGTCTTGTAATAAATACACGGATCGGTTTTGGATTGTTTAAGTCCAATTTTCTTTGAAGTTTCATCCAATTTCTTATTCCAAACTCTGCTAGCTTGTTTGAGGCCGTACAATGATTTCTTGAGTTTACATACTTTATTTTGAACATTATCAAAACCTTCAGGAAGATTCATGTAAATCTCTTCGTTAAGTTCACTTTGCAGGAAAGCAGTCACAACATCCATTTGATCGATATCCAAATCTTATCGTATGTACAGCCAAACTTAAAAGTACCCTTATGGACGTGTACCTTACGACGGGAGAAAATGTTTCTTGATAATCGATCCCTTGACGTTGCGAATACCCCTTAACGACCAATCTAGCTTTATATTTTTCGACATTACCACTTGCATCTTTTTTCGTCTTGAATGTCCATTTGGAATTTATGGCTTTCTTTCCTTTTGGTAATGAAACTATTTCCCAAGTGTCATTTTTCAAAAGAGCTGTATATTCATCGTTCATTGCTTTTTTCCAGTCAGACATATGTTCGCTCTTCATTGCCTCAGCGACTGTCTTTGGATCTTCATTGTCGTTAGCCATGTACGATAAGTAACCGTATCTTTCAGGTGGATTTCTTATTCTGGTAGATCGTCTTATTCCTCTGTCAGATATGATTCCTTCTGAAGATTCTTCAACAATGAAATCATCTTGGGCATCCAAAAAGCTGTTTTCACTTGCCGCTTCGTCACTTATTTCGATTGGTATTTCATTGTTTGAATCCGCTGATGAAATTTCGTCTTCATTCCCCACTGAATCATATCCTGTAAAAATATCACAATAAGATGTATCGTTTGTCTCACCATCCTTTGGAAAAATTTGCTCATGGAAAACTGCATCTCGACTTATTACGACTTCTTTTTTCTTTACATCGTAAAAGCGATATGATTTTGAGTGTGTGCAGTATCCGACAAAAATTACTTCTTTTCCCTTGGCATCGAGTTTCTTCCGATTTTCTTTTGGAATGTGAATAAGTGCTTGACAACCGAAAACTTTAAGATGCTGCAGATTCACTCTTCTTCCACTCCAGATTTCTTCAGGTGTTTTTTCTTTTGTACCTTTGCAAGGTGTTCTGTTTGTTAAATAAACGGCCGTATTTGCAGCTTCGGCCCAAAATCGTTTGTGTAAACCAGACTCGATGAGAAGACAACGTGCTTTTTCGATTATGGTTCTATTCATTCTCTCTGCCAACCCGTTTTGTTGTGGAGAATATGGAACCGTTGTTTGATGTTGAATGCCTGCATCTGCTAGAATCTTCTTCATCTTAAAATTACAATATTCCTTTCCATTGTCACTTCTAATGGCTTTTATTTTGTTACCAGTCTGATTTTCTACAAAATTTTTGAACTCGAGGAACTTTTCCGCTACCTCATTCTTGCTTTTAATGAAAAATGCAAAGACTTTTCTTGAAAAATCATCAATGAATAAAAGCATGTACTTTGAACCTCCAATTGATTTTTGTTCAATCGGACCACAGAGATCTGTATGTATCAGTTCTAAAATTGATTCTGCCCTGTTACCAATTGAGTTAAAAGGCTGGCGTGCCATTTTACCTTTGATACATGTGATGCAATTGATTTTTGAGCTATCGCAATCAATATTCTGCACCACTTTCGGAATCATAGCTTGTGTGGTTTCGATACTTGGATGTCCAACACGCTTGTGCCAAAGTTCAAAGTGTGAAATTACATTTTTTGTAAAATATGCACTTTGGTTGTGTGGTCTGTTGAGTCGGAACATATTGTTCACCAAGCTTGCAGTTGCAACAACATTACCCCTTTGGTCTTTTACTAAACATCCATTCTTGGAAAAAATCATTGAAAAACCCTTCTGAACAATTTTTGAGACAGATAAGAGATTAATGCATAAGTCAGGAACGTGAAGGACTTCTAAAAATTCAACCTCACTTTCTTTGAATTTTCCAATAGATATCTTCATATCGACTCTACCTATACCTTGGACTTGCATTTTTGAATTATTTGCAACAATTACCTCAGAATTAAGATTTTCCATCTTACTTGAAAAGCATGCACTATTTGAGCACATGTGAGCTGACGCTCCCGAGTCGAAATACCATTCTTCTTTTTCAAGAGCCGAGACAGAAAAACATCCTAGCATCGCATTCTTCTTTTCTTGAAGGTTCTTATTCTTTTTTGGACATTTAGCAGCAATATGGCCAAATTCGTTGCAGTTGTAACATTTAGGACCCTTAAAGTTCTTATTCCCAAAGTTTTTCTTGTTCTTGCCAACAAAAGCAGTATCTTGACTTGAATCCAGACTAATGTCTTGAAGAATTTTGGTTTTAATACTGTTTCCTGTAATAAGAATCCCAGAGCTTTGGATTCCCATTATCATTGGCTTGTATTCTTCGGGAAGACCAGCTAGAAGCATTGATCCTATCCATTCTTCATCTAGGTTGAGACCAACAGACCTAAGCTTGTATGATGTATTTAACACATCGTTAACGTACGCATCTACGGTAGAAAAATCTTTCAATTTTGTAGAACAAAACTTTTGGATGAGCCCAACTCTCCTCACAAGACCAGAATCTTGAAAAATTTTCTGAAGAGAATCCCAAATCTCCTTAGCGCTTTTGCAATGTCTTATATGAGGATAAATGGATGTTTCAACAAGCAATATAAGCTCCGATTTTGCGTTTAAGAGCTTTGTTGCATCCTTCTCCGTCTCACTACCTTCAGAAACAGCCGTCCAAAGTCCTTTCATTTGGAAATAAGCTTCAACGGAAAATTTCCAGTCTTCGAAGTTTTCGCTTCCTCGAAGCTTTTCAATACTGAATTTCGTTTCAGACATCTTTTCCCAATACAAATTTCCTTATTATTTTGTATTTAGTTCGTGATAAGGCCCATAACCTGATGTTTTAAGATTCTGAACAGTAATAATATTTATTTTCAATAAATCAAACATATAAAAATTAGAACAATTTGATAACAATAAAATAAACAAAGTATTTAAAAACAAAGTATCAAATCTCAACTTTCAACACGATTGATAGCTGATCGGCACAGAGTTGACTCAGGTTAACAAACCGAGTTGACTCGGGTTAACAAACCGAGTTGACTCGGGTTAGCAAACCGAGTTGACTCGGTTTAGCAAACCGAGTTGACTCGGTTCAGCAAACCGAGTTGACTCGGGTTAGCAAACCGAGTTGACTCGGTTCAGCAAACCCAGTTGACTCGGTTCAGCAAACCGAAACTCGGGTTAACCGCGTTGACTCGGTTTAGCAAACCGAGTTGACTCGGGCTAGCAAACCGAGTTTACTCGGGTTAGCAAACCGAGTTGACTCGGGTTAGCAAACCGAGTTGACTCGGGTTAACAAACCGAGTTGACTCGTTAGCAAACTGATTGACTTGGGTTAGCAAACCGAGTTGACTCGGGTTAGCAAACCGAGTTAACTCAGTTCAGCAAACTGAGTTGACTCGGTTCAGCAAACCGAGTTGACTCGGGTTAACCGAGTTGACTCGGGTTAGCAAACCGAGTTTACTCGGGTTAGCAAACCGAGTTTACTCGGGTTAGCAAACCGAGTTTACTCGGGTTAGCAAACCGAGTTTACTCGGGTTAGCAAACCGAGCTTACTCGGGTTAGCAAACCGAGTTGACTCGGGCTAGCAAACCGAGTTGACTCGGGTTAACCGAGTTGACTCGGGTTAGCAAACCGAGTTAACTCGGTTCAGCAAACCGAGTTGACTCGGTTCAGCATATCGAGTTGACTCGGGTTAGCAAACCGAGTTGACTCGGGTTAGCAAACCGAGTTGACTCGTTAGCAAACCGAGTTGACTCGGGTTAGCAAACCGAGTTGATTCGCTTCAGCAAACCGAGTTGACTCAGTTCGACAAAACCGAGTTGACTCGGTTCAGCAAACCGAGTTGACTCGGGTTAGCAAACCGAGTTAACTCGGGTTAGCAAACCGAGTTGACTCGGGTTAGCAAACCGAGTTGACTCGGGTTAACCGAGTTGAATCGGGTTAGCAAACCGAGTTGACTCGAATTAACCGAGTTGACTCGGGTTAGCAAACCGAGTTTACTCGGGTTAGCAAACCGAAGCTCAGGTTAACCGAGTTGACTCGGGTTAGCAAGACGAGTTTACTTGGGTTAGCAAACCGAGTTTACTTGGGTTAGCAAACCGAGTTTACTCGGGTTAGCAAACCGAGTTGACTCGGGTTAGCAAACCGAGTTGACTCGGGTTAGCAAACCGAGTTGACTCGGGTTAGCAAACCGAGTTGACTCGGGTTAGCAAACCGAGTTGACTCGGGTTAGCAAACCGAGTTGACTCGGATGAGCAAACCGAGTTGACTCGGTTCAGCAAACTGAGTTGACTCAGTTCAGCAAACCGAGTTGACTCGGTTCAGCAAACCGAGTTGACTCGGTTCAGCAAACCGAGTTGACTAGGCTCAGCAAACCGAGTTCACTCTGTTCAGCAAACCGAGTTGACTCGGTTCAGCAAACCGAGTTGACTCGGGCTAGCAAACCGAGTTGACTCGGTTCAGCAAACCGAAACTCGGGTTAACCGAGTTTACTCGGTTTAGCAAACCGAGTTTACTTGGGTTAGCTAACCGAGTTTACTCGGGTTAGCAAACCGAGTTGACTCGGGTTAGCAAACCGAGTTGACTCGGGTTAGCAAACCGAGTTGACTCGGGTTAACCGAGTTGAATCGGGTTAGCAAACCGAGTTGACTCGGGTTAACCGAGTTGACTCGGGTTAGCAAACCGAGTTGACTCGGTTCAGCAAACTGAGTTGACTCGGTTCAGCAAACCGAGTTGACTCGGTTCAGCAAACCGAGTTGACTCAGTTCAGCAAACGGAGTTGACTTGGTTCAGCAAACCGAGTTGACTCGGGTTAACCGAGTTGACTCGGGTTAGCAAACCGAGTTGACTCGGGTTAACAAACCGAGTTGACTCGGGTTAACAAACCGAGTTGACTCGGTTCAGCAAACCGAGTTGACTCGGTTCAGCAAACCGAGTTGACTCGGTTCAGCAAACCGAGTTGACTCGGTTCAGCAAACCGAGTTGACTCGGGTTAACCGAGTTGACTCGGGTTAGCAAACCTAGTTGACTCGGGTTAACAAACCGAGTTGACTCGGGTTAACAAACCGAGTTGACTCGGGTTAGCAAACCGAGTTGACTCGGGTGAGCAAACCGAGTTGACTCGGTTCAGCAAACCGAGTTGACTCGGTTCAGCAAACCGAGTTGACTCGGGTTAGCAAACCGAGTTGACTCGGTTCAGCAAACCGAGTTGACTCGGTTCAGCAAACCGAAACTCGGGTTAACCGAGTTGAATCGGTTCAGCAAACCGAGTTGACTCGGTTCAGCAAACCGAGTTTACTCGGGTTAGCAAACCGAGTTGACTCGGGTTAGCAAACCGAGTTGACTCGGGTTAACCGAGTTGAATCGGGTTAGCAAACCAAGTTGACTCGGGTTAACAAACCGAGTTGACTCGGGTTAGCAAACCGAGTTGACTCGGTTCAGCAAACCGAGTTGACTCGGGTTAACCGAGTTGACTCGGGTTAGCAAACCGAGTTGACTCGGGTTAACAAACCGAATTGACTCGTGTTAACAAACAAAGTTGACTCGGGTTAGCAAACCGAGTTGACTCGGATTAACAAACCGAGTTGACTCGGGTTAACCGAGTTGAATCGGTTCAGCAAACCGAGTTGACTCGGTTCAGCAAAACCGAGTTGACTCAGTTCAGCAAACCGAGTTGACTCAGTTCAGCAAACTGAGTTGACTCGGTTCAGCAAACCGAGTTGACTCGGTACAGCAAACCGAGTTCACTCGGTTCAGCAAACCGAGTTGACTCGGTTCAGCAAACCAAGTTGACTCGGTTCAGCCAACCGAGTTGACTCGGTTCAGCAAACCAAGTTGACTAGGCTCAGCAAACCGAGTTGACTCGGTTCAGCAAACCGAGTTGACTCGGTTCAGCAAACCGAGTTGACTCGGTTCAGCAAACCGAGTTGACTCGGTTCAGCAAACCGAGTTGACTCGGGTTAACCGAGTTGACTCGGGTTAGCAAACCGAGTTGACTCGGGTTAACAAACCGAGTTGACTCGGGTTAACAAACCGAGTTGACTCGGGTTAGCAAACCGAGTTGATTCGGGTTAGCAAACCGAGTTGACTCGAATGAGCAAACCGAGTTGACTCGGTTCAGCAAACCGAGTTGACTCGGTTCAGCAAACCAGGTTGACTCGGTTCAGCCAACCGAGTTGACTCGGTTCAGCAAACCAAGTTGACTAGGCTCAGCAAACCGAGTTGACTCGGTTCAGCAAACCGAGTTGACTCGGTTCAGCAAACCGAGTTGACTCGGTTCAGCAAACCGAGTTGACTCGGTTCAGCAAACCGAGTTGACTCGGGTTAACCGAGTTGACTCGGGTTAGCAAACCGAGTTGACTCGGGTTAACAAACCGAGTTGACTCGGGTTAACAAACCGAGTTGACTCGGGTTAGCAAACCGAGTTGATTCGGGTTAGCAAACCGAGTTGACTCGGATGAGCAAACCGAGTTGACTCGGTTCAGCAAACTGAGTTGACTCAGTTCAGCAAACCGAGTTGACTCGGTTCAGCAAACCGAGTTGACTAGGCTCAGCAAACCGAGTTCACTCTGTTCAGCAAACCGAGTTGACTCGGTTCAGCAAACCGAGTTGACTCGGGCTAGCAAACCGAGTTGACTCGGTTCAGCAAACCGAGTTGACTCGGTTCAGCAAACCGAAACTCGGGTTAACCGAGTTTACTCGGTTTAGCAAACCGAGTTTACTTGGGTTAGCTAACCGAGTTTACTCGGGTTAGCAAACCGAGTTGACTCGGGTTAGCAAACCGAGTTGACTCGGGTTAGCAAACCGAGTTGACTCGGGTTAACCGAGTTGAATCGGGTTAGCAAACCGAGTTGACTCGGGTAAACCGAGTTGACTCGGGTTAGCAAACCGAGTTGACTCGGTTCAGCAAACTGAGTTGACTCGGTTCAGCAAACCGAGTTGACTCGGTTCAGCAAACCGAGTTGACTCAGTTCAGCAAACGGAGTTGACTTGGTTCAGCAAACCGAGTTGACTCGGGTTAACCGAGTTGACTCGGGTTAGCAAACCGAGTTGACTCGGGTTAACAAACCGAGTTGACTCGGGTTAACAAACCGAGTTGACTCGGTTCAGCAAACCGAGTTGACTCGGTTCAGCAAACCGAGTTGACTCGGTTCAGCAAACCGAGTTGACTCGGTTCAGCAAACCGAGTTGACTCGGGTTAACCGAGTTGACTCGGGTTAGCAAACCTAGTTGACTCGGGTTAACAAACCGAGTTGACTCGGGTTAACAAACCGAGTTGACTCGGGTTAGCAAACCGAGTTGACTCGGGTTAGCAAACCGAGTTGACTCGGTTCAGCAAACCGAGTTGACTCGGTTCAGCAAACCGAGTTGACTCGGGTTAGCAAACCGAGTTGACTCGGTTCAGCAAACCGAGTTGACTCGGTTCAGCAAACCGAAACTCGGGTTAACCGAGTTGAATCGGTTCAGCAAACCGAGTTGACTCGGTTCAGCAAACCGAGTTTACTCGGGTTAGCAAACCGAGTTGACTCGGGTTAGCAAACCGAGTTGACTCGGGTTAGCAAACCGAGTTGACTCGGGTTAGCAAACCGAGTTGACTCGGGTTAGCAAACCGAGTTGACTCGGGTTAACCGAGTTGAATCGGGTTAGCAAACCAAGTTGACTCGGGTTAACAAACCGAGTTGACTCGGGTTAGCAAACCGAGTTGACTCGGTTCAGCAAACCGAGTTGACTCGGTTCAGCAAACCGAGTTGACTCGGTTCAGCAAACCGAGTTGACTCGGGTTAACCGAGTTGACTCGGGTTAGCAAACCGAGTTGACTCGGAATAGCAAACCGAGTTGACTCGGTTCAGCAAACCGAAACTCGGGTTAACCGAGATGACTCGGTTTAGCAAACCGAGTTTACTTGGGTTAGCAAACCGAGTTTGCTCGGGTTAGCAGACCGAGTTGACTCGGGTTAGCAAACCGAGTTGACTCGGGTTAGCAAACCGAGTTGACTCTGGTTAACCGAGTTGAATCGGGCTAGCAAACCAAGTTGACACGGGTTAACAAACCGAGTTGACTCGGGTTAGCAATACGAGTTGACTCGTTAGCAAACCGAGTTGACTTGGGTTAGCAAACCGAGTTGACTCGGGTTAGCAAACCGAGTTGACTCAGTTCAGCAAACCGAGTTGACTCAGTTCAGCAAACTGAGTTGACTCGGTTCAGCAAACCGAGTTGACTCGGTTCAGCAAACCGAGTTCACTCGGTTCAGCAAACCGAGTTGACTCGGTTCAGCAAACCAAGTTGACTCGGTTCAGCCAACCGAGTTGACTCGGTTCAGCAAACCAAGTTGACTAGGCTCAGCAAACCGAATTGACTCGGTTCAGCAAACCGAGTTGACTCGGTTCAGCAAACCGAGTTGACTCGGTTCAGCAAACCGAGTTGACTCGGTTCAGCAAACCGAGTTGACTCGGGTTAACCGAGTTGACTCGGGTTAGCAAACCGAGTTGACTCGGGTTAACAAACCGAGTTGACTCGGGTTAACAAACCGAGTTGACTCGGGTTAGCAAACCGAGTTGATTCGGGTTAGCAAACCGAGTTGACTCGGGTTAGCAAACCGAGTTGACTCGGTTCAGCAAACCGAGTTGGCTCGGTTCAACAAACCGAGTTGACTCGGGTTAACCGAGTTGACTCGGGTTAGCAAACCGAGTTGACTCGGGTTAACAAACCGAGTTGACTCGGGTTAGCAAACCGAGTTGACTCGGGTTAGCAAACCGAGTTGACTCGGTTCAGCAAACCGAGTTGACTCGGTTCAGCAAACCGAGTTGACTCGGTTCAGCAAACCCAGTTGACTCGGGTTAGCAAACCGAGTTGACTCGGTTCAGCAAACCGAGTTGACTCGGTTCAGCAAACCGAAACTCGGGTTAACCGAGTTGACTCGGTTTAGCAAACCGAGTTGACTCGGTTTAGCAAACCGAGTTTACTTGGGTTAGCAAACCGAGTTTACTCGGGTTAGCAAACCGAGTTGACTCGGGTTAGGAAACCGAGTTGACTCGGGTTAGCAAACCGAGTTGACTCGGGTTAACAAACCGAGTTGACTCGGGTTAGCAAACCGAGTTTACTCGGGTCAACCGAGTTGACTCGTGTTAGCAAACCGAGTTGACTCGGGCTTGCGAACCGAGTTGACTCGGGTTAGCAAACCGAGTTGACTCGGGTTCGCAAACCGAGTTGAATCGGTTCAGCAAACCGAGTTGAATCGGTTCAGCAAACCGAGTTGACTCGGTTCAGGAAACCGAGTTGACTCGGGTTAACCGAGTTGACTCGGGTTAGCAAACCGAGTTGACTCGGGTTAACAAACCGAGTTGACTCGGGTTAGCCAACCGAGTTGACTCCGTTCAGCAAACCGAGTTGACTCGTTTCAGCAAACCGAGTTGACTCGGTTCAGCAAACCGAGTTGACTCGGTTCAGCAAACCGAGTTGACTCGGTTCAGCAAACCGAAACTCGGGTTAACCGAGTTGACTCGGTTTAGCAAACCGAGTTTACTTGGGTTAGCAAACCGAGTTTACTCGGGTTAGCAAACCGAGTTGACTCGGGTTAGCAAACCGAGTTGACTCGGGTTAACCGAGTTGACTCGGGTTAGCAAACCGAGTTGACTCGGTTCAGCAAACCGAGTTGACTCGGGTTAACAAACCGAGTTGACTCGGGTTAGCAAACCGAGTTGACTCGGGTTGGCAAACCGAGTTGACTCGGTTCAGCAAACCGAGTTGACTCGGTTCAGCAAACCGAGTTGACTCGGTTCAGCAAACCGAGTTGACTCGGTTCAGCAAACCGAGTTGACTCGGTTCAGCAAACCGAGCTGACTCGGTTCAGCAAACCGAGTTGACTCGGGTTAGCAAACCGAGTTGACTCGGTTCAGCAAACCGAGTTGACTCGGTTCAGCAAACCGAAACTCGGGTTAACCGACTTGACTCAGTTTAGCAAACCGAGTTTACTTGGGTTAGCAAACCGAGTTTACTCGGGTTAGCAAACCGAGTTGACTCGGGTTAGCAAACCGAGTTGACTCGGGTTAGCAAACCGAGTTGACTCGGGTTAGCAAACCGAGTTGACTCGGGTTAACCGAGTTGACTCGGGTTAGCAAACCGAGTTGACTCGGGTTAACCGAGTTGACTCGGGTTAGCAAACCGAGTTGACTCGGGTTAGCAAACCGAGTTGACTCGGGTTAACAAACCGAGTTGACTCGGGTTAACAAACCGAGTTGACTCGGGTAAGCAAATCGAGTTGACTCGGTTCAGCAAACCGAGTTGACTCGGTTCAGCAAACCGAGTTGACTCGGTTCAGCAAACCGAGTTGACTCGGGTTAGCAAACCGAGTTGACTCGGTTCAGCAAACCGAGTTGACTCGGTTCAGCAAACCGAGTTGACTCGGGTAAGTTTACTCGGGTTAGCAAACCGAGTTGACTCGGGTTAGCACACCGAGTTGACTCGGGTTAGCAAACCGAGTTGACTCGGGTTAACCGAGTTGAATCGGGTTAGCAAACCAAGTTGACTCGGGTTAACAAACCGAGTTGACTCGGGTTAGCAAACCGAGTTGACTCGGTTCAGCAAATCGAGTTGACTCGGGTTAGCAAACCGAGTTGACTCGGGTTAACAAACCGAGTTTTTTTTTTTTTTTTTTTTTTTTTTATAATCAGCGCGCACATCAAGGGGTTATGAATACCCTTATAATGTTATAAACACAGTGCGAGCATTTAGGAAAATAGGAGAGGGTTTAATAGGAGACACCGATGCACGTTGCTTTTGAATTTTTGTGAATCATAATGAAGGGGAAACACAGAGCCAGGTAAAGCATTCCACATTCGGGTGGTGCGACTAAAATAAGAATCTCTATACTTGACTGTACGCCCGAAATTGGGCTCAAGGTGGAACTGATGAGCATTCCTAGCGAGGCGAGTGTTGCGGCTAAATTGTTTCAGGGGAGGAATGCAACTGGCTACTTCACTAGAGCACTGCTTGTGAAAAAAGCGATAAAACAGAGTGAGACAGGTAACGTTTCGACGATGTCCAAGAGAATCAATCGATTCTACGATTGAACTATCACCTATCAATTTTAACGCTCTATTTTGTACCCTATCAAGCAGGTGCAAAGATGTTTGAGAAGCACCTGACCAGATATGGGAATTATACTCCAGTTTTGAGCGGATGAAGGCCTTATAAATTGTAGCCAGATCAGAAGGGGTGAAGAACTTCCTGCATCGTCTCAAAAAACCTAAGCATTTAGCAGCGTTTTTGGCGACTTCAAATATGTGGTCATTCCAACGAAGATCATCGTTTACACACATACCAAGTACTGACAGCTTTTCGGTTTCTTCGATGCAGGTACCATTCATGGATAATGGCAATGGGGGAATGTTAAGCTTCAACGACAAGAGACAGCATTGAGTTTTCGAAGCATTGAATTCTACTCGGTTCATAATACCCCATGCAACAATGCTGTCAAGGTCAGAATTCAATGAGCTTATCATACGCAACCGTTCCAGTTCCACATCCGAAGAGCAGGGACGTGAATTTGGAAACGAATATGAAAAGCTGAGGGCCGAGTCGTCAGCAAAACAGTTAAGTGGATTAGAAGTTTCAGACAAGAGATCATTCATGAAAATGAGGTAGAGACTCGGAGACAAAACGGAACCCTGGGGCACACCAGCATTTATGATGTGGGTATCAGACTTGAAGCCATCCAACACAACTTGTATTGAACGGTCGGAAAGGTAATTTCTAATCCAATGAAGAAGAGACTCATCGATACCAAAAGCACGCATTTTCGATAACGGAGCCTGATGCCAAACTCTATCAAATGCTTTAGAAATATCAAGCGCAATAATCTTACTTTCTCCAAAACAATGTAAAGATTGGTTCCACTTTTCGGTGAGATAAGCCATCAAATCACCAGTGGACCGTTTGCTATGAAAGCCGTACTGACGGTCATTAAGAACCTTCCGTTCTTCAAGATATTTCATAAGTTGACGGTTTATCAACGTTTCCATGACCTTGGAAAGAAGGGACGTTAGTGCAATTGGACGGTAATTGGAAGGGGAGGAAGATTCGCCTTTTTTAGGGACCGGCTGGACAAATGCAGTTTTCCATCTGCTCGGAAAAATCCCAGCAGAATAGGAAAGATGGAAAAGTTTTCGCAGTGGTTTTGCCAGCGTAGAAGAACACCTCTTCAGAATAACGGCGGGGATACCATCTGGACCAGCGGATTTATGTATGTTGAGATCTTTAAGGACTCTCGCAACCGAGCGAGTTCGAAAAAATATCTGCTTCATCAAAGAATTTGCAGCTTCGAGCTCAGGTGGAGCCACTATGCTATGAGGAAGTGTCGAGTTGGCAGCAAATTGAGCTGCCAGCAAATTGGCTTTGTCGATGGAGCTGACATACGGAGAGTCATTGAAGACGAGCGTTGGGACCGATGACGTGGTCGAGTTCTTAACGTTCTTAACAAAAGACCAAAAATTTTTGCTTCCTTTTGGACACAACAGTATTTTTTGCCTTACTTTTTGGTCATGCAAAAACTTGGTCTTCTGTATATGGGCGTTACAGATATTTCTGGCCCGTTTGAACAAATTTCGGTTTTCTACAGTAGGGTTGTCTTTGAATTTTCGAAAACTACTTTCTCTATCCCGAATCGCCTCTTTACAGCTTGAATCAAACCACGAATTCTCTTTGGGGATGATACTTTTTGTTCTGTGAGGAACAAAATTTCTCATGCCGTTGAGAATTACGTTAGATATCATATCAGCTGATGCATCAACGTTTCCGTCGAGAAAGCACAGAGACCAATTAAAATTTCGAAAGAAATTATTCAGGTCGTCCCAATTGGCTTTCTCGTATTGCCACACAGTTCTTTTAGGGACTTTATCTTTTTTTACCGTGACGGAAAACGAAAAATCTACCGATATGACACAATGGTCCGATTTGCCTAAAGGAGATGATACTACAACCCTGTATTTTTCGGGATGAGAAGTGAGAAATAAGTCAAGAGTGTTGGCCACTTGGCCTTCAATATCTGGAACCCGAGTGGGCTCATCAACAAGTTGAGTTAATTCGTTAAACTCGGCGAAGATCTCAACACATTTTCCTTCGGGTGTTGTCTGGCCAGAATGTCGAAGCCAATCAGAATTGTGTACATTGAAATCACCCGCAATTGCGATTTCAGTGTGAGGATATTGGGAAATAATTCTTATTATGGAGTCAGATAGCGCATCAAACTCGTTAGAGGTTGAGTTGCTATCTAAATTGGGGCTTCTATAGATAAAACAATAATGAATGATATGCTTACGGCGGTGAATTTTAGCCACATGAAATTAAAGTTCGTATTAGAACAGAGGCCGTATTGTGGTAGAATCTGGTAAGCAATATCATTCCGAATATAAACGGCGAGGCCATGAGAAGAAAAGAATAATGGCACTAAGCTATATCCAGGCAGGTTGAACTCTGTGGGATCAGAATCAACACCCACCTGTGTTTCACTTAGTGCCAAAACAGCTGGCCTGCATTTTGCAGTGTAAGCGTACACAGCAAAGAAATTCGATCGCAGCCCCCTAATGTTGCTAAAACTAACACGAAACTTACCCGACATTACAATTCACAAAAACACATAGAACAAAATATCAATCGCAGACGCTATCTAAGTATAATCAACAAGTGTAGATCTATTAGAAAACCAAAGCAAATTACTAGCGGTGTTATGCCCTGCCAGCAACTTGACTTTGGTTAACCAACGGAATCAACACCGTTGATCAACTATCCGCCTAGCAAACCCACAGCTTCATTGCCTGCACACACTGCCTAGATAAGATAAGAGATTATCAAATCGAAGAAGTGTGTGCAGCCAACGAAACTATGCGAGTGTTGTGGGGGAGGAGATGGGTGAGAG
This sequence comes from Melanostoma mellinum, assembly GCA_914767635.1. Classification (NCBI taxonomy): domain Eukaryota; kingdom Metazoa; phylum Arthropoda; class Insecta; order Diptera; family Syrphidae; genus Melanostoma; species Melanostoma mellinum. Next base: position 195,187,659 of record OU612058.1, on the reverse strand, counting down.
GAAACGCACTGTGTTAGGTCTATTTTTGATTTTTTCTTCTTTTTTTTTATTGAGTGGGACACAGCACTGAATAGAATTAAATCACAGATTTTAGTTAATTCAGCGCGACGCGGCAGGAAAATTTTTTGTTTATTGTATTTATTGAATTTATTTTTGTATTGAAGGGTATGGTAAATGGATGGTATATTTTTTCTATTTTTTCTTTATTATTTGTTTGTGGGGAAAAGTGCACAGATTAGTTTTAACGGACACGAGCGCGGTGCGTCTTATCGCGATTTGATGTTTTAAGATTCTGAACAGTAATAATATTTATTTTCAATAAATCAAACATATAAAAATTAGAACAATTTGATAACAATAAAATAAACAAAGTATTTAAAAACAAAGTATCAAATCTCAACTTTCAACACCCCCACTAGATTTTTATACTTTTATGCCAATGAGAGTACAACAGTTGTTATGTTTTGTAGCAGGGAGTCCTTTGGTTAGAACATCAGCAGGCATCTCTTCAGTTTTCAAATATAATACTTCTAATTTACTTTCTTCTATAAGATCTCGAATGAAATGATGCCTTATATCGATGTGCTTTGAACGTGCGTGATAAACGTTGTTTTTAGATATGTTTATTGCACTCTTGTTATCGCATTGCAATATAAGTTGTTGATTCCAATGAATAAGTTCTTGCAATAAAGATTGAAGCCAAAGTGCTTCTTGAGATGTTGAGGCTAAAGCCATATACTCAGCCTCTGTGGTGGAGAGAGCGACAGTAGGTTGTTTCTTTGAATTCCACGAAATAGGTCCTCCTTGGTATTTAAAGAGATAACCTGTAGTTGATTTTCTGTCATCTGAGTCACTAGCCCAGTCAGCATCCGAAAATCCTTCTAAACGTCCTTCAATGTCTCGAGTGTATTCTAGCTTGTAGTTTATTGTTCCTTTAATGTAACGGAAAAGTCGTTTAACCGCTATCCAGTGAGATTTTGAAGGATTATTATTAAATCTTGATAAAGCCCCCACTGCAAAGGATAAATCTGGGCGACTTACTTGTGCTGCATATAAAATACTTCCAATAGCTTCTTGATATGGAACGGTTTTCATGTAGTCAGTTTCGTCTTTGCTTTGTTGATGTGTTTCTTTTATAAGCTTTTGATTAATATCTAAGGGTGTGGATACCGGATTACAATCCTCCATATTAAATCGCTTGAGAATATTCTTTAAGTATGTCCGTTGGTCTATCCATAACTTTCCCTTTTCTCGATCGCGAGTTATTTGCATACCAAGCACAAATTTAGCTTCTCCAAAATCTTTCATCTCGAATGATTTAGCCAAATTTTCTTTGATAATTCTTTTTTCATCTTTGTTGTTTGTAAAAATCAATATGTCGTCTACGTAAATAGCGACGAAAGTCTTATCTGTGCTGTTTGTCTTGTAATAAATACACGGATCGGTTTTGGATTGTTTAAGTCCAATTTTCTTTGAAGTTTCATCCAATTTCTTATTCCAAACTCTGCTAGCTTGTTTGAGGCCGTACAATGATTTCTTGAGTTTACATACTTTATTTTGAACATTATCAAAACCTTCAGGAAGATTCATGTAAATCTCTTCGTTAAGTTCACTTTGCAGGAAAGCAGTCACAACATCCATTTGATCGATATCCAAATCTTATCGTATGTACAGCCAAACTTAAAAGTACCCTTATGGACGTGTACCTTACGACGGGAGAAAATGTTTCTTGATAATCGATCCCTTGACGTTGCGAATACCCCTTAACGACCAATCTAGCTTTATATTTTTCGACATTACCACTTGCATCTTTTTTCGTCTTGAATGTCCATTTGGAATTTATGGCTTTCTTTCCTTTTGGTAATGAAACTATTTCCCAAGTGTCATTTTTCAAAAGAGCTGTATATTCATCGTTCATTGCTTTTTTCCAGTCAGACATATGTTCGCTCTTCATTGCCTCAGCGACTGTCTTTGGATCTTCATTGTCGTTAGCCATGTACGATAAGTAACCGTATCTTTCAGGTGGATTTCTTATTCTGGTAGATCGTCTTATTCCTCTGTCAGATATGATTCCTTCTGAAGATTCTTCAACAATGAAATCATCTTGGGCATCCAAAAAGCTGTTTTCACTTGCCGCTTCGTCACTTATTTCGATTGGTATTTCATTGTTTGAATCCGCTGATGAAATTTCGTCTTCATTCCCCACTGAATCATATCCTGTAAAAATATCACAATAAGATGTATCGTTTGTCTCACCATCCTTTGGAAAAATTTGCTCATGGAAAACTGCATCTCGACTTATTACGACTTCTTTTTTCTTTACATCGTAAAAGCGATATGATTTTGAGTGTGTGCAGTATCCGACAAAAATTACTTCTTTTCCCTTGGCATCGAGTTTCTTCCGATTTTCTTTTGGAATGTGAATAAGTGCTTGACAACCGAAAACTTTAAGATGCTGCAGATTCACTCTTCTTCCACTCCAGATTTCTTCAGGTGTTTTTTCTTTTGTACCTTTGCAAGGTGTTCTGTTTGTTAAATAAACGGCCGTATTTGCAGCTTCGGCCCAAAATCGTTTGTGTAAACCAGACTCGATGAGAAGACAACGTGCTTTTTCGATTATGGTTCTATTCATTCTCTCTGCCAACCCGTTTTGTTGTGGAGAATATGGAACCGTTGTTTGATGTTGAATGCCTGCATCTGCTAGAATCTTCTTCATCTTAAAATTACAATATTCCTTTCCATTGTCACTTCTAATGGCTTTTATTTTGTTACCAGTCTGATTTTCTACAAAATTTTTGAACTCGAGGAACTTTTCCGCTACCTCATTCTTGCTTTTAATGAAAAATGCAAAGACTTTTCTTGAAAAATCATCAATGAATAAAAGCATGTACTTTGAACCTCCAATTGATTTTTGTTCAATCGGACCACAGAGATCTGTATGTATCAGTTCTAAAATTGATTCTGCCCTGTTACCAATTGAGTTAAAAGGCTGGCGTGCCATTTTACCTTTGATACATGTGATGCAATTGATTTTTGAGCTATCGCAATCAATATTCTGCACCACTTTCGGAATCATAGCTTGTGTGGTTTCGATACTTGGATGTCCAACACGCTTGTGCCAAAGTTCAAAGTGTGAAATTACATTTTTTGTAAAATATGCACTTTGGTTGTGTGGTCTGTTGAGTCGGAACATATTGTTCACCAAGCTTGCAGTTGCAACAACATTACCCCTTTGGTCTTTTACTAAACATCCATTCTTGGAAAAAATCATTGAAAAACCCTTCTGAACAATTTTTGAGACAGATAAGAGATTAATGCATAAGTCAGGAACGTGAAGGACTTCTAAAAATTCAACCTCACTTTCTTTGAATTTTCCAATAGATATCTTCATATCGACTCTACCTATACCTTGGACTTGCATTTTTGAATTATTTGCAACAATTACCTCAGAATTAAGATTTTCCATCTTACTTGAAAAGCATGCACTATTTGAGCACATGTGAGCTGACGCTCCCGAGTCGAAATACCATTCTTCTTTTTCAAGAGCCGAGACAGAAAAACATCCTAGCATCGCATTCTTCTTTTCTTGAAGGTTCTTATTCTTTTTTGGACATTTAGCAGCAATATGGCCAAATTCGTTGCAGTTGTAACATTTAGGACCCTTAAAGTTCTTATTCCCAAAGTTTTTCTTGTTCTTGCCAACAAAAGCAGTATCTTGACTTGAATCCAGACTAATGTCTTGAAGAATTTTGGTTTTAATACTGTTTCCTGTAATAAGAATCCCAGAGCTTTGGATTCCCATTATCATTGGCTTGTATTCTTCGGGAAGACCAGCTAGAAGCATTGATCCTATCCATTCTTCATCTAGGTTGAGACCAACAGACCTAAGCTTGTATGATGTATTTAACACATCGTTAACGTACGCATCTACGGTAGAAAAATCTTTCAATTTTGTAGAACAAAACTTTTGGATGAGCCCAACTCTCCTCACAAGACCAGAATCTTGAAAAATTTTCTGAAGAGAATCCCAAATCTCCTTAGCGCTTTTGCAATGTCTTATATGAGGATAAATGGATGTTTCAACAAGCAATATAAGCTCCGATTTTGCGTTTAAGAGCTTTGTTGCATCCTTCTCCGTCTCACTACCTTCAGAAACAGCCGTCCAAAGTCCTTTCATTTGGAAATAAGCTTCAACGGAAAATTTCCAGTCTTCGAAGTTTTCGCTTCCTCGAAGCTTTTCAATACTGAATTTCGTTTCAGACATCTTTTCCCAATACAAATTTCCTTATTATTTTGTATTTAGTTCGTGATAAGGCCCATAACCTGATGTTTTAAGATTCTGAACAGTAATAATATTTATTTTCAATAAATCAAACATATAAAAATTAGAACAATTTGATAACAATAAAATAAACAAAGTATTTAAAAACAAAGTATCAAATCTCAACTTTCAACACGATTGATAGCTGATCGGCACAGAGTTGACTCAGGTTAACAAACCGAGTTGACTCGGGTTAACAAACCGAGTTGACTCGGGTTAGCAAACCGAGTTGACTCGGTTTAGCAAACCGAGTTGACTCGGTTCAGCAAACCGAGTTGACTCGGGTTAGCAAACCGAGTTGACTCGGTTCAGCAAACCCAGTTGACTCGGTTCAGCAAACCGAAACTCGGGTTAACCGCGTTGACTCGGTTTAGCAAACCGAGTTGACTCGGGCTAGCAAACCGAGTTTACTCGGGTTAGCAAACCGAGTTGACTCGGGTTAGCAAACCGAATTGACTCGGGTTAACAAACCGAGTTGACTCGTTAGCAAACTGATTGACTTGGGTTAGCAAACCGAGTTGACTCGGGTTAGCAAACCGAGTTGACTCAGTTCAGCAAACTGAGTTGACTCGGTTCAGCAAACCGAGTTGACTCGGGTTAACCGAGTTGACTCGGGTTAGCAAACCGAGTTTACTCGGGTTAGCAAACCGAGTTTACTCGGGTTAGCAAACCGAGTTTACTCGGGTTAGCAAACCGAGTTTACTCGGGTTAGCAAACCGAGCTTACTCGGGTTAGCAAACCGAGTTGACTCGGGTTAGCAAACCGAGTTGACTCGGGTTAACCGAGTTGACTCGGGTTAGCAAACCGAGTTAACTCGGTTCAGCAAACCGAGTTGACTCGGTTCAGCATATCGAGTTGACTCGGGTTAGCAAACCGAGTTGACTCGGGTTAGCAAACCGAGTTGACTCGTTAGCAAACCGAGTTGACTCGGGTTAGCAAACCGAGTTGATTCGCTTCAGCAAACCGAGTTGACTCAGTTCGACAAAACCGAGTTGACTCGGTTCAGCTAACCGAGTTGACTCGGTTCAGCAAACCGAGTTGACTCGGGTTAGCAAACCGAGTTAACTCGGGTTAGCAAACCGAGTTGACTCGGGTTAGCAAACCGAGTTGACTCGGGTTAACCGAGTTGAATCGGGTTAGCAAACCGAGTTGACTCGGGTTAACCGAGTTGACTCGGGTTAGCAAACCGAGTTTACTCGGGTTAGCAAACCGAAGCTCAGGTTAACCGAGTTGACTCGGATTAGCAAGACGAGTTTACTTGGGTTAGCAAACCGAGTTTACTTGGGTTAGCAAACCGAGTTTACTCGGGTTAGCAAACCGAGTTGACTCGGGTTAGCAAACCGAGTTGACTAGGGTTAGCAAACCGAGTTGACTCGGGTTAGCAAACCGAGTTGACTCGGGTTAGCAAACCGAGTTGACTCGGATGAGCAAACCGAGTTGACTCGGTTCAGCAAACTGAGTTGACTCAGTTCAGCAAACCGAGTTGACTCGGTTCAGCAAACCGAGTTGACTCGGTTCAGCAAACCGAGTTGACTAGGCTCAGCAAACCGAGTTCACTCTGTTCAGCAAACCGAGTTGACTCGGTTCAGCAAACCGAGTTGACTCGGGCTAGCAAACCGAGTTGACTCGGTTCAGCAAACCGAGTTGACTCGGTTCAGCAAACCGAAACTCGGGTTAACCGAGTTTACTCGGTTTAGCAAACCGAGTTTACTTGGGTTAGCTAACCGAGTTTACTCGGGTTAGCAAACCGAGTTGACTCGGGTTAGCAAACCGAGTTGACTCGGGTTAGCAAACCGAGTTGACTCGGGTTAACCGAGTTGAATCGGGTTAGCAAACCGAGTTGACTCGGGTTAACCGAGTTGACTCGGGTTAGCAAACCGAGTTGACTCGGTTCAGCAAACTGAGTTGACTCGGTTCAGCAAACCGAGTTGACTCGGTTCAGCAAACCGAGTTGACTCCAGTTCAGCAAACGGAGTTGACTTGGTTCAGCAAACCGAGTTGACTCGGGTTAACCGAGTTGACTCGGGTTAGCAAACCGAGTTGACTCGGGTTAACAAACCGAGTTGACTCGGGTTAACAAACCGAGTTGACTCGGTTCAGCAAACCGAGTTGACTCGGTTCAGCAAACCGAGTTGACTCGGTTCAGCAAACCGAGTTGACTCGGTTCAGCAAACCGAGTTGACTCGGGTTAACCGAGTTGACTCGGGTTAGCAAACCTAGTTGACTCGGGTTAACAAACCGAGTTGACTCGGGTTAACAAACCGAGTTGACTCGGGTTAGCAAACCGAGTTGACTCGGGTGAGCAAACCGAGTTGACTCGGTTCAGCAAACCGAGTTGACTCGGTTCAGCAAACCGAGTTGACTCGGGTTAGCAAACCGAGTTGACTCGGTTCAGCAAACCGAGTTGACTCGGTTCAGCAAACCGAAACTCGGGTTAACCGAGTTGAATCGGTTCAGCAAACCGAGTTGACTCGGTTCAGCAAACCGAGTTTACTCGGGTTAGCAAACCGAGTTGACTCGGGTTAGCAAACCGAGTTGACTCGGGTTAACCGAGTTGAATCGGGTTAGCAAACCAAGTTGACTCGGGTTAACAAACCGAGTTGACTCGGGTTAGCAAACCGAGTTGACTCGGTTCAGCAAACCGAGTTGACTCGGGTTAACCGAGTTGACTCGGGTTAGCAAACCGAGTTGACTCGGGTTAACAAACCGAATTGACTCGTGTTAACAAACAAAGTTGACTCGGGTTAGCAAACCGAGTTGACTCGGATTAACAAACCGAGTTGACTCGGGTTAACCGAGTTGAATCGGTTCAGCAAACCGAGTTGACTCGGTTCAGCAAAACCGAGTTGACTCAGTTCAGCAAACCGAGTTGACTCAGTTCAGCAAACTGAGTTGACTCGGTTCAGCAAACCGAGTTGACTCGGTTCAGCAAACCGAGTTCACTCGGTTCAGCAAACCGAGTTGACTCGGTTCAGCAAACCAAGTTGACTCGGTTCAGCCAACCGAGTTGACTCGGTTCAGCAAACCAAGTTGACTAGGCTCAGCAAACCGAGTTGACTCGGTTCAGCAAACCGAGTTGACTCGGTTCAGCAAACCGAGTTGACTCGGTTCAGCAAACCGAGTTGACTCGGGTTAACCGAGTTGACTCGGGTTAGCAAACCGAGTTGACTCGGGTTAACAAACCGAGTTGACTCGGGTTAACAAACCGAGTTGACTCGGGTTAGCAAACCGAGTTGATTCGGGTTAGCAAACCGAGTTGACTCGAATGAGCAAACCGAGTTGACTCGGTTCAGCAAACCGAGTTGACTCGGTTCAGCAAACCAGGTTGACTCGGTTCAGCCAACCGAGTTGACTCGGTTCAGCAAACCAAGTTGACTAGGCTCAGCAAACCGAGTTGACTCGGTTCAGCAAACCGAGTTGACTCGGTTCAGCAAACCGAGTTGACTCGGTTCAGCAAACCGAGTTGACTCGGGTTAACCGAGTTGACTCGGGTTAGCAAACCGAGTTGACTCGGGTTAACAAACCGAGTTGACTCGGGTTAACAAACCGAGTTGACTCGGGTTAGCAAACCGAGTTGATTCGGGTTAGCAAACCGAGTTGACTCGGATGAGCAAACCGAGTTGACTCGGTTCAGCAAACTGAGTTGACTCAGTTCAGCAAACCGAGTTGACTCGGTTCAGCAAACCGAGTTGACTAGGCTCAGCAAACCGAGTTCACTCTGTTCAGCAAACCGAGTTGACTCGGTTCAGCAAACCGAGTTGACTCGGGCTAGCAAACCGAGTTGACTCGGTTCAGCAAACCGAGTTGACTCGGTTCAGCAAACCGAAACTCGGGTTAACCGAGTTTACTCGGTTTAGCAAACCGAGTTTACTTGGGTTAGCTAACCGAGTTTACTCGGGTTAGCAAACCGAGTTGACTCGGGTTAGCAAACCGAGTTGACTCGGGTTAGCAAACCGAGTTGACTCGGGTTAACCGAGTTGAATCGGGTTAGCAAACCGAGTTGACTCGGGTAAACCGAGTTGACTCGGGTTAGCAAACCGAGTTGACTCGGTTCAGCAAACTGAGTTGACTCGGTTCAGCAAACCGAGTTGACTCGGTTCAGCAAACCGAGTTGACTCAGTTCAGCAAACGGAGTTGACTTGGTTCAGCAAACCGAGTTGACTCGGGTTAACCGAGTTGACTCGGGTTAGCAAACCGAGTTGACTCGGGTTAACAAACCGAGTTGACTCGGGTTAACAAACCGAGTTGACTCGGTTCAGCAAACCGAGTTGACTCGGTTCAGCAAACCGAGTTGACTCGGTTCAGCAAAACGAGTTGACTCGGTTCAGCAAACCGAGTTGACTCGGGTTAACCGAGTTGACTCGGGTTAGCAAACCTAGTTGACTCGGGTTAACAAACCGAGTTGACTCGGGTTAACAAACCGAGTTGACTCGGGTTAGCAAACCGAGTTGACTCGGGTTAGCAAACCGAGTTGACTCGGTTCAGCAAACCGAGTTGACTCGGTTCAGCAAACCGAGTTGACTCGGGTTAGCAAACCGAGTTGACTCGGTTCAGCAAACCGAGTTGACTCGGTTCAGCAAACCGAAACTCGGGTTAACCGAGTTGAATCGGTTCAGCAAACCGAGTTGACTCGGTTCAGCAAACCGAGTTTACTCGGGTTAGCAAACCGAGTTGACTCGGGTTAGCAAACCGAGTTGACTCGGGTTAGCAAACCGAGTTGACTCGGGTTAACCGAGTTGAATCGGGTTAGCAAACCAAGTTGACTCGGGTTAACAAACCGAGTTGACTCGGGTTAGCAAACCGAGTTGACTCGGTTCAGCAAACCGAGTTGACTCGGTTCAGCAAACCGAGTTGACTCGGTTCAGCAAACCGAGTTGACTCGGGTTAACCGAGTTGACTCGGGTTAGCAAACCGAGTTGACTCGGAATAGCAAACCGAGTTGACTCGGTTCAGCAAACCGAGTTGACTCGGTTCAGCAAACCGAAACTCGGGTTAACCGAGATGACTCGGTTTAGCAAACCGAGTTTACTTGGGTTAGCAAACCGAGTTTGCTCGGGTTAGCAGACCGAGTTGACTCGGGTTAGCAAACCGAGTTGACTCGGGTTAGCAAACCGAGTTGACTCTGGTTAACCGAGTTGAATCGGGCTAGCAAACCAAGTTGACACGGGTTAACAAACCGAGTTGACTCGGGTTAGCAATACGAGTTGACTCGTTAGCAAACCGAGTTGACTTGGGTTAGCAAACCGAGTTGACTCGGGTTAGCAAACCGAGTTGACTCAGTTCAGCAAACCGAGTTGACTCAGTTCAGCAAACTGAGTTGACTCGGTTCAGCAAACCGAGTTGACTCGGTTCAGCAAACCGAGTTGACTCGGTTCAGCAAACCGAGTTCACTCGGTTCAGCAAACCGAGTTGACTCGGTTCAGCAAACCAAGTTGACTCGGTTCAGCCAACCGAGTTGACTCGGTTCAGCAAACCAAGTTGACTAGGCTCAGCAAACCGAGTTGACTCGGTTCAGCAAACCGAGTTGACTCGGTTCAGCAAACCGAGTTGACTCAGTTCAGCAAACCGAGCTGACTCGGTTCAGCAAACCGAGTTGACTCGGGTTAACCGAGTTGACTCGGGTTAGCAAACCGAGTTGACTCGGGTTAACAAACCGAGTTGACTCGGGTTAACAAACCGAGTTGACTCGGGTTAGCAAACCGAGTTGATTCGGGTTAGCAAACCGAGTTGACTCGGGTTAGCAAACCGAGTTGACTCGGTTCAGCAAACCGAGTTGACTCGGTTCAGCAAACCGAGTTGGCTCGGTTCAGCAAACCGAGTTGACTCGGGTTAACCGAGTTGACTCGGGTTAGCAAACCGAGTTGACTCGGGTTAACAAACCGAGTTGACTCGGGTTAGCAAACCGAGTTGACTCGGGTTAGCAAACCGAGTTGACTCGGTTCAGCAAACCGAGTTGACTCGGTTCAGCAAACCGAGTTGACTCGGTTCAGCAAACCCAGTTGACTCGGGTTAGCAAACCGAGTTGACTCGGTTCAGCAAACCGAGTTGACTCGGTTCAGCAAACCGAAACTCGGGTTAACCGAGTTGACTCGGTTTAGCAAACCGAGTTAACTCGGTTTAGCAAACCGAGTTTACTTGGGTTAGCAAACCGAGTTTACTCGGGTTAGCAAACCGAGTTGACTCGGGTTAGGAAACCGAGTTGACTCGGGTTAGCAAACCGAGTTGACTCGGGTTAACAAACCGAGTTGACTCGGGTTAGCAAACCGAGTTTACTCGGGTTAACCGAGTTGACTCGTGTTAGCAAACCGAGTTGACTCGGGCTAGCGAACCGAGTTGACTCGGGTTAGCAAACCGAGTTGACTCGGGTTCGCAAACCGAGTTGAATCGGTTCAGCAAACCGAGTTGAATCGGTTCAGCAAACCGAGTTGACTCGGTTCAGGAAACCGAGTTGACTCGGGTTAACCGAGTTGACTCGGGTTAGCAAACCGAGTTGACTCGGGTTAACAAACCGAGTTGACTCGGGTTAACAAACCAAGTTGACTCGGGTTAGCAAACCGAGTTGACTCGGGTTAGCAAACCGAGTAGACTCAGTTCAGCAAACCGAGTTGACTCGGTTCAGCAAACCGAGTTGACTCGGTTCAGCAAACCGAGTAGACTCGGTTCAGCAAACCGAGTTGACTCGGTTCAGCAAACCGAGTTGACTCGGGTCAGCAAACCGAGTTGACTCGGGTTAGCATACCGAGTTGACTCGGTTCAGCAAACCGAGTTGACTCGGTTCAGCAAACCGAGTTGACTCGGTTCAGCAAACCGAAACTCGGGTTAACCGAGTTGACTCGGTTTAGCAAACCGAGTTTACTTGGGTTAGCAAACCGAGTTTACTCGGGTTAGCAAACCGAGTTTACTCGGGTTAGCAAACCGAGTTGACTCGGGTTAGCAAACCGAGTTGACTCGGGTTAACCGAGTTGAATCGGGTTAGCAAACCAAGTTGACTCGGGTTAACAAACCGAGTTGACTCGGGTTAGCAAACCGAGTTGACTCGTTAGCAAACCGAGTTGACTTGGGTTAGCAAACCGAGTTGACTCGGGTTAGCAAACCGAGTTGACTCAGTTCAGCAAACCGAGTTGACTCAGTTCAGCAAACTGAGTTGACTCGGTTCAGCAAACCGAGTTGACTAGGCTCAGCAAACCGAGTTGACTCGGTTCAGCAAACCGAGTTGACTCGGGTTAACCGAGTTGAATCGGGTTAGCAAACCGAGTTGACTAGGGTTAACCGAGTTGACTCGGGTTAGCAAACCGAGTTGACTCGGGTTAACAAACCGAGTTGACTCGGGTTAACAAACCGAGTTGACACGGGTTAGCAAACCGAGTTGACTCGGTTCAGCAAACCGAGCTGACTCGGTTCAGCAAACCGAGCTGACTCGGTTCAGCAAACCGAGTTGACTCGGTTCAGCAAACCGAGTTGACTCGGTTCAGCAAACCGAGTTGACTCGGTTCAGCAAACCGAGTTGACTCGGTTCAGCAAACCGAGTTGACTCGGTTCAGCAAACCGAGTTGACTCGGGTGAGCAAACCGAGTTGACTCGGGTTAACCGAGTTGACTCGGGTTAGCAAACCGAGTTGACTCGGGTTAGCAAACCGAGTTGACTCGGTTCAGCAAACCGAGTTGACTCGTTTCAGCAAACCGAGTTGACTCGGTTCAGCAAAACGAGTTGACTAGGCTCAGCAAACCGAGTTGACTCGGTTCAGCAAACCGAGTTGACTCGGTTCAGCAAACCGAGTTGACTCGGTTCAGCAGACCGAGTTGACTCGGTTCAGCAAACCGAGTTGACTAGGCTCAGCAAACCGAGTTGACTCGGTTCAGCAAACCGAGTTGACTCGGTTCAGCAAACCGAGTTGACTCGGTTCAGCAAACCGAGTTGACTCGGGTTAACCGAGTTGACTCGGGTTAGCAAACCGAGTCGACTCGGGTTAGCAAACCGAGTTGACTCGGTTCAGCAAATCGAGTTGACTCGGTTCAGCAAACCGAGTTGACTCGGTTCAGCAAACCGAGTTGACTCGGTTCAGCAAACCGAGTTGACTAGGCTCAGCAAACCGAGTTGACTCGGTTCAGCAAACCGAGTTGACTCGGTTCAGCAAACCGAGTTGACTCGGGTGAGCAAACCGAGTTGACTCGGGTTAACCGAGTTGACTCGGTTCAGCAAACCGAGTTGACTCGGTTCAGCAAACCGAGTTGACTCGGTTCAGCAAACCGAGTTGACTCGGTTCAGCAAACCGAGTTGACTCGGGTTAGCAAACCGAGTTGATTCGGTTCAGCAAACCGAGTTGACTCGGTTCAGCAAACCGAAACTCGGGTTAACCGAGTTGACTCGGTTTAGCAAACCGAGTTTACTTATGTTAGCAAACCGAGTTTACTCGGGTTAGCAAACCGAGTTGACTCGGGTTAGCAAACCGAGTTGACTCGGGTTAGCAAACCGAGTTGACTCGGGTTAACCGAGTTGAATCGGGTTAGCAAACCGAGTTGACTCGGGTTAACCGAGTTGACTCGGGTTAGCAAACCGAGTTTACTCGGGTTAGCAAACCGAAGCTCGGGTTAACCGAGTTGACTCGGGTTAGCAAACCGAGTTTACTTGGGTTAGCAAACCGAGTTTACTTGGGCTAGCAAACCGAGTTTACTCGGGTTAGCAAACCGAGTTGACTCGGGTTAGCAAACCGAGTTGACTCGGGTTAGCAAACCGAGTTGACTCGGGTTAGCAAACCGAGTTGACTCGGATGAGCAAACCGAGTTGACTCGGTTCAGCAAACTGAGTTGACTCAGTTCAGCAAACCGAGTTGACTCGGTTCAGCAAACCGAGTTGACTCGGTTCAGCAAACCGAGTTGACTAGGCTCAGCAAACCGAGTTCACTCTGTTCAGCAAACCGAGTTGACTCGGTTCAGCAAACCGAGTTGACTCGGGTTAGCAAACCGAGTTGACTCGGTTCAGCAAACCGAAACTCGGGTTAACCGAGTTTACTCGGTTTAGCAAACCGAGTTTACTTGGGTAAGCAAACCGAGTTTACTCGGGTTAGCAAACCGAATTGACTCGGGTTAGCAAACCGAGTTGACTCGGGTTAGCAAACCGAGTTGACTCGGGTTAACCGAGTTGACTCGGGTTAGCAAACCGAGTTGACTCGGGTTAACCGAGTTGACTCGGGTTAGCAAACCGAGTTGACTCGGTTCAGCAAACTGAGTTGACTCGGTTCAGCAAACCGAGTTGACTCGGTTCAGCAAACCGAGTTGACTCAGTTCAGCAAACGGAGTTGACTTGGTTCAGCAAACCGAGTTGACTCGGGTTAACCGAGTTGACTCGGGTTAGCAAACCGAGTTGACTCGGGTTAACAAACCGAGTTGACTCGGGTTAACAAACCGAGTTGACTCGGTTCAGCAAACCGAGTTGACTCGGTTCAGCAAACCGAGTTGACTCGGTTCAGCAAACCGAGTTGACTCGGTTCAGCAAACCGAGTTGACTCGGGTTAACCGAGTTGACTCGGGTTAGCAAACCTAGTTGACTCGGGTTAACAAACCGAGTTGACTCGGGTTAGCAAACCGAGTTGACTCGGGTTAGCAAACCGAGTTGACTCGGTTCAGCAAACCGAGTTGACTCGGTTCAGCAAACCGAGTTGACTCGGGTTAGCAAACCGAGTTGACTCCGTTCAGCAAACCGAGTTGACTCGGTTCAGCAAACCGAAACTCGGGTTAACCGAGTTGAATCGGTTCAGCAAACCGAGTTGACTCGGTTCAGCAAACCGAGTTTACTCGGGTTAGCAAACCGAGTTGACTCGGGTTAGCAAACCGAGTTGACTCGGGTTAGCAAACCGAGTTGACTCGGGTTAGCAAACCGAGTTGACTCGGGTTAGCAAACCGAGTTGACTCTGGTTAACCGAGTTGAATCGGGTTAGCAAACCAAGTTGACACGGGTTAACAAACCGAGTTGACTCGGGTTAGCAATACGAGTTGACTCGTTAGCAAACCGAGTTGACTTGGGTTAGCAAACCGAGTTGACTCGGGTTAGCAAACCGAGTTGACTCAGTTCAGCAAACCGAGTTGACTCAGTTCAGCAAACTGAGTTGACTCGGTTCAGCAAACCGAATTGACTCGGTTCAGCAAACCGAGTTCACTCGGTTCAGCAAACCGAGTTGACTCGGTTCAGCAAACCAAGTTGACTCGGTTCAGCCAACCGAGTTGACTCGGTTCAGCAAACCAAGTTGACTAGGCTCAGCAAACCGAGTTGACTCGGTTCAGCAAACCGAGTTGACTCGGTTCAGCAAACCGAGTTGACTCGGTTCAGCAAACCGAGTTGACTCGGTTCAGCAAACCGAGTTGACTCGGGTTAACCGAGTTGACTCGGGTTAGCAAACCGAGTTGACTCGGGTTAACAAACCGAGTTGACTCGGGTTAACAAACCGAGTTGACTCGGGTTAGCAAACCGAGTTGATTCGGGTTAGCAAACCGAGTTGACTCGGGTTAGCAAACCGAGTTGACTCGGTTCAGCAAACCGAGTTGACTCGGTTCAGCAAACCGAGTTGGCTCGGTTCAGCAAACCGAGTTGACTCGGGTTAACCGAGTTGACTCGGGTTAGCAAACCGAGTTGACTCGGGTTAACAAACCGAGTTGACTCGGGTTAGCAAACCGAGTTGACTCGGGTTAGCAAACCGAGTTGACTCGGTTCAGCAAACCGAGTTGACTCGGTTCAGCAAACCGAGTTGACTCGGTTCAGCAAACCCAGTTGACTCGGGTTAGCAAACCGAGTTGACTCGGTTCAGCAAACCGAGTTGACTCGGTTCAGCAAACCGAAACTCGGGTTAACCGAGTTGACTCGGTTTAGCAAACCGAGTTGACTCGGTTTAGCAAACCGAGTTTACTTGGGTTAGCAAACCGAGTTTACTCGGGTTAGCAAACCGAGTTGACTCGGGTTAGGAAACCGAGTTGACTCGGGTTAGCAAACCGAGTTGACTCGGGTTAACAAACCGAGTTGACTCGGGTTAGCAAACCGAGTTTACTCGGGTTAACCGAGTTGACTCGTGTTAGCAAACCGAGTTGACTCGGGCTAGCGAACCGAGTTGACTCGGGTTAGCAAACCGAGTTGACTCGGGTTCGCAAACCGAGTTGAATCGGTTCAGCAAACCGAGTTGAATCGGTTCAGCAAACCGAGTTGACTCGGTTCAGGAAACCGAGTTGACTCGGGTTAACCGAGTTGACTCGGGTTAGCAAACCGAGTTGACTCGGGTTAACAAACCGAGTTGACTCGGGTTAACAAACCAAGTTGACTCGGGTTAGCAAACCGAGTTGACTCGGGTTAGCAAACCGAGTAGACTCGGTTCAGCAAACCGAGTTGACTCGGTTCAGCAAACCGAGTTGACTCGGTTCAGCAAACCGAGTAGACTCGGTTCAGCAAACCGAGTTGACTCGGTTCAGCAAACCGAGTTGACTCGGGTCAGCAAACCGAGTTGACTCGGGTTAGCATACCGAGTTGACTCGGTTCAGCAAACCGAGTTGACTCGGTTCAGCAAACCGAGTTGACTCGGTTCAGCAAACCGAAACTCGGGTTAACCGAGTTGACTCGGTTTAGCAAACCGAGTTTACTTGGGTTAGCAAACCGAGTTTACTCGGGTTAGCAAACCGAGTTTACTCGGGTTAGCAAACCGAGTTGACTCGGGTTAGCAAACCGAGTTGACTCGGGTTAACCGAGTTGAATCGGGTTAGCAAACCAAGTTGACTCGGGTTAACAAACCGAGTTGACTCGGGTTAGCAAACCGAGTTGACTCGTTAGCAAACCGAGTTGACTTGGGTTAGCAAACCGAGTTGACTCGGGTTAGCAAACCGAGTTGACTCAGTTCAGCAAACCGAGTTGACTCAGTTCAGCAAACTGAGTTGACTCGGTTCAGCAAACCGAGTTGACTAGGCTCAGCAAACCGAGTTGACTCGGTTCAGCAAACCGAGTTGACTCGGGTTAACCGAGTTGAATCGGGTTAGCAAACCGAGTTGACTCGGGTTAAATGAGTTGACTCGGGTTAGCAAACCGAGTTGACTCGGGTTAACAAACCGAGTTGACTCGGGTTAACAAACCGAGTTGACACGGGTTAGCAAACCGAGTTGACTCGGTTCAGCAAACCGAGCTGACTCGGTTCAGCAAACCGAGCTGACTCGGTTCAGCAAACCGAGTTGACTCGGTTCAGCAAACCGAGTTGACTCGGTTCAGCAAACCGAGTTGACTCGGGTGAGCAAACCGAGTTGACTCGGGTTAACCGAGTTGACTCGGGTTAGCAAACCGAGTTGACTCGGGTTAGCAAACCGAGTTGACTCGGTTCAGCAAACCGAGTTGACTCGTTTCAGCAAACCGAGTTGACTCGGTTCAGCAAAACGAGTTGACTAGGCTCAGCAAACCGAGTTGACTCGGTTCAGCAAACCGAGTTGACTCGGTTCAGCAAACCGAGTTGACTCGGTTCAGCAGACCGAGTTGACTCGGTTCAGCAAACCGAGTTGACTAGGCTCAGCAAACCGAGTTGACTCGGTTCAGCAAACCGAGTTGACTCGGTTCAGCAAACCGAGTTGACTCGGGTTAACCGAGTTGACTCGGGTTAACCGAGTTGACTCGGGTTAGCAAACCGAGTTGACTCGGGTTAGCAAACCGAGTTGACTCGGTTCAGCAAATCGAGTTGACTCGGTTCAGCAAACCGAGTTGACTCGGTTCAGCAAACCGAGTTGACTAGGCTCAGCAAACCGAGTTGACTCGGTTCAGCAAACCGAGTTGACTCGGTTCAGCAAACCGAGTTGACTCGGGTGAGCAAACCGAGTTGACTCGGGTTAACCGAGTTGACTCGGTTCAGCAAACCGAGTTGACTCGGTTCAGCAAACCGAGTTGACTCGGTTCAGCAAACCGAGTTGACTCGGTTCAGCAAACCGAGTTGTATCGGGTTAGCAAACCGAGTTGACTCGGTTCAGCAAACCGAGTTGACTCGGTTCAGCAAACCGAAACTAGGGTTAACCGAGTTGACTCGTTTAGCAAACCGAGTTTACTTATGTTAGCAAACCGAGTTTACTCGGGTTAGCAAACCGAGTTGACTCGGGTTAGCAAACCGAGTTGACTCGGGTTAGCAAACCGAGTTGACTCGGGTTAACCGAGTTGAATCGGGTTAGCAAACCGAGTTGACTCGGGTTAACCGAGTTGACTCGGGTTAGCAAACCGAGTTTACTCGGGTTAGCAAACCGAAGCTCGGGTTAACCGAGTTGACTCGGGTTAGCAAACCGAGTTTACTTGGGTTAGCAAACCGAGTTTACTTGGGCTAGCAAACCGAGTTTACTCGGGTTAGCAAACCGAGTTGACTCGGGTTAGCAAACCGAGTTGACTCGAGTTAGCAAACCGAGTTGACTCGGGTTAGCAAACCGAGTTGACTCGGATGAGCAAACCGAGTTGACTCGGTTCAGCAAACTGAGTTGACTCAGTTCAGCAAACCGAGTTGACTCGGTTCAGCAAACCGAGTTGACTCGGTTCAGCAAACCGAGTTGACTAGGCTCAGCAAACCGAGTTCACTCTGTTCAGCAAACCGAGTTGACTCGGTTCAGCAAACCGAGTTGACTCGGGTTAGCAAACCGAGTTGACTCGGTTCAGCAAACCGAGTTGACTCGGTTCAGCAAACCGAAACTCGGGTTAACCGAGTTTACTCGGTTTAGCAAACCGAGTTTACTTGGGTAAGCAAACCGAGTTTACTCGGGTTAGCAAACCGAGTTGACTCGGGTTAGCAAACCGAGTTGACTCGGGTTAGCAAACCGAGTTGACTCGGGTTAACCGAGTTGACTCGGGTTAACCGAGTTGACTCGGGTTAGCAAACCGAGTTGACTCGGGTTAACCGAGTTGACTCGGGTTAGCAAACCGAGTTGACTCGGTTCAGCAAACTGAGTTGACTCGGTTCAGCAAACCGAGTTGACTCAGTTCAGCAAACGGAGTTGACTTGGTTCAGCAAACCGAGTTGACTCGGGTTAACAAACCGAGTTGACTCGGGTTAACAAACCGAGTTGACACGGGTTAGCAAACCGAGTTGACTCGGTTCAGCAAACCGAGCTGACTCGGTTCAGCAAACCGAGCTGACTCGGTTCAGCAAACCGAGTCGACTCGGTTCAGCAAACCGAGTTGACTCGGTTCAGCAAACCGAGTTGACTCGGTTCAGCAAACCGAGTTGACTCGGTTCAGCAAACCGAGTTGACTCGGTTCAGCAAACCGAGTTGACTCGGGTGAGCAAACCGAGTTGACTCGGGTTAACCGAGTTGACTCGGGTTAGCAAACCGAGTTGACTCGGGTTAGCAAACCGAGTTGACTCGGTTCAGCAAACCGAGTTGACTCGTTTCAGCAAACCGAGTTGACTCGGTTCAGCAAAACGAGTTGACTAGGCTCAGCAAACCGAGTTGACTCGGTTCAGCAAACCGAGTTGACTCGGTTCAGCAAACCGAGTTGACTCGGTTCAGCAGACCGAGTTGACTCGGTTCAGCAAACCGAGTTGACTAGGCTCAGCAAACCGAGTTGACTCGGTTCAGCAAACCGAGTTGACTCGGTTCAGCAAACCGAGTTGACTCGGTTCAGCAAACCGAGTTGACTCGGGTTAACCGAGTTGACTCGGGTTAGCAAACCGAGTTGACTCGGGTTAGCAAACCGAGTTGACTAGGCTCAGCAAACCGAGTTGACTCGGTTCAGCAAACCGAGTTGACTCGGGTTAACCGAGTTGAATCGGGTTAACAAACCAAGTTGACTCGGGTTAGCAAACCGAGTTGACTCGGGTTAGCAAACCGAGTAGACTCGGTTCAGCAAACCGAGTTGACTCGGTTCAGCAAACCGAGTTGACTCGGTTCAGCAAACCGAGTAGACTCGGTTCAGCAAACCGAGTTGACTCGGTTCAGCAAACCGAGTTGACTCGGGTCAGCAAACCGAGTTGACTCGGGTTAGCATACCGAGTTGACTCGGTTCAGCAAACCGAGTTGACTCGGTTCAGCAAACCGAGTTGACTCGGTTCAGCAAACCGAAACTCGGGTTAACCGAGTTGACTCGGTTTAGCAAACCGAGTTTACTTGGGTTAGCAAACCGAGTTTACTCGGGTTAGCAAACCGAGTTTACTCGGGTTAGCAAACCGAGTTGACTCGGGTTAGCAAACCGAGTTGACTCGGGTTAACCGAGTTGAATCGGGTTAGCAAACCAAGTTGACTCGGGTTAACAAACCGAGTTGACTCGGGTTAGCAAACCGAGTTGACTCGTTAGCAAACCGAGTTGACTTGGGTTAGCAAACCGAGTTGACTCGGGTTAGCAAACCGAGTTGACTCAGTTCAGCAAACCGAGTTGACTCAGTTCAGCAAACTGAGTTGACTCGGTTCAGCAAACCGAGTTGACTAGGCTCAGCAAACCGAGTTGACTCGGTTCAGCAAACCGAGTTGACTCGGGTTAACCGAGTTGAATCGGGTTAGCAAACCGAGTTGACTCGGGTTAACCGAGTTGACTCGGGTTAGCAAACCGAGTTGACTCGGGTTAACAAACCGAGTTGACTCGGGTTAACAAACCGAGTTGACACGGGTTAGCAAACCGAGTTGACTCGGTTCAGCAAACCGAGCTGACTCGGTTCAGCAAACCGAGCTGACTCGGTTCAGCAAACCGAGTTGACTCGGTTCAGCAAACCGAGTTGACTCGGTTCAGCAAACCGAGTTGACTCGGTTCAGCAAACCGAGTTGACTCGGTTCAGCAAACCGAGTTGACTCGGTTCAGCAAACCGAGTTGACTCGGGTGAGCAAACCGAGTTGACTCGGGTTAACCGAGTTGACTCGGGTTAGCAAACCGAGTTGACTCGGGTTAGCAAACCGAGTTGACTCGGTTCAGCAAACCGAGTTGACTCGTTTCAGCAAACCGAGTTGACTCGGTTCAGCAAAACGAGTTGACTAGGCTCAGCAAACCGAGTTGACTCGGTTCAGCAAACCGAGTTGACTCGGTTCAGCAAACCGAGTTGACTCGGTTCAGCAGACCGAGTTGACTCGGTTCAGCAAACCGAGTTGACTAGGCTCAGCAAACCGAGTTGACTCGGTTCAGCAAACCGAGTTGACTCGGTTCAGCAAACCGAGTTGACTCGGTTCAGCAAACCGAGTTGACTCGGGTTAACCGAGTTGACTCGGGTTAGCAAACCGAGTTGACTCGGGTTAGCAAACCGAGTTGACTCGGTTCAGCAAATCGAGTTGACTCGGTTCAGCAAACCGAGTTGACTCGGTTCAGCAAACCGAGTTGACTCGGTTCAGCAAACCGAGTTGACTAGGCTCAGCAAACCGAGTTGACTCGGTTCAGCAAACCGAGTTGACTCGGTTCAGCAAACCGAGTTGACTCGGGTGAGCAAACCGAGTTGACTCGGGTTAACCGAGTTGACTCGGTTCAGCAAACCGAGTTGACTCGGTTCAGCAAACCGAGTTGACTCGGTTCAGCAAACCGAGTTGACTCGGTTCAGCAAACCGAGTTGACTCGGGTTAGCAAACCGAGTTGATTCGGTTCAGCAAACCGAGTTGACTCGGTTCAGCAAACCGAAACTCGGGTTAACCGAGTTGACTCGGTTTAGCAAACCGAGTTTACTTATGTTAGCAAACCGAGTTTACTCGGGTTAGCAAACCGAGTTGACTCGGGTTAGCAAACCGAGTTGACTCGGGTTAGCAAACCGAGTTGACTCGGGTTAACCGAGTTGAATCGGGTTAGCAAACCGAGTTGACTCGGGTTAACCGAGTTGACTCGGGTTAGCAAACCGAGTTTACTCGGGTTAGCAAACCGAAGCTCGGGTTAACCGAGTTGACTCGGGTTAGCAAACCGAGTTTACTTGGGTTAGCAAACCGAGTTTACTTGGGCTAGCAAACCGAGTTTACTCGGGTTAGCAAACCGAGTTGACTCGGGTTAGCAAACCGAGTTGACTCGGGTTAGCAAACCGAGTTGACTCGGGTTAGCAAACCGAGTTGACTCGGATGAGCAAACCGAGTTGACTCGGTTCAGCAAACTGAGTTGACTCAGTTCAGCAAACCGAGTTGACTCGGTTCAGCAAACCGAGTTGACTCGGTTCAGCAAACCGAGTTGACTCGGCTCAGCAAACCGAGTTCACTCTGTTCAGCAAACCGAGTTGACTCGGTTCAGCAAACCGAGTTGACTCGGGTTAGCAAACCGAGTTGACTCGGTTCAGCAAACCGAAACTCGGGTTAACCGAGTTTACTCGGTTTAGCAAACCGAGTTTACTTGGGTAAGCAAACCGAGTTTACTCGGGTTAGCAAACCGAATTGACTCGGGTTAGCAAACCGAGTTGACTCGGGTTAGCAAACCGAGTTGACTCGGGTTAACCGAGTTGACTCGGGTTAGCAAACCGAGTTGACTCGGGTTAACCGAGTTGACTCGGGTTAGCAAACCGAGTTGACTCGGTTCAGCAAACTGAGTTGACTCGGTTCAGCAAACCGAGTTGACTCGGTTCAGCAAACCGAGTTGACTCAGTTCAGCAAACGGAGTTGACTTGGTTCAGCAAACCGAGTTGACTCGGGTTAACCGAGTTGACTCGGGTTAGCAAACCGAGTTGACTCGGGTTAACAAACCGAGTTGACTCGGGTTAACAAACCGAGTTGACTCGGTTCAGCAAACCGAGTTGACTCGGTTCAGCAAACCGAGTTGACTCGGTTCAGCAAACCGAGTTGACTCGGTTCAGCAAACCGAGTTGACTCGGGTTAACCGAGTTGACTCGGGTTAGCAAACCTAGTTGACTCGGGTTAACAAACCGAGTTGACTCGGGTTAGCAAACCGAGTTGACTCGGGTTAGCAAACCGAGTTGACTCGGTTCAGCAAACCGAGTTGACTCGGTTCAGCAAACCGAGTTGACTCGGGTTAGCAAACCGAGTTGACTCCGTTCAGCAAACCGAGTTGACTCGGTTCAGCAAACCGAAACTCGGGTTAACCGAGTTGAATCGGTTCAGCAAACCGAGTTGACTCGGTTCAGCAAACCGAGTTTACTCGGGTTAGCAAACCGAGTTGACTCGGGTTAGCAAACCGAGTTGACTCGGGTTAGCAAACCGAGTTGACTCTGGTTAACCGAGTTGAATCGGGCTAGCAAACCAAGTTGACACGGGTTAACAAACCGAGTTGACTCGGGTTAGCAATACGAGTTGACTCGTTAGCAAACCGAGTTGACTTGGGTTAGCAAACCGAGTTGACTCGGGTTAGCAAACCGAGTTGACTCAGTTCAGCAAACCGAGTTGACTCAGTTCAGCAAACTGAGTTGACTCGGTTCAGCAAACCGAATTGACTCGGTTCAGCAAACCGAGTTCACTCGGTTCAGCAAACCGAGTTGACTCGGTTCAGCAAACCAAGTTGACTCGGTTCAGCCAACCGAGTTGACTCGGTTCAGCAAACCAAGTTGACTAGGCTCAGCAAACCGAGTTGACTCGGTTCAGCAAACCGAGTTGACTCGGTTCAGCAAACCGAGTTGACTCGGTTCAGCAAACCGAGTTGACTCGGTTCAGCAAACCGAGTTGACTCGGGTTAACCGAGTTGACTCGGGTTAGCAAACCGAGTTGACTCGGGTTAACAAACCGAGTTGACTCGGGTTAACAAACCGAGTTGACTCGGGTTAGCAAACCGAGTTGATTCGGGTTAGCAAACCGAGTTGACTCGGGTTAGCAAACCGAGTTGACTCGGTTCAGCAAACCGAGTTGACTCGGTTCAGCAAACCGAGTTGACTCGGTTCAGCAAACCCAGTTGACTCGGGTTAGCAAACCGAGTTGACTCGGTTCAGCAAACCGAGTTGACTCGGTTCAGCAAACCGAAACTCGGGTTAACCGAGTTGACTCGGTTTAGCAAACCGAGTTGACTCGGTTTAGCAAACCGAGTTTACTTGGGTTAGCAAACCGAGTTTACTCGGGTTAGCAAACCGAGTTGACTCGGGTTAGGAAACCGAGTTGACTCGGGTTAGCAAACCGAGTTGACTCGGGTTAACAAACCGAGTTGACTCGGGTTAGCAAACCGAGTTTACTCGGGTTAACCGAGTTGACTCGTGTTAGCAAACCGAGTTGACTCGGGCTAGCGAACCGAGTTGACTCGGGTTAGCAAACCGAGTTGACTCGGGTTCGCAAACCGAGTTGAATCGGTTCAGCAAACCGAGTTGAATCGGTTCAGCAAACCGAGTTGACTCGGTTCAGGAAACCGAGTTGACTCGGGTTAACCGAGTTGACTCGGGTTAGCAAACCGAGTTGACTCGGGTTAACAAACCGAGTTGACTCGGGTTAACAAACCAAGTTGACTCGGGTTAGCAAACCGAGTTGACTCGGGTTAGCAAACCGAGTAGACTCGGTTCAGCAAACCGAGTTGACTCGGTTCAGCAAACCGAGTTGACTCGGTTCAGCAAACCGAGTAGACTCGGTTCAGCAAACCGAGTTGACTCGGTTCAGCAAACCGAGTTGACTCGGGTCAGCAAACCGAGTTGACTCGGGTTAGCATACCGAGTTGACTCGGTTCAGCAAACCGAGTTGACTCGGTTCAGCAAACCGAGTTGACTCGGTTCAGCAAACCGAAACTCGGGTTAACCGAGTTGACTCGGTTTAGCAAACCGAGTTTACTTGGGTTAGCAAACCGAGTTTACTTGGGTTAGCAAACCGAGTTTACTCGGGTTAGCAAACCGAGTTGACTCGGGTTAGCAAACCGAGTTGACTCGGGTTAACCGAGTTGAATCGGGTTAGCAAACCAAGTTGACTCGGGTTAACAAACCGAGTTGACTCGGGTTAGCAAACCGAGTTGACTCGTTAGCAAACCGAGTTGACTTGGGTTAGCAAACCGAGTTGACTCGGGTTAGCAAACCGAGTTGACTCAGTTCAGCAAACCGAGTTGACTCAGTTCAGCAAACTGAGTTGACTCGGTTCAGCAAACCGAGTTGACTAGGCTCAGCAAACCGAGTTGACTCGGTTCAGCAAACCGAGTTGACTCGGGTTAACCGAGTTGAATCGGGTTAGCAAACCGAGTTGACTCGGGTTAAATGAGTTGACTCGGGTTAGCAAACCGAGTTGACTCGGGTTAACAAACCGAGTTGACTCGGGTTAACAAACCGAGTTGACACGGGTTAGCAAACCGAGTTGACTCGGTTCAGCAAACCGAGCTGACTCGGTTCAGCAAACCGAGCTGACTCGGTTCAGCAAACCGAGTTGACTCGGTTCAGCAAACCGAGTTGACTCGGTTCAGCAAACCGAGTTGACTCGGGTGAGCAAACCGAGTTGACTCGGGTCAACCGAGTTGACTCGGGTTAGCAAACCGAGTTGACTCGGGTTAGCAAACCGAGTTGACTCGGTTCAGCAAACCGAGTTGACTCGTTTCAGCAAACCGAGTTGACTCGGTTCAGCAAAACGAGTTGACTAGGCTCAGCAAACCGAGTTGACTCGGTTCAGCAAACCGAGTTGACTCGGTTCAGCAAACCGAGTTGACTCGGTTCAGCAGACCGAGTTGACTCGGTTCAGCAAACCGAGTTGACTAGGCTCAGCAAACCGAGTTGACTCGGTTCAGCAAACCGAGTTGACTCGGTTCAGCAAACCGAGTTGACTCGGTTCAGCAAACCGAGTTGACTCGGGTTAACCGAGTTGACTCGGGTTAGCAAACCGAGTTGACTCGGGTTAGCAAACCGAGTTGACTCGGTTCAGCAAATCGAGTTGACTCGGTTCAGCAAACCGAGTTGACTCGGTTCAGCAAACCGAGTTGACTCGGTTCAGCAAACCGAGTTGACTAGGCTCAGCAAACCGAGTTGACTCGGTTCAGCAAACCGAGTTGACTCGGTTCAGCAAACCGAGTTGACTCGGGTGAGCAAACCGAGTTGACTCGGGTTAACCGAGTTGACTCGGTTCAGCAAACCGAGTTGACTCGGTTCAGCAAACCGAGTTGACTCGGTTCAGCAAACCGAGTTGACTCGGTTCAGCAAACCGAGTTGTATCGGGTTAGCAAACCGAGTTGACTCGGTTCAGCAAACCGAGTTGACTCGGTTCAGCAAACCGAAACTAGGGTTAACCGAGTTGACTCGTTTAGCAAACCGAGTTTACTTATGTTAGCAAACCGAGTTTACTCGGGTTAGCAAACCGAGTTGACTCGGGTTAGCAAACCGAGTTGACTCGGGTTAGCAAACCGAGTTGACTCGGGTTAACCGAGTTGAATCGGGTTAGCAAACCGAGTTGACTCGGGTTAACCGAGTTGACTCGGGTTAGCAAACCGAGTTTACTCGGGTTAGCAAACCGAAGCTCGGGTTAACCGAGTTGACTCGGGTTAGCAAACCGAGTTTACTTGGGTTAGCAAACCGAGTTTACTTGGGCTAGCAAACCGAGTTTACTCGGGTTAGCAAACCGAGTTGACTCGGGTTAGCAAACCGAGTTGACTCGAGTTAGCAAACCGAGTTGACTCGGGTTAGCAAACCGAGTTGACTCGGATGAGCAAACCGAGTTGACTCGGTTCAGCAAACTGAGTTGACTCAGTTCAGCAAACCGAGTTGACTCGGTTCAGCAAACCGAGTTGACTCGGTTCAGCAAACCGAGTTGACTAGGCTCAGCAAACCGAGTTCACTCTGTTCAGCAAACCGAGTTGACTCGGTTCAGCAAACCGAGTTGACTCGGGTTAGCAAACCGAGTTGACTCGGTTCAGCAAACCGAGTTGACTCGGTTCAGCAAACCGAAACTCGGGTTAACCGAGTTTACTCGGTTTAGCAAACCGAGTTTACTTGGGTAAGCAAACCGAGTTTACTCGGGTTAGCAAACCGAGTTGACTCGGGTTAGCAAACCGAGTTGACTCGGGTTAGCAAACCGAGTTGACTCGGGTTAACCGAGTTGACTCGGGTTAACCGAGTTGACTCGGGTTAGCAAACCGAGTTGACTCGGGTTAACCGAGTTGACTCCCGAGTTGACTTGGTTCAGCAAACCGAGTTGACTCGGGTTAACCGAGTTGACTCGGGTTAGCAAACCGAGTTGACTCGGGTTAACAAACCGAGTTGACTCGGGTTAACAAACCGAGTTGACTCGGTTCAGCAAACCGAGTTGACTCGGTTCAGCAAACCGAGTTGACTCGGTTCAGCAAACCGAGTTGACTCGGGTTAACCGAGTTGACTCGGGTTAGCAAACCTAGTTGACTCGGGTTAACAAACCGAGTTGACTCGGGTTAGCAAACCGAGTTGACTCGGGTTAGCAAACCGAGTTGACTCGGTTCAGCAAACCGAGTTGACTCGGTTCAGCAAACCGAGTTGACTCGGGTTAGCAAACCGAGTTGACTCCGTTCAGCAAACCGAGTTGACTCGGTTCAGCAAACCGAAACTCGGGTTAACCGAGTTGAATCGGTTCAGCAAACCGAGTTGACTCGGTTCAGCAAACCGAGTTTACTCGGGTTAGCAAACCGAGTTGACTCGGGTTAGCAAACCGAGTTGACTCGGGTTAGCAAACCGAGTTGACTCGGGTTAACCGAGTTGAATCGGGTTAGCAAACCAAGTTGACTCGGGTTAACAAACCGAGTTGACTCGGGTTAGCAAACCGAGTTGACTCGGGTTAACAAACCGAATTGACTCGTGTTAACAAACAAAGTTGACTCGGGTTAGCAAACCGAGTTGACTCGGATTAACAAACCGAGTTGACTCGGGTTAACCGAGTTGAATCGGTTCAGCAAACCGAGTTGACTCGGTTCAGCAAACCGAGTTGACTCGGGTTAACCGAGTTGACTCGGGTTAGCAAACCGAGTTGACTCGGGTTAGCAAACCGAGTTGACTCGGTTCAGCAAACCGAGTTGACTCGGGTTAAAAAACCGAGTTGACTCGGGTTAGCAAACCGAGTTGACTCGGGTTAGCAAACCGAGTTGACTCGGTTCAGCAAACCGAGTTGACTCGGTTCAGCAAACCGAGTTGACTCGGGTTAGCAAACCGAGTTGACTCGGTTCAGCAAACCGAGTTGACTCGGTTCAGCAAACCGAGTTGACTCGGTTCAGCAAACCGAGTTGACTAGGCTCAGCAAACCGAGTTGACTCGGGTTAGCAAACCGAGTTGACTCAGTTCAGCAAACCGAGTTGACTCAGTTCAGCAAACTGAGTTGACTCGGTTCAGCAAACCGAGTTGACTCGGTTCAGCAAACCGAGTTCACTCGGTTCAGCAAACCGAGTTGACTCGGTTCAGCAAACCGAGTTGACTCAGTTCAGCAAACCGAGTTGACTCGGTTCAGCAAACCGAGTTGACTCGGTTCAGCAAACCGAGTTGACTAGGCTCAGCAAACCGAGTTGACTCGGTTCAGCAAACTGAGTTGACTCGGTTCAGCAAACCGAGTTGACTCGGTTCAGCAAACCGAGTTCACTCGGTTCAGCAAACCGAGTTGACTCGGTTCAGCAAACCGAGTTGACTCGGTTCAGCAAACCGAGTTGACTCGGTTCAGCAAACCGAGTTGACTCGGTTCAGCAAACCGAGTTGACTAGGCTCAGCAAACCGAGTTGACTCGGTTCAGCAAACCGAGTTGACTCGGTTCAGCAAACCGAGTTGACTCGGTTCAGCAAACCGAGTTGACTCGGTTCAGCAAACCGAGTTGACTCGGGTTAACCGAGTTGACTCGGGTTAGCAAACCGAGTTGACTCGGGTTAACAAACCGAGTTGACTCGGGTTAACAAACCGAGTTGACTCGGGTTAGCAAACCGAGTTGACTCGGGTTAGCAAACCGAGTTGACTCGGTTCAGCAAACCGAGTTGACTCGGTTCAGCAAACCGAGTTGGCTCGGTTCAGCAAACCGAGTTGGCTCGGTTCAGCAAACCGAGTTGACTCGGGTTAGCAAACCGAGTTGACTCGGTTCAGCAAACCGAGTTGACTCGGTTCAGCAAACCGAAACTCGGGTTAACCGTGTTGACTCGGTTTAGCAAACCGAGTTTACTTGGGTTAGCAAACCGAGTTTACTCGGGTTATCAAACCGAGTTGACTCGGGTTAGCAAACCGAGTTGACTCGGGTTAACCGAGTTGAATCGGGTTAGCAAACCGAGTTGATTCGGGTTAACCGAGTTGACTCGGGTAAACAAACCGAGTTGACTCGGTTCAGCAAACTGAGTTGACTCGGTTCAGCAAACCGAGTTGACTCGGGTTAACAAACCGAGTTGACTCGGGTTAGCAAACCGAGTTGACTCGGTTCAGCAAACCGAGTTGACTCGGGTTAACCGAGTTGACTCGGGTTAGCAAACCGAGTTGACTCGGGTTAACAAACCGAGTTGACTCGGGTTAACAAACCGAGTTGACTCGGTTCAGCAAACCGAGTTGACTCGGTTCAGCAAACCGAGTTGACTCGGGTTAACCGAGTTGACTCGGGTTAGCAAACCGAGTTGACTCGGGCTAGCAAACCAAGTTGACTCGGGTTAACCGAGTTGACTCGGGTTAGCAAACCAAGTTGACTCGGTTCAGCAAACTGAGTTGACTCGGTTCAGCAAACCGAGTTGACTCGGTTCAGCAAACCGAGTTGACTCAGTTCAGCAAACGGAGTTGACTTGGTTCAGCAAACCGAGTTGACTCGGGTTAACCGAGTTGACTCGGGTTAGCAAACCGAGTTGACTCGGGTTAACAAACCGAGTTGACTCGGGTTAACAAACCGAGTTGACTCGGTTCAGCAAACCGAGTTGACTCGGTTCAGCAAACCGAGTTGACTCGGTTCAGCAAACCGAGTTGACTCGGGTTAACCGAGTTGACTCGGGTTAGCAAACCTAGTTGACTCGGGTTAACAAACCGAGTTGACTCGGGTTAGCAAACCGAGTTGACTCGGGTTAGCAAACCGAGTTGACTCGGTTCAGCAAACCGAGTTGACTCGGTTCAGCAAACCGAGTTGACTCGGGTTAGCAAACCGAGTTGACTCCGTTCAGCAAACCGAGTTGACTCGGTTCAGCAAACCGAAACTCGGGTTAACCGAGTTGAATCGGTTCAGCAAACCGAGTTGACTCGGTTCAGCAAACCGAGTTTACTCGGGTTAGCAAACCGAGTTGACTCGGGTTAGCAAACCGAGTTGACTCGGGTTAGCAAACCGAGTTGACTCGGGTTAGCAAACCGAGTTGACTCGGGTTAACCGAGTTGAATCGGGTTAGCAAACCAAGTTGACTCGGGTTAACAAACCGAGTTGACTCGGGTTAGCAAACCGAGTTGACTCGGTTCAGCAAACCGAGTTGACTCGGGTTAACCGAGTTGACTCGGGTTAGCAAACCGAGTTGACTCGGGTTAACAAACCGAATTGACTCGTGTTAACAAACAAAGTTGACTCGGGTTAGCAAACCGAGTTGACTCGGATTAACAAACCGAGTTGACTCGGGTTAACCGAGTTGAATCGGTTCAGCAAACCGAGTTGACTCGGTTCAGCAAACCGAGTTGACTCGGGTTAACCGAGTTGACTCGGGTTAGCAAACCGAGTTGACTCGGGTTAGCAAACCGAGTTGACTCGGTTCAGCAAACCGAGTTGACTCGGGTTAAAAAACCGAGTTGACTCGGGTTAGCAAACCGAGTTGACTCGGGTTAGCAAACCGAGTTGACTCGGTTCAGCAAACCGAGTTGACTCGGTTCAGCAAACCGAGTTGACTCGGGTTAGCAAACCGAGTTGACTCGGGTTAGCAAACCGAGTTGACTCGGGTTAACCTAGTTGAATCGGTTCAGCAAACCGAGTTGAATCGGTTCAGCAAACCGAGTTGACTCGGTTCAGGAAACCGAGTTGACTCGAGTTAACCGAGTTGACTCGGGTTAGCAAACCGAGTTGACTCGGGTTAACAAACCGAGTTGACTCGGGTTAACAAACCGAGTTGACTCGGGTTAACAAACCGAGTTGACTCGGGTTAGCAAACCGAGTTGACTCGGATTAGCAAACCGAGTTGACTCGGCTCAGCAAACCGAGTTGACTCGGTTCAGCAAACCGAGTTGACTCGGTTCAGCAAACCGAGTTGACTCGGTTCAGCAAACCGAGTTGACTCGGTTCAGCAAACCGAGTTGACTCGGTTCAGCAAACCGAGTTGACTCGGGTTAGCAAACCGAGTTGACTCGGTTCAGCAAACCGAGTTGACTCGGTTCAGCAAACCGAAACTCGGGTTAACCGAGTTGACTCGGTTTAGCAAACCGAGTTTACTTGGGTTAGCAAACCGAGTTTACTCGGGTTAGCAAACCGAGTTGACTCGGGTTAGCAAACCGAGTTGACTCGGGTTAGCAAACCGAGTTGACTCGGGTTAACCGAGTTGAATCGGGCTAGCAAACCAAGTTGACACGGGTTAACAAACCGAGTTGACTCGGGTTAGCAATACGAGTTGACTCGTTAGCAAACCGAGTTGACTTGGGTTAGCAAACCGAGTTCACTCGGTTCAGCAAACCGAGTTCACTCGGTTCAGCAAACCGAGTTCACTCGGTTCAGCAAACCGAGTTGACTAGGCTCAGCAAACCGAGTTGACTCGGTTCAGCAAACCGAGTTGACTCGGTTCAGCAAACCGAGTTGACTCGGTTCAGCAAACCGAGTTGACTCGGTTCAGCAAACCGAGTTGACTAGGCTCAGCAAACCGAGTTGACTCGGGTTAGCAAACCGAGTTGACTCAGTTCAGCAAACCGAGTTGACTCAGTTCAGCAAACTGAGTTGACTCGGTTCAGCAAACCGAGTTGACTCGGTTCAGCAAACCGAGTTCACTCGGTTCAGCAAACCGAGTTGACTCGGTTCAGCAAACCGAGTTGACTCGGTTCAGCAAACCGAGTTGACTCGGTTCAGCAAACCGAGTTGACTAGGCTCAGCAAACCGAGTTGACTCGGTTCAGCAAACCGAGTTGACTCGGTTCAGCAAACCGAGTTGACTCGGTTCAGCAAACCGAGTTGACTCGGTTCAGCAAACCGAGTTGACTCGGGTTAACCGAGTTGACTCGGGTTAGCAAACCGAGTTGACTCGGGTTAACAAACCGAGTTGACTCGGGTTAACAAACCGAGTTGACTCGGGTTAGCAAACCGAGTTGATTCGGGTTAGCAAACCGAGTTGACTCGGGTTAGCAAACCGAGTTGACTCGGTTCAGCAAACCGAGTTGACTCGGTTCAGCAAACCGAGTTGGCTCGGTTCAGCAAATCGAGTTGACTCGGGTTAGCAAACCGAGTTGACTCGGTTCAGCAAACCGAGTTGACTCGGTTCAGCAAACCGAAACTCGGGTTAACCGTGTTGACTCGGTTTAGCAAACCGAGTTTACTTGGGTTAGCAAACCGAGTTTACTCGGGTTATCAAACCGAGTTGACTCGGGTTAGCAAACCGAGTTGACTCGGGTTAACCGAGTTGAATCGGGTTAGCAAACCGAGTTGATTCGGGTTAACCGAGTTGACTCGGGTAAACAAACCGAGTTGACTCGGTTCAGCAAACTGAGTTGACTCGGTTCAGCAAACCGAGTTGACTCGGGTTAACAAACCGAGTTGACTCGGGTTAGCAAACCGAGTTGACTCGGTTCAGCAAACCGAGTTGACTCGGGTTAACCGAGTTGACTCGGGTTAGCAAACCGAGTTGACTCGGGTTAACAAACCGAGTTGACTCGGGTTAACAAACCGAGTTGACTCGGGTTGACAAACCGAGTTGACTCGGGTTAGCAAACCGAGTTGTTTCGGGTTAGCAAACCGAGTTGACTCGGTTCAGCAAACCGAGTTGACTCGGTTCAGCAAACCGAGTTGACTCGGTTCAGCAAACCGAGTTGACTCGGTTCAGCAAACCGAGTTGACTCGGGTTAGCCGAGTTGACTCGGGTTAGCAAACCGAGTTGACTCGGGTTAACAAACCGAGTTGACTCGGGTTAGCAAACCGAGTTGACTCAAGTTAGCAAACCGAGTTGACTCGGGTTAGCAAACCGAGTTGACTCGGTTCAGCAAACCGAGTTGACTCGGTTCAGCAAACCGAGTTGACTCGGTTCAGCAAACCGAGTTGACTCGGGTTAGCAAACCGAGTTTACTCGGGTTAGCAAACCGAGTTGACTCGGTTCAGCAAACCGAGTTGACTCGGTTCAGCAAACCGAAACTCGGGTTAACCGAGTTGACTCGGTTTAGCAAACCGAGTTTACTTGGGTTAGCAAACCGAGTTTACTCGGGTTAGCAAACCGAGTTGACTCGGGTTAGCAAACCGAGTTGACTCGGGTTAACCGAGTTGAATCGGGTTAGCAAACCGAGTTGACTCGGGTTAACCGAGTTGACTCGGGTTAGCAAACCGAGTTGACTCGGGTTAACAAACCGAGTTGACTCGGGTTAACCGAGTTGAATCGGTTCAGCAAACCGAGTTGAATCGGTTCAGCAAACCGAGTTGACTCGGTTCAGCAAACCGAAACTCGGGTTAACCGAGTTGACTCGGTTTAGCAAACCGAGTTTACTTGGGTTAGCAAACCGAGTTTACTCGGGTTAGCAAACCGAGTTGACTCCGGTTAGCAAACCGAGTTGACTCGGGTTAGCAAACCGAGTTGACTCGGGTTAACCGAGTTGAATCGGGTTAGCAAACCGAGTTGACTCGGGTTAACCGAGTTGACTCGGGTTAGCAAACCGAGTTGACTCGGTTCAGCAAACCGAGTTGACTCGGGTTAACCGAGTTGACTCGGGTTAGCAAACCGAGTTGACTCGGGTTAACAAACCGAGTTGACTCGGGTTAACAAACCGAGTTGACTCGGGTTAGCAAACCGAGTTGACTCGGTTCAGCAAACCGAGTTGACTCGGTTCAGCAAACCGAAACTCGGGTTAACCGAGTTGACTCGGTTTAGCAAACCGAGTTGACCTGGGTTAGCAAACCGAGTTGACTCGGGTTAGCAAACCGAGTTAACTCGGGTTAGCCAACCGAGTTGACTCCGTTCAGCAAACCGAGTTGACTCGGTTCAGCAAACCGAGTTGACTCGGTTCAGCAAACCGAGTTGACTCGGTTCAGCAAACCGAGTTGACTCGGTTCAGCAAACCGAGTTGACTCGGTTCAGCAAACCGAAACTCGGGTTAACCGAGTTGACTCGGTTTAGCAAACCGAGTTTACTTGGGTTAGCAAACCGAGTTTACTCGGGTTAGCAAACCGAGTTGACTCGGGTTAGCAAACCGAGTTGACTCGGGTTAGCAAACCGAGTTGACTCGGGTTAGCAAACCGAGTTGACTCGGGTTAGCAAACCGAGTTGACTCGGGTTAGCAAACCGAGTTGACTCGGGTTAACCGAGTTGACTCGGGTTAGCAAACCGAGTTGACTCGGGTTAACCGAGTTGACTCGGGTTAGCAAACCGAGTTGACTCGGGTTAACCGAGTTGACTCGGGTTAGCAAACCGAGTTGACTCGGGTTAGCAAACCGAGTTGACTCGGGTTAACAAACCGAGTTGACTCGGGTTAACAAACCGAGTTGACTCGGGTAAGCAAATCGAGTTGACTCGGTTCAGCAAACCGAGTTGACTCGGTTCAGCAAACCGAGTTGACTCGGTTCAGCAAACCGAGTTGACTCGGGTTAGCAAACCGAGTTGACTCGGTTCAGCAAACCGAGTTGACTCGGTTCAGCAAACCGAGTTGACTCGGGTAAGTTTACTCGGGTTAGCAAACCGAGTTGACTCGGGTTAGCACACCGAGTTGACTCGGGTTAGCAAACCGAGTTGACTCGGGTTAACCGAGTTGAATCGGGTTAGCAAACCAAGTTGACTCGGGTTAACAAACCGAGTTGACTCGGGTTAGCAAACCGAGTTGACTCGGTTCAGCAAATCGAGTTGACTCGGGTTAGCAAACCGAGTTGACTCGGGTTAACAAACCGAGTTTTTTTTTTTTTTTTTTTTTTTTTTTATAATTAGCGCGCACATCAAGGGGTTATGAATACCCTTATAATGTTATAAACACAGTGCGAGCATTTAGGAAAATAGGAGAGGGTTTAATAGGAGACACCGATGCACGTTGCTTTTGAATTTTTGTGAATCATAATGAAGGGGAAACACAGAGCCAGGTAAAGCATTCCACATTCGGGTGGTGCGACTAAAATAAGAATCTCTATACTTGACTGTACGCCCGAAATTGGGCTCAAGGTGGAACTGATGAGCATTCCTAGCGAGGCGAGTGTTGCGGCTAAATTGTTTCAGGGGAGGAATGCAACTGGCTACTTCACTAGAGCACTGCTTGTGAAAAAAGCGATAAAACAGAGTGAGACAGGTAACGTTTCGACGATGTCCAAGAGAATCAATCGATTCTACGATTGAACTATCACCTATCAATTTTAACGCTCTATTTTGTACCCTATCAAGCAGGTGCAAAGATGTTTGAGAAGCACCTGACCAGATATGGGAATTATACTCCAGTTTTGGGCGGATGAAGGCCTTATAAATTGTAGCCAGATCAGAAGGGGTGAAGAACTTCCTGCATCGTCTCAAAAAACCTAAGCATTTAGCAGCGTTTTTGGCGACTTCAAATATGTGGTCATTCCAACGAAGATCATCGTTTACACACATACCAAGTACTGACAGCTTTTCGGTTTCTTCGATGCAGGTACCATTCATAGATAATGGCAATGGGGGAATGTTAAGCTTCAACGACAAGAGACAGCATTGAGTTTTCGAAGCATTGAATTCTACTCGGTTCATAATACCCCATGCAACAATGCTGTCAAGGTCAGAATTCAATGAGCTTATCATACGCAACCGTTCCAGTTCCACATCCGAAGAGCAGGGACGTGAATTTGGAAACGAATATGAAAAGCTGAGGGTCGAGTCGTCAGCAAAACAGTTAAGTGGATTAGAAGTTTCAGACAAGAGATCATTAATGAAAATGAGGAAGAGAGTCGGAGACAAAACGGAGCCTTGGGGCACACCAGCATTTATGAAGTGGGTATCAGACTTGAAACCATCCAACACAACTTGTATTGAACGGTCGGAAAGGTAGTTTCTAATCCAACGAAGAAGAGACTCATCGATACCAAAAGCACGCATTTTCGATAAATGAGCCTGATGCCAAACTCTATCAAATGCTTTAGAAATATCAAGCGCAATAATCTTACTTTCTCCAAAACAATGTAAAGATTGGTTCCACTTTTCAGTGAGATAAGCCATCAAATCACCAGTGGACCGTTTGCCACGAAAGCCGTACTGACGGTCATTAAGAAGCTTTCGTTCTTCAAGATATTTCATAAGTTGACGGTTTATCAACGTTTCCATGACCTTGGAAAGAAGGGACGTTAGTGCAATTGGACGGTAATTGGAAGGGGAGGAAGATTCGCCTTTTTTAGGGACCGGCTGGACAAATGCAGTTTTCCATCTGCTCGGAAAAATCCCAGCAGAATAGGAAAGATGGAAAAGTTTTCGCAGTGGTTTTGCCAGCGTAGAAGAACACCTCTTCAGAATAACGGCGGGGATACCATCTGGACCAGCGGATTTATGTATGTTGAGATCTTTAAGGACTCTCGCAACCGAGCGAGTTCGAAAAAATATCTGCTTCATCAAAGAATTTGCAGCTTCGAGCTCAGGTGGAGCCACTATGCTATGAGGAAGTGTCGAGTTGGCAGCAAATTGAGCTGCCAGCAAATTGGCTTTGTCGATGGAGCTGACATACGGAGAGTCATTGAAGACGAGCGTTGGGACCGATGACGTGGTCGAGTTCTTAACGTTCTTTACAA
Organism: Melanostoma mellinum; assembly: GCA_914767635.1. Classification (NCBI taxonomy): domain Eukaryota; kingdom Metazoa; phylum Arthropoda; class Insecta; order Diptera; family Syrphidae; genus Melanostoma; species Melanostoma mellinum. The sequence goes on along the minus strand of OU612058.1, from coordinate 195,151,723 downwards.
AAGACCAAAAATTTTTGCTTCCTTTTGGACACAACAGTATTTTTTGCCTTACTTTTTGGTCATGCAAAAACTTGGTCTTCTGTATATGGGCGTTACAGATATTTCTGGCCCGTTTGAACAAATTTCGGTTTTCTACAGTAGGGTTGTCTTTGAATTTTCGAAAACTACTTTCTCTATCCCGAATCGCCTCTTTACAGCTTGAATCAAACCACGAATTCTCTTTGGGGATGATACTTTTTGTTCTGTGAGGAACAAAATTTCTCATGCCGTTGAGAATTACGTTAGATATCATATCAGCTGATGCATCAACGTTTCCGTCGAGAAAGCACAGAGACCAATTAAAATTTCGAAAGAAATTATTCAGGTCGTCCCAATTGGCTTTCTCGTATTGCCACACAGTTCTTTTAGGGACTTTATCTTTTTTTACCGTGACGGAAAACGAAAAATCTACCGATATGACACAATGGTCCGATTTGCCTAAAGGAGATGATACTACAACCCTGTATTTTTCGGGATGAGAAGTGAGAAATAAGTCAAGAGTGTTGGCCACTTGGCCTTCAATATCTGGAACCCGAGTGGGCTCATCAACAAGTTGAGTTAATTCGTTAAACTCGGCGAAGATCTCAACACATTTTCCTTCGGGTGTTGTCTGGCCAGAATGTCGAAGCCAATCAGAATTGTGTACATTGAAATCACCCGCAATTGCGATTTCAGTGTGAGGATATTGGGAAATAATTCTTATTATGGAGTCAGATAGCGCATCAAACTCGTTAGAGGTTGAGTTGCTATCTAAATTGGGGCTTCTATAGATAAAACAATAATGAATGATATGCTTACGGACAGTGAATTTTAGCCACATAAAATTAAAGTTCGTATTAGAACAGAGGCCGTATTGTGGTAGAATCTGGTAAGCAATATCATTCCGAATATAAACGGCGAGGCCATGAGAAGAAAAGAATAATGGCACTAAGCTATATCCAGGCAGGTTGAACTCTGTGGGATCAGAATCAACACCCACCTGTGTTTCACTTAGTGCCAAAACAGCTGGCCTGCATTTTGCAGTGTAAGCGTACACAGCAAAGAAATTCGATCGCAGCCCCCTAATGTTGCTAAAACTAACACGAAACTTACCCGACATTACAATTCACAAAAACACATAGAACAAAATATCAATCGCAGACGCTATCTAAGTATAATCAACAAGTGTAGATCTATTAGAAAACCAAAGCAAATTACTAGCGGTGTTATGCCCTGCCAGCAACTTGACTTTGGTTAACCAACGGAATCAACACCGTTGATCAACTATCCGCCTAGCAAACCCACAGCTTCATTGCCTGCACACACTGCCTAGATAAGATAAGAGATTATCAAATCGAAGAAGTGTGTGCAGCCAACGAAACTATGCGAGTGGTGTGGGGGAGGAGATGGGTGAGAGGAAACGCACTGTGTTAGGTCTATTTTTGATTTTTTCTTCTTTTTTTTTTATTGAGTGGGACACAGCACTGTATAGAATTAAATCACAGATTTTAGTTAATTCAGCGCGACGCGGCAGGAAAATTTTTTGTTTATTGTATTTATTGAACTTATTTTTGTATTGAAGGGTATGGTAAATGGATGGTATATTTTTTCTATTTTTTCTTTATTATTTGTTTGTGGGGAAAAGTGCACAGATTAGTTTTAACGGACACGAGCGCGGTGCGTCTTATCGCGATTGATAGCTGATCGGCACTGAGTTGACTCGGGTTAACAAACCGAGTTGACTCGGGTTAACAAACCGAGTTGACTCGGGTTAGCAAACCGAGTTGACTCGGTTTAGCAAACCGAGTTGACTCGGTTCAGCAAACCGAGTTGACTCGGTTCAGCAAACCGAGTTGACTCGGGTTAGCAAACCGAGTTGACTCGGTTCAGCAAACCGAGTTGACTCGGTTCAGCAAACCGAAACTCGGGTTAACCGCGTTGACTCGGTTAAGCAAACCGAGTTTACTTGGGTTAGCAAACCGAGTTTACTCGGGTTAGCAAACCGAGTTTACTCGGGTTAGCAAACCGAGTTTACTCGGGTAAGCAAACCGAGTTGACTCGGGTTAGCAAACCGAGTTGACTCGGGTTAGCAAACCGAGTTGACTCGGGTTAACAAACCGAGTTGACTCGTTAGCAAACTGATTGACTTGGGTTAGCAAACCGAGTTGACTCGGGTTAGCAAACCGAGTTGACTCAGTTCAGCAAACCGAGTTGACTCAGTTCAGCAAACTGAGTTGACTCGGTTCAGCAAACCGAGTTGACTCGGGTTAACCGAGTTGACTCGGGTTAGCAAACCGAGTTTACTCGGGTTAGCAAACCGAGTTTACTCGGGTTAGCAAACCGAGTTTACTCGGGTTAGCAAACCGAGTTTACTCGGGTTAGCAAACCGAGTTGACTCGGGTTAGCAAACCGAGTTGACTCGGGTTAACCGAGTTGACTCGGGTTAACCGAGTTGACTCGGGTTAGCAAACCGAGTTAACTCGGTTCAGCAAACCGAGTTGACTCGGTTCAGCATATCGAGTTGACTCGGGTTAGCAAACCGAGTTGACTCGTTAGCAAACCGAGTTGACTCGGGTTAGCAAACCGAGTTGATTCGCTTCAGCAAACCGAGTTGACTCAGTTCGACAAAACCGAGTTGACTCGGTTCAGCTAACCGAGTTGACTCGGTTCAGCAAACCGAGTTGACTCGGGTTAGCAAACCGAGTCAACTCGGGTTAGCAAACCGAGTTGACTCGGGTTAGCAAACCGAGTTGACTCGGTTCAGCAAACCGAGTTGACTCGGTTCAGTCGGTTCAGCAAACCGAGTTGACTAGGCTCAGCAAACCGAGATGACTCGGTTCAGCAAACCGAGTTGACTCGGGTTAGCAAACCGAGTTGACTCGGGTTAGCAAACCGAGTTGACTCGGGTTAGCAAACCGAGTTGACTCGGGTTAGCAAACCGAGTTGACTCGGGTTAACAAACCGAGTTGACTCGGGTTAACAAACCGAGCTGACTCGGGTTAGCAAACCGAGTTGACTCGGGTTAGCAAACCGAGTTGACTCGGGTTAGCAAACCGAGTTGACTCCGTTCAGCAAACCGAGTTGACTCGGTTCAGCAAACCGAGTTGACTCGGTTCAGCAAACCGAGTTGACTCGGTTCAGCAAACCGAGTTGACTCGGTTCAGCAAACCGAGTTGACTCGGTTCAGCAAACCGAGTTGACTAGGCTCAGCAAACCGAGTTGACTCGGTTCAGCAAACCGAGTTGACTCGGTTCAGCAAACCGAGTTGACTCGGTTCATCAGACCGAGTTGACTCGGTTCAGCAGACCGAGTTGACTCGGTTCAGCAAACCGAGTTGACTAGGCTCAGCAAACCGAGTTGACTCGGTTCAGCAAACCGAGTTGACTCGGTTCAGCAAACCGAGTTGACTCGGTTCAGCAAACCGAGTTGACTCGGTTCAGCAAACCGAGTTGACTAGGCTCAGCAAACCGAGTTGACTCGGTTCAGCAAACCGAGTTGACTCGGTTCAGCAAACCGAGTTGACTCGGTTCAGCAAACAGAGTTGACTCGGGTTAACCGAGTTGACTCGGGTTAGCAAACCGAGTTGACTCGGGTTAGCAAACCGAGTTGACTCGGTTCAGCAAACCGAGTTGACTCGGTTCAGCAAACCGAGTTGACTCGGTTCAGCAAACCGAGTTGACTCGGTTCAGCAAACCGAGTTGACTCGGTTCAGCAAACCGAGTTGACTCGGTTCAGCAAACCGAGTTGACTCGGGTTAGCAAACCGAGTTGACTCGGTTCAGCAAACCGAAACTCGGGTTAACCGAGTTGACTCGGTTTAGCAAACCGAGTTTACTTGGGTTAGCAAACCGAGTTTACTCGGGTTAGCAAACCGAGTTGACTCGGGTTAGCAAACCGAGTTGACTCGGGTTAACCGAGTTGAATCGGGTTAGCAAACCGAGTTGACTCGGTTCAGCAAACCGAGTTGACTCGGGTTAACCGAGTTGACTCGGGTTAGCAAACCAAGTTGACTCGGGTTAACAAACCGAGTTGACTCGGGTTAACCGAGTTGAATCGGTTCAGCAAACCGAGTTGACTCGGTTCAGCAAACCGAGTTGACTCGGGTTAACCGAGTTGACTCGGGTTAGCAAACCGAGTTGACTCGGGTTAACAAACCGAGTTGACTCGGGTTAGCAAACCGAGTTGACTCGGGTTAGCAAACCGAGTTGACTCGGTTCAGCAAACCGAGTTGACTCGGTTCAGCAAACCGAGTTGACTCGGTTCAGCAAACCCAGTTGACTCGGGTTAGCAAACCGAGTTGACTCGGTTCAGCAAACCGAGTTGACTCGGTTCAGCAAACCGAAACTCGGGTTAACCGAGTTGACTCGGTTTAGCAAAGCGAGTTGACTCGGTTTAGCAAACCGAGTTTACTCGGGTTAGCAAACCGAGTTGACTCGGGTTAGCAAACCGAGTTGACTCGGGTTAGCAAACCGAGTTGACTCGGGTTAGCAAACCGAGTTTACTCGGGTTAACCGAGTTGACTCGGGTTAGCAAACCGAGTTGACTCGGGCTAGCAAACCGAGTTCACTCGGGTTAGCAAACCGAGTTGACTCGGGTTCGCAAACCGAGTTGAATCGGTTCAGCAAACCGAGTTTAATCGGTTCAGCAAACCGAGTTGACTCGGTTCAGGAAACCGAGTTGACTCGGGTTAACCGAGTTGACTCGGGTTAGCAAACCGAGTTGACTCGGGTTAACAAACCGAGTTGACTCGGGTTAACAAACCAAGTTGACTCGGGTTAGCAAACCGAGTTGACTCGGGTTAGCAAACCGAGTAGACTCGGTTCAGCAAACCGAGTTGACTCGGTTCAGCAAACCGAGTTGACTCGGGTCAGCAAACCGAGTTGACTCGGGTTAGCAAACCGAGTTGACTCGGTTCAGCAAACCGAGTTGACTCGGTTCAGCAAACCGAGTTGACTCGGTTCAGCAAACCGAAACTCGGGTTAACCGAGTTGACTCGGTTTAGCAAACCGAGTTTACTTGGGTTAGCAAACCGAGTTTACTCGGGTTAGCAAACCGAGTTTACTCGGGTTAGCAAACCGAGTTGACTCGGGTTAGCAAACCGAGTTGACTCGGGTTAACCGAGTTGAATCGGGTTAGCAAACCAAGTTGACTCGGGTCAACAAACCGAGTTGACTCGGGTTAGCAAACCGAGTTGACTCGTTAGCAAACCGAGTTGACTTGGGTTAGCAAACCGAGTTGACTCGGGTTAGCAAACCGAGTTGACTCAGTTCAGCAAACCGAGTTGACTCAGTTCAGCAAACTGAGTTGACTCGGTTCAGCAAACCGAGTTGACTAGGCTCAGCAAACCGAGTTCACTCTGTTCAGCAAACCGAGTTGATTCGGTTCAGCAAACCGAGTTGACTCGGGTTAACCGAGTTGACTCGGGTTAGCCGAGTTGAATCGGGTTAGCAAACCGAGTTGACTCGGGTTAACCGAGTTGACTCGGGTTAGCAAACCGAGTTGACTCGGGTTAACAAACCGAGTTGACTCGGGTTAACAAACCGAGTTGACACGGGTTAGCAAACCGAGTTGACTCGGTTCAGCAAACCGAGCTGACTCGGTTCAGCAAACCGAGTTGACTCGGTTCAGCAAACCGAGTTGACTCGGTTCAGCAAACCGAGTTGACTCGGTTCAGCAAACCGAGTTGACTCGGTTCAGCAAACCGAGTTGACTCGGTTCAGCAAACCGAGTTGACTCGGGTGAGCAAACCGAGTTGACTCGGGTTAACCGAGTTGACTCGGGTTAGCAAACCGAGTTGACTCGGGTTAGCAAACCGAGTTGACTCGGTTCAGCAAACCGAGTTGACTCGTTTCAGCAAACCGAGTTGACTCGGTTCAGCAAAACGAGTTGACTAGGCTCAGCAAACCGAGTTGACTCGGTTCAGCAAACCGAGTTGACTCGGTTCAGCAAACCGAGTTGACTCGGTTCAGCAGACCGAGTTGACTCGGTTCAGCAAACCGAGTTGACTAAGCTCAGCAAACCGAGTTGACTCGGTTCAGCAAACCGAGTTGACTCGGTTCAGCAAACCGAGTTGACTCGGTTCAGCAAACCGAGTTGACTCGGGTTAACCGAGTTGACTCGGGTTAGCAAACCGAGTTGACTCGGTTCAGCAAATCGAGTTGACTCGGTTCAGCAAACCGAGTTGACTCGGTTCAGCAAACCGAGTTGACTAGGCTCAGCAAACCGAGTTGACTCGGTTCAGCAAACCGAGTTGACTCGGTTCAGCAAACCGCGGTTCAGCAAACCGAGTTGACTCGGGTGAGCAAACCGAGTTGACTCGGGTTAACCGAGTTGACTCGGGTTAGCAAACCGAGTTGACTCGGTTCAGCAAACCGAGTTGACTCGGTTCAGCAAACCGAAACTCGGGTTAACCGAGTTGACTCGGTTTAGCAAACCGAGTTTACTTATGTTAGCAAACCGAGTTTACTCGGGTTAGCAAACCGAGTTGACTCGGGTTAGCAAACCGAGTTGACTCGGGTGAGCAAACCGAGTTGACTCGGGTTAACCGAGTTGACTCGGGTTAGCAAACCGAGTTGACTCGGGTAAGCAAACCGAGTTGACTCGTTAGCAAACCGAGTTGACTCGGGTTAACAAACCGAGTTGACTCGGGTTAGCAAACCGAGTTGACTCGGGTTAGCAAACCGAGTTGACTCGGGTTAGCAAACCGAGTTGACTCGGTTCAGCAAACCGAGTTGACTCGGTTCAGCAAACCGAGTTGACTCGGGTTAGCAAACCGAGTTGATTCGGTTCAGCAAACCGAGTTGACTCGGTTCAGCAAACCGAAACTCGGGTTAACCGAGTTGACTCGGGTTAGCAAACCGAGTTTACTTGGGTTAGCAAACCGAGTTTACTCGGGTTAGCAAACCGAGTTGACTCGGGTTAGCAAACCGAGTTGACTCGGGTTAGCAAACCGAGTTGACTAACCCAAGTAAACTCGGTTTGCTAACCCGAGTCAACTCGGTTAACCCGAGTTTCGGTTTGCTGAACCGAGTCAACTCGGTTTGCTGAACCGAGTCAACTCGGTTTGCTGAACCGAATCAACTCGGTTTGCTAACCCGAGTCAACTCGGTTTGCTGAACCGAGTCAACTCGGTTTGCTGAACCGAGTCAACTCGGTTTGCTAACCCGAGTCAACTCGGTTTGCTAACCCGAGTCAACTCGGTTTGCTAACCCGAGTCAACTCGGTTTGCTAACCCGAGTCAACTCGGTTAACCCGAGTCAACTCGGTTTGCTAACCCGAGTCAACTCGGTTTGCTGAACCGAGTCAACTCGGTTTGCTGAACCGAGTCAACTCGGTTTGCTGAACCTAGTCAGCTCGGTTTGCTGAACCGAGTCAACTCGGTTTGCTAACCCGTGTCAACTCGGTTTGTTAACCCGAGTCAACTCGGTTTGTTAACCCGAGTCAACTCGGTTTGCTAACCCGAGTCAACTCGGTTAACCCGAGTCAACTCGGTTTGCTAACCCGATTCAACTCGGTTAACCCGAGTCAACTCGGTTAACCCGAGTCAACTCGGTTTGCTGAACCGAGTCAACTCGGTTTGCTGAACAGAGTGAACTCGGTTTGCTGAGCCTAGTCAACTCGGTTTGCTGAACTGAGTCAACTCAGTTTGCTGAACTGAGTCAACTCGGTTTGCTGAACTGAGTCAACTCGGTTTGCTACCCCGAGTCAACTCGGTTTGTTAACCCGAGTCAACTTGGTTTGCTAACCCGATTCAACTCGGTTAACCCGAGTCAACTCGGTTTGCTAACCCGAGTCAACTCGGTTTGCTAACCCGAGTAAACTCGGTTTGCTAACCCGAGTAAACTCGGTTTGCTAACCCAAGTGACTCGGGTTAGCAAACCGAGTTGACTCGGGTTAGCAAACCGAGTTGACTCGGATGAGCAAACCGAGTTGACTCGGGTTAGCAAACCGAGTTTACTTGGGTTAGCAAACCGAGTTTACTCGGGTTAGCAAACCGAGTTGACTCGGGTTAGCAAACCGAGTTGACTCGGGTTAGAAAACCGAGTTGACTCGGGTTAACCGAGTTGAATCGGGTTAGCAAACCGAGTTGACTCGGGTTAACCGAGTTGACTCGGGTTAGCAAACCGAGTTTACTCGGGTTAGCAAACCGAAGCTCGGGTTAACCGAGTTGACTCGGGTTAGCAAACCGAGTTTACTTGGGTTAGCAAACCGAGTTTACTTGGGTTAGCAAACCGACTTTACTCGGGTTAGCAAACCGAGTTGACTCGGGTTAGCAAACCGAGTTGACTCGGGTTAGCAAACCGAGTTGACTCGGGTTAGCAAACCGAGTTGACTCGGGTTAGCAAACCGAGTTGACTCGGATGAGCAAACCGAGTTGACTCGGTTCAGCAAACTGAGTTGACTCAGTTCAGCAAACCGAGTTGACTCGGTTCAGCAAACCGAGTTGACTCGGTTCAGCAAACCGAGTTGACTAGGCTCAGCAAACCGAGTTCACTCTGTTCAACAAACCGAGTTGACTCGGTTCAGCAAACCGAGTTGACTCGGGTTAGCAAACCGAGTTGACTCGGTTCAGCAAACCGAGTTGACTCGGTTCAGCAAACCGAAACTCGGGTTAACCGAGTTTACTCGGTTTAGCAAACCGAGTTTACTTGGGTTAGCAAACCGAGTTTACTCGGGTTAGCAAACCGAGTTGACTCGGGTTAGCAAACCGAGTTGACTCGGGTTAGCAAACCGAGTTGACTCGGGTTAACCGAGTTGAATCGGGTTAGCAAACCGAGTTGACTCGGGTTAACCGAGTTGACTCGGGTTAGCAAACCGAGTTGACTCGGTTCAGCAAACTGAGTTGACTCGGTTCAGCAAACCGAGTTGACTCGGTTCAGCAAACCGAGTTGACTCAGTTCAGCAAACGGAGTTGACTTGGTTCAGCAAACCGAGTTGACTCGGGTTAGCCGAGTTGACTCGGGTTAGCAAACCGAGTTGACTCGGGTTAACAAACCGAGTTGACTCGGGTTAACAAACCGAGTTGACTCGGTTCAGCAAACCGAGTTGACTCGGTTCAGCAAACCGAGTTGACTCGGGTTAACCGAGTTGACTCGGGTTAGCAAACCTAGTTGACTCGGGTTAACAAACCGAGTTGACTCGGGTTAACAAACCGAGTTGACTCGGGTTAGCAAACCGAGTTGACTCGGGTTAGCAAACCGAGTTGACACGGTTCAGCAAACCGAGTTGACTCGGTTCAGCAAACCGAGTTGACTCGGGTTAGCAAACCGAGTTGACTCGGTTCAGCAAACCGAGTTGACTCGGTTCAGCAAACCGAAACTCGGGTTAACCGAGTTGAATCGGTTCAGCAAACCGAGTTGACTCGGTTCAGCAAACCGAGTTTACTCGGGTTAGCAAACCGAGTTGACTCGGGTTAGCAAACCGAGTTGACTCGGGTTAGCAAGCCGAGTTGACTTGGGTTAGCAAACCGAGTTGACTCGGGTTAACCGAGTTGAATCGGGTTAGCAAACCAAGTTGACTCGGGTTAACAAACCGAGTTGACTCGGGTTAGCAAACCGAGTTGACTCGGTTCAGCAAACCGAGTTGACTCGGGTTAACCGAGTTGACTCGGGTTAGCAAACCGAGTTGACTCGGGTTAACAAACCGAATTGACTCGTTTTAACAAACAAAGTTGAATCGGGTTAGCAAACCGAGTTGACTCGGATTAACAAACCGAGTTGACTCGGGTTAACCAAGTTGAATCGGTTCAGCAAACCGAGTTGACTCGGGTTAACTGAGTTGACTCGGGTTAGCAAACCGAGTTGACTCGGAATAGCAAACCGAGTTGACTCGGTTCAGCAAACCGAGTAGACTCGGTTCAGCAAACCGAAACTCGGGTTAACCGAGTTGACTCGGTTTAGCAAACCGAGTTTACTTGGGTTAGCAAACCGAGTTTACTCGGGTTAGCAAACCGAGTTGACTCGGGTTAGCAAACCGAGTTGACTCGGGTTAACCGAGTTGAATCGGGCTAGCAAACCAAGTTGACACGGGTTAACAAACCGAGTTGACTCGGGTTAGCAATACGAGTAGACTCGTTAGCAAACCGAGTTGACTTGGGTTAGCAAACCGAGTTGACTCGGGTTAGCAAACCGAGTTGACTCAGTTCAGCAAACTGAGTTGACTCGGTTCAGCAAACCGAGTTGACTCGGTTCAGCAAACCGAGTTCACTCGGTTCAGCAAACCGAGTTGACTCGGTTCAGCAAACCGAGTTGACTCGGTTCAGCCAACCGAGTTGACTCGGTTCAGCAAACCAAGTTGACTAGGCTCAGCAAACCGAGTTGACTCGGTTCAGCAAACCGAGTTGACTCGGTTCAGCAAACCGAGTTGACTCGGTTCAGCAAACCGAGTTGACTCGGTTCAGCAAACCGAGTTGACTCGGGTTAACCGAGTTGACTCGGGTTAGCAAACCGAGTTGACTCGGGTTAACAAACCGAGTTGACTCGGGTTAACAAACCGAGTTGACTCGGGTTAGCAAACCGAGTTGATTCGGGTTAGCAAACCGAGTTGACTCGGGTTAGCAAACCGAGTTGACTCGGTTCAGCAAACCGAGTTGGCTCGGTTCAGCAAACCGAGTTGACTCGGGTTAACCGAGTTGACTCGGGTTAGCAAACCGAGTTGACTCGGGTTAACAAACCGAGTTGACTCGGGTTAGCAAACCGAGTTGACTCGGGTTAGCAAACCGAGTTGACTCGGTTCAGCAAACCGAGTTGACTCGGTTCAGCAAACCGAGTTGACTCGGTTCAGCAAACCGAAACTCGGGTTAACCGAGTTGACTCGGTTTAGCAAACCGAGTTTACTTGGGTTAGCAAACCGATTTTACTCGGGTTAGCAAACCGAGTTGACTCGGGTTAGCAAACCGAGTTGACTCGGGTTAGCAAACCGAGTTGACTCGGGTTAGCAAACCGAGTTTACTCGGGTTAACCGAGTTGACTCGGGTTAGCAAACCGAGTTGACTCGGGCTAGCGAACCGAGTTGACTCGGGTTAGCAAACCGAGTTGACTCGGGTTCGCAAACCGAGTTGAATCGGTTCAGCAAACCGAGTTGAATCGGTTCAGCAAACCGAGTTGACTCGGTTCAGGAAACCGAGTTGACTCGGGTTAACCGAGTTGACTCGGGTTAGCAAACCGAGTTGACTCGGGTTAACAAACCGAGTTGACTCGGGTTAACAAACCAAGTTGACTCGGGTTAGCAAACCGAGTTGACTCGGGTTAGCAAACCGAGTAGACTCGGTTCAGCAAACCGAGTTGACTCGGTTCAGTAAACCGAGTTGACTCGGGTCAGCAAACCGAGTTGACTCGGGTTAGCAAACCGAGTTGACTCGGTTCAGCAAACCGAGTTGACTCGGTTCAGCAAACCGAGTTGACTCGGTTCAGCAAACCGAAACTCGGGTTAACCGAGTTGAATCGGTTTAGCAAACCGAGTTTACTTGGGTTAGCAAACCGAGTTTACTCGGGTTAGCAAACCGAGTTTACTCGGGTTAGCAAACCGAGTTTACTCGGGTTAGCAAACCGAGTTTACTCGGGTTAGCAAACCGAGTTTACTCGGGTTAGCAAACCGAGTTGACTCGGGTTAGCAAACCGAGTTGACTCGGGTTAACCGAGTTGAATCGGGTTAGCAAACCAAGTTGACTCGGGTTAACAAACCGAGTTGACTCGGGTTAGCAAACCGAGTTGACTCGTTAGCAAACCGAGTTGACTTGGGTTAGCAAACCGAGTTGACTCGGGTTAGCAAACCGAGTTGACTCAGTTCAGCAAACCGAGTTGACTCAGTTCAGCAAACTAAGTTGACTCGGTTCAGCAAACCGAGTTGACTAGGCTCAGCAAACCGAGTTCACTCTGTTCAGCAAACCGAGTTGACTCGGTTCAGCAAACCGAGTTGACTCGGGTTAACTGAGTTGACTCGGGTTAGCAAACCGAGTTGACTCGGAATAGCAAACCGAGTTGACTCGGTTCAGCAAACCGAGTAGACTCGGTTCAGCAAACCGAAACTCGGGTTAACCGAGTTGACTCGGTTTAGCAAACCGAGTTTACTTGGGTTAGCAAACCGAGTTTACTCGGGTTAGCAAACCGAGTTGACTCGGGTTAGCAAACCGAGTTGACTCGGGTTAACCGAGTTGAATCGGGCTAGCAAACCAAGTTGACACGGGTTAACAAACCGAGTTGACTCGGGTTAGCAATACGAGTTGACTCGTTAGCAAACCGAGTTGACTTGGGTTAGCAAACCTAGTTGACTCGGGTTAGCAAACCGAGTTGACTCAGTTCAGCAAACTGAGTTGACTCGGTTCAGCAAACCGAGTTGACTCGGTTCAGCAAACCGAGTTGACTCGGTTCAGCAAACCGAGTTCACTCGGTTCAGCAAACCGAGTTGACTCGGTTCAGCAAACCGAGTTGACTCGGTTCAGCAAACCAAGTTGACTAGGCTCAGCAAACCGAGTTGACTAGGCTCAGCAAACCGAGTTGACTCGGTTCAGCAAACCGAGTTGACTCGGTTCAGCAAACCGAGTTGACTCGGTTCAGCAAACCGAGTTGACTCGGTTCAGCAAACCGAGTTGACTCGGGTTAACCGAGTTGACTCGGGTTAGCAAACCGAGTTGACTCGGGTTAACAAACCGAGTTGACTCGGGTTAACAAACCGAGTTGACTCGGGTTAGCAAACCGAGTTGATTCGGGTTAGCAAACCGAGTTGACTCGGGTTAGCAAACCGAGTTGACTCGGTTCAGCAAACCGAGTTGGCTCGGTTCAGCAAACCGAGTTGACTCGGGTTAACCGAGTTGACTCGGGTTAGCAAACCGAGTTGACTCGGGTTAACAAACCGAGTTGACTCGGGTTAGCAAACCGAGTTGACTCGGGTTAGCAAACCGAGTTGACTCGGTTCAGCAAACCGAGTTGACTCGGTTCAGCAAACCGAAACTCGGGTTAACCGAGTTGACTCGGTTTAGCAAACCGAGTTTACTTGGGTTAGCAAACCGAGTTTACTCGGGTTAGCAAACCGAGTTGACTCGGGTTAGCAAACCGAGTTGACTCGGGTTAGCAAACCGAGTTGACTCGGGTTAGCAAACCGAGTTTACTCGGGTTAACCGAGTTGACTCGGGTTAGCAAACCGAGTTGACTCGGGCTAGCGAACCGAGTTGACTCGGGTTAGCAAACCGAGTTGACTCGGGTTCGCAAACCGAGTTGAATCGGTTCAGCAAACCGAGTTGAATCGGTTCAGCAAACCGAGTTGACTCGGTTCAGGAAACCGAGTTGACTCGGGTTAACCGAGTTGACTCGGGTTAGCAAACCGAGTTGACTCGGGTTAACAAACCGAGTTGACTCGGGTTAACAAACCAAGTTGACTCGGGTTAACAAACCGAGTTGACTCGGGTTAGCAAACCGAGTAGACTCGGTTCAGCAAACCGAGTTGACTCGGTTCAGTAAACCGAGTTGACTCGGGTCAGCAAACCGAGTTGACTCGGGTTAGCAAACCGAGTTGACTCGGTTCAGCAAACCGAGTTGACTCGGGTCAGCAAACCGAGTTGACTCGGTTCAGCAAACCGAAACTCGGGTTAACCGAGTTGAATCGGTTTAGCAAACCGAGTTTACTTGGGTTAGCAAACCGAGTTTACTCGGGTTAGCAAACCGAGTTTACTCGGGTTAGCAAACCGAGTTTACTCGGGTTAGCAAACCGAGTTGACTCGGGTTAGCAAACCGAGTTGACTCGGGTTAACCGAGTTGAATCGGGTTAGCAAACCAAGTTGACTCGGGTTAACAAACCGAGTTGACTCGGGTTAGCAAACCGAGTTGACTCGTTAGCAAACCGAGTTGACTTGGGTTAGCAAACCGAGTTGACTCGGGTTAGCAAACCGAGTTGACTCAGTTCAGCAAACCGAGTTGACTCAGTTCAGCAAACTGAGTTGACTCGGTTCAGCAAACCGAGTTGACTAGGCTCAGCAAACCGAGTTCACTCTGTTCAGCAAACCGAGTTGACTCGGTTCAGCAAACCGAGTTGACTCGGGTTAACCGAGTTGACTCGGGTTAACCGAGTTGAATCGGGTTAGCAAACCGAGTTGACTCGGGTTAGCAAACCGAGTTGACTCGGGTTAACAAACCGAGTTGACTCGGGTTAACAAACCGAGTATACACGGGTTAGCAAACCGAGTTGACTCGGTTCAGCAAACCGAGCTGACTCGGTTCAGCAAACCGAGTTGACTCGGTTCAGCAAACCGAGTTGACTCGGTTCAGCAAACCGAGTTGACTCGGTTCAGCAAACCGAGTTGACTCGGTTCAGCAAACCGAGTTGACTCGGTTCAGCAAACCGAGTTGACTCGGGTGAGCAAACCAAGTTGACTCGGGTTAACCGAGTTGACTCGGGCTAGCAAACCGAGTTGACTCGGGTTAGCAAACCGAGTTGACTCGGTTCAGCAAACCGAGTTGACTCAGTTCAGCAAACCGAGTTGACTCGGTTCAGCAAAACGAGTTGACTAGGCTCAGCAAACCGAGTTGACTCGGTTCAGCAAACCGAGTTGACTCGGTTCAGCAAACCGAGTTGACTCGGTTCAGCAGACCGAGTTGACTCGGTTCAGCAAACCGAGTTGACTAGGCTCAGCAAACCGAGTTGACTCGGTTCAGCAAACCGAGTTGACTCGGTTCAGCAAACCGAGTTGACTCGGTTCAGCAAACCGAGTTGACTCGGGTTAACCGAGTTGACTCGGGTTAGCAAACCGAGTTGACTCGGGTTAGCAAACCGAGTTGACTCGGTTCAGCAAATCGAGTTGACTCGGTTCAGCAAACCGAGTTGACTCGGTTCAGCAAACCGAGTTGACTCGGTTCAGCAAACCGAGTTGACTAGGCTCAGCAAACCGAGTTGACTCGGTTCAGCAAACCGAGTTGACTCGGTTCAGCAAACCAAGTTGACTCGGTTGAGCAAACCGAGTTGACTCGGGTTAGCAAACCGAGTTGACTCGGTTCAGCAAACCGAAACTCGGGTTAACCGAGTTGACTCGGTTTAGCAAACCGAGTTTACTTGGGTTAGCAAACCGAGTTGACTCGGTTCAGCAAACCGAGTTGACTCGGGTTAGCAAACCGAGTTGACTCGGTTCAGCAAACCGAGTTGACTCGGTTCAGCAAACCGAAACTCGGGTTAACCGAGTTGACTCGGTTTAGCAAACCGAGTTTACTTATGTTAGCAAACCGAGTTTACTCGGGTTAGCAAACCGAGTTGACTCGGGTTAACCGAGTTGACTCGGGTTAGCAAACCGAGTTGACTCGGGTTAGCAAACCGAGTTGACTCGTTAGCAAACCGAGTTGACTCGGGTTAACAAACCGAGTTGACTCGGGTTAGCAAACCGAAATGACTCGGGTTAGCAAACCGAGTTGACTCGGGTTAGCAAACCGAGTTGACTCGGGTTAGCAAACCGAGTTGACTCGGTTCAGCAAACCGAGTTGACTCGGTTCAGCAAACCGAATTGACTCGGGTTAGCAAACCGAGTTGATTCGGTTCAGCAAACCGAAACTCGGGTTAACCGAGTTGACTCGGGTTAGCAAACCGAGTTTACTTGGGTTAGCAAACCGAGTTTACTCGGGTTAGCAAACCGAGTTGACTCGGGTTAGCAAACCGAGTTGACTCGGGTTAGCAAACCGAGTTGACTCGGGTTAGCAAACCGAGTTGACTCGGTTTGCTAACCCGAGTAAACTCGGTTTGCTAACCCAAGTAAACTCGGTTTGCTAACCCGAGTCAACTCGGTTAACCCGAGTTTCGGTTTGCTGAACCGAGTCAACTCGGTTTGCTGAACCGAATCAACTCGGTTTGCTAACCCGAGTCTACTCGGTTTGCTGAACCGAGTCAACTCGGTTTGCTGAACCGAGTCAACTCGGTTTGCTAACCCGAGTCAACTCGGTTTGCTAACCCGAGTCAACTCGGTTTGCTAACCCGGGTCAACTCGGTTTGTTAACCCGAGTCAACTCGGTTTGCTAACGAGTCAACTCGGTTTGCTAACCCGAGTCAACTCGGTTTGCTAACCCGAGTCAACTCGGTTAACCCGAGTCAACTCGGTTTGCTCACCCGAGTCAACTCGGTTTGCTAACCCGAGTCAACTCGGTTTGCTAACCCGAGTAAACTCGGTTTGCTAACATAAGTAAACTCGGTTTGCTAAACCGAGTCAACTCGGTTAACCCGAGTTTCGGTTTGCTGAACCGAGTCAACTCGGTTTGCTGAACCGAGTCAACTCGGTTTGCTAACCCGAGTCAACTCGGTTTGCTGAACCGAGTCAACTCGGTTTGCTGAACCGAGTCAACTCGGTTTGCTGAACCGAGTCAACTCGGTTTGCTGAACCGAGTCAACTCGGTTTGCTAACCCGAGTCAACTCGGTTTGCTCACCCGAGTCAACTCGGTTTGCTGAACCGAGTCAACTCGGTTTGCTGAACCGAGTCAACTCGGTTTGCTGAGCCTAGTCAACTCGGTTTGCTGAACCGAGTCAACTCGGTTTGTTGAACCGAGTCAACTCGGTTTGCTGAACCGAGTCAACTCGGTTTGCTAACCCGAGTCAACTCGGTTTGCTAACCCGAGTCAACTCGGTTAACCCGAGTCAACTCGGTTTGCTGAACCGAGTCAACTCGGTTTGCTGAACCGAGTCAACTCGGTTTGCTGAACCGAGTCAACTCGGTTTGCTGAACCGAGTCAACTCGGTCTGCTGAACCGAGTCAACTCGGTTTGCTGAACCGAGTCAACTCGGTTTGCTGAGCCTAGTCAACTCGTTTTGCTGAACCGAGTCAACTCGGTTTGCTGAAACGAGTCAACTCGGTTTGCTGAACCGAGTCAACTCGGTTTGCTAACCCGAGTCAACTCGGTTTGCTAACCCGAGTCAACTCGGTTAACCCGAGTCAACTCGGTTTGCTAACCCGAGTCAACTCGGTTTGCTGAACCGAGTCAACTCGGTTTGCTGAACCGAGTCAACTCGGTTTGCTGAATCGAGTCAGCTCGGTTTGCTGAACCGAGTCAACTCGGTTTGCTAACCCGTGTCAACTCGGTTTGTTAACCCGAGTCAACTCAGTTTGTTAACCCGAGTCAACTCGGTTTGCTAACCCGAGTCAACTCGGTTAACCCGAGTCAACGAGTCAACCGATTCAACTCGGTTAACCCGAGTCAACTCGGTTAACCCGAGTAAACTCGGTTTGCTGAACCGAGTCAACTCGGTTTGCTGAACCGAGTCAACTCGGTTTGCTGAACGGAGTCAACTCAGTTTGCTGAACTGAGTCAACTCGGTTTGCTGAACTGAGTCAACTCGGTTTGCTAACCCGAGTCAACTCGGTTTGTTAACCCGAGTCAACTTGGTTTGCTAACCCGATTCAACTCGGTTAACCCGAGTCAACTCGGTTTGCTAACCCGAGTCAACTCGGTTTGCTAACCCGAGTCAACTCGGTTTGCTAACCCGAGTAAACTCGGTTTGCTAACCCGAGTAAACTCGGTTTGCTAACCCAAGTAAACTCGGTTTGCTAAACCGAGTCAACTCGGTTAACCCGAGTTTCGGTTTGCTGAACCGAGTCAACTCGGTTTGCTGAACCGAGTCAACTCGGTTTGCTGAACCGAGTCAACTCGGTTTGCTGAACCGAGTCAACTCGGTTTGCTAACCCGAGTCAACTCGGTTTGCTCACCCGAGTCAACTCGGTTTGCTGAACCGAGTCAACTCGGTTTGCTGAACCGAGTCAACTCGGTTTGCTGAACCGAGTCAACTCGGTTTGCTGAGCCTAGTCAACTCGGTTTGCTGAACCGAGTCAACTCGGTTTGCTGAACCGAGTCAACTCGGTTTGCTGAACCGAGTCAACTCGGTTTGCTGAACCGAGTCAACTCGGTTTGCTGAACCGAGTCAACTCGGTTTGCTGAACCGAGTCAACTCGGTTTGCTAACCCGAGTCAACTCGGTTTGCTAACCCGAGTCAACTCGGTTAACCCGAGTCAACTCGGTTTGCTGAACCGAGTCAACTCGGTTTGCTGAACCGAGTCAACTCGGTTTGCTGAACCGAGTCAACTCGGTTTGCTGAACCGAGTCAACTCGGTCTGCTGAACCGAGTCAACTCGGTTTGCTGAACCGAGTCAACTCGGTTTGCTGAGCCTAGTCAACTCGTTTTGCTGAACCGAGTCAACTCGGTTTGCTGAAACGAGTCAACTCGGTTTGCTGAACCGAGTCAACTCGGTTTGCTAACCCGAGTCAACTCGGTTTGCTAACCCGAGTCAACTCGGTTAACCCGAGTCAACTCGGTTTGCTAATCCGAGTCAACTCGGTGTGCTGAACCGAGTCAACTCGGTTTGCTGAACCGAGTCAACTCGGTTTGCTGAACCGAGCCAGCTCGGTTTGCTGAACCGAGTCAACTCGGTTTGCTAACCCGTGTCAACTCGGTTTGTTAACCCGAGTCAACTCGGTTTGTTAACCCGAGTCAACTCGGTTTGCTAGCCCGAGTCAACTCGGTTAACCCGAGTCAACTCGGTTTGCTAACCCGATTCAACTCGGTTAACCCGAGTCAACTCGGTTAACCCGAGTCAACTCGGTTTGCTGAACCGAGTCAACTCGGTTTGCTGAACAGAGTGAACTCGGTTTGCTGAGCCTAGTCAACTCGGTTTGCTGAACCGAGTCAACTCGGTTTGCTGAACGGAGTCAACTCAGTTTGCTGAACTGAGTCAACTCGGTTTGCTGAACTGAGTCAACTCGGTTTGCTAACCCGAGTCAACTCGGTTTGTTAACCCGAGTCAACTTGGTTTGCTTACCCGATTCAACTCGGTTAACCCGAGTCAACTCGGTTTGCTAACCCGAGTCAACTCGGTTTGCTAACCCGAGTAAACTCGGTTTGCTAACCCGAGTAAACTCGGTTTGCTAACCCGAGTAAACTCGGTTTGCTAACCCAAGTAAACTCGGTTTGCTAAACCGAGTCAACTCGGTTAACCCGAGTTTCGGTTTGCTGAACCGAGTCAACTCGGTTTGCTGAACCGAGTCAACTCGGGTTAACCGAGTTGACTCGGGTTAGCAAACCGAGTTTACTCGGGTTAGCAAACCGAGTTTACTCGGGTTAGCAAACCGAGTTGACTCGGGTTAGCAAACCGAGTTGACTCGGGTTAGCAAACCGAGTTGACTCGGGTTAGCAAACCGAGTTGACTCGGGTTAACCGAGTTGAATCGGGTAAGCAAACCGAGTTGACTCGGGTTAACCGAGTTTACTCGGGTTAGCAAACCGAGTTTACTCGGGTTAGCAAACCGAAGCTCGGGTTAACCGAGTTGACTCGGGTTAGCAAACCGAGTTTACTTGGGTTAGCAAACCAAGTTTACTTGGGTTAGCAAACCGAGTTTACTCGGGTTAGCAAACCGAGTTGACTCGGGTTAGCAAACCGAGTTGACTCGGGTTAGCAAACCGAGTTGACTCGGGTTAGCAAACCGAGTTGACTCGGGTTAGCAAACCGAGTTGACTCGGATGAGCAAACCGAGTTGACTCGGTTCAGCAAACTGAGTTGACTCAGTTCAGCAAACCGAGTTGACTCGGTTCAGCAAACCGAGTTGACTCGGTTCAGCAAACCGAGTTGACTAGGCTCAGCAAACCGAGTTCACTCTGTTCAGCAAACCGAGTTGACTCGGTTCAGCAAACCGAGTTGACTCGGGTTAGCAAACCGAGTTGACTCGGTTCAGCAAACCGAGTTGACTCGGTTCAGCAAACCGAAACTCGGGTTAACCGAGTTTACTCGGTTTAGCAAACCGAGTTTACTTGGGCTAGCAAACCGAGTTTACTCGGGTTAGCAAACCGAGTTGACTCGGGTTAGCAAACCGAGTTGACTCGGGTTAGCAAACCGAGTTGACTCGGGTTAACCGAGTTGAATCGGGTTAGCAAACCGAGTTGACTCGGGTTAACCGAGTTGACTCGGGTTAGCAAACCGAGTTGACTCGGTTCAGCAAACTGAGTTGACTCGGTTCAGCAAACCGAGTTGACTCGGTTCAGCAAACCGAGTTGACTCAGTTCAGCAAACGGAGTTGACTTGGTTCAGCAAACCGAGTTGACTCGGGTTAACCGAGTTGACTCGGGTTAGCAAACCGAGTTGACTCGGGTTAACAAACCGAGTTGACTCGGGTTAACAAACCGAGTTGACTCGGTTCAGCAAACCGAGTTGACTCGGTTCAGCAAACCGAGTTGACTCGGGTTAACCGAGTTGACTCGGGTTAGCAAACCTAGTTGACTCGGGTTAACAAACCGAGTTGACTCGGGTTAGCAAACCGAGTTGACTCGGGTTAGCAAACCGAGTTGACTCGGGTTAGCAAACCGAGTTGACTCGGTTCAGCAAACCGAGTTGACTCGGTTCAGCAAACCGAGTTGACTCGGGTTAGCAAACCGAGTTGACTCGGTTCAGCAAACCGAGTTGACTCGGTTCAGCAAACCGAAACTCGGGTTAACCGAGTTGAATCGGTTCAGCAAACCGAGTTGACTCGGTTCAGCAAACCGAGTTTACTCGGGTTAGCAAACCGAGTTGACTCGGGTTAGCAAACCGAGTTGACTCGGGTTAGCAAACCGAGTTGACTCGGGTTAGCAAACCGAGTTGACTCGGGTTAGCAAACCGAGTTGACTCGGGTTAACCGAGTTGAATCGGGTTAGCAAACCAAGTTGACTCGGGTTAACAAACCGAGTTGACTCGGGTTAGCAAACCGAGTTGACTCGGTTCAGCAAACCGAGTTGACTCGGGTTAACCGAGTTGATTCGGGTTAGCAAACCGAGTTGACTCGGGTTAACAAACCGAGTTGACTCGTGTTAACAAACAAATTTGACTCGGGTTAGCAAACCGAGTTGACTCGGATTAACAAACCGAGTTGACTCGGGTTAACCGAGTTGAATCGGTTCAGCAAACCGAGTTGACTCGGTTCAGCAAACCGAGTTGACTCGGGTTAACCGAGTTGACTCGGGTTAGCAAACCGAGTTGACTCGGGTTAGCAAACCAAGTTGACTCGGTTCAGCAAACCGAGTTGACTCGGGTTAAAAAACCGAGTTGACTCGGGTTAGCAAACCGAGTTGACTCGGGTTAGCAAACCGAGTTGACTCGGTTCAGCAAACCGAGTTGACTCGGTTCAGCAAACCGAGTTGACTCGGGTTAGCAAACCGAGTTGACTCGGGTTAGCAAACCGAGTTGACTCGGGTTAACCTAGTTGAATCGGTTCAGCAAACCGAGTTGAATCGGTTCAGCAAACCGAGTTGACTCGGTTCAGGAAACCGAGTTGACTCGAGTTAACCGAGTTGACTCGGGTTAGCAAACCGAGTTGACTCGGGTTAACAAACCGAGTTGACTCGGGTTAACAAACCGAGTTGACTCGGGTTAACAAACCGAGTTGACTCGGGTTAACAAACCGAGTTGACTCGGGTTAACAAACCGAGTTGACTCGGGTTAGCAAACCGAGTTGACTCGGATTAGCAAACCGAGTTGACTCGGCTCAGCAAAACGAGTTGACTCGGTTCAGCAAACCGAGTTGACTCGGTTCAGCAAACCGAGTTGACTCGGTTCAGCAAACCGAGTTGACTCGGTTCAGCAAACCGAGTTGACTCGGGTTAGCAAACCGAGTTGACTCGGTTCAGCAAACCGAAACTCGGGTTAACCGAGTTGACTCGGTTTAGCAAACCGAGTTTACTTGGGTTAGCAAACCGAGTTTACTCGGGTTAGCAAACCGAGTTGACTCGGGTTAGCAAACCGAATTGACTCGGGTTAACCGAGTTGAATCGGGCTAGCAAACCAAGTTGACACGGGTTAACAAACCGAGTTGACTCGGGTTAGCAATACGAGTTGACTCGTTAGCAAACCGAGTTGACTTGGGTTAGCAAACCGAGTTGACTCGGGTTAGCAAACCGAGTTGACTCAGTTCAGCAAACCGAGTTGACTCAGTTCAGCAAACTGAGTTGACTCGGTTCAGCAAACCGAGTTGACTCGGTTCAGCAAACCGAGTTCACTCGGTTCAGCAAACCGAGTTGACTCGGTTCAGCAAACCGAGTTGACTCGGTTCAGCAAACCGAGTTGACTCGGTTCAGCAAACCGAGTTGACTCGGTTCAGCAAACCGAGTTGACTCGGTTCAGCAAACCGAGTTGACTCGGTTCAGCAAACCGAGTTGACTCGGTTCAGCAAACCGAGTTGACTCGGTTCAGCAAACCGAGTTGACTCGGTTCAGCAAACCGAGTTGACTCGGGTTAACCGAGTTGACTCGGTTTAGCAAACCGAGTTGACTCGGGTTAACAAACCGAGTTGACTCGGGTTAACAAATCGAGTTGACTCGGGTTAGCAAACCGAGTTGATTCGGGTTAGCAAACCGAGTTGACTCGGGTTAGCAAACCGAGTTGACTCGGTTCAGCAAACCGAGTTGACTCGGTTCAGCAAACCGAGTTGGCTCGGTTCAGCAAACCGAGTTGACTCGGGTTAGCAAACCGAGTTGACTCGGTTCAGCAAACCGAGTTGACTCGGTTCAGCAAACCGAAACTCGGTTTAACCGTGTTGACTCGGTTTAGCAAACCGAGTTTACTTGGGTTAGCAAACCGAGTTTACTCGGGTTAGCAAACCGAGTTGACTCGGGTTAGCAAACCGAGTTGACTCGGGTTAACCGAGTTGAATCGGGTTAGCAAACCGAGTGGATTCGGGTTAACCGAGTTGACTCGGGTAAGCAAACCGAGTTGACGCGGTTCAGCAAACTGAGTTGACTCGGTTCAGCAAACCGAGTTGACTCGGGTTAGCAAACCGAGTTGACTCGGTTCAGCAAACCGAGTTGACTCGGTTCAGCAAACCGAGTTGACTCGGGTTAACCGAGTTGACTCGGGTTAGCAAACCGAGTTGACTCGGGCTAACAAACCGAGTTGACTCGGGTTAACAAACCGAGTTGACTCGGGTTAGCAAACCGAGTTGTGTCGGGTTAGCAAACCGAGTTGACTCGGTTCAGCAAACCGAGTTGACTCGGTTCAGCAAACCGAGTTGACTCGGTTCAGCAAACCGAGTTGACTCGGTTCAGCAAACCGAGTTGACTCGGGTTAACCGAGTTGACTCGGGTTAGCAAACCGAGTTGACTCGGGTTAACAAACCGAGTTGACTCGGTTTAGCAAACCGAGTTGACTCGGGTTAGCAAACCGAGTTGACTCGGGTTAGCAAACCGAGTTGACTCGGGTTAGCAAACCGAGTTGACTCGGTTCAGCAAACCGAGTTGACTCGGTTCAGCAAACCGAGTTGACTCGGGTTAGCAAACCGAGTTTACTCGGGTTAGCAAACCGAGTTGACTCGGTTCAGCAAACCGAGTTGACTCGGTTCAGCAAACCGAGTTGACTCGGTTTAGCAAACCGAGTTTACTTGGGTTAGCAAACCGAGTTTACTCGGGTTAGCAAACCGAGTTGACTCGGGTTAGCAAACCGAGTTGACTCGGATTAGCAAACCGAGTTGACTCGGCTCAGCAAAACGAGTTGACTCGGTTCAGCAAACCGAGTTGACTCGGTTCAGCAAACCGAGTTGACTCGGTTCAGCAAACCGAGTTGACTCGGTTCAGCAAACCGAGTTGACTCGGGTTAGCAAACCGAGTTGACTCGGTTCAGCAAACCGAAACTCGGGTTAACCGAGTTGACTCGGTTTAGCAAACCGAGTTTACTTGGGTTAGCAAACCGAGTTTACTCGGGTTAGCAAACCGAGTTGACTCGGGTTAGCAAACCGAGTTGACTCGGGTTAGCAAACCGAATTGACTCGGGTTAACCGAGTTGAATCGCGCTAGCAAACCAAGTTGACACGGGTTAACAAACCGAGTTGACTCGGGTTAGCAATACGAGTTGACTCGTTAGCAAACCGAGTTGACTTGGGTTAGCAAACCGAGTTGACTCGGGTTAGCAAACCGAGTTGACTCAGTTCAGCAAACCGAGTTGACTCAGTTCAGCAAACTGAGTTGACTCGGGTTAGCAAACCGAGTTGACTCGGTTCAGCAAACCGAGTTGACTCGGTTCAGCAAACCGAGTTGACTCGGTTCAGCAAACCGAGTTGACTCGGTTCAGCAAACCGAGTTGACTAGGCTCAGCAAACCGAGTTGACTCGGTTCAGCAAACCGAGTTGACTCGGTTCAGCAAACCGAGTTGACTCGGTTCAGCAAACCGAGTTGACTCGGGTTAACCGAGTTGACTCGGGTTAGCAAACCGAGTTGACTCGGGTTAACAAACCGAGTTGACTCGGGTTAACAAATCGAGTTGACTCGGGTTAGCAAACCGAGTTGATTCGGGTTAGCAAACCGAGTTGACTCGGGTTAGCAAACCGAGTTGACTCGGTTCAGCAAACCGAGTTGACTCGGGTTAGCAAACCGAGTTGACTCGGTTCAGCAAACCGAGTTGACTCGGTTCAGCAAACCGAAACTCGGTTTAACCGTGTTGACTCGGTTTAGCAAACCGAGTTTACTTGGGTTAGCAAACCGAGTTTACTCGGGTTAGCAAACCGAGTTGACTCGGGTTAGCAAACCGAGTTGACTCGGGTTAACCGAGTTGAATCGGGTTAGCAAACCGAGTTGATTCGGGTTAACCGAGTTGACTCGGGTAAGCAAACCGAGTTGACTCGGGTTAACAAACCGAGTTGACTCGGGTTAACAAACCGAGTTGACTCGGGTTAGCAAACCGAGTTGTGTCGGGTTAGCAAACCGAGTTGACTCGGTTCAGCAAACCGAGTTGACTCGGTTCAGCAAACCGAGTTGACTCGGTTCAGCAAACCGAGTTGACTCGGTTCAGCAAACCGAGTTGACTCGGGTTAACCGAGTTGACTCGGGTTAGCAAACCGAGTTGACTCGGGTTAACAAACCGAGTTGACTCGGGTTAGCAAACCGAGTTGACTCGGGTTAGCAAACCGAGTTGACTCGGGTTAGCAAACCGAGTTGACTCGGGTTAGCAAACCGAGTTGACTCGGTTCAGCAAACCGAGTTGACTCGGTTCAGCAAACCGAGTTGACTCGGGTTAGCAAACCGAGTTTACTCGGGTTAGCAAACCGAGTTGACTCGGTTCAGCAAACCGAGTTGACTCGGTTCAGCAAACCGAAACTCGGGTTAACCGAGTTGACTCGGTTTAGCAAACCGAGTTTACTTGGGTTAGCAAACCGAGTTTACTCGGGTTAGCAAACCGAGTTGACTCGGGTTAGCAAACCGAGTTGACTCGGGTTAACCGAGTTGAATCGGGTTAGCAAACCGAGTTGACTCGGGTTAACCGAGTTGACTCGGGTTAGCAAACCGAGTTGACTCGGGTTAACAAACCGAGTTGACTCGGGTTAACCGAGTTGAATCGGTTCAGCAAACCGAGTTGACTCGGTTCAGCGAACCGAGTTGACTCGGTTCAGCAAACCGAAACTCGGGTTAACCGAGTTGACTCGGTTTAGCAAACCGAGTTTACTTGGGTTAGCAAACCGAGTTAACTCGGGTTAGCAAACCGAGTTGACTCGGGTTAGCAAACCGAGTTGACTCGGGTTAGCAAACCGAGTTGACTCGGGTTAACCGAGTTGAATCGGGTTAGCAAACCGAGTTGACTCGGGTTAACCGAGTTGACTCGGGTTAGCAAACCGAGTTGACTCGGTTCAGCAAACTGAGTTGACTCGATTCAGCAAACTGAGTTGACTCGGTTCAGCAAACCGAGTTGACTCGGTTTGCTAACCCGAGTCAACTCGGTTAACCCGAGTCAACTCGGTTTGCTAACCCGATTCAACTCGGTTAACCCGAGTCAACTCGGTTTGCTAACCCGAGTCAACTCGGTTTGCTAACCCGCGTCAACTCGGTTTGCTAACCCGAGTAAACTCGGTTTGCTAACCCAAGTAAACTCGGTTTGCTAAACCGAGTCAACTCGGTTAACCCGAGTTTCGGTTTGCTAAACCGAGTCAACTCGGTTAACCCGAGTTTCGGTTTGCTGAACCGAGTCAACTCGGTTTGCTGAACCGAGTCAACTCGGTTTGCTGAACCGATTCAACTCGGTTAACCCGAGTCAACTCGGTTTGTTAACCCGAGTCAACTCGGTTTGCTAACCCGAGTCAACTCGGTTAACCCGAGTCAACTCGGTTTGCTGAACCGAGTCAACTCGGTTTGCTAACCCGATTCAACTCGGTTAACCCGAGTCAACTCGGTTTGCTAACCCGAGTCAACTCGGTTTGCTAACCCGAGTCAACTCGGTTTGCTAACCCGAGTAAACTCGGTTTGCTAACCCAAGTAAACTCGGTTTGCTAAACCGAGTCAACTCGGTTAACCCGAGTTTCGGTTTGCTGAACCGAGTCAACTCGGTTTGCTAACCCGAGTCAACTCGGTTTGCTAACCCGAGTCAACTCGGTTTGCTGAACCGAGTCAACTCGGTTTGCTGAACCGAGTCAACTCGGTTTGCTGAACCGAGTCAACTCGGTTTGCTGAACCGAGTCAACTCGGTTTGCTAACCCGAGTCAACTCGGTTTGCTTACCCGAGTCAACTCGGTTTGCTAACCCTAGTCAACTCGGTTTGTTAACCCGAGTCAACTCGGTTTGCTGAACCGAGTCAACTCGGTTAACCCGAGTCAACTCGGTTTGCTGAACCGAGTCAACTCGGTTTGCTGAACCGAGTCAACTCGGTTTGCTGAACCGAGTCAACTCGGTTTGCTGAACCGAGTCAACTCGGTTTGCTGAACCGAGTCAACTCGGTTTGCTGAACCGAGTCAACTCGGTTTGCTGAACCGAGTCAACTCGGTTTGCTAACCCGAGTCAACTCAGTTTGCTAACCCGAGTCAACTCGGTTTGTTAACCCGAGTCAACTCGGTTTGCTAACCCGAGTCAACTCGGTTTGCTGAACCGAGTCAACTCGGTTTGCTAACCCGAGTCAACTCGGTTTGTTAACCCGAGTCAACTCGGTTTGCTGAACCGAGTCAACTCAGTTTGCTGAACCGAGTCAACTCGGTTTGCTTACCCGAGTCAACTCGGTTTGCTAACCCGATTCAACTCGGTTAACCCGAGTCAACTCGGTTTGCTAACCCGAGTAAACTCGGTTTGCTAACCCAAGTAAACTCGGTTTGCTAAACCGAGTCAACACGGTTAACCTGAGTTTCGGTTTGCTGAACCGAGTCAACTCGGTTTGCTGAACCGAGTCAACTCGGTTTGCTAACCCGAGTCAATTCGGTTTGCTAACCCGAATCAACTCGGTTTGCTAACCCGAGTCAACTCGGTTTGTTAACCCGAGTCAACTCGGTTTGTTAACCCGAGTCAACTCGGTTTGCTAACCCAAGTAAACTCGGTTTGCTAAACCGAGTCAACTCGGTTAACCCGAGTTTCGGTTTGCTGAACCGAGTCAACTCGGTTTGCTGAACCGAGTCAACTCGGTTTGCTGAGCCTAGTCAACTCAGTTTGCTGAACCGAGTCAACTCGGTTTGCTGAACCGAGTCATTTCGGTTTGCTGAACCGAGTCAACTCGGTTTGCTGAACCGAGTCAACTCGGTTTGCTGAACCGAGTCAACTCAGTTTGCTGAACTGAGTCAACTCGGTTTGCTGAACTGAGTCAACTCGGTTTGCTAACCCGAGTCAACTCGGTTTGCTAACCCAAGTCAACTCGGTTTGCTAACGAGTCAACTCGTATTGCTAACCCGAGTCAACTCGGTTTGTTAACCCATGTCAACTTGGTTTGCTAGCCCCATTCAACTCGGTTAACCCGAGTCAACTCGGTTTGCTAACCCGAGTCAACTCGGTTTGCTAACCCGAGTCAACTCGGTTTTCTAACCCGAGTAAACTCGGTTTGCTAACCCAAGTAAACTCGGTTTGCTAAACCGAGTCAACTCGGTTAACCCGAGTTTCGGTTTGCTGAACCGAGTCAACTCGGTTTGCTGAACCGAGTCAACTCGGTTTGCTAACCCGAGTCAACTCGGTTTGCTGAACCGAGTCAACTCGGTTTGCTGAACCGAGTCAACTCGGTTTGCTGAACCGAGTCAACTCGGTTTGCTGAACCGAGTCAACTCGGTTTGCTGAACCGAGTCAACTCGGTTTGCTGAACCGAGTCAACTCGGTTTGCTGAACCGAGTCAACTCGGTTTGCTGAGCCGAGTCAACTCGGTTTGCTAATCCGAGTCAACTCGGTTTGCTAACCCGAGTCAACTCGGTTTGTTAACCCGAGTCAACTCGGTTTGTTAACCCGAGTCAACTCGGTTTGTTAACCCGAGTCAACTCGGTTTGTTAGCCCGAGTCAACTCGGTTTGCTAACCCGAGTCAACTCGGTTAACTCGAGTCAACTCGGTTTGCTGAACCGATTCAACTCGGTTTGCTGAACCGATTCAACTCGGTTAACCCGAGTCAACTCGGTTTGCTAACCCGAGTCAACTCGGTTTGCTAACCCGAGTCAACTCGGTTTGCTAACCCGAGTCAACTCGGTTAACCCGAGTCAACTCGGTTTGCTAACCCGAGTCAACTCGGTTTGCTAGCCCGAGTCAACTCGGTTTGCTAACCCGAGTCAACTCGGTTTGCTTACCCGAGTAAACTCGGTTTGCTAACCCAAGTAAACTCGGTTCAGCAAACCGAGATGACTCAGTTCAGCAAACCGAGCTGACTTGGTTCAGCAAACCGAGTTGACTCGGGTTAACCGAGTTGACTCGGGTTAGCAAACCGAGTTGACTCGGGTTAACAAACCGAGTTGACTCGGGTTAACAAACCGAGTTGACTCGGGTTAGCAAACCGAGTTGACTCGGTTCAGCAAACCGAGTTGACTCGGTTCAGCAAACCGAGTTGACTAGGCTCAGCAAACCGAGTTGACTCGGTTCAGCAAACCGAGTTGACTCGGTTCAGCAAACCGAGTTGACTCGGGTTAGCAAACCTAGTTGACTCGGGTTAACAAACCGAGTTGACTCGGGTTAGCAAACCGAGTTGACTCGGGTAAGCAAACCGAGTTGACTCGGTTCAGCAAACCGAGTTGACTCGGTTCAGCAAACCGAGTTGACTCGGGTTAGCAAACCGAGTTGACTCGGTTCAGCAAACCGAGTTGACTCGGTTCAGCAAACCGAAACTCGGGTTAACCGAGTTGACTCGGTTTAGCAAACCGAGTTTACTTGGGTTAGCAAACCGAGTTTACTCGGGTTAGCAAACCGAGTTGACTCGGGTTAGCACACCGAGTTGACTCGGGTTAGCGACCCGAGTTGACTCGGGTTAACCGAGTTTAATCGGGTTAGCAAACCAAGTTGACTCGGGTTAACAAACCGAGTTGACTCGGGTTAGCAAACCGAGTTGACTCGGTTCAGCAAACCGAGTTGACTCGGGTTAACCGAGTTGACTTGGGTTAGCAAACCGAGTTGACTCGGGTTAACAAACCGAGTTGACTCGGGTTAACAAACCGAGTTGACTCGGGTTAGCAAACCGAGTTGACTCGGTTCAGCAAACCGAGTTGACTCGGTTCAGCAAACCGAAACTCGGGTTAACCGAGTTGACTCGGTTTAGCAAACCGAGTTGACTTGGGTTAGCAAACCGAGATTACTCGGGTTAGCAAACCGAGTTGACTCGGGTTAGCAAACCGAGTTGACTCGGGTTAGCAAACCGAGTTGACTCGGGTTAGCCAACCGAGTTGACTCCGTTCAGCAAACCGAGTTGACTCGGTTCAGCAAACCGAGTTGACTCGGTTCAGCAAACCGAGTTGACTCGGTTCAGCAAACCGAGTTGACTCGGTTCAGCAAACCGAGTTGACTCGGTTCAGCAAACCGAAACTCGGGTTAACCGAGTTGACTCGGTTTAGCAAACCGAGTTTACTTGGGTTAGCAAACCGAGTTTACTCGGGTTAGCAAACCGAGTTGACTCGGGTTAGCAAACCGAGTTGACTCGGGTTAACCCAGTTGACTCGGGTTAGCAAACCGAGTTGACTCGGTTCAGCAAACCGAGTTGACTCGGGTTAACAAACCGAGTTGACTCGGGTTAGCAAACCGAGTTGACTCGGGTTGGCAAACCGAGTTGACTCGGGTTAGCAAACCGAGTTGACTCGGGTTAGCAAACCGAGTTGACTCGGGTTAGCAAACCGAGTTGACTCGGGTTAGCAAACCGAGTTGACTCGGGTTAACCGAGTTGACTCGGGTTAGCAAACCGAGTTGACTCGGGTTAACCGAGTTGACTCGGGTTAGCAAACCGAGTTGACTCGGGTTAGCAAACCGAGTTGACTCGGGTTAACAAACCGAGTTGACTCGGGTTAACAAACCGAGTTGACTCGGGTAAGCAAATCGAGTTGACTCGGTTCAGCAAACCGAGTTGACTCGGTTCAGCAAACCGAGTTGACTCGGGTTAGCAAACCGAGTTGACTCGGTTCAGCAAACCGAGTTGACTCGGTTCAGCAAACCGAGTTGACTCGGGTAAGTTTACTCGGGTTAGCAAACCGAGTTGACTCGGGTTAGCACACCGAGTTGACTCGGGTTAGCAAACCGAGTTGACTCGGGTTAACCGAGTTGAATCGGGTTAGCAAACCAAGTTGACTCGGGTTAACAAACCGAGTTGACTCGGGTTAGCAAACCGAGTTGACTCGGTTCAGCAAATCGAGTTGACTCGGGTTAGCAAACCGAGTTGACTCGGGTTAACAAACCGAGTTTTTTTTTTTTTTTTTTTTTATAATTAGCGCGCACATCAAGGGGTTATGAATACCCTTATAATGTTATAAACACAGTGCGAGCGTTTAGGAAAATAGGAGAGGGTTTAATAGGAGACACCGATGCACGTTGCTTTTGAATTTTTGTGAATCATAATGAAGGGGAAACACAGAGCCAGGTAAAGCATTCCACATTCGGGTGGTGCGACTAAAATAAGAATCTCTATACTTGACTGTACGCCCGAAATTGGGCTCAAGGTGGAACTGATGAGCATTCCTAGCGAGGCGAGTGTTGCGGCTAAATTGTTTCAGGGGAGGAATGCAACTGGCTACTTCACTAGAGCACTGCTTGTGAAAAAAGCGATAAAACAGAGTGAGACAGGTAACGTTTCGACGATGTCCAATAGAATCAATCGATTCTACGATTGAACTATCACCTATCAATTTTAACGCTCTATTTTGTACCCTATCAAGCAGGTGCAAAGATGTTTGAGAAGCACCTGACCAGATATGGGAATTATACTCCAGTTTTGGGCGGATGAAGGCCTTATAAATTGTAGCCAGATCAGAAGGGGTGAAGAACTTCCTGCATCGTCTCAAAAAACCTAAGCATTTAGCAGCGTTTTTGGCGACTTCAAATATGTGGTCATTCCAACGAAGATCATCGTTTACACACATACCAAGTACTGACAGCTTTTCGGTTTCTTCGATGCAGGTACCATTCATGGATAATGGCAATGGGGGAATGTTAAGCTTCAACGACAAGAGACAGCATTGAGTTTTCGAAGCATTGAATTCTACTCGGTTCATAATACCCCATGCAACAATGCTGTCAAGGTCAGAATTCAATGAGCTTATCATACGCAACCGTTCCAGTTCCACATCCGAAGAGCAGGGACGTGAATTTGGAAACGAATATGAAAAGCTGAGGGTCGAGTCGTCAGCAAAACAGTTAAGTGGATTAGAAGTTTCAGACAAGAGATCATTAATGAAAATGAGGAAGAGAGTCGGAGACAAAACGGAGCCTTGGGGCACACCAGCATTTATGAAGTGGGTATCAGACTTGAAACCATCCAACACAACTTGTATTGAACGGTCGGAAAGGTAGTTTCTAATCCAACGAAGAAGAGACTCATCGATACCAAAAGCACGCATTTTCGATAAAAGAGCCTGATGCCAAACTCTATCAAATGCTTTAGAAATATCAAGCGCAATAATCTTACTTTCTCCAAAACAATGTAAAGATTGGTTCCACTTTTCGGTGAGATAAGCCATCAAATCACCAGTGGACCGTTTGCTATGAAAGCCGTACTGACGGTCATTAAGAACCTTCCGTTCTTCAAGATATTTCATAAGTTGACGGTTTATCAACGTTTCCATGACCTTGGAAAGAAGGGACGTTAGTGCAATTGGACGGTAATTGGAAGGGGAGGAAGATTCGCCTTTTTTAGGGACCGGCTGGACAAATGCAGTTTTCCATCTGCTCGGAAAAATCCCAGCAGAATAGGAAAGATGGAAAAGTTTTCGCAGTGGTTTTGCCAGCGTAGAAGAACACCTCTTCAGAATAACGGCGGGGATACCATCTGGACCAGCGGATTTATGTATGTTGAGATCTTTAAGGACTCTCGCAACCGAGCGAGTTCGAAAAAATATCTGCTTCATCAAAGAATTTGCAGCTTCGAGCTCAGGTGGAGCCACTATGCTATGAGGAAGTGTCGAGTTGGCAGCAAATTGAGCTGCCAGCAAATTGGCTTTGTCGATGGAGCTGACATACGGAGAGTCATTGAAGACGAGCGTTGGGACCGATGACGTGGTCGAGTTCTTAACGTTCTTAACAAAAGACCAAAAATTTTTGCTTCCTTTTGGACACAACAGTATTTTTTGCCTTACTTTTTGGTCATGCAAAAACTTGGTCTTCTGTATATGGGCGTTACAGATATTTCTGGCCCGTTTGAACAAATTTCGGTTTTCTACAGTAGGGTTGTCTTTGAATTTTCGAAAACTACTTTCTCTATCCCGAATCGCCTCTTTACAGCTTGAATCAAACCACGAATTCTCTTTGGGGATGATACTTTTTGTTCTGTGAGGAACAAAATTTCTCATGCCGTTGAGAATTACGTTAGATATCATATCAGCTGATGCATCAACGTTTCCGTCGAGAAAGCACAAAGACCAATTAAAATTTCGAAAGAAATTATTCAGGTCGTCCCAATTGGCTTTCTCGTATTGCCACACAGTTCTTTTAGGGACTTTATCTTTTTTTACCGTGACGGAAAACGAAAAATCTACCGATATGACACAATGGTCCGATTTGCCTAAAGGAGATGATACTACAACCCTGTATTTTTCGGGATGAGAAGTGAGAAATAAGTCAAGAGTGTTGGCCACTTGGCCTTCAATATCTGGAACCCGAGTGGGCTCATCAACAAGTTGAGTTAATTCGTTAAACTCGGCGAAGATCTCAACACATTTTCCTTCGGGTGTTGTCTGGCCAGAATGTCGAAGCCAATCAGAATTGTGTACATTGAAATCACCCGCAATTGCGATTTCAGTGTGAGGATATTGGGAAATAATTCTTATTATGGAGTCAGATAGCGCATCAAACTCGTTAGAGGTTGAGTTGCTATCTAAATTGGGGCTTCTATAGATAAAACAATAATGAATGATATGCTTACGGACAGTGAATTTTAGCCACATGAAATTAAAGTTCGTATTAGAACAGAGGCCGTATTGTGGTAGAATCTGGTAAGCAATATCATTCCGAATATAAACGGCGAGGCCATGAGAAGAAAAGAATAATGGCACTAAGCTATATCCAGGCAGGTTGAACTCTGTGGGATCAGAATCAACACCCACCTGTGTTTCACTTAGTGCCAAAACAGCTGGCCTGCATTTTGCAGTGTAAGCGTACACAGCAAAGAAATTCGATCGCAGCCCCCTAATGTTGCTAAAACTAACACGAAACTTACCCGACATTACAATTCACAAAAACACATAGAACAAAATATCAATCGCAGACGCTATCTAAGTATAATCAACAAGTGTAGATCTATTAGAAAACCAAAGCAAATTACTAGCGGTGTTATGCCCTGCCAGCAACTTGACTTTGGTTAACCAACGGAATCAACACCGTTGATCAACTATCCGCCTAGCAAACCCACAGCTTCATTGCCTGCACACACTGCCTAGATAAGATAAGAGATTATCAAATCGAAGAAGTGTGTGCAGCCAACGAAACTATGCGAGTGGTGTGGGGGAGGAGATGGGTGAGAGGAAACGCACTGTGTTAGGTCTATTTTTGATTTTTTCTTCTTTTTTTTTATTGAGTGGGACACAGCACTGAATAGAATTAAATCACAGATTTTAGTTAATTCAGCGCGACGCGGCAGGAAAATTTTTTGTTTATTGTATTTATTGAATTTATTTTTGTATTGAAGGGTATGGTAAATGGATGGTATATTTTTTCTATTTTTTCTTTATTATTTGTTTGTGGGGAAAAGTGCACAGATTAGTTTTAACGGACACGAGCGCGGTGCGTCTTATCGCGATTGATAGCTGATCGGCACTGAGTTGACTCGGGTTAACAAACCGAGTTGACTCGGGTTAACAAACCGAGTTGACTCGGGTTAGCAAACCGAGTTGACTCGGTTTAGCAAACCGAGTTGACTCGGTTCAGCAAACCGAGTTGACTCGGTTCAGCAAACCGAGTTGACTCGGGTTAGCAAACCGAGTTGACTCGGTTCAGCAAACCGAGTTGACTCGGTTCAGCAAACCGAAACTCGGGTTAACCGCGTTGACTCGGTTTAGCAAACCGAGTTTACTTGGGTTAGCAAACCGAGTTTACTCGGGTTAGCAAACCGAGTTGACTCGGGTTAGCAAACCGAGTTGACTCGGGTTAACAAACCGAGTTGACTCGTTAGCAAACTGATTGACTTGGGTTAGCAAACCGAGTTGACTCGGGTTAGCAAACCGAGTTGACTCAGTTCAGCAAACCGAGTTGACTCAGTTCAGCAAACTGAGTTGACTCGGTTCAGCAAACCGAGTTGACTCGGTTCAGCAAACCGAGTTGACTCGGGTTAACCGAGTTGACTCGGGTTAGCAAACCGAGTTTACTCGGGTTAGCAAACCGAGTTTACTCGGGTTAACAAACCGAGTTTACTCGGGTTAGCAAACCGAGTTGACTCGGGTTAGCAAACCGAGTTGACTCGGGTTAGCAAACCGAGTTGACTCGGGTTAACCGAGTTGACTCGGGTTAACCGAGTTGACTCGGGTTAGCAAACCGAGTTAACTCGGTTCAGCAAACCGAGTTGACTCGGTTCAGCATATCGAAATGACTCGGGTTAGCAAACCGAGTTGACTCGGGTTAGCAAACCGAGTTGACTCGTTAGCAAACCGAGTTGACTCGGGTTAGCAAACCGAGTTGATTCGCTTCAGCAAACCGAGTTGACTCAGTTCGACAAAACCGAGTTGACTCGGTTCAGCTAACCGAGTTGACTCGGTTCAGCAAACCGAGTTGACTCGGGTTAGCAAACCGAGTTAACTCGGGTTAGCAAACCGAGTTGACTCGGGTTAGCAAACCGAGTTGACTCGGTTCAGCAAACCGAGTTGACTCGGTTCAGTCGGTTCAGCAAACCGAGTTGACTAGGCTCAGCAAACCGAGATGACTCGGTTCAGCAAACCGAGTTGACTCGGGTTAGCAAACCGAGTTGACTCGGGTTAGCAAACCGAGTTGACTCGGGTTAGCAAACCGAGTTGACTCGGGTTAGCAAACCGAGTTGACTCGGGTTAACAAACCGAGTTGACTCGGGTTAACAAACCGAGTTGACTCGGGTTAGCAAACCGAGTTGATTCGGGTTAGCAAACCGTGTTGACTCGGGTTAGCAAACCGAGTTGACTCGGCTTAGCAAACCGAGTTGACTCGGTTCAGCAAACCGAGTTGACTCGGTTCAGCAAACCGAGTTGACTCGGTTCAGCAAACCGAGTTGACTCGGTTCAGCAAACCGAGTTGACTCGGGTTAGCAAACCGAGTTGACTCGGTTCAGCAAACCGAGTTGACTCGGTTCAGCAAACCGAAACTCGGGTTAACCGAGTTGACTCGGTTTAGCAAACCGAGTTTACTTGGGTTAGCAAACCGAGTTTACTCGGGTTAGCAAACCGAGTTGACTCGGGTTAGCAAACCGAGTTGACTCGGGTTAGCAAACCGAGTTGACTCGGGTTAACCGAGTAAAATCGGGTTAGCAAACCGAGTTGACTCGGGTTAACCGAGTTGACTCGGTTCAGCAAACTGAGTTGACTCGGTTCAGCAAACCGAGTTGACTCAGTTCAGCAAGCCGAGTTGACTCGGTTCAGCAAACCGAGTTGACTTGGTTCAGCAAACCGAGTTGACTCGATTCAGCAAACCGAGTTAACTCGGGTTAATCGAGTTGACTCGGGTTAGCAAACCGAGTTGACTCGGGTTAGCAAACCGAGTTGACTCGGGTTAGCAAACCGAGTTGACTCGGTTCAGCAAACCGAGTTGACTCGGTTCAGCAAACCGAGTTGACTCGGTTCGGCAAACCGAGTTGACTCGGTTCAGCAAACCGAGTTGACTCGGTTCAGTAAACCGAGTTTACTCGGTTCAGCAAACCGAGTTGACTCGGTTCAGCAAACCGAGTTGACTCGGTTCAGCAAACCGAGTTGACTCGGTTCAGCAAACCGAGTTGACTTGGTTCAGCAAACCGAGTTGACTCGGGTTAACAAACCGAGTTGACTCGGGTTAGCAAACCGAGTTGACTCGGTTCAGCAAACCGAGTTGACTCGGGTTAGCAAACCGAGTTGACTCGGGTTAACAAACCGAGCTGACTCGGGTTAGCAAACCGAGTTGGCTCGGTTCAGCAAACCGAGTTGACTCGGTTCAGCAAACCGAGTTGACTCGGTTCAGCAAACCGAGTTGACTCGGTTCGGCAAACCGAATTGACTCGGTTCAGCAAACCGAGTTGACTCGGTTCAGCAAACCGAGTTGACTCGGTTCAGCAAACCGAGTTGACTCGGTTCAGCAAACCGAGTTGACTCGGTTCAGCAAACCGAGTTGACTCGGTTCAGCAAACCGAGTTGACTCGGGTTAACAAACCGAGTTGACTCGGGTTAGCAAACCGAGTTGACTCGGTTCAGCAAACCGAGTTGACTCGGGTTAGCAAACCGAGTTGACTCGGGTTAGCAAACCGAGTTGACTCGGGTTAGAAAACCGAGTTGACTCGGGTTAGCAAACCGAGTTGATTTGGTTCAGCAAACCGAGTTGACTCGGTTCAGCAAACCGAGTTGACTAGGTTCAGCAAACCGAGTTGACTCGGGTTAGCAAACCGAGTTGACTCGGGTTAGCAAACCGAGTTGACTCGGGTTAGCAAACCGAGTTGACTCGGGTAAGCAAACCGAGTTGACTCGGGTTAGCAGACCGAGATGACTCGGGTTAGCAAACCGAGTTGACTCGGTTCCGCAAACCGAGTTGACTCGGGTTAACTGAGTTGACTCGGTTCAGCAAACCGAGTTGACTCGGGTTAGCAAACAGAGTTGACTCGGGTTAGCAGACCGAGTTGACTCGGGTTAGCAAACAGAGTTGACTCGGGTTAGCAGACCGAGTTGACTCGGGTTAGCAAACCGAGTTGACTCGGTTCAGCAAACCGAGTTGACTCGGGTTAGCAAACCGAGTTGACTCGGTTCAGCAAACCGAGTTGACTCGGGTTAAAAGAGTTGACTCGGGTTAGCAAACCGAGTTGACTCGGGTTAGCAAACCGAGTTGACTCGGGTTAACAAACCGAGTTGACTCGGGTTAGCAAACCGAGCTGACTCGGGTTAGCAAACCGAGTTGACTCGGGTTAGCAAACCGAGTTGACTCGGGGTAGCAAACCGAGTTGACTCGGGTTAGCAAACCGAGTTAACTCGGGTTAGCAAACCGAGTTGACTCGGGTTAGCAAACCGAGTTGACTCGGTTCAGCAAACCGAGTTGACTCGGTTCAGCAAACCGAGTTGACTCGGTTCAGCAAACCGAGTTGACTCGGTTCAGCAAACCGAGTTGACTCGGTTCAGCAAACCGAGTTGACTCGGTTCAGCAAACCGAGTTGACTAGGTTCAGCAAACCGAGTTGACTCGGTTCAGCAAACCGAGTTGACTCGGGTTAACCGAGTTGACTCGGGTTAGCAAACCGAGTTGACTCGGGTTAACAAACCGAGTTGACTCGGGTAAGCAAACCGAGTTGACTCGTTAGCAAACCGAGTTGACTTGGGTTAGCAAACTGAGTTGACTCGGGCTAGCAAACCGAGTTGACTCAGTTCAGCAAACCGAGTTGACTCGGTTCAGCAAACCGAGTTGACTCGGTTCAGCAAAGCGAGTTGACTCGGTTCAGCAAACCGAGTTGACTCGGTTCAGCAAACCGAGTTGACTCGGGTTAGCGAACCGAGTTTACTCGGGTTAGCAAACCGAGTTTACTCGGGATAGCAAACCGAGTTGACTCGGGTTAGCAAACCGAGTTGACTCGGGTTAACCGAGTTGACTCGGGTTAACCGAGTTGACTCGGGTTAACCGAGTTGACTCGGGTTAGCAAACCGAGTTGACTCGGGTTAACCGAGTTGACTCGGGTTAGCAAACCGAGTTGACTCGGTTCAGCAAACCGAGTTGACTCGGTTCAGCATACCGAGTTGACTCGGGTTAGCAAACCGAGTTGACTCGTTAGCAAACCGAGTTGACTCGGTTCAGCAAACCGAGTTGACTCAGTTCAGCAAACCGAGTTGACTCGGTTCAGCTAACCAAGTTGACTCGGTTCAGCAAACCGAATTGACTTGGTTCAGCAAACCGAGTTGACTCGATTCAGCAAACCGAGTTGACTCGGGTTAACCGAGTTGACTCGGGTTAACCGAGTTGACTCGGGTTAGCAAACCGAGTTAACTCGGGTTAGCAAACCGAGTTAACTCGGGTTAGCAAACCGAGTTAACTCGGGTTAGCAAACCGAGTTCACTCGGGCTAGCAAACCGAGTTCACTCGGGTTAGCAAACCGAGTTGACTCGGGTTAGCAAACCGAGTTGACTCGGTTCAGCAAGCCGAGTTGACTCGTTTCAGCAAACCGAGTTGACTCGGTTCAGCAAAACGAGTTGACTAGGTTCAGCAAACCGAGTTGACTAGGTTCAGCAAACCGAGTTGACTCGGTTCAGCAAACCAAGTTGACTCGGGTTAGCAAACCGAGTTGACTCGGTTCAGCAAACCGAGTTGACTCAGTTCAGCAAACCGAGTTGACTCGGTTCAGCTAACCGAGTTGACTTGGTTCAGCAAACCGAGTTGACTCGATTCAGCAAACCGAGTTGACTCGGGTTAACCGAGTTGACTCGGGTTAGCAAACCGAGTTAACTCGGGTTAGCAAACCGAGTTGACTCGGGTTAGCAAACCGAGTTGACTCGGGTTAGCAAACCGAGTTGACTCGGGTTAGCAAACCGAGTTGACTCGGGTTAGCAAACCGAGTTGACTCGGGTTAGCAAACCGAGTTGACTCGGGTTAGCAAACCGAGTTGACTCGGGTTAGCAAACCGAGTTGACTCGGGTTAGCAAACCGAGTTGACTCGGGTTAGCAAACCGAGTTGACTCGGGTTAGCAAACCGAGTTGACTCGGGTTAGCAAACCGAGTTGACTCATGTTAGCAAACCGAGTTGACCCGGGTTAGCAAACCGAGTTGACTCGGGTTAGCAAAATGAGTTGACTCGGGTTAGCAAACCGAGTTGACTCGGGTTGGCAAACCGAGTTGACTCGGGTTAGCAAACCGAGTTAACTCGGGTTAGCAAACCGAGTTGACTCGTTAGCAAACCGAGTTGACTCGGTTCAGCAAACCGAGTTGACTTGATTCAGCAAACCGAGTTCACTCGGGTTAGCAAACCGAGTTGACTCGTTAGCAAACCGAGTTGACTTGGTTCAGCAAATCGAGTTGACTCGGGTTGGCAAACCGAGTTGACTCGGGTTAGCAAACCGAGTTGACTCGGGTTAGCAAACCGAGTTGACTCGGGTTAGCAAACCGAGTTGACTCGGGTTAGCAAACCGAGTTGACTCGGGTTAGCAAACCGAGTTGACTCGGTTTAGCAAGCCGAGTTGACTCGGTTTAGCAAACCGAGTTGACTCGGGTTAGCAAACCGAGTTGACTCGGGTTAGCAAACCGAGTTGACTCGGGTTAGCAAACCGAGTTGACTCGGGTTAGCAAACCGAGTTGACTCGGGTTAGCAAACCGAGTTGACTCGGGTTAGCAAACCGAGTTGACTCGGGTTAGCAAACCGAGTTGACTCGGGTTAGCAAACCGAGTTGACTCGGGTTAGCAAACCGAGTTGACTCGGGTTAGCAAACCGAGTTAACTCGGGTTAGCAAACCGAGTTGACTCGTTAGCAAACCGAGTTGACTCGGTTCAGCAAACCGAGTTCACTCGATTCAGCAAACCGAGTTCACTCGGGTTAGCAAACCGAGTTGACTCGTTAGCAAACCGAGTTGACTTGGTGCAGCAAACCGAGTTGACTCGGGTTAGCAAACCGAGTTGACTCGGGTTAGCAAACCGAGTTGACTCGGGTTAGCAAACCGAGTTGACTCGGGTTAGCAAACCGAGTTGACTCGGGTTAGCAAACCGAGTTGACTCGGTTCAGCAAACCGAGTTTACTTGGTATAGCAACTCGACCTGACACATTACCAACATCTATAATACAATAAATACATTGCGCTTCTACAAAAATAAGTCGCTTTCCATTAGTGTCACTCCTTTCTTTTAAAAAAATGGAACACCCAAAATTGTTTCTGTTTAGTTTAACGTGATTGCCTTTGTTTGAGTGAAATATCTATGGCTCTTAAAAAATATTCCATGAAGAAAATTTTATTTATGACATTTGAGTAACATTGTGTTAGTGATCTTGAGTGGATTCTCACTTATGTCGATTACCTTTCACCAATTTGCAGTCGACAGCAGTCGCTACTAAATTCGATTCTTTTTTGGGTATTTAGGAAATTAAAAAAGTAGCGATTTTTTTTATGAATGTGTGTGTGTCCAATTGACTGATGAAGAAAAACAAGCACCAAAGAACAAAACAATTATGTTCATTTTGTTAAGCACACAATTTTTATATTTTTTTTCAAATGTTTTTTAAATTCACAACTAATTACAAAACATCCTTTAATTTTTTACGTTTTTTGTCGTTTTCCAAAAACAAATTCACTCTTTCACTCCTTTTTCGTTTTATTTCGGAACTCGTTTTAACCGAAGTGACAGATTTGGAGTGATTGCATTGGTAGTGGTTAGCTTGCTACATTTTTTCTTTAATTTTTTCTTTCAAGCAGAAAACAAGACTAAAAATCGTTCACTTTAATTTTAAAAATTATTTAATGGTCTTCTGAAGATAATTTATTAAACTACCGCGTGCTTTGTGAGCTGACAAAAAATAAATAGAAATTGCGGCTTGCTTTGACAAGTAGTCAGATGACAGTTTGTTTATGTGGTGGTGTTCACTCCCTTGCACCTAAACGGGAGTGAAAAAATTACTCCAAAATGTGTCTCCAAACCAAATTTTGGAACATGTTTGGGGGTGATTTGGAGACTTTATCTGTCTCTCCAATTCACTCCCGATTTGGTTTTTGGAAAACGACATTTGTTTGCCGTTTTCGATCTGTCAAAATTGTTGTGTGTGTGAAAGTCAGTGTGCAAATCCGTCTCGAAAATGAGATCGACTGCAGTCGATTTTTTTTCCTCCTAAATGAATTCCATTAAAAAAAAATTGACTGCAGTCGATTTTTTTGTTGAAAGGAATTCTACATTAAAATCGAGAAGTGGCTGGCACTTCTCAGAATCATGAAAAGCAATATTTTTTCACCAATGGAACGTTTTGAGATTGCTCCTGGACGCTCCTGGACGGTTCTTTTCGTCGAATTGAAAGTGTCATTATAGTTATCGCGGCTAAAGGACTATTCACATGAGCACGACCAACGAACGACGAATAACGAATAACCGAATATTTGTCAATTCTGACTTTTGACTCACATGATTTTGGATTCTTGTGAATGACGTTCGATTTCACCACCAAAACAAAAACTATTAAATTTGAACATTCACGAGAAATTTATTCGTTGAGGTGTGGATTGTATGTGGAACGAGAATAAAATTTCATTCGTTGAAGCCCTGGTCGCCCTGGGGTCGCTACAAAGCGTTTTTTGAAAAACATAAACTAGCACTGAATGTCAAACTAAGTGTTTTTTGAGCCCTGGGGTTGACCTGGGCCTGCCCTCAACTTGCCCCAGCAAAAACCTAGAGCGAGTTGAGGGCAGTTAAATGGCATGTATTTTTATTCAAATGACAGGAATGTGTGGTGGTTTTGTGGTATAGTGTTTTTTGAGGATTGCAAAACCTAGGTTTTTTCGACAACTTATTGGGTTGTCAAGGAAACCTGGGTCAACCCTGGGAACAGTTTAACGAACGAACTTAGTATATTCGGGTATGGAGCTCAGTCACCTGGGCAAACATATTAAAATTTGAAATATTTGAGATTAGCCGATAGCTATCTGCCTCTGTTGCTCATAGGTTAATAATTATTGGTAGGTAATTTGTTTTTATGTATTATCGATAAAATAAAATAAAATAAAATAAAGAAATATATTTGAAACAATCTATTTATTATTTTATCGAGGCGATAGTTACAGAACAGGGGAACAGGTTCGATTAGAGGGTGTTTCAACTATTTAATCCCCTAGATAGGAACCAGAGGGTGATCAATCTCAATGATATCATAATGGACCCTCTGTGGTCTAAATGTGTCGGTCTTCGTATACAGGCCGCCCCATCTAACCTATCCTAACCTTATTACATATATCTGTTATTTACTGCAACATACATAATCATTTTTATCTTTTTCAAGTTCGTCCAGGAGAAACAAATGTCCATCCCAAAATTTCCCCAAGACCCTTTTGTTTCTTATTTTTTTATTTTATTTTTATTTTTAGGTAAAATAATAAGGAATTAAAAGAGATATTGAAAAACACTCACTCCGTCATTTTTTTTACCAATAAATATTCCCTCTGTACGTCGGATTCGGAAGGTATGTACCTTAGCAACCATTGACATATTATATATGGACTGCTAGTTGAGTGTAATCTCCATATAAGACTGGCAAAGATTTTGAAGCCAAGCGACACTAGCCCTCTTGGTGCACCATGCGGCCATTTACGGCAACATTACAATTTGTTCCCAAGAATTTGGTGCCATCTACAAGACCAACTTATATTTTTCTCTTTTTAACTAATTAAAGAAAGAGACATACATGTGTTAGTTTAGTTCTAGATTCGACAACCAGTTGAACCAAGATGCAGCACTGTCGCTTATCGCTGGCTTCACTTTTAAGGAGCCAACTAGCAGTCCATATATAATATGTCAATGTTAGCAACACTATACACGATTCATTGACGATCCAGCGATGGCGGCGGGGGAAAACACATTTTTTTTTTAACTACACTTTAAGATGTGGAAAACTGAAAATTATAAATAAGTGTGTTTAATGACCTGCTCTAGATCGATCTAGAGCAGAAAAAAGCAGCTTTTTGGTGTTTAATGACAAATTTTTCTACTCCGAGCAAGAACTTTTTGTGTTTAATGACCTGCTCTAGAGCTTTTAGAGCAGCATTTTCTGCACTTGCTTTTGAGTAAGAGTAGAGTGGAGCAAAAGTGTCAAAATCAGCTGTTGACATTTGATGCAAATATTTTTGTTTATATTTTGTGTTTTGCAATCTATTTGAAATCGAATTTAACTTAAAATCAATTGAATTAACATCGCATGTTAGTTTAGTTTTGATTCCAATGTTTCCGCATATAGATTTTTATTATAATAGCATACCAAACATAATTTTGCAAACTAGCAAAATGTTTGTTGCTTTCTTATCAGCTGACTTTTGACACCTGCTGTTCTGCTCTAAATTGCCTGACATTTATGAACTTTCTTGCTCTGCTCTGAGCTACGCTGCTCTACTCTTTTTTTCATTAAACACACTTAATATTTTTTTAACTAACGAAAATGAAATGGAACAAATGTCTATTTCGTTTGAGTGAACCAGAAACACACGATCGCTACTGCGTGTGCGTATTTGCCTACTTATTTATTTCGGCCTCAACCACAGAATAAGGAATATATTCCTTTATATAATATTAATATTATATATTCCTTATTCTGTGGCCTCAACCATCAAGAATAAACAACAAGAGGGAAAGCCTGACACAAACAACAGCATTCGTCCACGAACTGATTTTACAAATACCACTTTGTTTTTGAAAATAAAAAGGTGTTTGTATTTTGTAATTTCACCAACACAACCTTATATTGAAGTTAAATACGTGTGTCACAGATATATATCGTATTACAAAAACAACAATGTAAAGAAACGAAAATTGCAAGAGAAGTAGAGGCTTTCCCTACTGTTAATTATTTTACTAATTTATGGAATAACCAACATCTTTCCCAAACAATTTCGATCTCGAGCGAAATTTCTCCATTTCTGTAATCTAAGTCGGTTGAGGTCCTCTACCACTTAATTGCGCCACCAAAAACCAAATCTTTGTCCTAAGGAACTTACCTGATATGTTGAGCCGTTGATGTTCATCCGGTTCAAATGTCCCAGCCATCGTAGTGGATCCTAGGTTAACCAACCCCTTTACAAAATCGAAGTTTTGTCTGTTTATTCTCACGTTTTGTCCAATTCGTCGTTGTTCTGTGTCCTCGTTTGATCCAAGCATATACTTCGTTTTGCCCTTATAAACCATTAAACCCACTTTTGCTGCTTCTATTTTATTTGGCCAAATGAAGACCTACTTCTCTGGTGTAAAACTGCATTAACAAGGACCTTCAGACATTTTACAGCAGACAGGATCATAGATCCCAGATACTCTATTTTCACAAATGGATAGAACTTATACATTCTGGAATAAGCATGAATCAGAAAAACTCCTA
Source organism: Melanostoma mellinum (assembly GCA_914767635.1). NCBI lineage: Eukaryota > Metazoa > Arthropoda > Insecta > Diptera > Syrphidae > Melanostoma > Melanostoma mellinum. The sequence goes on along the minus strand of OU612058.1, from coordinate 195,107,176 downwards.
CAGTTTTGAATTACAAGTGTTGCAAAGCACTGATTTTCTCAGCCTAGGACTTAAGAACGTTCATGAAAATATAGCGAATGATGAGAAACATAAAAAAAACTCTTCTTTCTTTGTTGGAAAATTGATTTTTATTTAATATTTTCATAGTATATTTTTGTTGATATCACTTTGTTATTATAATAGTAGTAGTAGTAGTTGTAGTAGTAGTAATTGTTTTAATTTAAAATAATTAATTAAATTTATTTAAATTGTTTTTAATAGCAATTGTCGCAACCATTTACTCTTGCAAGCAAAATTATATTTGCACTTTTCTTAAAAAAATATTTTACTGTTTTGAATATTATAAATTGTGGTTTTTCTTTTTTTCTTCATTATTATCAATATTTTTTTTCTAGTTTTCTTTTTTTTTTTTTTTTTTGTTATGCCAAGCACATGTAGATTTATGTAAGTTAATGATATCATTTCATTTCTTTTTAGCACTAGTTAAACATATTTACAGTAAGTTTTGATAAAATTTAGTAGATTAGACTTAAAAGTTTAACAAAAAAAAAGTGGTTAGAAGAAAACAATTTAATTTTAATTGAAAAAAATTTTTTTTTTTGTTTTTTTTTTTAGTGTTATAATTTGAAGTTTAACTTTATTTTATAATTAAATAATCTATTTACAGATTTATTAAAATCAAGTTCTCATAAATACTAGGTAATAACAATGTTTTTAAAAAAATGTAAGAACAGAGCATTAAGTTATTAAGTACATATTTGATATTCTTGTATTTTGTTTCTTTTTTTTTTTTTGGGTTTAATTATTATTTTTTTATTATTATTGAATATCCAGTGAAACAATCGAAAACTATTGGAAATAAAATTGTTTCTAGTTTGCAATTTTAAAATTACAACAAAACAAACAGAACTCACAAATTCTAAAAATATTTCATATAGGCATATTTCTTTTCTAATCTTCGTGTGTATTAAAAGCTACACACTTTAAACAGCGTTACCAGCTGCGTCATGCATCCATTTATCATCAGAATAATAATATAACTTTTTTTGTTTTCCTAATTAATTTAATTCAATACGGAATAGCGGAAATATTTATATTTTCGCTTTGATTTAAAATGAAACGGAACGAAATATAACTAAACAAATTTTATTTACTTAATTAAAGGCTTTTTCTTTCCTTTGAGGAAATACTTATATTTTCAACTTTTTTTTTTATTTATAACTTTTTTGCTAATATGTTGGGGTTAAGTAATAGTTTTTCTTATCGATATGATTTATTTAGAATTTTTTATGGTGAATTTGAAAGGGTGCGCTCAAGAAAATCGATTTACTGCTAACACGGCCTCGAGATGTAAACACAAATCAAGGTTATTGAAGCTGTGTTGTATCAATTTTGAAAAACAGAAATCATTTTGAAATGGAAGCCTTTAACACCACGACTTTATTCCTTTGAATTTCGGTTTTCGAATCTTCATTCTTCTTGAACTATTCGAAACGCACAAAGAAGTAATAACGCTCCCGATAAGGGATTTGAAAAGAACTCTTTCTGAGAACAAAAACGTCTACGTCTATATCTTATGCTGCACTGTACATTTTATCGATATAAGGGACAACTACGCAGTAGTAAGAACCGATTTCAGCCCTTGAGAGCTGAGTGAAGGACGTTAGAGAAACCAAATTCTATTCCGTCATAGAGGTTTACTTGTGTTTCGACTCCGCATGTTCACGGTTATGTTGTGTTTTCAAAAACACACCAACATTTTGCAAAACATCAGGGCGTAGAAAGAGTTCTTAAAATTTGTCTGTTGAACAATCCTTCAGAAGTATTGTTCATTTTTGTTGTACAAAATATCCTATCCAATGAAACGAACTCGCTACAATCGTGTCCTTTTATCGGATTATTCTTCTTCTGATACCAACAATCTTCCGAAAATCTTTTTCAATTGAAGAATACTCGAAGCGTACTCCCCACCAAAGAGTTTATTCACGAAAGTTCTTTAAAAAGTCTTTTCTGTCGATGCTTTTTTGTCTTCAAATCGCAGATGAGCTCTCATTCGACCTCCTAAGCACACCCTTTGCAAAAACCTTATTTAGCATTACTAAGCTTTGCAACTAAAAAAACGACATAAGCAGTTGCTTGTAAATTTTTGTTTGTTTTTTTTTTTTAAAGAATTTCAATGGAATGATCTCATTTTACGTTTTTTTTTTTTATTGATTTACTTCATAACTGAATTTTATTTTTTCAAACAAACCACACTTTTAAATAAAGGAGCGATATCTCGCTGCTTTAAGGATAAACCTGTCGCTGTCACACATTCTTATTTTAAATGCACTTCTCACTTCTTTCAGACAAACGTCAACCGTAGAATAATAGTCTCCAATTTAGACCGCAAAATCACCTTCACCCCAGGACATCTTGTAATCGTCGATATTGAAAAGATCCAAAATGTTATCCTGATTTATTGGCGACAAATGACTGCCTCCGAAACTATCACCGTTATCCATCATTGAAGCACTTTGATTTTGACTACCACTGCTACCATTGCCACCACATACTGACATTTGTTCCATAATCGAATTGTTTTGTCCGGAGGGCGATAAGGAGGAATGGGATAAGGCCATAAGTCCACAACTGTTTCCACCAACTCCTCCACCAGATATGATACCATTACCACCTACACTAGAACCGAAGGGATGTGGAGGTGTATTTATATTCGAATCCGGTGATAACTGCGAGCTGAAACTGAAACTAGCCAAAGGATTGTCGAAGTCATCGCATACGTCCATCGGAGTGGAGGCGAAATTATTGTTTGATGACGCATAGCTAGACGACGACGATTCTCCGGGATTATTGTTGACATTTGGATGCTGAAGTTGATGATGTTGCTGTTGTTGCGTATGATGTACTAGATGGTGAGGATGTACTAGGCCATTGGTCATGGGAAGATTGGAATTATTGTTACTATTGGAGCTGTTTTGCTGTTGAATGAGCTCACTGATTGAAAGTTGGAGCGAAGGATTCATATCACGTCGCATTGGCGGTGATATTGACTGTTTATTTTGCGAATGGTCTTGGTGTGACTGCTGTTGCTGTTGCTGTTGTTGCTGCTGTTGTTGATGTTGCTGCATGTCAGAAAAACTGTGGCAGTTATCATCGCCACCAATATCCATTTCCAGCTGTTGGCTCATTAGTTCCAACAATTCGAACTCATCGAAATGATTGAGTTTGTTATCCCGATCATCGGGTGAGGATTTTTCCTGATGCAGAGTTGGCGAAGATTGTTGATGCTGCTGTTCAAGGAAAATATCCAACGTCTTAGCTGGATCTATGTGGCAATTAGGTTGCATTGGCGAGGACATGTCTATGCTCTCTAACAGATTGGGTGGCTGCTGAGATGGAAGTAGCGTTGGGGCTGGTGGCGGCGGAGGTGGTGGCGGAGCTGGAGTGTTTAGAAGTTGGAAAGATGGAGTTGCTGTCAGTGTAGTATTCATTGTAAGGGCAACTGGAGGTGGTGCTTGAGGGTTAAAGATCAGATTGCCACTCATATCTGTCATGATACTACTTCCGTTGGGTGTTTGTGGTGTAATGGGCGTAAGTGGCTCACGAGCACTCTCGGGCAACTCTCCATGGTTGATAAGGATATCAAGAACATCGGTGAGTTTTTCTGACTTAACGTGTTGCTTACGCTTGGAAGAGGGTGGTGCAGTATGCAGCTGTTGAGCGTGAGGGTTGCCATTTCTTTGTGGTGGCTCAATCACTTCCTCCTTAATTTTGACCGTACAAAGCTGTTTGGTTGCCTCTTCGTATAGCGGAGGAGGTGGTACATTCTGGGGTTTTACTTCAACCTGAATCCGTGGCTGCATCTGCTGGCGCTTAGCCTCGATTATCTGTTGTTCTGCAGGTGTGATAGGGAACACAATGCTAGGCAGGGATGTGGTTCTATGGTGCCCATTGATAAGCTTTTTACCATTGTCTTGTTGTGGTAAGCCGACTAGGAAGATAGTCTGGTTGCCGTCATTCCATACCAAGCCAACATTATTTTGCCCCTTATGATGATGATGTGCTCCTGTCAATGAGGAAGCCGGAGCTGTAGCTATAATGGTTTTTTGGTCTTCAATCAGCTTGGGTATGATGACCGTGTGATGAGTCGGGGTAGACATAGCTTTCTGCATTCGCATTAGGTTTTGGGCCTGTGCCTGAGCTTGTGCCTGTGCCTGCGCTTGAAGTTGTGCTTGAGCCTGAGCCTGGGCAGCTGCTGCAGCTGCCTGCTTTTGTTTTTGGATTTTAGCCTCGAGTTGCTGCTTGACGACCATTTTTTGTGTTAGTGGAGCAGGAGGAACTGAAGAAGCCTTCGGTTGATGAGTGCTCGACACTAATGACTGCTGCTGTATCGGCTGCTGTTGCTGTTGAATTTTGATTACCTGATGCTGTTGTTGTTGCTGTTGCTGTTGCTGCAGCTGCTGTTGTTGCTGCTGCTGCTGTTGTTGCTGCTGCTGTTGTTGTTGTTGCTGCAGTTTTTGCTGCTGGTGTTGCTGCGGAACAATCATCTCTTTAGGAGTCGTGGTAATCAGTGTTATTTGTTGCGACGGCAGATGTCCGAGTTGTTTTTGACGAATGTTTTGGAGCTCCTGTTGGCTAAGCTGTAGCTGTCTTTGCAATTCGTCAATTTTACGTTGCTGTTCTCGCAAAAGATCTTCATTTGACAGCGTCATAAAGGTTTGAGTTTGTGTTTGTGGTTGCACTTGCAAGGCGAGGGGTCTCGGTGAATCTACTTGCTGCAAGACATCCATGTGCTCATGATTATCGTTAACTGCTTCGGGAGACACAGACTGCCGTGGCGAATTAACAATCATGGCAACGGTTGTGTCTGGAGCGTCACAAGTTTCACTGCCCGCAACTGAAACTGCCATCTCTGAAGTTGATGCTGGAGTACAGTCCATTGAATCAAATGGCAAGTATGGCCTCAATCGTTCAATTAGTTGTGGTTTTGGCCCAGACACTGGAAGATTTCGTCTCTTAAGGTGCATTTTCAGATCAGAAACCTTCATTTTCTCTAAACGTGTATTTTCACTAAAAGAACAAGTCGACTCAGCATAACTTGTCGCAGGACTCGGAGGAATCGATGAACTCACAGACAACGCAGGAGATGGCATTGGTGGCGGACGAGGCGTTCCCGCCGACATAGACATAGAACTCGATGTGCTCACATCACTACTACTCACTGTCGATTGCTGCGTTGTCATCGTGTTCAGTTTTGGAGTGATAGTACCAGTGGTAGACGGGATTATCGACTGATTTTTATTCAAATGTTCCAAGAACTTTAGCAAACAGTTCTGCTGCTCCAACATGAGTTGATACGATGTTTCCTCAGTAGCACTAGACTCAGATGAAGATGATATCTTCTGAGCACTTGGTGGTCCTTTGTACTCGTGGAATTTAATGGTTCTCGCTTTCGAAACTGGTTTTGACTTGTTCTTCTTACGGTTCTTGTCCTTGCCCGGAGCATCCGATTTTTGTGACTGTTGAAGACAGAGTGCAGGCGATGATATGGTTGGCCTTGGTGTAATCGACTGAGGTGGTGAAGCAACAGATGACAGTGGACTTAGAGTAGATGCACTTGAACCAAACGATGAAGGCGAAGCTGCCAATGGTAAGTACCCAGGACTGGGGCTTGGCCCAGCCACAGACTGACAAAGCTCTTCAAACAAATTTGCCGTATCCTGTTTGACTCGTGGAGGCAATGGTGGCGGTGGAGGAACATAAGGAGCAAGTGTTGTGTGGAATTTCGTTTGGAGAATTGGCGCCGAAGTCACAACCACCTGACCACCGCTTGTTGGAATCGTAAGTGCTACTGTAACGATACCTGCTGACGCCGCAGCCGCTTCCAATACATCAGTTGTCGTCCTCGGTGGAGTGTTGCGAGTATCACTTTCCGAGCTCTGCGAGTCATCTTCGAATGTGATGTAGCTGTTAGGATGTTGCGGTCGGGTAAGTAGACCTTCGCTGGTGGCTTTAAATGACACCAGACCCTCTTTGACAATCTTTTCGATTGGTTTCTCCGTATGTAAAATATTTTTCTTGATCAGCTCTAAGGGACCTGGTCGATGTTGGATCTGTGAATTCAATTGATCAGCTAGTCGGGCTTTTTTGAGCATACGCTGCTTCTCAGCTAAGCTCGGATCAATGTGACATTCATCTTCTTCCAAAATATGACGCCTTTCCAGTTCCTCGCGATTTGGTCGCTGTTGGATTTTTGCTTTGAGTAGATCTCCAGTTTTGGCACGTTCGAGTTGCTTGCATTGTTCATGTATGGCTGGTGATGTTTTGAGTGCTGGAATGAGAGAAAATGTATACCTTTAAATAGGGGGTAAACAATGTATTGATTGCGAGAGCGACAGAGAAAAAAGGTTAGTTAGGTGTCAAATTTAACGATATCTTTAACGATAAGTGACGACATTTGTAACCCAGAAAGATGATATTTCTTGTGAAGGACGAAAACTTCAATGGTATCTCTCGGTAAAAACGAAATCCTCTTAGAAAAATGGCAATAAGTTTTCGATGAAAGTGACAATATTTGTCATAAAAAACGACGACAAACGAAAGAAAACGAAAATGACTATAAAATCGAAAAAAAAACCTCACCGCATCAATGTTTCGTGTCTTTTTGTGTGACTCTTGTAAGCGGCACCATTATAAGTTTCTGTATTCCTATGACAACAACCAAAACTAATTCGCAGAGGCATCAGTTAGTTTAAGACCCCCAAGGGATTTTTCACCTTCGTTATTTATGATCTTGTTTTCGTCCAAATTCAGCATATAAAAAATGAAGAACTAAATCAATTTGCATATAAACTCAGAAAAGTTATCTCACAACATAGAACACTTGGTCTTCCCTTAAATCACTCCATAAAAATGTAATACGTCAATGGTTTGATTAGATCGGCCACCTTTTTAAAATTTCGTTTCACGCTCCTGAGTCGTAACTCGTGGATCAATTTGCATTTAAATTTCTATCGCCATCCGGTATCCTAAGGGTTAATCGCTTCTTTTTCTTTCATTTTTTGAAGGGAAATGAAATTTTTAAGTCCCAAAAAAAAGAATAAAGTAAAAAAAGGAACATATTTTTCCATTTTAATCGATGGCGGATTTATAAAAGAGAAAAGTAGAGGCAAGGCAACAGAAAGGAAAAATCATTTTCCCCACTGACGAAAAAACCACCACATTTTGCTTTTGTATTATAGTCCTTCATCAAGACCGTTGTCGAAAGCTTATGCACGTTGAATACCAAATGAAGAAAAGATAAAATTAAATTAAACCAAGAAAAAAAAAAATAAATAAAAATTTCCCAAAAATATCGATGGTAAAGTTTTGCAAAGGTTCATCAGGACGAGTATTGAGTATCATGTGACGGGCAAGGAAAGAGACGTCGCGCGAAATGTGTCTCATTCTACCATATGGCAAGGAAGGTAAACTCTGATTCTGTTGCGTTCATATGAATGTTCATGTATATGTTAATGAGGATTTACATCTGGGAGTACTCATTTGTATGGAAGACGGCATACGGAATTTATTGATTAACAAATTATTGGATTTGGTTGAATTGCTTACGAATGGTATGAACATCACCGGATATTGGCAAACAAGCGACGGCAATTTTTGTTTTTATTTTTCGCACGGAGGAGCATATTTCAATAATATTACGGACAATCTTATAGATTCGAATCGATAGATAATAAATGTAATATGATTGAGGATGAGGTCTTTGTGGTACCTGCTTTAAGTGCTGGACTTTCTATGATGATTGGTTTTGGATTAAAGTAGATTGGATTGGAAAGGATTCGCAATTTTCAGGAGAGGGTTTGCCAATCGATTCGATTAACGACTACAATACAATTTGTAAGAAACAATTCTACTCAGATTTTAGAGCTTTCAAGCGATTGTTTGTGGTGGTATCCGTGGCGTGATGGTTAGCATGTCTGCTGTTGACCCAGAGGTTCGTGGTTCGAATCTGAATAGAGGCAAATAGTGCTATTATGATTGTCAAATATCAATACGATACTTGATAAATATGTTCGTTTATCAAAAAAATTTGTTAAGTGGTATTACAATTAACAATCAGCAGACCTTTTGATCAGTTGTGAATGAAATGCTATTTTGAGATCTATTGTGAACGTCTCCGGTTGCTTGTTCGGTATTATGGTTATCAACATTTTTTATATCTATCAATTTTTCAGTCAATCGCGAATTCGTCGTGAATAAACATTTTTTGGTATGTTTTACTGGAATTGTGTTACCAATACACAGCCATAAGGGCTATATTGTGTGAAATTAGGAGGATTCAATTAATTCTGAGTGGCAGATTTACGAAGGGTTCATTTCGAGGTATGGAAATCGAACAGATTCGAGGAGTCATTGACATTAAGTAACATTTGTACATGACATAGGGTTGTAAGAACTATAGTTCGTACCGTGATAGGGAAAAAGGGGAACAGTTCTAAGACTCCGTCCGTGAATTTACGATAAAAAAGATATTAAACTCAAAAGCGACGAACAATCAATGTTTCCACTTAAAAGATCTTGAACAAATATTATATCTGAGATCTCAAATCTCCTTTGAATAGACTGAATATTAATAAGTTTTAAACGATCAGCATATGGAGACAAGTGGTATCTATTTTGAAAAGGAAGCTTCCGTAAAGCCTAAAGAAGAAACCGGCGCGGCGTTGGACAGCGTAGAGGAGTTTAGTTTGTGTTATTTGATAAGGTGACCAGACTTGGGAGGCATATTCAAGGATTGGCCTAACGAAAGTAACGTACAGGGATTTGAGAATATATGGACCGGAAAATTCTTTCGACCAACGTTTAATGAATCCAAGCTGACTGCTATTTTATAACATATTCAATGGGGGAGTGAAAGTTGAGCTCTTTATCACAGATGACACTTAAGTCACGAGCCTAAGAAACAACGTGTATTAGTTCACTGTGTAGTCAATAGCACCGAAGGGGCGGGGGTAAATAATTGCGGGAAAAGTTTATATACGTTGAGTTCTAAATTATTTTGGTGACACCAAAATGAAAAATGTCTAGATTATCTTGTAAGGTAAAAAAATCAACGGGGGATAGAATGCTTCTAAATATTTTCATATCATCCGCGTATACCAAAACGTTACAATTAAAGTTTTTGACAACATTGTCAAACGCTTAAGTAAAAAAAAAATAGTGGACCAAGATGGCTGCATTGAGGGACACCAGAAGGTGCTACCACCTCTGAAAGATTTTTTCAAAAATGCCTTGCAACACCACCTACACTAACTACACCGTGGGTGCATATAGACACGTCCGAAAATTATATGAAAAGTTTTCTTGCTAAAATTCAACCTTATACAAATTAAATTGTTAATAGTCAAAGCAAGCCACAGTTTGTAGAAACAAATCAGTTTTTTCACACTTTCAGTGAACATGAAACTTTTAGAACGCCATTCACAGGCCTTTTAAAACTTTAGGAGAGTAGTGATCCCTTAGAGATTACGATAAACGCGGTGTCTTTAAAGTAAAATAGAAAGAAGAAGAAGTTTTTATTAAAAAAGGTTTATAGAAATGTGCTTGACTTGCTTAAGTATAAACACAATACAATTTATATTCCAAGGCCGAAAGATTGAAACCTTTTACGTGATTTACGTGTGCCTTGCTGTAGTGAAGGATGATTTAAAATCCCAACAACCATCGTAACTCTTGGCTCCTGCCTTGTCCTCTATTATAATTATTTTCACCGAATCCACCGCCGGTGCTTTACTCTTCACTTCCATAATATGGCTTCCAACCACCGTCATCACTTGAATTTCGCAGCAATCCATATTGGTTGCTTAGAGGTGAAATTATACAAACAAGCACTCAAACCAGAATAAAACCAGGAAACCCTTCATTCTGTATCACCCCGGCTCACTTACATTACAGTGCCGATTCCCTTGCGCGAAGAGTATGTGGTTTATTGTAAGCATTGTACCGAAGCGAAGTACTAGAAGACGAATCTTCAGAGAATTTAATAACTACTGCAGGGTAAGCCAGAAGACTCCCAGAAAAAAGACCACCAGTCTTCTCAGTGGTGATTCTGTGGAAACAACCAAATAGAAGATAAAAAAAAAGCCGCGGTAAAAAAGCAAATCAATCTGGGATGCTAGTTTCTGTGAATGTAGTAGGTGACACTAGGCAACGACAGGAAACTAGTTGAGGTACCGAACGCACAAAGTTTATATATAACTTACATAACTTAAACGACAATAAGGCCAAAAAGGGCAAAAGAAGACTCTTTACAAAGTTGAAGGCACTTCTTCTGGGTAAGCTGAACCGCAGATGTTAAGATATGCTAATTGACACATATACCGTTTGAAGAGGTCCCAAGAGGCTAACACTAATCTGGAATAGATGGAATGACCTCAAGAGCAGCGTCCAGATGAAACTGGGAGGCTGAATGAAAAGTATATGCCACGCGTCGGGCCAATTTACTGAACATTCTACCACTGTATTACGGCCGTTTTCTAGGTCTCAACCGCACAGCTCAATCAGTTTTACACTTGAATCGAATGGGATTCCTAATTGAAAGTATATAATATTCTTTGCCCATTGTCCCTCTTTATACTGACGTAATAGATTGCTTCACTAGATGGCCAGAGTTCTTTGATATTTATTCTCAAAGGAACACGTGAGAAAGTTCTTGGGTTTTTCGAAGTGATTCAATCAATTTGGGATTCGAGGAAAAACTCTGGAAACTCGTACTGAAACGGTATTGTTGCGAAGTTCAATTGAAAGCAAATCGATTTGGGGCATTCAAAGCATCAAATTTTTTAGATAGTAATTTTTTTGACCCCTGATTGGTCAGAAGCTCAGTTTTTCGTTTGATACGTGATCACTGACCAGTCAGAGACCTAAAAAAAAAATATTAGATATTGAATAAAAAGCTCAATTTTGATGAATGCCAACCTTATTCTAAGGTATATTCTGGAAATGAGATCGCCGATGAACTCGCTAGGCAGGGATCTCAGACAGCTTTCTCAGGACCTGAACCGTCGCTAGGTTTGCCAGCATCCTCAGTGAGAGCTTCAATCAACGATTGGATCTGTGAAGAGCACAACCGTAGATGGCATGCCTCCATTGGATGCAGACAAACCAAGCGTATGCTCCCCAACGTTAGTAAGAAGACTGCAACATTTTTGCTAGCTCGTAGCAGAAAAGACTGTAGAAAGCTTATTGGCGTTGCCAGCGGGCATTTCTTTTTTGCCACGCATTTAAACGTGTTAGGCTTAAGTGACACCACACTCTGTGAATCTTGTGGAGAAGATGAGGACACCGCAGAGCACTTCCTCTGTGAATGTCCTGCTTTTTCTCGCATGAGGTTACAGATACTCGGCACAGACATGGTGAGAGCTGGTAACTTAGGCTCTTTATCATGGCAGCGTCTTTTGGCTTTTCTCCGAACATCTGGAAAGCTATAACAAATAGAAGGTTGCTATCTGGTAGTACAATGGACCGGTATTTAGGTCTGAGTGCTAAAGCTGGTATTTTAAAAACCTCCAACATAAAAAAAAAAAGATATATTTTGGTCAGCATCGAACGGACAGCGATTTTCACCTGCAACCAGCTCATTAAAAACAGGGCAGAGGTTTCCGCTTTATTCTCTCATTTCTCATATTCTGCATTTTACCTAGTGCTGAATAGTGATGAATATAATAAGGTGGCCCAACAGAGCGAAGAGCCCTGGGGCCTAACGCATTTCTCACAACGATTTCCAAGGAGAGAATGGGTGGGACCTACAATTTTCCGGCGACTCCAGACGGCTAATGGAGAAAGCGCTTTTTATGACAATGATTTTGCTTCGGATGACAGCAGGAGTAACAAAGCTTGATCGAATTAGAAGTACTAAGATCCTTGGAAGCCTTCATGTCAAAAGTACCATCTTGGACAAAATTCAGCACGACCGGCTCAGTTGGTATTGTCATGTTTAAAGGAGAGATCCGCAGAACCCCGTCCAAAAGCCAATATCGTACAACGTTTCAACAAATTCGCGACGAAAGGCAGGCCAAAACACTCCTGGTACAAGCAAATGTAAAAACAGCAGCATTTGGTTGGCCTCAGACATGGAACAATCCAAAACTGGGAGGCTTGCCGACCGACGCTTTCTGAGGTCAACGCGGCGTACCCCACAGGCGGATCACTAGTGTGAAGCAGAAAAGTGGGAGAGTTGTGATCGCTTCAAGATCACTACTCGTAACTCCGGAAATGAAAAAGAAGAATTTCACTTTCGGAAGATTTGCCAATTCCTCGCGAAATGTGATACCCGTGAAAAAAACGAACCTCCCGGTTATCAGGCAGACATGCTAACCATCAAGCGAGAACCACTTAGACTTAATGATACCCATGGAAAAACATTTTTTTGTTTCTGATGGGATTCATGCTAACCATAACGCCACGGACCCAACAGCTCAGTATTGAAACAATGAAGAATAACCAGTTGGCAGCCTTGTTTTGCCGCTAATCTAGTTTAAAACTATTTCGACCGAAACGCTATGTACTTTTTCAACTACTTACGTACTTTTTTCTTATCGAAAAAAAAACATTTTCGTAGAAACCAAGAGAAGGATTCAAAACCTTAAGGGCGCTTTTAGTTATATGAAACAAATAACGAGAAAGAGCAATTAGTTTCTTCACATTAACCCGCTTCTTTTATTCAATTTTAGTACTACAACAGTTTTAAAGCATTAACATGGCTAAACAACAAGGAGGGAGTTCGACAAAAAAGCACAAACATTCCCTCAAAACTCAAGCTCATAAGATTCATCGCGTTTTTATATTCTTTCTAATCTGAGTCACCTCATTAGCATTTCCGTTAAGATAGTTCTACCCATGTTTAGTGTTATCCAACTCGATCTGGGCTGGGCGTTCCTAACCTACGTACGTTTGTATATTTGCTCAAATGTTTTTCCCCCCTTGCAAACAGCACAAACGGATCATTAAATAGAAAATTTTACGTTCCATCACCACCAAAGGCGGATCGCTATTGTTTATTTGTTTATATGCTGCAACTACCAACTAACTATACCCCTTGCCCCATTAATATATGTGTGTATACACCAGAGATGGTCCTTGTTTATCTGAAACTGCTGTTCTTTTTGTTTTAAAAATAGCCTTTTTGCGATATTCAGAGATTTACCTATAGATATGCTTTTTTTTATTATTTTACTGCAAAATTCCGCTCATCGTTACACCGACAATAACAACATCGTCGTCAGCGTGGTCGTCGTCTGCAAATGGGGGGTGATGATGCCACAGTAAAGTTATGTCAGTGGGGGATGATTATTATTGTTGTTATTGTTTACGTGTGTTATCATACAAGTAATGACGGCATTAAGTGACGATAAGCTTAATATAAAAAAAAACGCAGCAGTAAACCACAGGCGGTTGGTTGGCGGTTTTGAGAAAGTGGAAAACAATAAAAAGAAAAGCGCGGGTAGTTTCACCGTAATGCGAGGATTTTTCGTTTTTGATCTATACGTAGGTACACACGTGGGAGAGGTTGGTTTTTTTTATTTTTATTTTTTGAACTTTTACTTCGCTGTTAAACATACATTCAATGGGGTATTCAATTCATTTATACGCACACATATAAAAAAAATCAAATTTTACTTACGCGGAATAATCCCTTGCTCAACCAGTTGGGTTATGGGCCTCCGCACCATTAGCTTGACTTTAAGCGCTGAAATTAAATTGAAAGAGAAAATTAGTTAATTTTATTTCTTTGTCAATTTGCATTTTTGATTGATGTTGGTTGATAATTAATCAATATCCGTAGATGCTGACTAAAAAAAACCATGCCATGTTCGATTGAATATGTAATTATAAAAGTAAATCCAACCCGACTCACAGAAAAGTTCATCGACAGATTTTGACAAAAAAGTTTCATGTAGATACGGATGCGGTTCAATGGCATATGGCGAATTATTTCAAAAATTGTTTGTAACATTGAACTATGCACATGTTTTCCTGTTTGTCCTTGAAATTTTAAGAAAATATAAGGTTTTGGAAACTGGAGCCATGCCCAAAGAATTCAAGGAATCACTTATTTTTCCGATTTTCAAAAAAGGCGATAGGGCAGATCCAGCAAACTACAGAGGCATTTCATTCCTAAACGCGTCATACAAAATCTTCACTCAAATCTGGAGAAATCGACTGACAATGTGGATAAATCGTAATGATAAAATCCAAGAGTACCAAGCGGGTTTTAGATCAGGATACTCCACAGTGGATAACATTTTCGTCTTAAGTAGTATAGCAGAATCCTACCCCATAAGAGGTCTTAAGCTATATACATTTTTTGTAGACTTCAAGGCAGCATTTGATACCGTGGATCGCAGAGCACTTCTCTATAAATTATATGCGAAGGGTTATCAAGGAAGTTCTGCACTTTAATGGAAAGAATGTATGATGAGACTTGGTCAACAGTTTGGAACGGTGAAAATGTTTCTGAGCCATTTCAAACGAAATTCGATGTGAGACAAGGATGCTCCTTGAGCCCTTTGCTATTTGCATTGTTTATCGACGATATAACAGATTACTAACCAGGAGGCATTGAGTATGATAATCATAAAATAAAAGTCCTTTTATTTGCGGACGACATTGTTATAATGGCTAATTCACCTGAAACTTTGCAAATGATGATGAACAGACTGATCAAGTACTGCAACATGTGGAACCTTACTGTAAATCTGGAAAAATCCAAAGTTATGGTCTTCAAAAAGAACTCTGGAAGAAGCGCAGAAAATGAGCATTGGTCTTTCAACAATCAAGCCATAAAAGTAGTCAGAGAATATAAATATCTTGGGGAATACTTCACGCCAACCCTCAATATGGAAAGACACCTTAAAGAAAAACTGGTGAACGCCAGATCAGCAATAAGCTCAACTTGGAATAACTGCTTCGCAAACAAGCATGTAGCTCACAGCAGTAAATATCGAGTGTTTGAAGCTGTATCGGAGTCTGTGTTATTCTATGTGGCGCAAGTGTGGGGTGCCAAACAGTATAAAACAGTAGAGAAACTGCTGAGATATTTTGTGAAAAGGATCTTTCAACTGCAAACATCTACTCCAAATTATGCGATAATGCTGGAAACTGGACTAACAACGCTCTTCATCAAGACCCTTAAGCTTCAGGTGGATTATATCCTGAAAGTGCTGAATATGCCCAACGGAAGACTACCCAAGATAGCTGCACTAAAAACAATCAGGAGCAAAACCGGATGGTTTGGTGAATGGATGGATCTGGCAAGTGCATGTGGTACCCCGCTGAATCTTGACATCGAACAACATACCCTATGGAAGCCAATTCTCTATGGGCTGATCAAGAAGCTTGACTGGATGTGCAGGGATGATTTCCTCAGAGAAGCGTCAAGCTCGGTTCACAGAGCAACGTATAGTGTGCTTAACCACAACTTGAAGCAGTCAAACTACTTCCGAGACGAATATAGCATCCAACAAATCTCAATGATGGTTAAGCTAAGAGTGGAACTAATTAAACTCAACTATATACCACACCGGGAGGATCTACCAGTGATATGCAGCATTTGTAACCAAGGAGTTCGAGAAGATGTTGTTCATTTTTTGGGAAAATGCCCAACACTAAGAGAGACAAGAAGATACTATTTCGGCGTAGACTTTCTAGACGAAGAAGGTATTCTCGGGTTTTTGCTAAATGAAGTGGATGTGAAGAAATTAAATAACTATTGTAAAGTAGCTCTAGCTTACCGGGAAAAAATAATAAATGAAAACTTTTAAGAAAATCATGAAAATATCGATAGAAGCAATAACTAAATATGCAATTTAATAAAATATGAAGTATGTATTTATAAAATAGAAATTATGTCAATCGGCAGACGGCAAAGCCATGTCCAAATTGATTATATGTATTGTACACACTAATGTTTATAATGTTTGAAAACTAATAAATAATCTAGAACTTGAACTTATAAGCATGTGAAAACAGTTCACCTTTACAGAGTACTAAAAACGTCTCTTAACCGAATCAAAAACGACAAAATGGCATTCATATCTCTAAGCCTGTTAATACTGCACTTAGCACACGAAAGCAAATAATTTGAGCAATTCAATTTTATATATATATATATATATTATATATATATGTATATTAAATGGACTCATAGGTACAAAAAGAACGGCAGTCTAACAAGTAATCGAATACCTATCTTAGTGCTATAAATAAAGGAGAGAGCCGCAAAAGTGACAAGGAAAACAAGCAAAACAGTAATGAGTTCGATAAAGCTGCAGAAGGACTCATTCCATGATTCAGCTTCTTAGGTTAGGTTAGGTGGAAGTGGCTGTCAGCCAATGAGTACATTGCCTGACACACTTAAGCCGCAAAGGCCCATTGTGATACCACAGAGATCAGCAAGTTAATACCCTACTGGACTCAGAAACCCGATGTGAGATTAACGAGTTGATCACCCATTAATCTTCCATTACGGGACTAGCTGGTTAATCACCTACTAGTCGAACAACGCGGAACTTTAAATGTATTTCGAAAGACTTTTAGGGTCTATGTAAGCTAAGTCGCTAGTATCATCGCAGAAGAATTCACCGAGATGAGTTTTCCTCCTATGAAGTAGTTCAGGACATGAGCAAAGGTGTTGAACGATTTCTTCCTCCTCCTCGTCCATGCAGCTACTGCAGAAATCATTGGAATACACACCAAGTCTTTTGGCGTGTCTCCCTATTAGACAGTGTCCCGTAAGAACACCTATGGTAGAACCTAGATATAGGCGGTTCAGGGCTAACAAACTCTTCGACCGTTTTGAGTCTACACACGGCCAAACTTTTTTGGTTGCAAGGCAGTTGTTACTCTCAGTCCATCTAGTGTTTGTCATCCTTGAAGCGTCTTGTCTAAGTAGGTTCAGCTTCGAAGCTTTGCAGTCATTTTAATGTCATATTCTCTTTTGTGTTTGAATAAATGGCGGTTTTTGCGGTTTTTAAAGTGGGGATATTTAACTTAAAATTTGAAATTTGTGCTTAGATACTTCAAGAAATCTCTGTTCTACTACCAATCGACATAGACTTCGATACAGCCAAAGCTTTTTTTATGAGAACGAATCAATCAAATGTTGTGATCGCTGTCGGTGGACCTGCAAGATTTGAAACTGAATGACCTATGGAAAACGACTGGGTAGTACATTCACGACAGTTTAAAAACTTTCCAAAGGTCATTAGGAAAAATAAAGTCTAGGAAAGAAAACTGAATGAATAAAGCCTCCGACACACAGTTAAGAAACGAGTGCTTTGTGATTCGAATTGAAGTGTGTCAAGATATGCATTCGGAGTGTGTGATAGGCTCAAGCTCGAAGCTATATAGATTCTCTTTAGTTTACGAGCTTTTATGTATATCAAGTCAAGCAAATCGTGAAGAAAACAAAAATAACAAAGTAAAACAAACTTAAAATTTATGTAAATGTGGATTACCCGCCTGACGTTGCTCGGGTATAACTTATTCAAAGCATTGGGTGAACAACGCAAAGTTGCCAAAAAAAAAAATCGTTAGAAACAATCGCTTGGCTAAGCTAGATTGACTGAAAGTTTTTAGTTTCCCGTTACCGTGGGAATATGAGGATGAAAGAAAGTCTATGATACTGAAAGATAATATTGATGCAGCATTATTTTATTCAAATTTCTTAAAAGCGTTCTAGTAGTTATGCGATCCCCGTTCCAATGAAAATCCGATGTTTTTGTTAGTTACCTACTCTGATATCCGGGACGGAGACAAATCCAACAAATCAAAAACCACGAAGTTCGGTTAAACCGTTCTTGGGTTAAAGTTTTCAAACTAGTCCAATACCAAATCATTGTTTTGCCCAGGAACAGCAATGGGCTTATCTGCAAAACGCAGATTTGAAGTTGAGGTCAGTTCATGTTCTCGATCATCATCTAGAACACTTTTTTTTTCTTTTTTAGTTTCTTTCTAAGTTCAAAACTATTCCAACTTTGAAGAAGAAATATATGAAGGTAACTAGACAGAAATTGCGGGTTCAAGAACGCTTGCCATGCAAACCAAATAAGTTATTGAAAGCCAAATTTGGTACTACAAACCGTTCGGGCCTTGAACTAGAAAAGTTGCTATCAAATGTAGTAGGTTGAGATAAACCGGATCCTGAGAGGCTTCCAAAGCATTCAGCAGTCAGAAACTGTCACTATTTTGGATTGTAACTTCACTTACCATCAACTTGTTCCAAAACTTGGCGACAATGTTCAACTATCATCCACTTTTAAGGACTATGAGGTTAGCCGTCAAAAAAGCTAAGTTTTTTCAGAAAGAACAAGTGATCTGGAGCCGATCTTCTAGAAATGTTAACTTTGAAGGTTGGAGCATAAAATGTGAATCAAATTGTGACGATACGTCACACTTTTTCTCTACCACCGCCGGACCACCTACACCTCACCCTACGACCATCTACTCGCTAGTACCATGGACACTAAGAAATGCCATACGCAGCCAATAAAAAAAAAAAAAAGCACACAACAACACAGCTGCCATCAACAGTTGAAAGGATTTTGGTAAACACGAGAGGTTAGCATGTACTTGGGTGGTAGATATTTTACTCACCCAGTACACCTCACACTTACTGCTAACCCAAAACTTTATAAGTACAAGTGGAATTTGTATGAAAAAAGAGAAAAGAAATTACCAATGTTAACTGTGGGAATACCACTTTAATATTATTCTTTCACTTCTCCTTTTCTACTTCGAACCTGGAATTATTCGGACGGTGATCTTAAGGGTCCCCCGATTGATTTCCCAATTATCTTCTGGAATTTCTCAACGGTGCACAGTGTGACAATTCGCATAATTAGCGGGATTTAATTCAAAAATCGACATGCGCCAATGTAAACAAAAAGAGGTTTTTCTTACATCTCATTTTCCCACTAAATAACTGTAAAAAATCAAATCATGATAAAGTCAATTACAACGGCAGAAAATGACCTCAAACTTCACACTAGCTGCAGTTGTTGATACGGAAGGTCAGTTCATAGAGCAAGTGTTTTTTTGATTATTAAAGTGGTTAGTGTGATTGTAAAATTTTTTTTTGAATCGATATTATCTTACAAATTGTAAAAATAAGTTTTTTTGATATATATATATCATATACATGTCTTTGTTCAAACAAAGCTCGTTAGGTAAACTTAAACTGAAAAAAATGCATTTCAGTAGAAGAAAAGTAAAGTTGTCAGTGTTGTTCAAGTTGAAGGCCTTACTTTTTTAAAAGCTTAGAAAACAAGGAACAAGACTGCGTTTTAACTTTTTGCGCACAGGTGCGACACCCATACTAAATTTTTCACTTTTTAGGATGATAACCAAACTTATAGTCTATTGATTATGTCGTAAAAAAGGGAATATAAAGGAACTCGACATTGAATGGACTTTTACTGCATGAATCGATTGATTTGTTAATTTAAGAGAAAAAAAACCGAAAGTGCTATTAAATTAGAGGGTGCGATTCGGAGATATGGGTTCTAAATCATTTTCATTCGTTTTTTCAATATATCTTGAGAACGAATCAGAATTTTGATGGAATTCCTGGACGTTTTTTGTAGAAATCAAATTTTCCCATCGAAATGTATCTTTTAAAAAATTATAAAAAAATATTTTTTATACAAAATAATAAGACTCCCGACAAAAAAAATCACAATTTTTTCCAATTTTTGAGTTTTGTCAGTTTTTTTAATGGCATTTCTTTCTGGTTGCAGATAGGTATAGGCAATATTTCATAAAAAAAAGAAAAAAAAAATTTTCTTTAAAATGCTAAATCACAAAACTTTCTATGTTTAAAATTCACCGAGATATTGTCACTTGAACATAGACATTTCGCGTTTTTCATCCTTTTTATACTGACTGCAGTTTCTTTATATGTAGCAAAGTTGAACCAGACCTGAGCAACTGTAGTTTCCAATATTTTTGCAAATTATCAAAAAGTACAAATTTTTTGTTGGCACAAATACCACCAACACGCGATGCGTGAACTTTTTCCGGGTTAGGGTAAAAATACTCTATGGGTCATAATACTGTATCTCAAAATACTGTATTTCAAAATTCTGTATGCCCACTTTTTTAACTTTTTAAAACCTTTTTCGAGTTCCTTAAGTAATGACATAATCAAAGACTATTATGAAAAAAGAACTTTACGAAGTTTGGATTTCTAAACTCAGAGAAAAGTGCTCGGATGCACGGGAACCGTTTACAAGGAAAACTTCGCGACATGACACGGAAACGACCTTTTGAATAGGTTGTTAATATCGTCGGATCCATGTTTGGCAAGTTTAAGATGCATACCGAAAAGAAAAACAAAAGTGATTGAAAATGAGATACCGCAATTATTAGATATCCCAAATAATCAAAAAAAATATAGCTGTTGGTTATTTCTCTTGTTTTGCGTCGAAACTTTTAATGATATGTCCAAATAATTTTTTTTTGTATTCTTTGGAAAATTCTAATGACCATAAACCAAAAAACATGAAAAAATACATACAGTTTTCAGTGTTATTAATTTAATCCCGCTAAATCAGCGAAATGCCACATTGTGCGGTGCTCTCAAGGGGCCCATTGTTAAATTCCCAGTCTACTCCTCACCTAATTTTTCGTCCGGTGCTCTTAAGGGGCCCGTACGATAAATTCCTTAAAAAAATCTCCGTCGAATCTCCCGGACGGTGCTCTCAAGGGGCCCAGCCGGTAGTTTCCCGAGTAAGTTTGAATTTTCTTGGTGGTGCTCTTAAGGGGCCCCTCTAGGTCAATTCACCATCTGAGGCTTTTGCGATAGCCACCCCCCCCCCCCCCCTGTTACCCGTAACATCCCAGGACGTTCAAACCGACCACCATCGATCTAAAGGAAACTTAGAGGCCGTACTCAGACCATTTACCGCTCCGACCGTGCCAGACGCTGGGAGATTACGTACCCCGACCGACATCATATTTGAACACTTTTTGTAAAAATTTGTTAAACTCAATTAGTTATTCAGTAATTAAAAACTATTATAATTCGTATTGGCCGTGTCTCGCCTCGTTATTTAGAAGTTGGATTGAAGCAGCCCGAGTCTTCGAGCTTCCTTGGGAAAAACCTTGGGTCCGCTGAGTTTTGCCCCAGCCAAAGACAAAGAAGCCTCACAAAATAAATAAACAAATTGACACAACAAGGCTCGGTGAGCTGCGAGTCTTTCGCATTTTTAGGAACATACAAATTTTGCCGATCTGTATTGCTAAGAAAGTAAATAATTTTCATAACAGTGAAGATAATTACGAAGGAATTTCTAATCGCGACAGACTTGCTAACCATTTCGTGCACCAAAAGCTAAGTTACTGCAGTTTCTTGCTCCTCATTTTACTACCTTAAAACTGTAGTAAAGATTTCCGGAAACAAATCAACGAAAAGACTGACCGGTGGAACTGATGGTAAAAGGTGTTTGAAATTTGATTTTTAAATTGGCAACACTGTTTCTAGTAATGGTCATTTTGACAATTGTCGGTATATTTGTGTTCAGTACGTTCTGCGACTCTACATAACTAGATTTACTCCAGAACAACGCTTGCAAATATTTATTGCCAGTATACAACCCTGAAAATAGCACTTCCCCATTACGCTTCATTCGATCCAGCACCCATAGGGCTCATATGCCCAAAATCGTTTTTAAGCACTAAATATATGTACATTTACATCGATGTCTCATTTTTAAAGTTTTAGTCTATAGTCATTTAAAATTGCCTTAAAATGAGTCATAGTGCAGCAACTACCAATCTTCTGAATCAAAAATTTCTAGACAAAAAATAAACTTTCGTTCCAAATTTCAATCTGTCTGAACTTCCGAAATTTAGCCACTGTTCACAATGGCTTTAAAGATGTCATCAACAGTCAGTTAGGTGTTTATAAATAATTTCAAAGGCTAAATTTTAAAGTTCCGCAGAAAATTATGGACGCACAATTCGACACGTAAAAAGTGGTTTCTCAGGTACAAAGCCCAAGGACTAATATAATGTGTTTTAAAAATAAGTCTAAACTTTTGCGTTGCGCTGTTGCAGTTTTGGACATTCTTCAAGTCTCTATATAAGACAGCGAATTCGTCTTTTGCAGATTGTGCAGCATCGTCATGGATTTCTTTTTGTAGCTCCCCGAATTTTTTTCCTTTTTCTAAAGGTCATAACCAGGGTTAGGATTTTGTTGACCTAAAAAATTAAAAAAAAAAAAGCAAAACAAAACACTTAAAAAGGCAAAGAAAAGGCTTATTAAAAATTACAGGGAACATAAACAAAAATACATTTAATTATAGTAGCATTGGACTACCAAGAGTTTTTTAAAGCTCTTAGGCAGCAATATTCTTCGGTTGTCCCTTAGAAGGGCTTTGAAGGAGCTAAATGATCTCTCAACTTCAGCTTAAACGAGAGGAGTCCTTTTAAAACTTTCAACATCATTGACTTCAATGTTTCCTGGAAGTTTGGAGTCAACGTCGCCGATTATTACAGAATATATCTGCTCAATCGTTTTTAGGCGTGTGTTTCCATTGGAAACGGCAGTAAACTTTTTCAAGACTTCCTCTGCAATGGACCTTTTTGCTTTTTTTAAATTTTCTTCAATGTCTTTCAAAACAGGCAGCACTTCGCCAATTGATGTTCCTGTTTTTTTGAAAATATGTTTTTTCGGATCGACTAAAACCCAAAATTGACTTTAATGTAATCAATCAATTTTTTCGCAAATGCAACACAGCTTGCATCATCCTCGAGAGCGCTGACGATTTTTTTGATCCGAGCAAAATAGTCCGCATAATATGCTGCTGCCTCTTACCAAGTACCTCAGCGAGTTAAAAATTTATAGTTATGAACACAGTTACATAGCGGCCACAAGTGCAAACCGGATGTGGTCATGGTCAGGTCATTCATTTCTCCGAACAGTCTAGAACGTTCTAAATGTTGATGCAGGTATGCATTTTACGCAGGCGAGGAAGAAATACCAAGCATGTTTGCGCAGATAAACATTAATACATGCATTAATTCGAACGTTTTTCATAGTTTTTGTGTATGCTTGAACCTGTACAAGATTTTTAACGAAAGGTTCTCAACGTTAAACGAAAATGTTCGCATTTTTTTTAAATGCTAAACCAATTACTAGATATTTCGTAACAAACTTTAATTAAAAAAGTAAAAAAGGCAGAAAAAGGCAACAATGGCGAAGAAAGGCAAAAAAGGCAATTGTGGTATGAAAAGGCAATATAAAAAAAATATAATACATATATTTGCAATCACCAGGGCTTGAAACATGGGGCTAGATTCCGCAAGAGTGAGTATAAAAAACTCACACTCACGGCCGTCTGAAAACTCACGCTCTGAAAGACCGTGAATAAATTTGAAGGATAGTGTACAGTTTTCTGTCAAAAAAACTCACCTTCACCCTTGCGGAATTCAGATTAGAGAGTGTGCACAATTTTTTGAGTACACAATAAAAATTCACTCTTGCGGAATCCAGCCCATGGTCGTCAAAAGTCTATTTCAAATTCCGTTTAACCAAAAAAAAAAAAAAAAGGCAAAGTTAGTGAAATCCTATCTCTGGTCATAACACTTTGACATTTCGTGTATTATTTCAATGAACTGCTAAGCGAAAGTGCAAGATGACGAAATAGTATTTTGATTTTTTTTTTCGTCAAACAAAAAGCAAATACAAAAAAAAGTATCATCAAAATCACTTTAAAACTCTTTTTAAAGAGTGAGTAGAAAGATTTTCAGCGAATTCTGAGCAAAAACTACTTTATAAGGTTTTAAATAAGTCCTGCAAAGTGTTCGTTTGGAAAACGCTTGTTAAAGAGTTATTCAAGATATCCTAAAGAGTTTACCGCTGCATCTAAAACAAAAACCACTTACAAAGAGCTAAATAAGAGGATGTAAGGTGGGATAGATTCAATTTAGTACTCGTTAAGTGCAATTTTTTCTCTTTTGATAACTCTCATAGAGCTTGTGTGTGGCTTCCGTAGTTTGCGTTTTGAAGAAAAAGTTGTCAAGCCCTTATTGAAAAACTCAATAACAATGAATAAAAACAAATTGTTGTGAGCCACTAACAATATCCATTAAAAGGTCTATGTATATGGTAAAAAAAATTATTAACCTAGATTTTCTTATAAACATTATCTGTGCCATAATTATTCCGCAACGAAGAAAAAACTTGACAAAAAATGCAAAAAAAACATACTAAAATTTTATAAGATACGAGTACCCACAAACCATTGCAAACTATTCCCCTTCCATTTTCTTATTTCCCTCACAATTAATTGAGTTTTAATTAAATTTTCCTCAACATGTTTATGTTTTAGAAGGTCAAGCAGCGGTGTGTGCATAAGCTGACCGCCAAATTTTTATAATCTTCTCTAATTGAATCAGCCAAAATCGACATACACTTCCGTCTTGATGCTAAATGCAATACCAACCTTATGTGCAGACTAAATTCGCACAACCAAATTAACCAGAGTAAACATGTGTGTTCAACTAGTCTAGGGTGTGTATAAACGAAATTAATTGTTTAAAGAATTCCTGTGTAAACATAAACTTTACAGTTTAACGCTTTGAAAACATATTTAAATATTTAATAGCCTGTGTCGGAGGATATGTTTATCTTCGATGCATATCCAAGAAAAAAGTGCGCAGAACAAGACGATAAACTTGTTTATATGACACATGCATTTGAAAGTAGCATAGTGAGCCATTGGCCGACCGGAAGGTTAGGCTTTTTTTTTCATTTTTACTTGGCCTTTGCGCTGACCAAAAAAGAAAAATAGCTACAATGGTATGAGCTTGATTTTGAATTTATTTTTTACACTCTGGCGTATACGTGCCATTTTTCAGATTTTTTGGTATGGAGTGGAGGGCTCGATTCGCCATAAAAAATATTCTTTTTTTGTGGTTTTTATGAAATAAAATCCTCTCTTAATCCAACATAAGATCCAAACCCATCATTTCTATAGTGAAACGGCAGTAAGCTAACCTACTGCGACGTATTTCTCTTCTGCTTTAGTAAATCTAATCGGACAAACATTACTTTTGAGGCATTTCTCATAACAATGATTTATTTTTATAATACCCATCAAAAAAGGAAATAAATTGCCTATCTATTCACAACGCATCGCCTGTCACAAGCTGGCTACCTTCATGAAACAAGCAATAGTCAGACTTCAATAGTCTATAACACTTAATGAAGCCTGTACAAATCAAGGCACGAATGAACAATTTACTAAACGACTACACTATAAGCTGACCTCCTTCCCTTTCGACTTCCACTTAAAAATAAAAACATTTACTATCCTTCACTCAGTCGTCAAAGAATTCAAGTCAATTTTCTTTTCACATCAAATTCGCGTGAACAGACGTCAACACAAAAATTATGAAATCTGATTTAAACTTCATTCCACTATCTCATTTTTTTTTTTTTTTTGTACGTCAATCTTTTTGGCCAATTCTTCTCCAAAAAGCAACTTCAAGCGCAGTAAATTCAATTAGAACCCAGCCTATTTTCTGTGAATTGACTTTTTGCTGTGTGACAGTTGACGCGCAATAGCGCTGTTGCTACAACCAACACCCTAAAGTGAAAATAAGATTTCCCTTTCGATTGTTTATTATGACATTTACACATTTTATTGGATTTTCTCGCCTAGTATAAGTGCTTTGGGTTGGTTCGCCGCCTCCTTTGGCGCTGCGTGGTGTGGCATAGTAAGGCGTGGGGGTGTTTGATTTTGTTTTATTTTTTTTCCCCCGCTGTCTTCGTGTTTATTATTGAAGAGGATATCTTTTTCTTGTAATTGACTGTAGATTTGTTTCAATGGTTGAGTGCCATTCAGCAAGCATTATTCAGTTGGATGGGCTTTATTTCAAGGATTTTCCAGATTGTGTTGTGTTAAGCTGTTGATGCTATAAGAAGAGCTTAACGATGTAATTAAAGTTGGAATAAAAACTTTGTTCTTATTCCAATTGAAATAGTTTTTCTTTCCTTCGTTTGCAATTTCTTTTCAGTCCTCTTCTTCGAGGCTCAAGTTGTAAAAAGCCCCACTGATATCGGTGACCATTAAAGCAAGCAACTTGATTGGTGTATTTGTCTTTCCAAATCAATCTTCGTTCCCCAGGAATCGGATCCAAAAATACAAAAATAAATAAATAACATCTTAGTTGAAGTGAAACCCTCTTAGTATATTAAGCTGCTTAGAGGCTTCATAAATATAATATTTATTACTTTCTCGATTGGACGCTAACTCGATTTAACTTTACATGCTTTGCCCCAAAAGTATTCCTGTCAGAATCCCCAAAATGTGTATGATTTGCTCTGTGAAGTAGATTTTGCCTTGAAAACAGTCAACAGGGACACAAGATCCTTAATACTTCCCAACTGGCCTTGTAAGACGCATTACATTTACAACCAACAGCATACGCAAAAACTTTGTCTTTCTTTCACTTTGTGTTTGTGTCTTTGTCGATTCCGAAAAGAAAATCCAATGTAAACAGGGGACATCCTAGCACCATAGTGAAAGAAAACAAAACACAAGACAACGTCATTCTCGTTCAAAAGGCAAACAGCAAAACACTCTAAGCGCAAAGGACTTTCTTTCAACCAATTTTTCATTTGTTTTTTTTTTCTTCTTTTTTTTTTTGTTGTACCCAAGCTTTGTTTTTCAATCCGCTTTTCTGAAATTTTCTCTGCAAATATATACGTAGGAGCAATTTGCATCGCTTCTTGTCCCATCTACAGTTCTTTGGCATGGGTATCAAGTTTCTTTGCATTTATTTGCGCGAAACTTAAAAAGAAAATGGCGAGTAAGAATTTCTCATTTAAAAGCAAATTTACTTCCCTTTTGGTGTATGCATATATTGGCACCAACTGTCACAATTATCAAAAAAAAAAAAAAAACAACAGAATTTACACTTTACCACATGTGTATATATATTTTTTTGTTTCAAACGTTCAAATGTCGAGGGAGGTTTTTCTTTAGGGATCAAAAGCTTTTTGTTTTTCTTTTGTTGAATTTAAAGCAAAAATTTAAAATATGTGCACCATAAAAATGGTTTTCAGTTGGAATTCGCCCGAAACAAACTGATGGATAATCCTCTATAAACAAAACAAAAAATGTATGCAATGATTCTGTTCCCATTTTTTTTCTGTTTAAATCTGCATTTTGAAAAAAAATTTTGAGTGTCGTTATTGTACGTATAACGATTGTTTTTTTGAGAGATTTACGATTCATTTCAAAGAATTAGTCTTTTTTTTTGCTTTGGTCTGATGAATGAAATAAAGTTTTTGCATACTAAAAAAAAAAATCACAAAAACACAAACCGTTTGTTTACAAATCGCCGGAAAAGTAAAAAAACAAAACGCAGACGATAAGAATGTGAAATATTTGATACCAAATAGAGAATTAAAGAAGAAACAAACGTTTTTGATTACAAAAAACGGTGCGGAGCTAAAAAAAAAAAAAAAAAAAAAAAAAAAAAAAAAAAAAAAAAAAAAAAAAAAAAAAAAAAACACAAAAATAGTCACTGTTAACAAAACTTTACTTATCTCTGTTGAATTCGTTCTGAATGGATTTTGACCAGATTATTTTTTTAATTTGTTGTTATTTGTTTTTTCTTTTTTAATCGCTTAGTTTTATGCTATGCGCTTTTCTGCTTAAGCAACGCTTAAATTAAGAATGCCTGCAGCTGCTGTGATAGATATGCCATTGCCGTGTTTATAAACCAACAACAATCAGTATGATTTATTTTTGTTTTTTGTCAACAGTTTTTTCAGTATTAAGTGAAAACAACTGGTCCAATTTCTATAAAACCCGGTTTCAAACCATTTAATTTGAAATAGTAAGAGAGGGTCCGAATCACAGCACACGTTATAGAGTGAGTGATCGAGTAAGTAACTATTTTGGGGATTATAGCAAACGTGATATGTAATACCCGTGGTGTGATAGATAGTATGTCCGCCTGTTAATCCAGAGGTTCGAGTTCGAATCCCAGCAGAGGCAAAATGTTTTTTTCCACGGGTATCGCCTTTCGCGAGGAATTGGCAAGTCCTCCGTTAGTATTCATTGCCTTGAAAAGCGCTTTCTCGATTAGCCGTTCGGAACCGGCAGAAAATTGTAGGTCCCTTCCATTCCCTCACAAGGCATGGTTGTGAGAAATGCGCTAGGCCCAGGGGCTCCTCGCTCTGTTGCGCCACCCTATTTATTTTTACTTTAGCATACGTAATATCACGTACCGAATAGATATTTGAAATTTTATTAGTAATAAGAATATTCACTGGCATAGTTCGGATCTCTATTAACTCACAGATATCGCTGCTTTAGTCGGATTTAATTTTTTCTAGCGAAATTTATTCCTTTTATAAGAAAAAAATAACTTTTAGAGAGATTTTCAGAAGATTAAAGCAGGGGATGGGTTGTGGAAAGAAATCTTGTTGATTGCTACCTAGACGGTTGTGTTTGTCTTCCGGTGCGTGTCTACATGGACAATGAAATTGATCGGTTTGAACGTATAGGTACTTATTCCGGTTGGTTGGTTACTTATTAATATTAATTAGACGCTGGCGCTGTCTTATTAAAAAAATTACTTTGATTGTGATAAAAAAGGTAGATAGGTAATAAATACAAGAAAAATGTAAACAAAGTTTTATATATTTTCATTTCAAGAACAATCTGTGAATACTTCATGGATCGAATGAATTTTCGATCAATTTACTGATGAGATTACGTGAGAGGTAATACCAAATTAACATGATTCCGTTTCAAGTTATTAGATAACGTGTGCGGCTATTCAGCCCGAGGAGATAAAATCAATACAATAATGAGTGAAGTTAAAACAGTTGAAACCCTTTTACCAGTCCCTAACGCATTGCATTTACATAAAACTTACATTTTTAGAAAGTTATAAGAAACAGAAAGTGCACAACATACTCTTTACTAACAATCATTTAAGTCAAATAATGTCAGTCGCTGAAGTCATGGACGAACCTGGACCTCGTAGGCATATTTCAAAAGACATGTCGATTTCTCACGAGCTGCTCCAGAGATCAAATTCCATTTGATTTGGTAGCAGCCCAAATGATTTGCGATAAAAGCTCGTCAAGCTGGATCATTGGACTAAATGTCTTCAAAGCTTTCAAGCCTTCGAAGAAACCTGCTGCGTTCTCTTCTAGCTAAGCTCAAAAGATGGTACAGCTCATACCGACACTTTTCAGCCCAACAGCTAGCAATGTGCTCGAGTTGAAAAAAAAACATTCCAACCCAGCAACTTCAATATAATAGTACTGTATTATCTATGTATACAAGGTGCGATAAAAGTATGGAAACCCCTGGAAATATGGCGCGTTAAAAAACCTTGGATTTGACCTTGGACGTAACCTTAAAGCCCCAGCGACCCAAAAATCGATTTTTCAAATGGAAACCCCCATTTTTTATTGCAGATTTGGAAAGAGCGCAAAATAAAATAAAATTCGTGTTTTTTCGTAAAATTTTGAGCTCTTTCCCAATCTGCAATTAAAAAAGGGGGTTTCCATTTGAAAAACCATTTTTTGGGTCGCTGGGGCTTCAAGGTTAGGTCCAAGGTCAAATTCAAGGTCACCATCGGGTTCCTCGTCGAAAAATACGTCGGATAGAGGGTCTTTGATTTTTTTTTAACGCATATTCTGCCATATTTCCAGGGGTTTCCATACTTTTGTATCTCTCTTCCTCTTTTCTTCTTTCGAAGTGATTAAGAGTTTTCACATCCTCTTTAGATAAGGTCTATGCTTTTGCGATGTATAACTGGACCGCGATGATCAGATTAAAAGGTTAGACTTTCGTTCAATTTTTCGATTTTTTGTCCTAACTTTATGACAGCATATATGTCGTTTTACTTTCGTTGACCAATGAACCCATTCCCACCGCTCCTGTTTCAATTTTCACAAGCACAGCTACGACAACTTCTTCGACGTAGAAAAACAATTGCAAGTTTTCGAGGTCTCTAGAACTGGTAAACATGCTAAATATTGCACCACTGACACCACAATTATTCTTAGTAATGACTGCGTAGTTATTAAAATGTTTGCTGTTGCGTTGGGCTTTCGACGTTGGAATCTCAGCAGAAAACAGATATGTTTTTCCCCGAATATATTAAACTTCGCGAAGAATTGGTCCCCGATAGTAATTTTGTTGCCATGAAAAGCGCTTCCTCGATCAGCCGTTCGGGATCGGCAAAAAATTGAAGGTCCCCTCCATGCCACACAGGGTATGATTGTGAGAAATGCGCTAGGTCCCGGGGTTCTTCTGTGCACTTTTTTATATAATGTTATAAAAGCCACATCGTCCCGTCCCCTTGACCAAAGTTTCGGTGAGTACTTTAAAAACCTCGAATGAGCGATTCGTTCTCCTACGAGTTTTGCAAAACTTTTACAAGAGATGAAAGATGACAAGGCTGTTTACAGCTCGTCTCTGTCTATTCTGTCAGCCTTGAAAACGGTAAAAAAAGGAGTGCTTATCGATATGATGACATATTTACGATTTCATTTTATTTTAACACCCGCACTGTGTTTAATATATCATAAGAGTAGTCACAACCCCTTCAAATGCGCGCGAATTATAAAAAAAAAGATTTGCCGTATTGTGAATATTACCTAGACTTTCCTAGCCTTAGCCCCTATCGATAACAATCTTTCAAATTGTTGACGTGGGCTTCTGACATTTGCCAAACAAGAACTTACATATCGAGCCCTTCCCGCAAAATCATCGTAAGAGACATTTTAAACAAAATAGTTTTTTTTTTAATTCAAAAGCTTACATTATTTCGCAATTTTCTGCATTTTTTAAGTTTTGCATTATAACCGCTTTACGAAAAGTTACAGCAAAAATAAATTTTATCGTAAGCGACCTACTTTCGGTTTTTTTCGTTTGAATGCTTCTGATAAAAACACAAAAAAAAACGAATTCCTTTAAAAATTTCTATTTGGTGGGAAGGGCTCGATATATGCAACGTTAAGAAGGTAGGTTTCTCTATAACGGGTGTAGTTGAGAGTTTCTTCCATTTTTAGATCAAAATCGATCAATCATGCGGCACAGATGGTGCATGCAAAACGGCTTTCCAACTGATCTCCAAAAAACCTGGAACAGTTCGGCGTCAATTCATGAGTTCTAATTTGACTGCCAAGTGACACCCAAAACTTTGAAGTTCTAATATGGCTTGTTGCCAGTATTGCCACAGTTCTCCTGATTCTGGAGTCATAATAATCAGGGGCATTTGGAAGGACACTCGGAGGTAAGAAAAGGGACTAATTACCTCTTGTAATTGTAGTTTTCCGAAGTCATATCGTTTCCTAGCATTTATTTGGCTTGGACATCGTCATTCGTACCTTGATTACGACAAGGTAGTGGTCCTAGTCATTCACTCATTAAAACTATCAAACGCTAATTAAAATCAGTCTTGATGGTTTTTAACTTAGTGGAGTCTTTCCGTTTCTCATTTCCCATAACAGAATTTATATTGTCTTCAATTCATCAACAAGAACAAATAAAACAGGGCAAAAGTCGTGTATATTAAATTTCAGAAACAATTTAAATTTAGTGAAAAAGTTTTGCCTTCATTTTCGAAATTTCTTACCAGAGAACAGCTATTTTCGCATAACTCAGCACAACCAACAAATAATTTCTCTCTGAGCTTCCCCAGTCAACTCTGCTATGCAATATGACATCAAGCTATTTATGCGTTGGCTGTTGTCCCCCGCAAAAGCACCACAAATGCGAAACCATGAATGTTTACATCCAAACAAAAAAAATGGTGAACGAAACAAAATAAAAAGTTAATTAATTTTCCTGGAACCATGTTTTATGCATTTCCAAGAAAACGAGTTCCAGTGACATAAATACTCACAAAATGGTGGAATTCTAGGAATTTTCATAAATTTCAGTTCAAAAAGGACACGATTTCGGGAATGCCTTTGTTTTCATTTACTGAGGTTTGTCCAATACAATTTTAACCATATTTTGCTATGATTCTAATAACTCGCTCTCAATTTCCCACGTAAAAGAAATAAAAGTGTCAACAATCGATACATTTTTGTGTCTTTTTTTTTTTTGTTATTATTTGGAAGGCATCCGAATGACATCAATGAAAATTATTTAGGAAAATTAAAACGATGTTCGCATAATTTTATATATTTTTGACTTTTCTTTTTTATTTGCAAACCATGCCTGGAGAAGGATGTGGTTATATTTTAATTTGTGTTGACAAATTAATGAGAAATGTTCGTGTTTAAAATCAGTGGCATTGAGTAGAGTGCAGTAATTTGTCTTGAATTTATGAGTACAAGTGCTCTGGTTATTTAGAAAACCTTTTAGCCTTCGGACAAAGGTGACATCAACTCGAATTAAATTATTATTTCTTTTTTTTTTATTTATTTATAAACATTATATCTATTTTGGGTTGAAAATGACTAAAGTTTTGTGATATTTGAGTTCAAAAATACACATCATCGTAATTGTGTGTCAGTCTGACAGCAGATTTGGAAAAAAGACTTTTATTTCGGTTTTCAGTGCGTCAATGGAGACAATATTGTTTTGCTTCGGGTTTGTGCACAAAATCCAAGGAAATGGTTTGACTATGATGCACGAGACATGACCTAAAGAGGAAAGATGACATTTTCTAATTGAGACTCAACATTTAAAAATTCAATGAGTTTGTCCGATGCCCATTAACTGAGACTGTTGCAGTAGAATATTGTTGACAAATTCCTTTGAAAGCAGTCGCCAAATGTAACTTGTAAGATCATTATTTTGTAGGAGGTGGAGCACTCAGACCTTAATACAGATAGGTCTGTATTAAATGAAAATGAAATGCATGCAAAGATTTGAGTTTCAAGGGTGCAGATTCCTTGTAAAAAAAACGTGGCAATATTCACTTGTAAGAGATTAGCTCAAAATGTGACGTGATAGTTGAGTGTCACAAAATGAAAACCAGTAGAGATTAAGTTGACAAGTTGATAAAAATGTTTTAACTTTTTTGCAGACGGAGGTTAGGTTCACTTAGTTTAAAATGACAGTCGGGAAAACGACCCAAGCACTAAGACCATTCATAGGTTCATTAGCATGTGTTACAACAGTATAGATTTTGAGGAATTGCCTCACTATTTATACCATTTAGAGCTCTCGCTAAAGCCATGGAGGTTATCGATGTCAATATTGCAAAGATCACTTGTGACTTGGATTGTTGGAAAAGAGTTCACCCAAATGAAGTTTACATTTTTGAAAGAGGGCAGGTTACGTTAGGTTAGGTGGAAGTGGCAGTCAGCTAATGTGTATGTACGTATGCATATGCATTATCTGGCACACTTAGTCCACGAGGGTCCATTGTGATTCGGAGATCAACAAGTTAATCACCTACTAATCCTAAAAACCCGATGTGAGAGTAACGAGTTGATAACCCATTAATCTGTCATTTCGGGACTAGCCTGTTAATCACCTGCTTGCCAAATCCACGCGGAACATTTAATGTATTTTGAAGGACTTTCAGGGTCTATGTAAGTTAAGTCCCTAGTATCGTCGAAGAAGAATTCACCGAGTTGAGTTTTCCTCCTATAAAGTAGTGCAGGGCATGAGCAAAGATGGTGGTGAACGGTTTCTTCCTCTTCCTCATTCATGCAGCTTCTGCAGAAATCATTGGAATACACACCAAGTCTTTTGGCGTCTCTTTCTATTAGACAGTGTCCCGTAAGAACACCTATGGTAGAACCTAGATACAGGTTGTTTAATGCTTACAAACTCTTCGAGCGTTGAGTCTACACACGGCCAAACTTTTTTGGTTGCAAGTTGCAAGGCAGTTGTTACTCTCAGTCTATCTAGTGTTTGTTATCCTTAAAGCGTCTTGTCTAAGTAGCAGTTTACATGCAGCGATAAGTACAACTATGTTGTTCCATTCTAAGATTAGGGAAGTTGTCGTGCCCCTTTTGGCTGGTTCGTCTGCCATACAGTTGCCTGGTATGTCCCTGTGCCCTGGCACCTATGAAAGGTGAATGTTGAACTGATTTGACATCTCCGTCAGAGACATTTGAAAATTTTGAACCTTGATGGACTTCGTAGAGACAGAGGCAAGAAATTTCAGGGCTGTCCGAGAAAATTCGAATATCCGTGGAGGATATGACGTTTTCTTTGACCCATGACAGCACCTCCTTAATCACCAGAACTTCCGCTTGGAACACACTACAATGATCGGGTAAGCGGAAGAAAAGATTGAGATTCAATTTTTCTGAGTAGATTCCACTTATTACACCTTCGCTGTTTTTGAACCATCGGTGTAGAAGTGCATTGCTTCATTTTCCAGGATTGTACAATCCTCTCATACTGATCTCGAGGATGGTGATTTGGAAATTGTTATCAAACACCAATTTGAATGTGGTGTAATCGGATCAATTCGGTAGAACAATTAAGTTATTTAGAATGGTAGTGTGACCGATTTCATAATTGGTTCACTGTGATATAGCTCTGAGTAGAGTAGCTTAGCTAGCTGCGACTTGTTTGCTGAAGATATCAAGGCGTGTGAGATCTATTAGTACATTGAGGCTTCAAACGGGGTTGCCCTTAGTATGCCACTAATACACAAACTAGCAGTTCTTTGAACTTTGGCCAGCTTGTTATAGCTAATCATCTAGTGCGGTCCACCAGACCATATCCCCGTATGTGAGTATCGGTCTTATTACCGAATTAAACAGTCAATGGGTGATTTTGGGAGAGAAACCCCATTTCCCACCAATGGCTTTTTTACAGAAGAGTGCCACGTTTGCTTTATTTACTCTTTCCTCAATATTGGTTTTCCAGGTCCGTTTTTTATCAAAATAAAGACCTAGATATTTAGCTTGATTTGACACACAGTGTGAAAGTTAAATAAAATAAATAAATAAATAGGGTGGCGCAACAGAGCGAGGAGACCCTGGGCCTAGCGCATTTCTCACAACCATGCCTTGTGAGGGAATGGAGGTGACCTACAATTTTTCACCGGTTCCGAACGGCTAATTGAGAATGCGCTTTTCATGGCAATGAATTTACTAACGGAGGACTTGCCAATTCCTCTCGAAAGGCGATACCAGTGGAAAAAAATTTTTGCATTTTGCCTCTGCTGGGATTCGAACCTCGAACCTCTGGGTTAGCAGGTGGACATGCTAACCATTGCGCCACGGGTACCACAGTGTGAAAGTTACCCCCTTAATAGTTGGGGGTCTGAAGTTCGGATTTTTGTATTTCCTCGTAAAGAGAACTACATGGTTCCATTTTTGGGGGATTGATATTCAGTCCACAATCTTCAGCCCAGTTGTTAAGCTTGTTTGGGCAGGGCATGTGGAGAAAATATATGGCACGGTTTCCTGTTCCCCTTCGCAGCTTCCGCAGAAGTCGTTTAATAGGAGAATGAGCATTGTGGCACGTTTGCCTTTCAGGCAGTGTTCGGTTATAACACCGATTTTGGAGCTAAGGTACTCTCTGCTTATGAATAACAAACTAATGATAGGTCAGATCTTTTTGGTAGCCAGAGAGGTGGTGATGTCGTGGGGTAATGTCAAACCTATCTGCTTGTTACACGGCGGTTCGATATATCGTTCGAATACCAGAGATAAAAAAGGTATCGAAAGCACTGCGATAGTTGCTCGAGATTTTGCGAGGAATTGGAGAGCTCTCCGATTGTGATTCCATGTCATGAAAACCGCATTCTCGATAAGCCTTTTGAAATCGGCAAATATTGTATTTCCCTTCCATTCCCTCACAGGGTATAATTGAGGGAA
This sequence comes from Melanostoma mellinum, assembly GCA_914767635.1. Classification (NCBI taxonomy): domain Eukaryota; kingdom Metazoa; phylum Arthropoda; class Insecta; order Diptera; family Syrphidae; genus Melanostoma; species Melanostoma mellinum. Next base: position 195,071,334 of record OU612058.1, on the reverse strand, counting down.
ATGCGGAGTCGCGCTCTGTCACGCAACCCAATTAATTTCATTTAATACTGAATATCAGAGAAGATCGACGAAGACATCACGTTTTCTACGAGCCATGATTTGTAAGACGGAATGAGAGACTAAGACCAAGTTCTTTTGAGTAAACCGACCCCAACGCCGTTCTCGGTTTTCAAGCTTCTTTGTAAAAATGAGTTGAATCACCTCATAGGAAATCCTTACTGTCCCATGTTGAACTTTTTGAAACAGCGACTTGGCAGTTCTTATCATTAATCAGTTGAGGATGGTGCAGTCGGAGTGACTTGGAATTTATACGAATAAATTTAGAATAAAAAAATGGCTAATGGAGTTATTATGTCATTAAAATGTGGCTTACAGCAGGTCGTGTAAGGACACGACACGTGCTGAGTGCAAAGTGACAAAAAAAAGTGCAAAACTGAAAACTAAGCGACATCACTCAGACACTCGGTTTTCAATTTTGTTCTAATTTTGCAGCATTGACATTTATGAATATTTTAACAGGATAGTTTAGCTTTAACAATTTCTATACCATGTACTCAATCCAAAGAAGCCCATTCATCACAAAAAAAAAAGACAATTCCACAACTCGTGTATCCTTCCAGGTTTTCCCTTCTCTTCAGTCATATTCGAATGGCAAATAAATAACAGCAATGAAAACAAATTTGTTTTCTTTTCCCATCTCAAAACAACATGTCTATCCTTAATTATTACAACGCAAAGTTGTTAATCCCGAACTGTCCATTAATCACTCACTTTTTATCTAAACGAATGATTCAAATAAACAGAATGGCATTTTTTCATGCTTCCAATGCCAACAGTCGGTCGGTCATCCATGGAGACATTTCCATGACAGAAAACAATTTGAAATAAGAAAACGGCAAGGAGAAAACGAAAGTATATAAATGTTATTTTCAAACATCGAAAATAAATGATACACTCAAATGTGGAATTGAGTGAGAACAAACGTGTCTCGAGTCTCGACCCCACCCACATCCAGGTGGGAACTATTTATAATCATCAAATGATTATTTATTGTTAAAAAAAAACATGGATGTATGATATATTTAAATGGGAAAAATATTTAAGAAACACTACAGGCTACACAAACAACACGAACTCATACTCACATTCTTTATTTTTGTCCATCGCCGGTTGCAATGGACTGGAATCAACGATCGCTTTTGGCGGTGATTGTCTTGAATCATAGAAATCGGAATTTGTACCATCATCACTTCCAAACAGTGACGGATTGCATAGGCGATCACCTGAAATAGAAAATCGAAATAGATAAATCTTTGAACTAAAAATGAAATTTTTAAAAGTTATTTACAGAATTTCTGCCAATTAAAACTGAAATAAACAAATATTCTTAAGTTGGCGGAGCATTTATGATTCCTGGAACCATGAATTTACGAGGGTTCCATACACAACACACAGTTGTTTTCTTTCAAAGCTTTAAGGAGCACAAGAAATATAACCGGAAGTTAGAAATTAAAATTATGTCAGCTAAGGATTTTTTCCTACATGTTTTGAAAAATAAGAGTTCGATGTTTTTATAGTAAATATAACAGAGCGATGAGCCCGACGTCTATCGCATTTCTCTCAACCATACCATGTGAGGGAAAGGAGGGAACCTACAAATTCTTGCTAACGCCTAATCGAGAAAAGGATTCTCACGGCATGAAATTGCTATAGACAAAATTGTCAATTCATAGCAAAAGGCAATTCCCAAGGAAAAAAGTTTTTGTTCCCTTGACGGTTCTGGAATTCGAGGCTCCCACGTAACAGGCAGGCTCGCCAACCATTACGCTAGGAGGACCTCACGAAGTATACATTGAGGAAAAGGCTAAGAATCAGAAACTCGAGTGAAAAAAACTTAGAAAAAGAAATTAAAAGGAAGAATTAGATATCTATGATTAAGAGATTAGAAAAAGAATTATAAGCACACAAGCTTGGAAACAGCTTTAAAAGAAATGGCTTAGAAGAAGCCTTGAGCAAAAAAGTAAAAAAAAAAAAAAAAGACTTGGAAGAAGGCTTACAAGGACAAATTTTGGTAAAAAGAAAAAATCCAAGGAAATGAAGGTAATGAATAAATCGGTTTAGAAGAATATGCAAAAAAGGAGAGAAAAGTAACAAAAAAGCCTTGAAATTTGAACATGAAGAAGGTTCAAAAAGAGAAGGTTTAGAAGAAAATGCAGTTAAGGAAATGTCTTCAAAAAAGTCGTGTTCATCTTTAAAAAAAAGCGAACAAAAAAAGTCCAAAAAAAGAAGAAAAACAGTCATAGAAGAAAGAACAAAAAATAAGGGGATAGAAGGAAGTTTGGAAAAAGAAAGATCGAAAAAGAAGGTTAAGTTAGGTAGAATGGGCTGACGGCTGATCTTATTACCGTCACACTTAGATCAACGTAGATCCATTGTGATACTCTGGAGTATTGTAACGTCCTAGAAACCTATGAGTTTATGTTTGGTCAGTTTTCAACCATTTTGTGGCCTTAATGAAGTTTAACAGGCTGCTTCTTGAAGTGTCTGATAATTCTTCTAGTTCATTGAAAAAGTAATTGCCAAAAAATTTTATTTTATTTTGTTACCAATGATCTGTTTAATTTCACAGGGTCGAATCCTGATTGATTGATCAATGAGAGAAGGGTCAAGTGCTGATCCTTTTCTCGCTAGTTCGCCCGCTTTTTCGTTTCCCGGTAAACCACTATGACCTGGAACCCAGCAGAGTCTAACGGTATGCTGTGTACCAAGAACCCTTAGCTCTTCGCGATAGCAAGAAACAAGCTTTGATTTGACAAGAATGGCAGAAATCGTTTTAATTGCTGCTTGGCTATCAATGAAAAAAGTGATATCAGCATGTGATAGCGCAACCATGGACACCTGTTTTGCAGCGTTTGTAACTGCCAAGATCTCGGCTTGGAAGACGCTGCTTTGATTTGGAAGTCTGAATGAACTGGCTAGGTTTAGGCTTTCTGGAAAAAAAAACCTGCATCTGTTCCAACTTCCATTTTTGAGCCGTCGCGTCGGTATATATTGATATAGACGTCTCGTTCAGGTATGGTGTTTCATTCTCCCAATCCTGTCTATATGGGGAAGCTGGTTGTGAAGGATTTAAAGAAAGGTCAAAGAAGAAGACATGCCAAGGCCTAGCGCATTTCTCAGAAAGATTTTTTCATGGCAATGAATTTTCTAACGGAAGACTTGCCTCGCGAAAGACGATACACGTCGAAAACATTTAGTAATTTTTTTAGGCTCAATGCTTAGATGGGCCAAACCTACATCATTTCCTTTTACAAATCTCTAAGAGTATTGACCGGAACTTACAATTTTTTACTAGCATCAGACAGATATTTTTAAGACAGCTGATTTTATACCAGTTATAGTATATACCCGCAAAAAACTATTTAGTAGAAAGATGTTTTTTACACGTAACCATCACGTCAAAAAGTAATAAAACGCATACAATTTCATGTTATGGTCAAGAATTCAGACATTATATTTTAAAAATGATTTCGGGGAAATAGCTACCGCGCCTGACTCGAATAAATTCCAGCCGAGAAGTCCAATTTTCGAACACTTCTTGCAACATTTGGGGCCGTATGTCAGCAATTAAGCACCGCATATTCTCTTCCAAGGCCACAATCGTCTCAGGCTGATCTTCACATAACCACACAGAAAATGGTTCATAGTTGTTAAATAGCACGATCTTGGAAGTAAGTCAGACTTAAGACTCGAAATTATGTAAAAATCGGCGTCAACAGCAATTTTGTTTGGAGGCAATTTATCAAATGTACGCAGTTGCCAAAGTCAATCGGTTTCAACTCTTCCTCAATGAAATATCAAAACAAACTGAGCATAAAACAAGTGACAGGTGTCAAAAAGAAAAGTACTGCCAAATTGAAAACCACACGTCAAAGGAAGCACTTAGAACTATCACTGGTAGCATAAGATTCAAAGAAAGAACAGAAGAAGAAGGCTTCGAAGAAATAGGAAGATTTAAAATTTGATGATTTGAAAGTTAATCTTGAAAAGAAAACATTTTTATGGATAAGATTTATCGAATAATAGAAGCCATAAAAGAAGAAAGCCTAGAACAGGGTCTGAACTTTGAAGAGTGTTTAAAAAAGTAAACCTAAAAAAAGAAATTTCAAAGACCTAGAAGGATTCAGGGAAGAAACAGTCTTTTCAGAAAAACTCTGTCAATCAAGTCTTGTAAAATGAAATTTTAGAATAAGAAAAAGACAACAATTACACTTGCATTAAAAACTCTTCCTCACTTAGCCGTTCGGGATCAGTATAAAATTGTGGGTCACTTAAATGTTAGACCAAACCGTGTCTATATGCAAACAACATCTAAGACTAAATAAGTTCGTGTTGGTTCGTATAACACGAAATTTTTGACAAAACTGAGGGCAAGAGGCTTGTGTGTGTCCGTTTAAATCGAAGCCACTTAGCCATTTCTGGTGAAAAAGTAATTCAGTTTCAATCAATCGAAAAAGAACTTGTTCCAGTGATTTAAATTGGAAACCAAAACATTTGACAGAACCAAACCTTGCTTTTACACTTAGACCATTCATAGGTTCATTATAGTGTTATAAAACATTAGAATTTGAGGATTTGCCTCACTACTTTAACCATTTCGAGCTCTCGATAAAGCCATGAAAGCTAGGGTTACTAAGATCATTTGGATTGCTGAAAAAGAGTTCACACAAATAAATGTTAAGCTATGAGATAGGGTAGGGCATGCGTAGAAAAGATATGGTTCGGTTTCCTTATCATCTTCTTAGCTTCCGCAAAATTTGATTTGAAATCGAGCCTTGTGGCACGTTTGCCTTTGAAGCAGTTTCCGGTTATAACACCGATTACGCAGCTAAGGTGCATTCTGGTTATGGATAACAAACTAATGGTACGTTTTGGATCTAAGTCTTTCCAGATCTGGTAGCCAGAGAGGTGGTCATGTTTGTTCAGCATGCTTTAGCATAAGTAGCGATAGATATGTCAATGTTCATCCTTTTGGGTGGCATGTCATGAAAACCGCTTTTTAAATAAGAATTTTGAAATCCGCAAGTTCCCTTCCATTCCCCCACAGGGTATAATTGAGGGAAATGCCGATTAGTTTTGAATATCCGAGAAGATGTTGATATTCGACGAAGACATCACGTTTTCTGCGAGCCATGATTAGCACCTTTAAGATAGCTAGAATCTCTGTGATTTGGGAAACGGAATGAGAGACTAATACTGAGTTCTTTTGAGTAAACCACTACTTACATTTGACAGAACCAACTCCTGTTTTTACGAGTATAATATAGCGTTTTATAGAAAAAGTAGAAAAACACCAAAGCAGATTTTCGTTTCTATGTACCAATCAGAAAGATAAAAGTGATGACAGATAGTTCTACCTACTTCTTTGCAATATTTTAAACATAATCAACTTTAAGTTGATTTTTTCAGAACTTGAATCTGTTACTTAGCTCTGTGATCGAAATGCAAAGATAAAATAACTTCATTTCTAACTTTCATTTGAAAACATAATGGCTAAAAACCGACAATTTTTATGGCCATTTACCCACAACGAAATTATGCTCGTAAAGCTGCAAAAAAGTACTTGGTTCTGTCAAAGGGCGACTTTATATAATTTCCAACTCAACTCACTGCAGTAAGCTCTTTTTCGATTGACTAATAGGAAACAACACGAGCTTTTTCATCAGAAAGGACTGAGGAGTTACGTTTTAAACGAACCAACACGAGTCACATGACTTTTTATCCCATAAATGACTTAATTGAGGAACACCGTGGGCGCATATAGACAGACATTTCCGTCATTAGACCCACGATTTTTGGGGTCTGCATATTTTTCATTTATTATTCATAAAATCACTTTAACTTTTCACTCACCTTCTGACATATCGTCGAATGTGTCGTGCAGTAGGATTGAATCCTGCAGATAAGACCTATCGAGATTTTTCGATAGGTGTTCTAATAATCCGTTGCAAGATGAATCCGATGTTATATCAGCTAGCGACAATTCTGTAATTTTGTTTTGTTTATTATGATTCTTTACGTTGTTGTTGCACTTGCTACTTAAAACGGATGTTTTCTTGGAGAATTTCGTTGATTTTGAGCAGGAAGACGACGACGATGATGATGATGCAGAAGAAGATGATGATGATGATGACGACGATGACTTGACAGAACAAGACTCAGATGATGATGATGCTGTCGACGATGGTGATGATGATGCCGACAAAGATGATGTTGACGATGATACTGAATTATCAACTACTGTGTTGTTGTTGTTGATTATGTCGTTGTTGTTATTGTTGTTACTTGTAAACCAACTTGGAAAACTCCCCTTTAGCGTGTCGATAAGATCCTGATCGAGCGTTAGACGCCACGATACAGGCCCGTCCACGCCGTGCGTAGACTCTGCAAAAATAAAAATAAAAAATAAAAATAAGTAATGTAAGTTGGTTAAACAAAACAAAAATTTAGAAAAAAATCAATCAAAGGTTCCTTCTTAAATCACTGAATCAAAAGTTAAGGTACAACAATTACAATATACGCTGGGGTAACACCTTCCAACACGTGTTTCGTATCAACATTTTTTTCCCCTTCTTTTTTTATTCACACATTGAATTTTAATTCCATTCTGCGTTGTCAGATTTTCATAACACACAAGAAAAAGGAATCAATTCTATGAAAACAAATGGTACTTAGAAATAATATTTCCACTTAACAAAAGGAATGGGTAACTGTCAAGAAAAATCCTTTGAGAAGCCTTATTCGTTTCTCCATTGGAGTGTTTTTCAATTTATGTGCAAGTCAGCAAATTGTAACATTTGCTTTGAAAATTGTTTTCTTTCTTAAAAAAATTCACAGAAGGAAAAAAAAATATTTGAACAAATTGAATTGCAAATTAAATGAGAACCTGTACGGATTCGTTCAAGAAACAATCAAATTTATACCTTACTTTGTGTGGTGATTTCATGTTGTGAGATGTCTTCAGTTTATTTAGAATTTCTTCCTTTCTTGACACTATATAAGATTGCGGTTGCTGAAGTATTGCAGATAAAACGACTAATGTATTGAATAACGTCAATTCAACTATTCGAACCAGAAAAAGTTGGTCCCTAAACAAATTTATTTGGAATATTGGTAATGCTGCTTTGATGTGGTAGCATATTCCAGACATCTTCTGTTACAGAAGGTACACGTTTGTGAGCGATTAGATTTATGATGAACAAATTTAAGGTTAAGGATATCGACTCTTGCTCTAAATAAAGTATAGATCGATTTCTTCGGCAGTGCCATGTTTCTGCCTGCAGAGGTAGACTTTTTGCTTTTATTCAAAATGAGGACGCTAATACTATAAGCAGGATCACTTAAATAAATGTCCCGGTCCATTATACTACCAGGATATCAAAATTCCCTTTTTTTGTGGAGCACAAGAGATAAAAAGGTGCAAATTTAATTACACCCTCAAGGGCGAAGTCTAGATAAATTGGGACACTGGCTGGAAGAAAAGTAGAAACCCGGCTTTAGATTCTAACCCACGCGCTACCACCTATTGACTTAAGACTCTACCACTGCATCCCTACCGTCCCAAGGCAGATGTTGATGCTCCATAATTTGCAGAGAAGGCTTCTCGTCAGTTTCGCAATCAATGCAGAGAATGAATTTCGCTATTTACATGTATTTATTCTTTAAAGGGAATCCTCAACCATGCGCTGTATGTACCCAGATGGTTGAATGCCTCAATGCAAGTGGTATTCATCTTAACGAAATCATGTGGAATCCGTTTTCTCTTTTTATGTAAGTTAGATATCAACACATTGCAAAACTAGTGCTTGAGACGAGGGCCTCTAAGTGAAACCTAATAAAACCGTTATATTCCCATTCACAAAAAGGAAGGAGACTAGATCTTCTAATACCAGCTCTCTCTCTACGCTAAAACCATTCTCTAAAGAAACAAAATACATTGTGATCATCCAAAATAGTAAAATGCCATGGAGCCAACAACTCGGACGCATCTCCAATAGAGCGATCAGGTCTCTATGGACTTGCCGCAGGATACGTGGGAAAATTAGAGCCTGAAACCACAAATGTTGATACACTGGTGTTCAACAATGGCGTATGCAACTGTGGTATGGTGGACAGAAAGAAAAAGGATTAACAGCAATCCAAAAGCAAGAAAAGCATCAACGAATAGCAGCAACATGCATTAATAGCTGCGTGCGTATCACAGCCACGTACACAACGTATGTTCCAAACGTCATTCCAGGATAACTTCCAATCGACATTTTTTATTAAAATTCAAGCAAGACTAGCAAGCCACCGTCATTTTCATTAAGTAAACCTCATCTCGACACCAAACCCGAATTGATTATTGAAAGCCTAAAAAAACTGGAAAACTTTAGTATATACTTGAATGGTACTATTCCCGTATACAACTCCAAAATCAGCTTCTCTATAATCATACTCTCTAAAGAAGACTGAGAAAACACAGAATCGCATCCAAGGGAAGATAAGGTCTGGTAGACTGACAGCTCCGCAATGGAAATGGACAATGGTTCCGGAATTTACAGCGACTCTCCCATTCGTCCATATTTCAGTCTTTGCCATTAATCAATGTGAAAGAATAATAAGTTGGTCTGGCAATATAACAATCTGTTATGGTCGACAAGACTTGAGCACACAAATAATCTGATGGCAATGAGAATACAAAAATCCTAGCTTAATATGGCGTTTGTAACCAATTCGTCAGTCTTGAACCTTCTGTTGAAAATAGAAACCAGTTCAAATACGTAGCCAAGAACATCTTAATGGAAGAACCCAACAAAGCTTGGCATAACATCTCTGGCGAAATCTGCTCAAAACTTCCCATGCCAGTATAAAAAAAAACAAAACTTTAAAATTTCTATTAAACCTAAGCAGGAGAACCCTCAAAACTTGGACCGGCCGATTTAAAAAGTAACTTTTCTCAAAAAAAAAAAAAAACAGAAAACAAATGAGACTGACAGCAGACGCTATCTTGCGGCTATGAGGAAACATCTCTCTATATCATAACACAATGTTCAGCAATACTCCGCCTAAGAAAGTAAATACTGAACTACGAGAGCATTCCGCTGGATAAAGTTAAACTCGTTCACCTACAGAAGATTACGGACTTCTGGTTCTATCCTCGAGTAAAAGCAATGCTCTGAAACTTTCAATGGATTGGCTTACTAGGTTTCATCTAAGCACCGCAGTGTCAACAGCTCAACTCATCACACAATCTAATCTAATCCAGATATTTGCAATAACGTTTCAGATCCTAAGTATAAGAATATAACTACATATATGTTTATACATATAATATGGGATACGTAGGGTCCTCTGGTTGGCTTCAAATTCTTCAATATGAGCGTACCTCAAAGCATGTAGACCATGGCACAAGCAGGTGCTTCTCTAGCTCCAACTATTGTATACGTTTATGAAAGGTTGATGGGCTGAAGAGTTGGCAACATCAACCACAAACCTATCTTGTCCTCCCCGCTCTTGTCTTTTGTATGCTTACTCTTTTTAAGGTTATAAGTTAGCAGCTTACTTACATACTAAGGTGAGCATCCCAGTTTGGGGTGAATCTGGGCCACAATAATCATCTTGCGCTAACAATTTCGATTTCGGGCGAGCTTTCTCCAGTTTTGCACTCGATTGAGGGCTTCATCCGCCTTCTTTGCTTCACGAAAGACGAGGACTTCCTTTCCCGTGATTTCAATGCAATGTGCTTTGAAAATACGTCGAGTCAAAGCGTTGATGTCCACCCGCTCTAAATGGACCAGCCATAGTAGTCTCACGATGCAAACTCTTCTATACATGACCATGTCGCGGTACAGTTCATACAACTCTTTGCGGTATCTTCTTCTCCACACATAAGGGATCAAAGATAACTGGGAGTATTTTTGTTTCAAAACGACCAAGGGCTTCATCATCCACTTTCGATAAGGTCTGTGCATCCGAGCCCTAAGGCAGGACTGGGATGATCAAGGTCTTATAAAGGGTAACCTTGGTTTTTCTAGAGAGGGTTTTGTTTCTCAATTGCCTTCTTAGCCAAAAGAAGCAATGGTTGGCAAGAGCTATTATCCATTTGACCTCTCAACAAGGGATGTTAGCAGCACTCTGAATTAAGCTAAGTTCGTTGTTGATTTTCGATTCTTGCCTTTCTTGACTCAAAAACCAACGAGTTTCAACAAGTTTCAAGTTTGAAAATCTTTTGAAGTCTTTCTCTTCATTTGAGGTTTTATGGAAGATGGATTATCCGACAAGGTCTATAGTATAACTTGAACTGCAGTTTCAGCAAGTAGCACAACTTCTAATACCAGAATTTCACAAACCCTCATGAATAGCAATAAAGAGCAAACAAAATTGGACCTATAATTGAACCTTGTGGAACTCTTTATGACGTTTTAAAACTTTCTGTAAACTGAAACCATCCCAGACTGAGGCACTTACCAAACTTATAAGATTAGATTTAGATTTAGATTTAGATTTATTATTTCGTAAATTTGGGTACATAATTAACAATATCAGTTTAAGCTTGGCTTTATGCCGTCTGCCTGGTTGACAAAACATAATTATTTCTATGAATTAGATTAAATTGATTGATTTTACTATTGAATAGATATGTGTACTATAAAAGCAGTAACTATAAGTTCAGAAAGTTTCAGTCATAATTTTGTGTCTATAATTTAAAGCAAGTTTGCAGTAGAGGTATAATTTTGGTACTTCAACTTCATTAAGCATTCGTATAACATCGTTTTCCGTTATGAAATCGCTTCCAAAAGTGTTACGTCTGATCTCTTTCAGGACAGGACATTTTCCCATAAAATGAAAAGTATCTTCTCTTTCGTTTAAATTGCAGAGCGAGCAGATAATAGGTAAATCTGGTCTATGTGGCATGAAGTTTAGCTGCAATAGTTCACCTCGTAACCTGGCCATCATCGCAATTTCGTTGACTCCATTTATGTCCTGAAAATAATTCCTCTCATTCAAATTGTGATTGAGTCTACAATAGAGTTCTCTATGCAGCGATCCTATTGCGTTATTCAGAAAACTTTCTCTACACTTGAGGTCAACTGAAGAAATAAGCTGATAAAGCGTTTTTTTCCAATTAATGAAATCATAATTATCCAGATTCAGGTCAACCTCACAATCTCTGGCTAAGTGCATCCATTCAGCATACCAACTTGTCTTAGAATTTATGACTCGAAGAGCTGCTATTTTGGGAAGTCGATGATTTTCCATTTTCATAACTTTTAAAACATAGTCAACTTGCATTTTAAGCGTTTCTATGAAAAGAGGCGATAAACCTGTTTCCAACATAACCATGTAGTTGGGCATGTTTGGTGGCAGTCCAAAGATTCGTTTAATATAGTAGCGCAGAAGCTTCTCCACCGTTTCATATTGCTTAGCTCCCCAGATTTGTGCTGCATAAAACAATATTGATTTTGATACCGCTTGAAACACTTGGAATTTGCTACTATGGGCAATATTTTTGTTATAAAAGCATTGTTTCCACGATGCGCTGATCGCACATTTGGCCTTCGACAGCTTCTCCTTCAAGTGCTTCTCCATATTTAAGTTCTTTGTGAGGTAAAGTCCAAGATATTTGTATTCGGTAACAATTTCAATGGCTAGGTCATTGTAATACCATCTTTCATTGGCACAGTTTCTACCCCCTCCATTCTTAAAAATCATAATTTTTGACTTTTCTAAATTCACTGTCAAGTTCCAAAGTCTGCAATACTGTGAAAGCCGATTTATCATGAGCTGCATAGATAAAGGTGAAGAGGCCAAGATAACGATGTCATCAGCGAAAAGAAGAGCCTTAATCGTTTGACCTGCGTATTCGATTCCACTGGGCAAGCTTGTAACTAAGTCATCTATAAACAGTGCAAAAAGACTTGGGCTTAATGTACACCCCTGTCTTACTCCTGATTCCGTCCTAAACCATTCAGACATCTCTTCCCCATTCCATACTGAAGCCATTGTGTTCTCATACAAGTTCTCAATAACTCTCCCAAACTTTCTCGACAAACCGATACCATATAGCTTATAAAAAAGACTTTGTCTATCAATGTTATCGAACGCTGACTTAAAATCGACAAAAAATGTATATAGTTTTTGACTTTTGTTGAGAAACGATTCAGCTATACTCCTTAAAACAAAGATATGGTCTATCGTTGAATAACCTGGTCTGAAACCTGCCTGGAACTCGCTCAGAAGGTTATTATCATTGATCCAGGTGATGAGTCGTCTTTGTAGTATCGAAGTGAAGATTTTGTATGATGCATTTAGAAAGGATATGCCCCTATAGTTAGACACTTCAGCCAAGTTACCTTTTTTGTAGATTGGAAAAATAATCGATTGACAAAAGTCCTGAGGAATCGTCCCGGTTTCCAATAAATAATATTAAAACACAAAATAATAATATTTAAACACAAAAGTAAAATTTTTTGGAAGGATCCAATACAAAACAATTTATAAATCAATGTTTCCCTGCCAACCGTGTATCAATGAAAGTCAACGAAGCAGACGTGCATGAATAAAAGAAATTGAGTGGCTCAACAAAGCCCGGAAAACCTTTTAAGTGACCAACAATTGTATGCCGAATCCGAACGGCCAGTTGAGAAAGCGCTTTTCATGGCAGTATCTAAACTCTCGAAACACTTGCCAATCATTTTTTTCTCTACAGCTCGAAAAATACTTATGCTGTCTCAATCAACTTTGTAGGTCACCTTACTATGGAGCTGCAAATCTTTCTTAGGAGCTTAACAAAAGATAAGTTTCTACTGGCTTCATGTTTGTCAGTCTTTTTTGAAGAACGCAATCGCTTATGTTTTTCTATTTCACAGCAGGTATTGACTATTATAAAAAAAAAACGTCATAACTGAGTGCGAATTATTTTGACACATTAATGCTTCTTATTATACAATTTTCGATACTAATAGCTAACCTTGTTCAGTCCTTTGCCTATAGAGAAGAGCCTTTTTCTTAGCCCTACTTCTTAAAGAAAATCTAAAGAAACAAAAATGTGTAAGTTTTCCCGAATAACAAAGTATTCGATTTCAGCCGCATACCTAATATTGGCTTAGTATCTAATCCAATCCACTTGATTTAAGGGTTTTCTCTCACTTGTTAAAACGATGTTCAATTTCCGCCAAAATGGGCTAGATGCCACTAAATCATTATTCAAGGTTTATGCATGTGACTATCCATCCACTCAAGATCCCATTAAAAATTAACAAACAAAGTATCAAGCCAAACCCGACTCAAACTCAGGATTTAGAATCTACATCACAGACATACTTTTTATTATACCTACAGGATATCAAGTGTGTAAACTTACAACAGTCATCCCATTTTCAAATACAAACCCATATCCAAAAACAATCCCCAATAATTTACATTTATATCCAAGCCTTGCTGCTTCGGTTAATCCCAATGAGCTATGCAAAAAAAGACAAGTGTCTGTTGGCCATAAAAGTCGCCAATAACAGTCCCATAAGTGGATAATAATATTCAAATTAAACAAAAAACCTTGTCTACGTCCATTCAACCAGAGAGGTTTACCCACAATGGGGATATGCTGCGCACTCCATCATCGAAGTCCGGTGTCTGTGTGTCTCTGAATTTGAAAAGAGAATCGCTTACGTGGACACATTTCACGTGCTTGCAATGCACCATGCGTGTTCGAGTTGTGCAACTTCGTCCATTGAATACAAAGTTCTATACTTTCCAATAACTTACACTCAAGAGTATAACATTTTCAACATCATTTTTTACCTACTGCACAGCACCACAGTCTATTTTTGTGACGCGTGAACGTTTCGTAATCCTTTTCACGTTTCTGATTTTTGTTTTCTTTTTTATCCATCTTTGATTTTCCTGTCAGTGTAGGTGGGTTTATTCATTTGACTGCTGTGTGAAGTAGATATGTTGTTCTTTTTTATTTTGTTGTTCCTCGTCGTTAGGTTTTTGCATGTTCATCACCGACGTGCATCACTATGACAACTTCCAATTTGAAACTCTGTGATGTGCAACACACAGGAAAGAATGACGGATAATGAACCCTTTGATAACGATGACAAAGACAACGTTGTCGGATGATGATGACAGACATTTTACTGTGAATTTTTATTAGCTTCCATTTGTTACGGAAGATTGGGCAGAGATTCGTGATAGGTGTGAGAATGGTTTTGAAAACACAAAAAGATATTTTCCAATCATTGCGACAATGTACGTATACGATTTCGAGGAATTTTGACCATAGCACGATACACGTGAATATTGAGGTATTAAAGGAAATACACGGACCGAAAGCAGCAAAAAAAAGTCGATCCAAATTCTTTCAGTAGTGAATGTTGAGTTGCATTTATTTCATGCTCAATTTGGACATGTCAGTTTCTCACAAACTGAATCAACTTTCTTTTCACAAGCACTTTGAGATGGTGTTCCAATGATAGTGCGGGTGTTGTTTACTTTGATGGAATTAAAGAACAGAAAAGAGGATGAATTTCTCTAAAAACCTCATTTGATGGAATAAGTCACGTTCTAAGCAAAGTTAACAAAACATTCGATACCCCATGACAAAATCCTCTTTTCTACTTGTCATATTTAGCCATCGTCCTCTACAAAGACAATCTCATAGAACGAAACTTCAAAAATCAAATTTCAAATTTAGTTTCAATTTTAATGAGGTATTTTACTTTCCGCTTTATCGAGACAGTTGGCACCCAAATACAGGCTCTTTACTGATTAAGTTAATAGATACTAAGAAAACCATTTTTTTTTTTTTGTTTTGTTTTGAGAAAAGATATAGGCTTTGAAGAGGAAACTCCAAGGCAACTTTTTAAATTTAAAGTAAGGATTAAGAACAATGTCCAAACTTTGAGTGACAGAAACAACTCAAAACAATAAAACGAAGTACGTTTTTTACCTAAATACAGAAGAAAAAAAAACTTTTGTTTATGAAACAATTTGCACTCCCAGACAACCACTTTGTGAAAACATATTTACAATCCAAGCCATACTCCTCTTTGAATCAGACTCTAAAACTGCTTGAGTTTCTAAAACAACCTCTTCTACCCTTATGAAGATTGAAGACAATCTTATCCATGCATGCCAGAGCCCGTTTTTGGATTTCATTGTGGGTGTTTGCTTTAAATTTGGGGTATGAATGTTCAATAGGTAAATAATTCGTATAAAAGAATAAGAAAACAAATTTGTTCAACAGTTTAAGTCACGATTGCAATTTGATCAGAAAGCTTTTTGAAATGCCTTCATTTACGAAAGAAGAATACGCGGACATTTTTTTTTTCTTATATGAGTTTTGCAATGGAAATTCAAGAAGAGCATAACGAAGATACCAGAAACCCTAAGCCTATAGGAGTCCAATTAAAATATAGTTCCAAAGATTACAAGACAACAAGTAAGACAAGAGTTATCGAGAGCAAACACCCACAACGAAATCCAAAAACGGGCTCTGGCATGCATTCAAAACGAAGGAGGGCACTTTGAGAACTTGTTTTAATTGTATAAAATACATTCAAAAAAATACTAAAAGTACGTATGGAAGAATGGAACTCTATTTCGTCCATATGTCCTCCACGGGCGCGCTTGCAGCGATCGATACGTTGAACCCAATTTTCGACCACTCTCTCGCACATATCGATCGGTATTGCGGCAATTTCGCGTTCAATATTGGCTCGAAGCTCCTCCAAAGTCTCTGGCCTGTTGGCGTAGACCAACGACTTGACATAGCCCCAACGAGCGCGGCGGCAAATTGATCGGTCCATTTCTTGAGATAACACGTTGACCAAATTTCCTCTTCAAAATGTTGATGTTTGCATGAGCTGTATGGGCTGTAGCTCCATCCTGCTGGAACCACATGTCACTAATATCCATTCCACGCAACTGACGCCAAAAAAACGCCACAATGTGGTTTGTGCGATGCCCAATTCCTGTGAACGACGTGGAATTGACTGATTTTAGTTCCAATTATTTAGTTCCAATCTATAAAGCTGGCTCAAAAAATAAAGTGGAGAACTACAGAGGTATAAGTAAGCTTTCAGCAATCCCAAAACTATTCGAAAGTATTATAAAAGATAAACTTGCATTCCTCGTAAAAGAGCATATTTCTGAGCTTCAGCATGGTTTTGTGAGTGGTAGATCCACCTCAACAAACCTTTTATACTTTTCATCGTGTGCCATTAAATTAATAGAAAAAGGAATGCAAGTTGATGTCATCTACACAGATTTCAGCAAAGCATTTGATTCTGTAAATCATACTATACTAATCAAAAAATAAAAGAGTTTTGGGTTCCATTCAATGATTTTGAATTGGATCGAATCGTTTTTGATAAACAGGGTACAGATAGTAAAGCTTGGTAGTTTTACCTCAAGGAAATTTAACTGCACATTAGGAGTACCTCAAGGTAGTCATCTGGGACCGCTATTATTTATCATTTTCATAAATGACATAATACCAATTTTTCAATATACACAAGTTTTACTCTATGCAGATGACCTTAAAATGTTCTCTAGCATATCAAGCATAAGCGATTGCAATAAAATGCAAAAAGATTTAGAAGCATTTTATTTATGGTGTAAAAAAAGACCTTTTACTCAGTGTAAAGAAATGCAACATCGTATCTTTTTACAGATGCTCCGTTCCATTTCTATTCAATTATTCAATTGGTTCTGACCCTTTGAATAGGTTAGAAAAAGTTAAGGATCTTGGTGTGATTTTTGATCGGACTCTGTCCTTTAATGATCACGTGGATTATATAATATCAAAAGCGAATTCAATGGTTGGATTTATTAACAGAAATACAACAGTTTTTACGGATCCGCATGCTCTTTTAGCACTTTTTTTGGCTTTAGTAAGATCTGTCCTTGAATATTGTGATACTGTTTGGTACCCAGCTTTTTAAGTGCATTCAAATCGTATAGAAAAAGTCCAAAGAAGATTCACAAAGTTCATCTTTACAAAAAAAAATGAGATGGAGTTTTTCACCGAGCTATGAGGCTAGATGCTTGTTTCTAGGGATTTCCAGGCTGGATAGTCGACGTAAGACCCATGATATAATGTTTGTGAGAGACATTCTATGCTATCATATAAAATGTCCTAAGTTGTTAGCTTTAGTTCCTATTTATGCACCCGAAAGACCACTTAGACAACGTGATTTTCTTTTCCAACCTCGTTATAGAACGAATTACGGGTCCAATGAACCGCTAACAAGAACCTTATCAAATTTTAACTCTGTCTGCAACTTGGTAGATATAAGCCAATCAAGATTATTGTTTAAAAATTCTCTGCGTGGCATTACTTTGTAATTTTAAATTTATCAATTTAATCTTATTATTATTATTATTTGTACATATACTTATATATACATAAATTTAAGCAAATTAATCTGTTAGCATTAAGCTGTAGATAAAAAAATAAATAAATAAGTAAATAGATTTGGGTCGTTCTGAACTGATGCACTTACGGCCGCGATATTTTCAGCACTCCGTCCTAATCTTTGTCTCACTGGCACGGGAACATTGTGCAGCGAAAACGTGGATTCAAATTTGTGCACTAAACTAAGAATTGCCACACGGGTGGGACGGTGGTTGCAGCGACTGACTCAAAATTTTGATAGTACGCTTTAATAATTTGGAAACGTTTTTGATTCGTGTAACTCACCATGATGAAATGGTAGACCTTAATGAGCAATCTGACGTTTACAGAATGTCAAAAGACCTTAAGGGCGCGTTTACATTAAAGAAACAAAATGGATAGTAGGATAGGGTTGAGTGCACGTATTCATAAGTTTTTTTTTTATTATTGTTTTGTTCATCTGTAAAAAACAAAGAAACTCTATGTTTATCAGGCATTTTCTATAAAAAATTACCTCAAAGTCAAAACTTTGCTTTGGGAAGAATATTTGAACACCACTTCTGGCAACCCTAAGCCTATGGAAGCTCAACTTAAATACAGTCTCAAAGGTTGTTATTTCTACAAAAAATTAAGTCTAAGATTAGGTCTCTATCATTAGTATTGACAGAGATATCGAATTTAACACAGGTCAGCCTTTTTTTTAAAGGTGATGTCAAAGTTGAGAAACGGACTTTACTGTAAAACAATTTTTTTTCTTAGAATATGACCAGGACTCACATACCGTTTTCCGTTTCATGTCTGTCGCCATTATATACAGGGTATTTAATGGCGACAGACATGAAACGGAAAACAAAATCTTAAAATACACTTTCTGTGAAAAACTCTTTCAATGAGTACCGAAAACAAGCAGCTTTAATGAGACAGGACAAAAAACGTTCGTACTATTGATGAAAAGCTACCTTAAACTATAATTAAAGTGTGGGCCATCTATTTGTTCGTTTTGCCCAGTTTAACGCCAGACTTGCAGAAGAAAATGACTTCAAGTTTGACAGTTTAGTTTTGCACAATCATTCCAAGCATGATGTTAAAAAAAAAAATCCTCATCTCAGTGTGTGCGTTATCGACCTTTAGGAACCAGTGTGTGTTTTCCAAAGTCATTCCTCCAAGTGCAACGAACTTGTCAGATGTGTCATATTTTTGTCAAACTCTTAGGCTTTTGCAAAATCTATCGAAATGATGAAATATCAACTTAACTTGTCAGCAGCATAGATAAGGTCGTATAAGATCATTGAAGTTTTTCACTAGTTCACATAGTGCGGCAGTCTTGATCTTATAAAGTGATGACCATCAAGTGAATTCCAT
The DNA here is from genome assembly GCA_914767635.1 of Melanostoma mellinum. Lineage (NCBI taxonomy): Eukaryota > Metazoa > Arthropoda > Insecta > Diptera > Syrphidae > Melanostoma > Melanostoma mellinum. The sequence goes on along the minus strand of OU612058.1, from coordinate 195,052,529 downwards.
TTAAATCATAAATTTTTTTGACACGGCTCGAAATCTTGACAGAAAGTAAGTTCTATACCTCCTTGGAAAGAGATCAGTCGCTTTATCCTTTAACAGCTTTGGAAAATATTGAAAAAATCATGTCCAAAGTAAGTGCTGTGCATCCTCAAAAGTGCGTTTTTTTTTTCAAAAGAAGTTTTCTTCCGAAATTAAGCACCTACCACGACTGTTATACGCAAGTTTGTGCACAAGTCAGACTGGCAAGCTAGTGAGCAACACACATTTTCGTACGGTTCGCAAAGACGATAATGTGGAAGATTGTGAGACTTAATCAACTCGACATAGATATCTGACAGGAGAGTTCTGCACAAAGAGTTTTGATTATTCGCTGACAAGGTCCAATTAACTCAGCATTTCAAGGTACACAACATTCCGCTTCATTATCGCTTCGCAGTTTGAACCTAAGAATAGCTTGAATTGTTATACTATTTTGAACGAAAAATCAAAACTTCCGACAAGCCGCAATGAGTTGATCCCATAAACATCAAGGAAAAAATGTTTTTTTTTTAAATGGTATGGCCTTTCGCGAGGAATCGCCAATATCTCCAATGATAATTTCATGACATGAAAAGCGCTTTCTCGGTAAGCCGTTCGGAATCGACAAAGCGAATTGTAGGTCCCTTCCATTACCTCATAAGGTTTGGTTGAGAGAAATTCAATTGTTTATGCGTTCTAAGCTCTGTAACACCAAGTTATTTACGCTTCATATAGTATCGAAGAAGTTTTTCCACGGATTCATACTGTTTTGCTCTCCAAGTTTTAACTGCGTAAAAGAAAACTGACCTTGATATTGCCTTAAATATTTTGTACTAAATATTGTGGGTAATACTTTTTTTGTGAAAACATATACAGGGTGATTCGCATAAGGTGTGACAAAAAGATAGGGTGTGTAGGTTGGACCTAGACAAGCAAAAAATCGTATGGGAGGGGGGGGTCCATTTTCCCCCGTTTAGGCGGGAGGGGTAATTTAAGAAAAAAATCACAAACAATGGGAAAAAATTATTTAAAAATAACGGTTATACCTACAGAGTCGTGCTATAGCATTTTGAAAAGCCAAAAACTTATACATTAATTTAAGTTTAAAAATAAGTTGTTCAAATACATAGTTTTTGAAATATTAATTTTGTCAAAATTTTGAAAAAAAAAAACATAATTTTTTTTTTAAAAACCACTTTTTTTCCAAATTTTACGTAATTAAGTAACATTTTTCTGGCTTATTTTCAATGCTCTTATTTATTTTTGATCAAAAACAAAAAACCGGATGTCAAAATAATCTGTAGTTTTTGAGAAAACCAAAAATTACAAAAACGACTTTTTACATTTTTTTTTTTTTTTAATTTTTTTTTTTCGTTATTTGATTCTTAAGTGATTCTTTAGTGAAAAAAAGTAAAGAGAAAATTCATCCTTAATTTATTAAATTCACTTAAAAATCAAAAAATGAAAAAAAAACTTAAAAAAAAAAAAATTTTAAAAAGTCGTTTTTGTAATTTTTGGTTTATTCAAAAACTACAACTTATTTTGACATCCGGTTTTTTGTGTTTGATCAAAAATAAATAAGAACATTGAAAATTTAAAGGCCTCAAAAATAAATCAAAATCTTAGACTAACTGAAATTCAAAATCATACTCCATAGCTTGCAGTTCTAGGAAAGACAATTTATCATCAGTTGTGACGATTCAGGTGATGATGCCTAAATTGCAATGTCATCTGCAAATAGCAGTGCTTTTATCGAATGTCCAGCGTTGTCAATGCCACGGGGTAAGAAGTCTACAAGGTAATCAATAAATAAGGCAAACAGGCTTGGACTCAATGTACAACCCTGTTTGACACCAGTTTTTATCTTAAATCCTCATGACAGTTCTTCACCATTCCATCTTTGGCCCATCGTACAGATTTTCAATTACTCTTATATGAACTTCCATGAAATACCGATACCGTAAAGTTTGTAAATTAGCGCATGCTTATTCACCAGATCGAAAGAAAATTTAAAATCAATAAAAACGTATAAAACTTTTTGCATCTATGGAGATTTGATTCCGCAATACTTTTAAGAACGAAGACATGGTCAATTGTCGAGAAGCATTTGAGAACGATATGTCTCTATAATTGGTAATTCGGATCAACAATCTTTCTTAAGAATCAGGAAAATAATGGATTCCTTGAATTCTCGAGATATTATTTCGGTTTCCATGAAGTTGTTAAAAATATCTGTGAACCTGTTCACAAGTTCCCAGTGTGCCATATTTATAGTTCTCCAAATGCTTTTACATCCATCAGCTTTGAAACTACCGAGACCACTTCTTCTTGTCTTGAGCGTCCAGTACTTCGTTTACAATTCGTGGAGTAAAGTTATATTTACAGTCAAACCTGGATAAGCGAGAGTTAAACGGAACACAATCTCATTCTCGGTCTTATAGAGGTTTCTCACTAACCCCGAGTTTCTCACTAATTAAGGTACATGGGTAGCATTTCTCACTTATAGAGGTACGCAGCAATAACAAGTGACAGCAAGAACGAATGTAGTTAATATGTAATAATGATAAAATTACATAAACACAGGGTTACGTGTCCATTTGAAAAGAATGCGATAAAATAACAAAAAAAATTTAATTCCACGAAATAGAATGGGGACCATATTGACGAGAAAACAAAACAAAAACAATGGTAGAAAGTTCCACGAAAGTTAAGAACGAGTCATAACATAGCAGATGTTAAATTTGTTTGCTCGACTGTCGCTTAGAGAGGTATAGTTAAGTAGCAGTCTCACTTACGGAGGTCAATGAGGGAAAAACGACTCTCTCTTACAGAGGTTTCTGTATCTCGCTAATAGAGGTTTTGGGAGCTTAAATTGTCGGGTCCGGGCTATTTCTCTCACTTATAGAGTTTGCTCACTTATCCAGGTTTGACTGTATTTATTTTTAGCCGTGAGCTACAAGTGCACAACAGTCTTAGCGTCATAATTTTTACCAAAAGGTTATAGACTGCTTTTCTATCTTATTGGTGAGTGCATACACAACATGAGAGACCCCGAAGCGATCACATTCACACTTTTTTTTTCAGACACGCATGTTCTCATCATTTTACTGAATAATCAACTGTGATTATTCAGCAAAATGATTAGAACACCCGTGTTTATTTCCCAACAAAACCCTGCTTTGAAAGCTCTAAAACTTTTAAGCTGCCCTTATAGATTTTCAAATCACAATATGGAAATCCTTTTCTTCAATACAAAAAAAAAGAGCAAAAACGACTTCTTATATTAAAAGCGCACCTCCTGAGCACTCTGTAAGCAGCGCCAGTTATAATCATGTTAAAATCTCAAAAGCCTTCAATTCAGAACTCAAATCTCTCATTAAGAGTCAAAAGAATATCTTCCAGAGCTAACAAGGAAAACTTTTTAAACAAAATTAAGTCAATATATCCGGACAAAATTTGAAATTCAAGGAGAACAAAGCTATGTCTGTTTCTTAATTGGTGACAAGACACTTCCGCATTAAGGGATATACTAACACACACAATACATTCTGTAAAAGATGGACAGCGAGAACAAAATGGACAATCAAGTTATACAAGTTCTATTTTTATCCTTTCATCCCTTGCACCCCTTAAAGTTGGTCTTGGGTTCGTTAGCAAAAGGTATAAACGTTCTAACAATAAAACTTTTGTTTCATTTTCTTCATAATTATCTTCCTTCTTTGTGGATTACTTTCTGCCACGTCCTGTCTCACACCTATATCGTTAATTGACGCTCTACTCAACAACTTTTCAAGAGCATGGCGATACCAAAAGTGAATCATTTTTGTAATTTTCTTTCACATTTGCTTTTCTTTTTGGAGAACAGAAAAAATAAAAAAATACCAAAAAAATTAATAACAAGAAAACCACTTGAACGGACAGCGTTGAGGGAAAAGCAAATCAAAGCCCGGAAAAAGTTGTCAGCAAGTTAATTAAGAAGAAGCTTGAATTGGGAAAAGGGAAGAGCAATTTCCCGAAACAGAAACTCAAATTATGAAACCACTATGCTCAGCAAAAATCTATGTATCTGGTGAAACCGAATTTTCAATTGTTTTATTTGGAAATTTCTTTCAATTTCTGTTATTCTTTTTCAAAGAAAAGAAGAAATGAAAAAAATTAAATCAAATCATTATTACAGACAGACAGACAATCAGTGTGGTTGGTGGTTTCTCAAGCACAGTAGAGTAGAGTCTTGTTAAATATCAATTAAAAAACACTTGCTGTTCCACTCCGTCAACAAAGCGATTTATAAATACGAGTACAAAGATTTTCAGATTGCCGCGAGAAGAAACAACAACAAAAACATATCCAGATCTTAAGTATGATGGCATGATAGCTAATGTTATCCTCCCAGACGACGACATATGGATATGAGCATCGTAGAATATAAAACATTCAACAAATATCCTAAAGACACGAATTTGCCGGAGCACTAAAGCCGTTGAATAGATAAAAATCTAAATAAAAATAAATGCGAAAATGGAAGTCGGAAGCCACATAAAGAACAAAACAAACTGTATCGTTTGGGTGTGTTTCATTTTTAGACTCACCCGAAGGTAAACGCTGAATGTCTTATTCCGGTGGATAAGATGATTGCATGGAGTCTTATATTTGAGCTGGGCATAGGTAAGGAAGTAGACAAAAAAAAAAAAATAATAATAATAATAAAATAAATAAAATCCCTCTTACGATGCGATGGGTGAATATTGATCGAATGTACTCCAGAGACTTCTTCTCCACATCAATCGAACCTCAATTCCACTCCAGGTTCTTCCTCTGGATGATGTTCAAGAGAAAGAGAGAGAGAGAGAGAGAGAAGGGAGGCCTTGAATGAATGGTAATTTGTTTCTTGCATGATCTACCTCGAAAGTGAATTAATTGGATTTGAGCATAGTAAATTGAAATGGAATATTGATTGTGAAGGTTGTGTTCAGAACTTTGTTGTTGTTTGTTTTGTTTTTCTTTTTTGTGTGTTCCTTAGCTATTTCTGCCTGACGAAACGAATCGAAGAGGCGGTTTCCAACCAATTAAGCAAGTCACTGGATTGAAGGATTGTTAATCGAAATTTATTGTTCTATTGTTGGAGAAAGAGAAAGGAAACAAAGAGACCAACAATTTTTTGTCCTACAAATTTCAAAACTCAAAGGCAGTAGATTTTTGATTGAAGTTTTCGACTCAACAATTGGATAAAGAATGAACGCGTGGTGTGTATGGTACGTGTTTGAAAGGAGATTGAGGCAATTTGTTTTTAGAATGCAAGCAAGCACCACACTTTTGAAAATCAAACGAACGGAGGTATTATATCATGGGGGTTTTTTCAAATACAATTAAGCACGCAGAATGCGAAGATGCCATGAAATTATTAAAAATGGAACTCTTGGGGGCTACAAGAGTAATAATTGATTTGTTATGATTGAAGTTAGACAGCAGCAGGACAGATTATTTCGTTTAACAAACACTTTCACATCGGGGGCTTCTATAATCAACGCTGGTTCAGTGACCTTGAAGATGAATTGATTTCCCCTGGGTTGGGCATTAAGTCTTCACGAAAGATCCTTCGCTTGATAGGCTTAACATCGAAGTATGTTTGACGACTGAACGTGCGATGGAGAAACATATATAAGAACTCAATGAAGTTCAGGAATCAATCATAACATTTTCTGAAATAAAGGCATGTGTGGGTGGAAATTTGAAGCAGGTCTTATTTCAATGAGACATTTCAGAAATTAATCAAGAGTAGGCATCACAACACCATTATTGATTCCTTACATGTTTTGTAAGGGAATAAAACTGCATTTAGCAACTCCCACAACAACGCATGGTGCATTGTTTTGCTCAAAGAACTACATTTGGAAGACCTTGAAGCCTAATTTATATTTCTACAGTAAATTGACTGAGGCAGGATGTGCATCTATTGCACATATCCGTTTGATATGCAAAGTCATCTACAATCAACATCGATGGATTGGTTTTATGCTGTTGAGACTTGAAAATTCATTTTCAAACGAACTTCCATGAATTTGGAGTTTGGGGTGGCACAGCTTCAATATCAATCAAGGCTAAGTTCGTTTTATATAGCACTTGTGCACCTCTTATAATAAGAAATAGCAAATGGTAACCAACAACGCATTTTGTAACGAAATGACTTCAAAATCGAGACTTCGAATATAGAAAGTAATTTTTATAGCCAATTGCGAAAAAACGAAAAATTAGGATCGTAAGCAGTTTTGTAAAGATTATAAAGTTGGGTAAATCGTTCAACATTCGTGTTGTGCGGTTGAAATAAAAATCTCTATGCTTTGGGCGAATGTAGGCTTTATTAATTAGAGAAGAAGTTAGTAAACAATTTCCTGCATCGTTCTAAGAAAAGTAAGCATTTATTATCGTTTACAAACATACCAAGTACTGACAGCCTTTCGAATTCCTTGAGCTACAAGGCAATTGAGTTCCCTGTTTTTCACGTTTAGTGCTTGAGTAGACGAGTTCTTAAACCACTACCTTATTCTGATAGTCTTTATAATATTATATTCTGTTATCAAAATATTCCGATACCAAAATATTCTAAGGAACCTTTAAAGTCCAGTCAAATCGTTTCAAAAAAAAAAAAAAAAAAAAAAAAAAAACAGGACTGAAAAGGAAAGTTATTGCATCATTATGTAAAATAACCAATGCTATGTTCTTGGGGTTTGTTAAGCACGAATCTGAAGTTTTCAAGGCACATGTAAAAAATTATAAGAAAATATTGGTGTTTATTGGTTTTGAGTTTACAGCTCGAAAAATGGCCATTTTACATTCTCCGTTCGTTAGTTGTGTTAAATCTTTTAGTTTTGTGGACTTAAATGGCGACACAGTAAGCACAAGAACTCAAGCCTACTGACCATCAACAACGTCGCGTCGTGTCTTTAATACTTATGGCCTTGAAATGTATCAAAATCTTTCGGAACTTCAGACAAGACTTTCCTGTAATGTGCTTCGAAAACCCTTCGAGCAGAAATGTTAATATCCATCAACTCTACATACAACGCTATCTGGCGGTTCGTCCTACTACAGCTATACCCTTGACGCGATACAGCTCATACAGGATGGAACCATAAATCACTCGGAGTAGCTTTTAGTAGGGGAGCCCAAGAGAGGATTTCGCGCGTTACTCGAGCGCGTCAGAAAATCATATGGGGAGAAACCTTGCACCATGTAATGTACTCCTACCATATATTAAACCTAAATGTTGGGGTGTTCGCTGAGGGCAGCCCGTCAGATTAGTAAAAAAAAGTCGGTCATCGGAGATACTCGAGCGCGTCAGATTAAAAGATGGTAGGTTGATTACATCGAGAAGAGTGTATATTTCAATAATCTGACAATTTGAGCGGGGCCTTCGTAAGTAGGCGAGTCACAAAGATGTAAAAAAAAATCGATGTTTCGAAATACTCGAGCGCGATAAATTTTTTTTTTATTTTGAAGGTAATTTTATTAGGATAACGGAAAACATATAATCTGACATTTTGGTTGGGGCGATTGAGGTAAAATCGTCAGTGAAATATATAATATATGATGGTTAATATCTCGGTTAATATTGATATTAGAAATTGGTCCAGAAGATTTTTTTTGTAGAAAACTAAATTCTCTACAAGTTTGTAATTTACAATTTTTCTGTACCTTTTGTTATTTACGAGATAACTGCGACAAAACGTGAATTTTATGGAAAAATCTGGTTAAGTGGCCCGTACCACCTTCCCGGTATGAGTAACGACTTTGCCAAAAAGAACATTTTTGTAGAGCTTTCAATTTTGAGAAAAAAACATCTTCGGTTAAAGCGATCCCATGAAATGCCGCTGAGTTATAGAAATTTAAAAATAAAAAAACAGAGTCTCCGTGTATTTTCAATGGAAAATCTTCACACCTCTTGATCGAGCACTTAAAATTAATATTAAGGGCTCAAACTTTCAGGATTTTTTTTAAAAGTATTTTCAACAAAATTTCGATACAAAATTTTTAAATACATAATATGTGTACATATTTTTTGATTGCATCCAGTAACAAAAAATAGAAACAACAAAGAATTGTTACTTTAAAATTGTCAGACTAAGAGTACGCCCCCATATAATTGTCAGATTATCATCCTGGAGGACGAAGACATCAAGTTGATCACTCTGTATAAAAATCTGACACGCTCGAGTATTTCAAGGTCACGTGTTTTTTTTACATTTTTAAAAATCAGCCATAACTGATCGCCCCACTCAAATTGTCAGATTATTGAAATATACACTTTTTAGAGTACACTTAACATTCACTTTGAAAATCTGACACGCTCGAATAACTTTTTTTTTTTTTTTTTTAAACCTCTCTTTACGGCCATTTGCCCCCCGTAAATCGTCAGATTAATATATATCCGTTATCAGAAAGACAAAGCGCGTATACTCTATGAAAATCTGACGCGCTCGAGTATTTCAATTTATCTGTTTTTTTTACATTTTTAAAAGCTCATACACGCCCATCGCCCCACTAAAATGAAAAACGTTTTAGAACGTAAACTTCACAATCCAATAAGTCCCCATGACGCTTTAGTAACTGCAAATTTAGCGGCTCGGGCTCCCCTACTATTTCATTTGAAAAGACTAACGATTCTCATTTGCTTTAGATAGTGTGCATTCTTCTGCTCTTTGTTTTCCTAAAGATGGATTGATTTCTCGATTTCCTATTAAACCAAAGTAGCAGTAATTGGCCTAAGTAATTCTTTGTTTGATCTCGCAATTTACAACTTGGTGAAGCAGCGGAATTTTCCAAAGCCAACCTGCGGAGCCGTTCAAATTTCGCAGGCATTCCAAAACTCGAATAAGCTCTGTACAGCTCGTCTCTGTCCGCGTTCAAAGGAATAACAAGGTCGTGTAAATCGGAAATTTTCAAGATCTACCGTAGTAAATTTGGCCAATTGTCAATATCCGCATTGATAAGGACCCATCCAATTGTCGGCGTGCAGTCTCAAGACAATCACATACTGCAGGATACAAGAGCTAAAATGCGGCATTAAGGAGACTTGTTTCTGTATTGTTAGCGCAGTTTTAGCGTTTTACCTGTTTTTTTTTTTTTTTAGTGCGGGCATTCGAAACTAAGGCTCCATTCATTGGGCATACCTTCTACTGATCATATCTTCGTTTGATCTCCTGCTGCCGTCAAGACAACCAGCACTTGCTGTTTTATTTGATTTAAATTTTTGTCTAAAACAAAGCAATTTTCCTATTGTGGTGCCTGTGGAGTAATGGTATGTGTGTCTGTCTGTAATGCGGGAACTTCGTATTTCGAATCCCAACCAAAGCTGTAACGTGCTTTTTACTTTCGAGCCGAAGTTTCGCTCGTCGGATTAGCCAGGGTCGTTCTGAAGAAAAATAAGAAACTTCAGGGGAGAAGGTCTTACTCTTGAACAAACAAAATCTTTAATCAATCGCAAACAGAAACTTCTAAAAACGCTTAAAAGGCTTAAAACAGTACCTCTACCTGTTTGTTAATAACGTACGGTCTGATTCCTTGCTGTTGTTATCATAGATAATACCGTAACCTGAAACTATGCCGAAGTACAGGTTTATGACGGCCCTTTGGTGGCACGGATGACCATTACGAAAGCTGCAAACTAAGGCTTCCACTATGTAAAAGCCTTTCGTAAGCAACAGTCAGAGGGTTTCAGTCGGGAGATTAAAAAAATCTCTTACAGATTTTTGTCCTTGGTCTCGGGATTGAGCCTGTTGCTCGATGGCTGTTAATTTGTTAATGTCAATTCCGGCGGATGACCAGTTGCTTTTTATCGGCTTCAGCTTTGGATTACCTGCGGGAAGCCGTTCGGAGCCGGTAGAAAATTGAAGGTCCCCTCCATTCCCTCACAAGGCATGGTTATGAGAAAGGCACTAGGCCCCGGCGCTCCCCGCACTGTTGCGCCAACCAATGTACATGAACTTCTTTTAGGTCGGGATGACGGAATTCTATATCATCGTCCAAGTTGAATGGAGCATCCTACCTGACACCAGTTAGTAAAAAAAACTACGTTTCACAGATGTATTGAAAACAAAAATTTAATAAAACAAACTTTTATTTAATTTAAAGAAAAACAACGTTCCTCCCAAAACTGCAACACCCTTAAATATGAAAAATGTCCCGTTAGTAACAACTTAGCAAATTGTCTTTCACCAAAGATGAAAGTCTACTCTAAGCTCGTAAATTAAGTTTGCCTAATTAATAACAACAGCCATTTTTGATTTTCTCTCACCAGAAATCAAAACAAAAAAATTACCGTGTCTTCCCACAAAAAACAGGAACAAAAAAAACTAAATAAAATATATAAATTTAAAGACAACAAACAAAAAAAAATCAAATCCTTGGCGCGACAAGCATCATAAAGGGGAATAAAAAATGATGATCAGCCTGGGCTGATAAAATTTATAGCATCCGTATAACATCGATGGAGGCGGCATGGCGTGAGTTAAGCTCTTTCTCTCTATCTGATAAACGAGTGATTCAACGTAGCATAATGAACAAGATGCTAAATTTAAATTCATTGCTGTTTGGTGTGTTTTGTCACGCGTTTTTATCATGTCATGGTCTGCGAGCCGCGCCCACAACATAAAATAATCGTGCTATTCATACTTTTTTTTTATATATATAAACAATGGAAAACTACTCGAACTGGATGTATAGGTGTAAACATACTTTTTTCATTGCACAAATGATGAACATAAATTAACCTTAACTTTTGACAACAGGTCATTGGTACTGATTACTGAGGAGAAGAAGAAGAAGGAATTTTGGCAAACAATTGTTTTTCTCTTTTTTTATAACAGCGTCACATCAAAATTAGAGTTAAATATAAAATACTTGCTAATCTGTTTCTCTAAATATAAATTGATTTATTTTAAATGATTTATAGGTAAAACTCAATGTCATCGGCCAATAGTCTATTCTTGAAACAGTTTTCTCCTAATAGACGGGGGCAGCAAAAGTCGATTAAAACCGAAAACCTGTGAGTTCAAGATGTGAGCAATACCTGCTTCGAAAAAAAAAACAAAATAATTTCTTTGTTTCGAGGCAAAGTTTCGATAAAAATAAAAATCGTATAGCGTCTCAAGAATGTCACAATATCATTTTTTACTCAAGGATTCTCATCTGTCGTTCATGGAGATGTTCTGCCTTAATAATCCTTTCTCCTCTTTTATTCTCACAGCTTTCTTATAAAAAAGGAGTGTGTTTACTGAAACAAACAAGATTGTGATGACATTTACAATGCACATGATTATCACTCGTCTGTCAACATCATTAGCAAGAGTATCCTATAATTAACTTACGACGAGAAACACAAGAGGAGGGATTTTTTTCAACGCCCTAAAAATAGGGACAACAACAGATCATGGTCGTGAACCAAATCATTCAAAATTAGATTTCACAATGTTGTGGTGTGTTGTAATTGGTGCAGTAATCGACAATTACGATAACACCACACGAGTAATTCATTATGTTGTCGGCAAAATGCCACTTATAGCCAAGTGGCAATTGATTATTATTTGTTCTTTTTATGGGTTTATGTGATTTTTATTTTTAATGGAATTGGTTGTGTGTGTCCTGCGGGGGCATGGGTTAAAAATCTGTTTTTGAGATCAATGCGAGATTAATCGATTGACAGAAAGAACACAGTTTGCTCACAAGTCTGTAAAAACAGACTACCACTTGTTGGATAACATACAAAATACTGGTCAGGTCATCCCTAATGTGAGCTATTCGACTCCTTAAACTTGGTTCTTATACGAAGCTTCTATCATCGGTGGACCTAGTGGTTAGCTTAAAGGCACTTGTAGCTATCACTTACGATGATTTTCGGTTTATTTCGATTGATTGCTCCCCAATCACTTTGCTGCACTCCTCCCGTGCGTGGGCGAGGGCATACATCGTTTTTAGTATGCCTTGACAGTCCTAAGAATCTTACAGAATAACTCTTTCTAGCATTGTGAATATCGATGTTTCCATCTATCTAACTACAATGTAGTCAAATTGTTGTAGATTATTTAACCGTCTTGTTGAAGTATTCCATGAAGCAGTCTTAATAGATGTTATTGCCTAAGACTTTGTTCTTAGACTCGAAACAATTCATCTAGTATGGTAAGTTGTGAGCTGAGAAGTTCGATTTGATTTTCTTAGACATGCTACTTGAAATCCCTATCATGGAAGCTCAAATTCTTTTTAGCGAACAGAGGATAAGGACAGATTTAAAAACTTTTTTACTTAAATAGCAAACTAAACAAATACAATTTGGTCTTACTTCGGGGCTACACGGTCAAGATATGGTAAGCCATTTACAATACATTCGAACTTTCTTACATACACAACCACACTTTTCGAAATTGAAACCCAACTGGTATGGAATATTGAAAGCCACCCGAGAAGCAGTTTCAGTGGCCATGAAATTGACAGCTTCGTCAAATACCCTCAAAAAGAGAAAAGAGTGCCTGGAAAAAAACTTTGAATTTCAAATTTCCTGTGGGTGCCATTTTGAAAATATATAATGACATGTCGATTGAAAGCCATTTGCCTGGCAAGTTGTAAGTCGCCTACGTCACAGCCGAAACACGAACAGGAATTTGACAGATTGTATATGTAGGCAGATGGCTTACCATATCTTGATCGTGTAGCTGCAGGGTTAAAGAACTTATAAAGTCAATAAGGCCATCATTTTTAGTATTTTCATAGCCTAATGGTTGTTATTGTCCTCAAGGGAAGACTCTGTATCTAATTTTTAAGTCCTTATTATTGAAAAAAAAAATTAGAAAATGGACTTTTATTAGAGTAGCTGTGTTTCCTGCTGACTGTTTGCCGAAAATTTCTAGGGGTGTAAAGTTTATTCCTATGTCTAGGACATCCGTAGGAGTTGCCCATAGCGTGCCACTGATGAACATACTCCCGGTATGCTGAAATTTTGACAAGCTTGTTATATAGGGTTTTTCTTTTTTAGTTCCGAACAGATAAGTGAAACGTCAAAAACGTAAGAGTATTTCTTTTTCAATTCAGCAACATCTGAACGCTCAAAATGCTTTTCTTTTTTCTTCAGAACACTACGTGCTCGAAATTATATGACGGGGCATCTAGAGCAAGAGTCTGAGCGCAAGAGTCTGAACACGCTCAGTTCAGAACACGTTCACGGTGTTCGTGTTCAGTTCAGTTCATTGTTCCGAACCAAAAAAAAAAACCCCTATAGTTGACCTTTTTTGTCCAGTGCGGTCCTCCATATTACTGCCCCTTAGGTTAGTAAAAGTCTTATGACAGCAATGTTAACTAAATTTACTCTTTCCTCTATGTTGGTTTTTCAGGTAAGTTTTTTATCAAAAACCTCACCTATATGAATTAGCCTTCTTCACTAGGGCGAGAGTTACACCTTTCATGACAGGAGGCCTAAAATTCGGGATTGCGTATTTTCTCGTGGAAAGAACAAGCTCCGTTTTATGGGGGTTGATATTCAGTTCTCGAACTTCAGTTCAGTGATTGAGTTTATTTAGAGCCGTCTGCAACAGCTCTGATAGAGTTTGTGGGTGTTAATCTGAGAACAGCTATTGCCACATCATCCGCGTAGGAAGCAAAAACCTTCAAAGCAGCTTTTTCCAGAATCTAGATATAGTTTAGTACTTCGTTCACGACTGAGACTACTAGTCTTTCCCAGGCAACGTTGGAAGCTTTTTTCAACTAAAATAAATCTAAATTTTTCACTTTTTGGGAACACTTCTAAGAAAACATTCAATTTTTTTAAAGAAAAATCGGCGCCATGGGGACGACTGGGTCGCACGAGTTTGCGATTGTGTGCTAAGTATGATATCAAAGTCTTTAGGTCGAGTAAAAGGTTTTAGCCATTTACGAAAAAGTCGGTTTTGAAAAAAACGGCACTTTGAGAGGTACCGTTCTTAGACTTTTCCAAAAATAATTTTTACATCATAGGAAAAGCAATCTTAGACTAACAAAAAAAAATTATTGAAATCGTGGGAGTCATTTTCGAGAAAAATAAGTACCTTTATTTCAAGACCTTGAGACTCAATTCCAAAAACTTCTCTGTAGGCTATCCCACAGAAAATCGGTCAAGCGGTATATATTCGGACATAAGGCCATACAGACATACAGACAGAATTGCAGGACTCACTTTTTCGTATAAATCATGTACAGAAATAGTATTTAAAATTTCAAAAGGATCGGTACAGTAGTTTTGAAGTTGTGAGGGGCACCGACTTTGAAAAGTCAGTGCAACAGCTTTCTTGGGCCGAGCATGTACAAAAATTTTAATAACGTCGTCAATTTTGCTCCGATCGACTCAAAGCTTCGACACAATATTCTTCAAACATGATGAATGGATGATATCCTGCACCCTGCCCCTTGTTTACGCTGTCCCCTTTATTTTTTTGTCTATATAGTTTGTGAGACCATTGGTATCTATGTGCTAAGATGGCGGTCAAAGAATGGATGACAAGCCCAAAAGTTGAATTTAATCTTACAATACTTTACTTGTGGTACCCGTGGCGTAATGGTCAGCATGTCCACCTGCTAACCCAGATGTTCGAGGTTCGAATCCCAGCAGAGGCAAAATGCAAAAATGTTTTTCCACGGGTATCGCCTTTCGCGAGGAATTGGCAAGTCCTCCGTTAATAAATTCATTGCCATGAAAAGCGCATTCTCAATAAGCCGTTCGGAACCGGCGTAAATTGTAGGTCCCCTCCATTCCCTCACAAGGCATGGTAGTGAGAAATGCGCCAGGCCCAGGGGCTCCTCGCTCTGTTGCGCCACCCTATTAATTTATTTTTTTACTTTACTTGGAACATTTTCACATTTAAAGGTCCCTGAAATTGAGAGTGTTCCGAATGTCTTCAAATTTGGTTTAGGGCCCGCAACTTGTCGACCGTCGCAATGTAACCAGTCACACATTTTTTTAAAGACGTTTTAAAAAAGAACTTGAAAAGTAGTAAACTTCTTCTTTTCTGACTTCAATTTCAGGATTCGATCACGCTGGCGTTTGCCATATCAAAGCTTGAACCTGTCGCAGTCATTAAGACAAGTGCGTTTACGAATGTTCTGACAACCAGTCAGTCAGTCAACCATGATGTGTTCTTACAAATGGTGTTTAAGTCATTGTCTACCCAAGCCTTTTGCACAATCATGGTTAGGGCTCTGATTGGAAACCAATATTCCGTCAATTGCAAGTTGTTAAAACAAATACCCCATTTAGTGCGATCACATGACCAATAGGGATGAAGTGTCCCTTGAAGGGACCTTTTGATCGCTTGGCAATCCGACCTGTCTGTACAAGTCTTTGGAAAGGCATGGCTTGCCGGAAGGGAAAAGTATTTATTGAAAGATTTAACTGCAGCCCATATGTTTCAGCCTTGTTGCGAGGTAGCTTTCTCTTATTGCTGTCATGCAATTCATTCAAACTCGTAGAAATACACAAAATGTTTGTTTCACTGTTTCTACGCTCTTGTGTTGTTTTGTGGCAGACCATGGCTGCTGAGGTCAACTCAGACAAAGCCCCCCTAAAGGCTTAAGCTGCAAATCGACCGTCTTTATAAGAACCTTATACGAAATTTTTCTGATTCATTGCATAGATGTTTGGTCATGTGTATTATTTTTATGTTAACCTCTGAATTATTTAGAATTAGGATATTGTCAACTACTCACATTTTAAATCACGTTAGCAGGCTATGACACACTAATGAAAACTTACTAAAAAGTGATTGCATGTGTTTACTCATACGCTTGCGTAACTACGAATACGTCCAAGGCCTAGCGCATTTTTCACAACCACGCCTTGGGAGCGAATTAATGGGAGCTAAAATTTTCTGCCGGACTCGAACAGCTAGTCGAGAAAGCCCTTTTCATGGCAATGAATTACTAACGTAGGCGATACCCGTGGAAAAACACCGTGGGTTACGAACAACGAAACTCTGGGTTAACCAGGCAGACATGCTAACCATCACGCCACGGTATAACTCTAGGGAGTAATGCGGCCAAATAAAATATAGAAACCCTCGGAAAGGTAGACTGATGAGAATAAGACACAACAGCTGACGTCCTTCTCACTTTTATTGATTTGCTTTATAATCATTTCAAAGCCCACCAGCAATAAATTTGCTGACCACATTTTTCCTATGTTCCAAATCGCACGTAGGCTCTTTCACATAGTCGTTTCTTGAGATTTATATGAACAGAAACTATGTATATACCAACACAATCGTCAACCTAGCATTTAAGAATCAATTCCCAAAAACTGGGTTAGTTGGTGAACACTATTTTCGAATGAGCTAACAGAGAATATCGTCCCCTTGTTATGTTTTTTTCTATATTTTTCTTGTTTTCTCTATTTTCCCATTTCCCTCATGTTAAGTGCTCCAAGGTTGAAATAATGTTTTCAAAATAATTAACGAAAGAAAAAAAACTTGTATCAAAGAAAACAAACAATTTGAAATTGTTTAAGTTCGACCTCCCCCTGTGTGATGGGGGCGGGTATTAGGATAACGCATCGTGCTCAAAATTTTGTATAGTTTAGAGTCAATGCGTGGGCTGCTGCGGATGGCAGCCAACAACAGCGCTGACGAACGCATTATGTCGATTTACACACTATAACACTATTTGGAGGGTGTGGTGTTCGGTGTTTTATTTGTGACAACAAAATGGAAAATATTGAGATTATTGCTTTTGTTTAAAAAAAGAAACACTGACAGCGAGAGTGTGGCAATAGATATAGAACCTTGCCTTGTCTTGCCTTGCCCAGGCGAATGGCCATGATTGATGAATTTTTGTTGAACTAGTCAAATTGGCCGTCGTTATTCAATGAATATTTTCGAGCTCACAAACACACAAAACTTTAGGGAGATGAGAGTTTCTCTGAAGTTTGGGTAAATATTGTCAAAGCCCACCAACCTTTATATATGATTGGAAGCAGTTTGTATATTTTATACTCGTCAAGCAACATCCCACAGCCCGCACGATTATTTCTTCCAATAAAACTCAAATCTCAATAAATTTCCCTGATTAGCCAATTCAGGTTAAGTTTAGGGTGTGTGCGGGTGGGTTGAAGATTTATTGCTTGATCTTTAAGGACATTGATTTTCTTTTTATTGACTTAAACCCCCTGATTGCCGAAGGATAAAAGAAGACACACCCACATGCACATAGTAAAATCTCTCATTTGAAGTTTATGTACTCGTTAGGGAACAATTGAAACGTATTAGATATTTAATCAGGTGCTTTGTGGGGAATAAGAGAAATTGATTCATTTGACACAAATTTGTTGTAATTTGATTTTTTGTCTATCTCTGAGCACTGGAGACCCTTCAAAAAGAAATTTTGTATGAGGGAGTTTTATTTGAATGAATATTTTCATGTTTACAAATTAAGTAACATTTTAGTTTTGGTTATTTGCATATCCAATATGGTCGCTTAATGAAAACAGGAGCAATGCTAAATTGCGGCGGACATTATTTCAGACATCATGCGATGCGGGTGTGCACTGTTTGAGCACAATTAGGTGTGTCCTTGTGGTGCTGAACTTTTGTTTTGTCTTACGTGAGACAGAGTGTTTCCTCATTAGTTTCAAAGTAAATAAAACGAATGTTATTTTGTGGATTTGACATGTTGTTGCAACAATTCAAACATTTTTTTTTTTTTTTTCTTATATAAGACTTTTATGCTTTATGTAAGGTTACACACAAAGTTTACGTGAATCGTTAAACGAAGGTCCTTTCATTTGATTGATTACTATTGATGTCACAAACAAATGCACCTTACATATTATAATAATTTAACTTGTATACGGTTCGATTTTTTGAGTTTTATGCATCATAGCTGGCACAAAATTTTTTCGAAGAAAAAACACGCAAATGCCTCTGAAAATACGACCTACAAGTTTATACAAGAGTTCTAGAAGTAAGTTCTGAAATCCTGTAAAAGGCTCTCGTAAGTGTTAACTGAAAGATTTAAATTAAAAAAGAGCGTATTTAAGGCTCCCTACAAACAATTCAATTCAATTTTCTATTTATTACTTAGATTTGGTTGAACAAATAAGACATAAGTCTTTTATTGGTAAAATAAGGGTTAAATAATTTGATGGTTTAATTTAAATGTAAATAATATAACAATAACAACTGGAAGTAACTACATACTTCTATACAATTTCGTTTTTCCACTGACAAGTCATGACTGGCATCCAGCGTTTCTTCGGTTTTTAAAATACTAATTGGAGCATTCAGATCTAAATTCCATTTCCAGTTATAGCTTTCCAGCTATTCGGACAAGGGCCAATAGACGCTCTCCACAAAGACACCAGCACCAGATCCATGATCGGTATAGAAACCATCCACAAAGGAACGATAGCAATCCTCTCCTGATTCAAATTCTAGAGTGAACCAGTCTTAAACAGACAGAAGGTTGACTGTTTATTTTTTAAGCAGTTTGAGCCTTGGAATCATGGTATAAGACGGCATATCTATTAGACGTGAGTCAAAAAATACCTTTTGCTAGTTCCTCAAAACTCCCATTCGAATTGTGTCAGAAACCCCATCTCTTTAAAGGGAAAATGGTCTCGAGAGTTACATCCCATGATGTAGGTATCAAGGCGAGGACGATTCAGCAATGCGTCGAGAGCAGCTTGGGAAAGCCAAGACATATTTTTCTTTGAAATTTGGCGAACGAAACAATAACGTATTTATATGAGAGCTCAACAACAACGATCGTCACGTTACTGTGAATGACTAGCCATATCGCGCCATCATTATCGATTACTTTTTGTTCCCAAATTGGAAGACATATAGACATGGACGACATGTGGTTTCCAAAGGATAGTGCCACAAGCCACACAGCACACGATTGAATCGATTTATCGAAGAGTTAAATTGATGAAAGTGTTATCTCAAGAAATGGGCGTCTCGTTTGTGCAATTTAACACCTCTTGATTATTTTGGAAGAGCTCAGATCCAAACATTGAACACGAAATAACAACTGTTTCTGCTGAAATCCGTGCCAGGTATTTATTTACTTTTCAACTGATTTCATGAGCCAGAGTCATTGAAAATTGGATCCAAAGAATCGACCGCTGCAAACGTGCCTTCTGCTGTCATATGACCGAAGTCGAGTTTCATTGACAAATTTTTTGGTTGTACTTCAAGCCGATGATAAAGTTTTGAAATACGTCAACTGGTTTGCCTTGTTTAAAAAAAAAAAAAAAAACGTTAGGTGCTAATTGGAAAATCCGATATGTACAATTTAATTTATTTAGCTACTAACTTTTCTCATTTCCAACAGGATCTCGACAGTTTCTCAATCTGGTGTTTTTACCAACCAACCAACAACTCTTTTCCCACGATTCTTCATGCAAAGTTGCAAGAACTAAACTCCTTTCATTCCTAGTCCCACGATGTTGGAGACAAGAGATGCTTCCAATTACTATAGCTGATAAAATTACCAGACGCAGAGTCATCAAAAAATTTTGTATATAAATTCAATGTTCTTTTGAGTTCGACAACGACTGAATACCAGTAAACACTGATCTTTTATTTTTGGTTTTATTTTGTGCTATTGCTATCCCCCACCAGTGGTAAGGTGTACAAGGTTAAACAGTGTGAAGAGATTGAAACTTAACATTGCCAAGTGGCAATCCATTGCTAGCGCATGAAACAGTCAAATGCTTTCCCACGGGTGTCACCTTCCGCGAGGAATCGGCAAATCCTCCGAGAGTAGTTCCACTGTCATGAAAAGGGCCTTTTTGAACCGTTCGCAGTCAGCAATAAATTGAAAGTCCTTTCCATACATCTCAAGGTATGGATGAGGGATATAAACTAGACACCTGTCTTCTGGGCTCTGTTGGGGCACTCTATTAATTTAGTGCAGTCAATGAAGCATTTTAGGTCCGAATTTTTTTACTGTGAACCAATTTGCATGAAATTTTGGAATTAGGCTCATCTTACCCTTAACTTCAAAAGTGAAAATGATTTGAACACCGCCACCACCCTGGGGGTGGTTGCCACCCCTTTTCGGGGGTGAATTGTGCCATTTCCACCAAAATCAAATTTAATCGTATTCCACCTAAAATTAAGTTTGTTATGAAGAGTTTGATAGATAGTATCAGTTTGGATGCTACAAGACACATATTTTTCAAAAAAGTCACAGTTAAAAAAAAAAAACAAATTTTAAAATTTTTAAAAAACCCACTTTTTTTCATAATATCTCAAAAATGACGACAGAAACGTATAAAAGTGTGAAAATAAAAAATTTAGGTATTTTTCTGACAAATAATTTGGTTCTTCAGTTTTGACTGTCAGACAAAAATTGACGGAGATATGATAGTTTAAAGAGCGCGTGGCAGTGCAATCGCAGCCTCTCTTAAGTCCTTTAAGCCTTCACCGTCTTAGCAAAAGGTTGTTTACTATATATTGCAATAAAGGATGTTGTAGCTCTCTTAATTACCTTTGCAATGGTTTTTTATAAGTCGTGATAGCATGAAAATTGAAGGAGTTATGGTTTTGGACCATTTACTTAACTCATTAATTTAAAAGAAAAAAACATTAGATGCTCTCCTTATTTGCACCACAGCTCACTTATTTTACGTGCAAAAGACTTTTAATAGTGCTCATTTTAAAGCTTATTTTAAGCACTACAAAACATCCTTTAGTATTAGAATGCATAAAATGCATCTGCTCGCCGCTAAATGGCATTGACCACAACGATTAAATTTCAGACAAAATAAAAAATGGCTTTGATCTTTTATATCTAGCTTAATATTGTTCTTACAATACTTTATAAAAAAACAAATTGTTCATTGTTTTACCTGCTACAATTTTGTTCCTTATAAAATTTTCGATAAAACGTATAGTTTTGGAGATATTTGCAATAAATAGATGAAAAACATGAAAAAATTGCGAATTTTCAATTGCCAATAACTCGAAAAGTATTGGACTTAATGAAAAACTTTATATTTGATTTTTTGCTTAAAATTAGGCTTTTTATCGATATCCAAGGTTATTTGAGAAAAAAAAAATTCACCCCCGAAAAGGGGTGGCAACCACTCCCAGGGTGGTGGCGGTGTTCAAATCATTTTCACTTTTGAAGTTAAGGGTAAGATGAGCCTAATTCCAAAATTTCATGCAAATCGGTTCACAGTAAAAAAATTCGGAGGTAAGGCCCTATTTTTCGCTTCATTGACTGCACTAATTTATTTCTTTTAATTCAGCACTTGCCAAATGAATTCTCGCCCCATTTCAGCATATTATTGTATTTTACGGTACTGGCTGCCACATTCAGGCTGCCTTGTGCGCACATAAAATAGGAGTTCTTTATTCCTTGGTATTATAATTTGATTCATCCTCCTAGGGTTAGGTTGGATGGGGCTGCAGCCGCAAGCGCCAAACACCTCACCCCGATCTCAAGGATCCATTGTGCTCCCAAGATAATAGTGCATGAGAAGATGGGGAAGGGAGATAGCAGATGATTGGATTGGTGACCGCGATGTTGAGGTAAGAACACTCAGACCCAAATACCGGTCCATTGTACTACCAAATAGCAAACTTCTATTTGTTATAGCTGTCCAGATGTTCGAAGAAAAGCCGAAAAACCTTGCCATGATAAGGAGCCTTAGTTACCAGCTCTAACCATGTCTGCGCCGAGTATCTGAAACTTCATGCGAGAAAATGCAGGACATTCATAGAGGAAGTGCTCTGCGGTGTCCTCATCCTCTCCACAAAATTCACAGAGTGTGGTTTCACTTGAGCCAAACACGTTTAAATGTTTGGCTTTCTACAGTCTTTTCTGCTACGAGCTAGCAAAAATGTAGCAGTCTTCTCACTAACGTTGGGGACCATACGTTTGGTCTGTCTGCATCCAATGGAGGCAGCCCATCTACGGTTGTGCTTTTGGCAGATCCAATCGTTGATTGAAGCCCTCACGCTGGCAGACCTATCGACGGTTTAGGTCCTGAGAAAACTGTCTGTATGCCGTAATGGCATGGAACCCAAATGAGACTCAAAGAATTCAATCTTCCAACCGCATTCAGAGAGCTCTTGCATTCCTGGACCACTTTCGAAATAGTTAGAGGATTGAGAAGGGACTTAAGCACAGCTTGGCTGTCGCTGCAAACACAGATACTTCTCCCCATCCAGCCATTGTTCGTAACGTGGCTTAAAGCCATTCGAGCATACGCCCTCCGCTTGGAAAACAGATGCGTATGATTCTAAAGAGATGTACAGTCGTATGTCGTCGTTCTCCACAAAAGCATCAGAGCCAGACCCCTCGTCGGTTTTGGAACCATCTGTGAAGATTCGATAACTGTTCTTTCCAGGCTCAGAGTGAATCAGTCTTTAACCGAAGGAAAGTTGACTGAGTATTTTTGGAGCAGTCATCGTGTCAGACGGCATAACCATTAGACGTGAGTCAAAAGATATGTTACTTGCAAGCTCTTCAAAGCTCCAGTGTGAACGCTGCCAGATATCACATCTCTTTAAACGACAAATGGTCTTGAGAGTACACCCCATGATCAAGGAGAGGAAAATTCATCAGTGCGTCGAGAGCAGCTCCCGGGGGTGCTGGGGAAGGCACCAGTAACACCAAGACATCGTCTTGGCATTCTTACTCTGCAAAAGTTCGATGTTCTGATGTCTATTCTCATCATTTGGGTACCCAATCAGTTGTGATCCGTGGCCCTTCCTCTTAACATAAACATATTGAAAGCTCTAATAGTCATAACATAAACATATTGAAAGCTCTAATAGTCGCCACATACCATATCCATTATGTATAAGGATAGGTTCACTACAATGAACCTATCTCCCGCATGCAGAGTGATGTTAATTCAAGTTTTAATTACATCGCATTTTACATCAGTACCACCTGCCTAAAACTTCATCTTCTAAACCACCCTCCTCATTATAAAGCTATATAAAGTTAGATTATGGTGAAGTTTGTATTTAAGCCGAATAATTGATTGGTTTTAAAAGTTAGATTAAAATTATCAAAAAATCAACACACTTTTGAGTTTTTTCTCAAATTTGAACTACTTGGTAAACTTGTGAATGAGTTCAGGTGGGCTATCCTGTTTTCAATGACCTAACAATGACCAGCCTAAATGATAACGCCATTAATTACTTTTACCAATAAAAACACAAATAAGCCACACAAATGACTGTGTGAAGTTGCAGCCCTACTCCACATGTCATTTATGGGCAAACATTTTGTTTTGTACCAGGGAACTGCAAAACAAGTTGTCCTATGCATATGAGAATCAGAAAATAGTGGTTAAGAATTACTTATATCTCTTTTAACCAAAAGCAAAAAGTACAAACCATCAATGAAGTAATTGAAAGGGTCTTTAGTAATCGCTTACAGTAATTGTTTCTGACTCTAGTACCAATACGTACCTAACTGATATCTGGTCTAATTCCAAACAACGGGACGCAACCAAAAATAAAATCACCCAAAAATCAAATCAAAAGTATAACAGTGAATATATACAAATTACACTAGCCAATCCTTGTCTTATCCAACCGATTGATCTCAGACAATTATGTAACTCTCATTGCTAAAAGCACACGAGGATCATCATCATCATCATCATCATACACAACTGACAGACCAAAACAGTTCATTTATACAGCGCATATCAATCAACAACCATTAGGTCATTAGACACTCATTAACATAGAAAAAACAAATACATATCCACCACAAAACAAACAACTTAATGTCCCATTAGGTTGTTAGTCCAAATCTTTATCTATAAAAAGCCATCGCACAGTTCGAGAACTTACGTAAAGAGAGCATGACATTAAGTACAGTATGAAGAAGCAGCAGACGCCAACATATAGCTGAGGATTGAAAAACAACATAAAGGAAACCACCAAATAACTCACAAACAAAAATGTGTCCTAAATTATTTTCTCTATGCTGCGCCGTCGTCGCCGTCGGTCGCCATCTTACAGTGTATAGATATATAAACAGTTCATTATACAGTACCCAAGTGCCCGTTACTATTTTCAATCCAAACACAAGTATCTCCTTCGACATCGGTCCTATACTATATTTTCTCTAGTTTTTCATCTTGCTTGACAGCACTGTGACGAACACGCCAAACGGAACACAAACATAAAGTAGCCAAATAAATGCGCGCATTCCTAAGACTCCCCCGATAAGAGTGACAGAATCACAGAATTCACCACGCTGCACTTTTACAAGCCAAGCATCGCAAAGGAAATGAATAAGAAATTGGAAAGCTTTACTGTCGCCACATATGTTTTTGTTTTTTCTATGCTAATTCTGGTGCTATTGGCACGTTGCAGAGACTTCTTTCTGACTAGGTCTTCTATAGGTTTGCTATTGTGCAATTTCGATCTCAATCAAATTAATTTAAATTCCCACGTCTAAATTCGCAGTGTGTTGTAAAGGACACCCGCTATGAATATTAGCAATTAACGGGTCTAACTCATCTGTAGATCGACAACGATATAAGAGTTTGCATTATCTTAGCAGATATACAGATATCGCTCCTAACAACTAAGATGCACTCTTTTTCTCTTTACTAAGACATTGTGCGATTGACAAGAAACATTTGAACAGCAGCGTTGTTATCAAATATAATATTAGAGTACACCAAAATGGAGGGCTTTACTACAGGCATCCAAACTAATCACGGGCAGCACGTAACTGGATGAACACAGCCATAATAAGGCCGATCCTTGCATAAGATTGTTGGGTCTGGGGTAGCCATCACATCATTAGAAAATGCCACCAATCTTAAGACCATGACCAACACTTGCCAAGGGCACAACAGCAACCGCAGCTCATGAAACTTTCATGTGACTAACTGCTCACAAAAGGGATGGCATTCAAAAGAATTGTACCTCACTGTAAATTTATAGCAATCCAGACATACCAACCGTCACATCCGTCAATATTACTTACGAAATACGCTTTACAAGTCACTTTTTCAAGCCCAACACGCATATTGCAAGGGTAAATCAATTGAAACGGCTCTACACACACTAGTTCGTACAATAGAACATACGCTGCATCATAAGGAGTTAACTTGCTTTCCAAGACATCGAAGGCGCCTTCAACAACTTCGAGGCATCTGCGATCTCCAGAGCACTTACAACTTTAAAGGTGGATCGTTAAGTTGAAAGACTCCTTGAAAGTCGAAACATAAACTCAATACTATGAGAGGCTTCTACCAAAAGAGGCCTAAATAGAGACACTCGACAAGGTGGAGTGCTCTCTCTTCTTCTCTGGAATTTGGTGTTAAGGTAAGGGTAGGTGGAAGTGGCTGTCAGCAAATGAGTACATTGCCTGACACACTTAAGCCGCAAGGGCCCATTGTGATACCACAGAGATCAGCAAGTTAATCATCTACTGATCTCAGAAACCCGATGTAAGATTAACGAGTTGATCACTTATTAATCTTCCATTACGGGACTAGCCAGTTGATCACCTGCTAGTCGAACCACGCGGAACTTTTAATGTATTTCGAAAGACTTTTAGGGTTTGTGTAAGCTAAGTCGGTAGTACCATCGAAGAAGAATTCACCGAGATGAGTTTTCCTCCAATGAAGTAGTGCAGGGCATGAGCAAAGAAGGTGTTTAACGGTTTCCTTCTCCTCTTCGTCTATGCAGCTCCTGCAGAAATCATTGGAAAACACCAAGTCTTTTGGCGTGTCTTCCTATAAGACAGAACAACTATGGTAGAACCTAGATATAGGCGGTTCAGGGCTAACAAACTCTTTGAGCGTTTTGAGTCTACACAAGGCCAAACTTTTTTGGTTGCAAGTCAGTTGTTACTCTCAGTCCATCTAGTGTTTGTTATCCTCGAAGGTTCTTGTCTAAGTAGGAGTTTACATGTAGCGATAGGTGCACCTAGTAAGAAAGTGGTCGTGCCCTTTTTGACTAGTTCGTCTGCCATACAGTTGCCTGATATGTTTCGGTGCCCTGGCACCCATGAAAGGTGAATGTTGAACTGATTTGACATCTCCCGCTGAGACATCTGACAATTTTGGAAATTTGGTGTCTAATGAACTACTGATAAAACTGGAGGTATATGGCTGCAGGGTTATTGCTTAAGCAGACGATGTTGCCATTGCAGTAATTAGTCATGCTGACAATCTGAACGAATTCGTAATCCCCAAGCTTAAAAAAGATTTAAACTCGAATTTGGTACCAATTTTGGAGTTTACACGGACGGTTCAAAAACAAATGAAGGAGTAGGTTGTGATGATGTCTAATCAGATGAAATGAGATTAAACATCTGGCTTCGACTTGCAGATCAATTAGCGAAGCTCTGTCTCGGCTCAGAGGAAAAATTATATCCAATCCTGTCAGACAGTCAGGCGCCCATCAAGTCCCTGCATCAAATTCCTTCAACTCTATACTAGGCCTTATTTGCCAATCATGTATCAGGGAGATGTCAGAGCAGTTTGACATTCTTGGTTCGGAGCATCGAGACATTCCAGAAAACTGCAAGGCAGATGAACTCGCCAGAAACGGAACACTTCTGCCCTTCTCACCGAAAACCGAGAGTATCGGCATACCAATCGCTACATACAAGCTCTTGCTCAAGCAGGACGCATACAAGAAAACTAAACTGTGTCAAATTAAACGGCTTAACTATACCAAAAGCCTAGCTAAAAACTTGGAAAAATGTAAGGACTCGAAAACTTTTTGGTTTAACGTAAAGGCATTAGGTGGAAACAATCGTTTATCTGACAGTTCATTACAAGCCAACATTTTAGCCTCTCATTTCCAATCACTATTGACAGGTAGTTCGGACGATCTTGTCATGCTGGCAGATAATCCTTCCTCTCTTCAACTTCAAATTAACAGGCTTCAGAGGTACTGCAACACCTGGGACTTAAAGATTAACGCTTTGAAAACAAAAATTATGGTGTTTGAAGCTCGGAAATGTAAGAGGTTGAGAGAAGAAAATTGGTTTCTGAACGGTGAACGCATAAAGATAGTACAGGAATTCAAATATCTGGGAGTGTTAATGTCTGCCAATGGTAACTTTACGAAGCATGTTAAGGAGAAGAGCAAAGAAGCCAAAATTGCACTTGGCGTGATTTGGCCTAATTTCTATGCAAATGAGAATATAGACTTGGGCTCTAAGTATCGGGTTTTTGAAGCCACAATCAATACTTGTTTGTGTTATGGTATCCAAGCGTTTGGCCATACCCATTTTGAGGAGTTCGAGCTTATACAAAGGTTCTTCTTCAAACGCCTTTTTCGCTTACCGAATTCTACTCCAACATATGCTATCCACGTTGAGTCAGGTATTACCCCCATTTACGTAAAAAACTTAAAAACTCAATCTGATTTTCTGATTAGAACTATGAAAAAACCCAGTGTTAGTCTCCACAAGTCAATAATGCAAAATCTTTTGCGCACGCGATCGTCTCCTTTCAAAGAATGGTATGATCTTGCACTATCTCATGGTCTTCAATATACTCTTTCAGAATTCAACTTAGATAGCTGGCACGAGTTTTTTGCAAATGTCATATCGAAGGTAGATGAAGAGATATACCTCCAACATTTAAGGCGTGCGTCGGCGTCAACAACGAGAATTATGTACAGGGATTTGAATCACCACCTCCAAGCCAAAAATTATTTTAAAATAGAATGCCCTGCTAGAGCTATAAGCACTATTTTTAGAGCAAGAGTGGAAATTCTTAGCCTGAACTTTATTCCTCAGCAATCAGATCTATCAATCTTGTGCAATTTTTGTAATAGAAACGAGCGGGATGATATTCACAATTTTACAGCCATTTGCCCAATTCTGCAGGAGCTTCGAAGGCTCTATTTCCAACAAAGCGTCCTCTCTAGGCCACAACTGATAGACATTTTGAATGGATCCGCAGGGTGGACAAATCTCTACAAGTTTTGTGACCATGCTCTTGTATATCGAAACAGTTTTTTGTAGTTTTTGAATTTTGAGTAAATTTTGGATTCAACTGGTTAATTTATCATTAAAAAAAAAAAAAGGTAAAGGCTTTATCATTTTCGTATTTTGTCTGAAAGCTATAAGTTTTGCAATAACTTTGTATATTATAATACTATATATTAATTTGCTTTGTAATTTTCTTATTTCGTCTTAAAGTTATAATTTTTGTAAGAACTTTGTATATAATAATATTATATTTATGTATTACAATAGGTATCTATTCTTGTTAAATTAATCTATCAAATCTATCAATTTTATATTTAAACTCGTCATGTACTAGAAATGTCATTATCTGGCAGACGGCAACATGCCATGTCCATAAATTCTTTGTAAACCCTAATTTGTTTGTTAGTTTTTTAAATAAAGGATAATAATACAAGAAAACTATTCTGAGACGGTCAAACAGTTTAAGTGTAACGCAGCAACAAAACAGATCTGGCCCAAGCTAGATCTTAAGCGGTCGAACAGCTTGATCTCTCTCAAAAGAAAACACATTAGTGCGACGATAGGTGTTACAGGACATTGTCTTATGCCGAAAGGCTAGGAGTCGTCTCATAAGATTTTTGCAAAAGCTGTATGGATGAGAAGGAGAAGGACCTTATCTGTTCATGCCCAGCTTTAGCTCACAAACGTACGATTCACCTAGGTTCGTAAATCTTTGATGGCCTTACTCACATCGACGAGCTGAGTCTCTTCTTCTTCATTATAAGCTCAAAATGGTTGCATAAGGATACGGATAATTTAGATCCATTTTAGTATCACAATGGGTTCAACAGGCTTAAGTGTGTTAACCGAGCTGACAGCCACTTTGACCTAACCTAACCAAACCTAGCTTGCCATCATACGTCAAGGAAAGTTGTGAGGATGACCCGGTAATAAAAGAAAATCATATTTCTCCTAAGAGGAGCCCTTGGGTCTAACGCATTTCTCTCAACCATGCCTAGATCAGGAATGTAGGGGCTTACGAGTTTTTGTGAATTCCGAACCGTTAAATGAGAAAGCACTTCCATGGCAACACAATTACTACCAGAGGACTAGCCATAGTTCCTATATTCGAAACGTGAAAAACAAGTGGATCTTTCTGGGATCCAAACCTTGAACACAATATCCTCTAATAAATAAAAGAATAAATATTTTTGCATCTCTTTTCAAGTTGCTCGCAGTCTGTGGTGCCACTACACATCAAAAGAAAGCATCAGTCATCGAGTATGTCACCATTTAGGGATTACAGCATAGGGAGCGTTCAAGTATTACGTAACGCAATTTTTGAAGATCCTCCCTTTGTAAGGCACCGTAAGGGTTTTCATGTACCCACTCCCTCCCCCTCTCTAAACGTTACGTAACACTCAAGTGACCATTTAAATACATATAAACGAAAAGGTTTGCCAACTTGCGAGAACAAATTAAAAATGATAACCAGACTATAAAATCGGGGGATTCCCCGCAACAAGTAAATGAAAAGGGTTGCCAATATCGGAGTTTTTATTCCCTAATTTAAAAAAAAAATTTTACGTAACGTGTTGTAAGAAAGACCCCCTCCCGCCCCTGTAACGCATTGTAACGTTTTAGGAGACCCCCTCCCCTCGAATTGCGTAACGTAATACCTGAACTCCCCCATACGTTATATCACGTATCGTATAGCTATTTAAAACTGTACTAGTAACATAGAATATTCACTAGCATATTTCGTGTCCCTATTGATTCACAGATGTCGCTGATGTCTCCTTAGACTAATTTAATTTTTTTTTTACTTAACAGACAACTTTAAGCAAGAATTTCAGAAAGTTTAAAAATTAAATGCACTCGGATACCTAAACGACTGCGATTGTCTTTCGGTCGATGTACATGAACAACCAAAGTGATCGGTTTAAAAGGATCGGAACTTTATTTTGGATTCGGTTTGTGCTTGAGTATTGATTTCGGTACTTTCTTACTAACAAATTTTTGATAAATTAATGTACCGCCGAGAAAAATGGGCACAAAATTTCTTACACATATCTTCATTTCGTGAATAAACTGTGAGCACTTCACGCGGCCAATAAAATTCAATTCAATTACTTATGAAAGAATTCCAAATTGTGGTACTAGATCACTCGGATAATGTGAGCGGTAATACCAAATTCACATAATTCCGTCACGAGTTATTCTACAACATGTGCCCTTATTCGATCACAGAATTTTTACTTCAGCTTAGCAGATTTGACCTCCCTTTGTTAATTGGTATCCTCATGAAGCACAACTTATGTTGATCCTTCGACCAACTTTACCTACCCTTATACAAAGACACTGATGGAACAATACAAAATAATTTGAATAACAACGCTGTTTAAATAGCAGATGCCACATTTTTACACTCTCTGTCGTGAGACACAGCCAACATCGGTCGGAATCGACAGCCCAAAAACCCCCTGTCGATTGTTAAATGTAAAGTGGTAAAATGCGGTTTAATTTTGGCCAACACACTTTGGTATTCAAACAGTACCTCCTCTCGGCTGACGAGGGTTAAAAATACCCTCTGTCAAACAATTAGATGAAATAAATTGAAAATAATCGAGCTTGAACTATCTAAAATTAAATAATGTATATCAGCGGGCTAGTAGTGTTGGATGTTGTTTGCCCATGCCTCAAAAAACTACACATAGACACGTGAATGTCAATACAATTTGATTTTTTTCTTTTTTTATTCATTTTGTTGGGTGGGGTGTATTTTATTTTTTTATACGCTTCTTGAAAGGACGATGATATAACTAAACATGTTGCATGTGGCGGCTATCTTTCAACGCTGTCAATATTTTTGCTAAATAGTTTCAGTATCGCTTTGGTGCATCTACATTTATATGAAATAAGATTTGTATCTTATGCAAGTTTTGAGATAAACAGCATCGGGATTGTGTGCTGGCACGATTTCGGATGCCATTTGATTTGTTTATGATGAAATGAAATCAAATGCGTGGGATGTTCGAGTATTTCTAGTATAAGACTGCAGGCAAAGGCAACACATAATAATACTTAGTGTCCCTGAGATGGGATTCGGTTTCTGGCAGTGGAATCTTTAATGGCTTACACACATCATGGGTTTTCTTTATACAGGTGTTGGCAGCGAGTGAAGATTATTTTGTTTTCCTTGGTAAACTTTTAGCTGCCAATAATTGTAATTGAATTATTTAAATGCGTTTTACTAAAGTTTATCTTCTGAGTGAAAAATCAAGATCAAGTACCAATACTTAAATCTGACATCAAGGGTAACATTTTCAATTTTTTTTTTTTTTTTTTTGAAAACGTTGCAATATGTGGATGGAATAGGAACATAAAATTTTGCCATACCACTTTTATACTCACTCACTAAACTCGGCTTTAAGACACTTTCACTGATGCTTACCTGTAAAGAAAAAAAGTATACACGTTTAGCAGAGGTTGAAATTTTTTTTATAGAAAATCAAGTGTAAATTTTTAAAAATTTAATTTTCAAAACAGATTCTCTATTGTTTTTGAATATGTCTACAATGCTACTGTTAAAGTAAAAAAAAAGTAGTTGGTCATCTCCACAACTACAAATTTAAGTTAAGTATTCATTTGTGACACATGTCGTGAACCCATACAAATTTGTCATTTTCGTTCACAAGTGGTCTTACTCGTGAAGCCGTGTGGAGACCAAAGTGGAGCCGTTAAGCTCTGACAGTTATATTCAAAAAGAAAAAATGAATGTGCAGTGAATAGCAGTGCATTTGGTTGGTGATTGCGATAATTTTCAGAATTAAAAAAAAAATATATATTTTGTGGCTTAAACGTCAAACGCTCTCAACGCAGTCACAAATGTGTACTAGCGAGAAATGTTAAAGATGCACTTTCTTCATTTCATGCCCATAAATTTTGCTCTTTCTTTACTGTCAGGCGTACACTTCACAAGGACGTGTGTACAAGGCTTTATCAATTTTGCTGCAAATTTTCAAAAAGAAATTTTTTTTCTTATTAGAGTGGCTGGGGAGCACAAAAAACCAAATTACAAAGTTCTTATCGTTGACGAAAAAAAATGTAGAAAAAGATGAATTATTTACTCTAAATATTTATTTGAAAACAAAAGTTTCTTCCAAGGACGATAAGTTAAGGTATCTGAAATATTTGATCAACTAACAAAATGATAACACCCATCATTGCCTTAGCATAGGGTGATGGATGCAGTAGCGGAAGAACTCCTCTATGACCGAACGAAAAAAAAAAAAAAAAAGAAATGTCAGAGACACAAACAAATTATGCTTAAGACGGACTCTTTTCCTGCTTAAAACAGGCTCAGTGAAAAGCTTTGTATTCACCCATAAGGACCGTCATAAGCCAATGGTCGAACCCGAATCGAAACGACTAAAAACCACTAGCCGAGAGGTTCGTAGTTCGAATCCCAATAGAAGTAAAAATGTTTTCCCACGAATATAGCTATCGCGAAGAATTGGCAAGTCCACCGATAATAAATTCACTGCCATGAAAAGCGCTTTCTCAATTTGCCGTTTGGAATCGGCAGAAAACTGTAGGTCCCCTTCATTCCCTCACAAGGCATGGTTGTGAGAAATGCGCTAGGCCCAGGTGATCCTCGCTCTGTTGCGCCACCCTATTTATTTTTTATTTTTAGTCAATGTTATTGATTTCCCTTTTTGGTAGAAATTCATCTGTTTAGAGCTATTTAGGGAAAGGCTGTAGGAATTTAATTCGGAAGCTTTACTAAATAAGCAAAGAAATCGTTCCAGGATAGCAAACCTTGAAATAATGTTTGTAAAAACCAAAAGGAAAACACTGGATAGGATCACTGTATCTACTGTTTAGTAGGAAAGACCACTTCTCTCTACCAGCAATGAAGACACAAATTCCAATTGTCTGGAAGAACGCCTTATCCAACTTGGACGATGATCAACAATGCGGTCTTCCTGACCTAGAAAAAGTAAATCATGCCATATGTAAACTTAAATCTGTTTAAACTGCAAATGCAGACGGACTTGACGCTTAGATTTTACGGCAGCTGGAGATCAGTGTGAGACATAGTCAGAAGAAAGAATGTCCGATTAATGGAATAATATCATTAGCCCATTCCTAGTAGAGGGAGACCCTCAAAATTAAGAGGATTATCAATTGTAGAAGAGAGAGCCTCCTTGAGTCTCGTATAAATTGTCTGCTTTAATATGTCAGCAATTTGATAAGTCCTTTTAAATGCCTAATGAGGCTAAACGAAGTAAAAGTTGACTGACGAATTGAACAAAGCGTCACAATAGACAGAGACAGCTTCTATGTAATACAGGATTTCGTCTACCTTGGACCCGCTATAGAGACGAAGAATAACATCCGTGTGAGATCATACGGAGAATTACGATGCCACTTTGGGTCAAGAGGCAATTAAAAAAAACATGGTAACTCTTTAATCTTCCTTGATCATCCCAGTCCTGCTATACGGCACGGAAATATGGACCTTGTCTAAAGCGCATAATGACAGACAGACAGACCTACAGACGCAATTCAGCTACCCATTTTATTCTACATTTTAAGTAGAATCGTTTTCTTCTGGGCTGTTTCCGTTCAGATAAAAATCAGTATTTGTCCAGCCCATCAATAAAAAAAAACCGAATCTTCTTTCCCCTACTAATTACCGTCCAGTTGCACTTACGTCCTTTCTTTCCAAAATCATGTGAGCATTGATAAAACGTCAACTCAAGAAATATCTGGAAGAACGACAAAGTATGACCGACAATACGGTTTTTTAAGTAAAAGGTGCTCTTCGCCGAGAAGTGGAGAAAGTGAGATTATTGCGCTTAATGTTTCTAAAGCATTTGGTAGAGTTTGGCATCAGCTACAGTAAAACTCCCATATCTGGTCAGGTGCTCCTCAAACATCATTATGACTGTTTGACAATCTTCAAAACAGAACATTAATTCAAGGTTCAATTAATTCTCTGGAACATCGCCGTGAAGTTAACGATTCCCTCAAAATATATAAAATAATTTAACGAAAAATCAAATAACTAGCACTCAGTCACATTTCATTTATTACAAGCTCTAGCAAGTGAAAATGAAATGATAAGTTCAGTTCTATTGGAGCCTATACTACTGTCTGACAAGAACCACATAACCGACTCACGGGTATGTCAAAGTTCAAAGTATTGCCAAATGCAACGAACCAGTATGGCACAATTCTTTATTTACGAACTAATCTCGTTAACGGGGGGAAAATAGCAAATTCTTTGTGATGCACAAGTACTGTGAGAGAGCAATGTACATTACTATTGCTGTTTTTTTTTTTTTACTGTCGACTACAATCAACGCTTCCCACAAAACTTAAAACTTGCTGTCTGAACGGCCCGGCTGGAGAGGATTAGTTGTAATTACCGAGTTAATTTAATGAAAGCTCTTTCCATTCCTCTTTTGAGATCAATGTGCATTTTTTGTATGATTTATTGGTTTCAATAATAAGAAGTAAATAATCCTATTTTCATTAACTGCGTTCTTTTTTTGCTGGTGCGCGAATGAAGGAGTGGAGAATTATTAATAGTTGTTTATAATCGAGACTTTCGTCACGTAGGAACATAATGCTTAGTAATTAGTGAATTCTTTTCTGTTTTAGATAAGTGCTTCTAATGGGTTCATTAACAACCAGTTAACTATGCCATAAATTAAAGGTCCAAACGAGAATATCGAAGCCCATATCGCAAATTTATAGGAAGCAAATGTAAGCGACACCATTTGAGACCAATTTTCAGCCTATATAATTATTAAGGCAGTAAAACGTTTCATTTTATTTAACATTCATACAGTTTTTGTGGATTTTTCTGAAAGCAAAGTCGTTTTTGAAACTGTCTCTTCGAAATTTCAAGTTATAATTTTTTGAAAATGTTTTGAAGGTGGACGTTGATCGTTGGAGGATTTTTGAAGTTATGAGGGGCAACGTCTTTGAAATCGTTAATTGTGGGAAAAACGCTTTAACCCATTGCTTAATAATGCCGGAATGTCAGAAATTTCATTTGAGAAATGCAAGAAAGTTGAGCGGAAAATGTTTCGAAATTGTCATAATTTTCTCCACACAAAAGTTGCTCGTCAAAAGAGAGGCATCTCGTGTTCCAAAGGACATCAAGGTTGCAGAAGCTGTTTAGATTAACAATGGGAATCATGTTTGGTATATCAACATGCTACAGAGCAATGTTCTTCAAAGGTGTGATCTTTACAGGTCCCGTCTAATTGTGGTGGACGAAAGGTCTCAAGAGAAAGCACTGCAGACCAAGCGTTGCTTCGGAATCAAGGATTTTCGAGTCGAAAATGTTTTTAGCTCATTTATGTAATCAGCAGATCTTGATTCAATTGATTTAATAAATATATAAATTTCATTGCCTGTGGTGTCATGGTGGACTGCATTGCAAAAATAATGCTTTTCACCACATGTGGAAAGTTTAGCAATCTTAATTCAATTGCAAAAAAGTAAGGTCATTCAGTTAACTCATAAGCACAGCTTGACCATCGCTGCAGACACAAATACTCTCTCTAAAAATTGTTTTCAAAAGCCATATTAAAAGCTCAAGTTTCCACTTGGAAAACGGACGTCCAATATAGCCATACTAGTTTTGTATTCATATGCTATCACTTTTAAAACGAAGACACCACCAGCAGATATCTCAACGATTTTCAAGATATCGTAAAAGATTTGTTTAGTTCATACTCCGATGTGAAAGACTCTTGAGCTGCGACAACTCTTGCCTGGAAATCATTGCACCTCAAAGCATTTTAATTAGACACGAGTCGAACGACACGTTGCATACGAAATCACCAAAGTACCAAAGCGAGTTGTGCGCAAGAAATCACTTCTTTTTAAACGAAAAATAGTTCCCATGTCTGACTTAACTTTGAAACCTGTAACTATTTACGCAGCCCAGGACCGAACCAATTAATGTGCCAGATGTGTAAATGCACAGGAGGCCAAGTTCTGGGGACGCTTTGATAGGAGGAAGATAAATTTTCAAAAAACATAGATTCTGTCTAGCGCGAAGAAATACTGCATTAAAGAAAAAGATAAAGCACTTCTAAACAACAGCATTCATCACACCTATGTTATTTTATTTGCAGAGAATCTCATATCATTTGCAATGTAGCAAATTCAAATAGAATCTAGCTCTCAAAATAACACAAACTGAAATCTTCTACTAAAGCTAGAGAAAGGACGCTTTTGGAAAATTTTGCACAGAGCGCTGTTATCGCTGGGGCCTTCCCTGAGGAGATCACCAAATCAAACATAAAAGGGTCCATTACCGTAGAGTCT
The DNA here is from genome assembly GCA_914767635.1 of Melanostoma mellinum. Taxonomy (NCBI): domain Eukaryota; kingdom Metazoa; phylum Arthropoda; class Insecta; order Diptera; family Syrphidae; genus Melanostoma; species Melanostoma mellinum. The sequence continues at coordinate 195,016,226 of OU612058.1, read as the reverse complement.
CATACCGAAAACGACTATTTTACCACAAAATAATTGGAAAGGAAAATGATACACTGCGTAACGTCTGACCTCGAAAAAAATTAGGAAAAAAATAGAAAATCTCTACAGAATAGAAGATCTTAAAATCTACGAGCATCCAACAATGAGTTGAAAATTTTTCAAAACAACGCAACGGTTCTGATAGTTTCAAAAGTGGAAGCCTTCTTAAGCAGTATTTTTAGTATGTCTGCTTCCTTAGCACCGTGAAGAAGTTTCAGTAAAAAAGCTAGACACCACATTGCATACTTCTTTTTCTGCCATTCATTGACTTGACTGTTGAGTGTTGAAACCCTTGAGGCAATGGTTAGAAAAAAAAAAAAAAAAAAAAAAAAAAAAAAAAAAAAAAAAAAAAAGAAAAAAAATGGTGGCACAGCAGAGCGGGGAATCTTGGGGCCTAGCCAAATTCTCACAAACATGCCTTGCCTAAGGAATGGAGGGGGCCTACAGTTTCAATCGTCAACAAAATTTTGTAACAAGAAAGGTACTTGCTAATTTTGAATTACCTATCTATCCTCGTTTTATTATCATATTTATTTTGATTCTATCAGGTCTAGTTTTCGTGTTACAGCCACTGGATTTGAATTTAGGACATCAAGAACCTTCAAAAACGTTCTGTCTAACTCAAATATACTTTAAGACCATATCAAGGCTTCAAAATAAAGATTGACCATGCATTAAAACTGTTGAAGTTAAATAACTCAGTAATTTGATGTAGCACACCGATTTGAGATCAGGGACCGAATTACCGCATCAGTGATCGACTGAGTGAGTGCCATTTTTCTTTCAAAATTCGTTTTGAATTACAAACTACCAGTCTGCAGGCCATTTATTGATTTCAATTCGTTGATTCGTTCAAATGCTGATTAAAATAATGCAAATTGTAGTACTAGAGCCCTCGATAACGTGAGAAGCAATGCAAAACTCACATAATTCAGTCAAATATTAGGTATTAGTATTAGTGCGATACAATTTCTGTCAAAATGAAATACATGTAACCTTATGGAGATTTGACTTAACGCAATCGAATCACACGCACCAACCGGGCTGATTTGCGCAGGGCTTTACTCGATCACGTGTGCAGTAATTCGGCCTCAGATTTCAGCGCACGAAAAACCATAAGAAAAGCATTGGTTTGTTTCTGGGTTGAAATTTCATGTTAAAAAAGATAGCAAAAACTTATTTTTTCTGATTTGGAAGGCTTAATCTCTCGCAAATGACACATAGCAAACAATTGTGAGGGGACATTTGAATTCAGCAAGGTAAAATCATTTAGACAAGTATGATCAGCTTTCTGACCAATGTTTTTCAGCCGAAACGACTAATAGAAAAAACTGTTTTTATGGCAATGAATTTACTATCGAAGGATTTACACGAGTTCCTCGCAAAATGCGATACACACTTTTTTTGGTATTCTGTTGGGATTTAAGGGGCTCGTCTAGTTTCTCGAGCTCAAATGGAGGTGATTTTTTGAAGGCGTGAAAAAAATTATAGCTTCAAATATTCTGTAATGAAGGAGTTAATTATATGTACTTATATTGAAGAAAATTGTCAGGAAATTTCGTTAAAATATTGAAATCCAAGAAAGATATGGACCATCTCTTGAAATACGTGAAATTAGAAGACGTCAATTTGCCGCATTTTTTTGAATTTTTCTGACTAGAAAATAAAAAAACGGCGCTAAAGTAGACCCTTTTTCCCATAAATTGGAGTGAAAACTTTGAAAATTTACAAAATGGCCGCAATTCAAAAAAAGAAGTCCAAATTTCAAAAAAAACGTCTTTCGATGGCAGCCAAATTTACAATTTTCATCCTATCGTAAAAGTTGAACATGGTTGTATGTAAAAATATATGAAGCGTATGCAGCTAAGATTTCAAGACGATTCGTTAATATTTGCGTGAGTTTCAGCTGCTGCAAATTGGAAAATTGCAGTTTTGAGAGAAACGAGTTTAAAGTTTTCAGAGCAGGAGTACGAGCGCCCGAGATGCATCTCTTCTATGTTCTGCCATTTCAAAAATATTCAAGATATCATTCCAATGTTTTAGGACATCATTTTTGAGATGTTAACCTATCGGAAAATTAAAAAAATCAATTTTTTGAAAATGAGAAACGAGCTGAGCCCCTTAAACCTCGCAACTTCCCACGTAACAGGCAGAAATTATTTCGCCACGGATGTAATTAGAGCTTCGCAATATTCCGAGCAACGTCGAAGTTCGAACCCCAATAAGATTCAAAAAGTTTAGACCTTTCATGGGGTGTTGGCACCTACTCCGAGAATAAAGTGGCAATAATAAAGCCCTCTCTAGGCGAAAATCTTCTAAGAATGATTGAAAAAATGTAATAGGTAATGACCCGTCCCGAGCTTGTTGCGCCCAAATATTAAAAACTTTTTCATTTTCAACTAACTGTACCAAAAGTCAGAATTAGAATATGTATTTAGAAACAGTTCAATCATCCTACTAATATTATAAACGTGAAAGTTTGTATGTGTGGATTGATGTTTGTTACTCTTTCAAGCAAAAACTACTGAATGGATTTCAATTAAACTTTCTAATAAAATAGCTTGTACATCAGAATAACACATAGGCTACAATTTATAAAGATATTGTGTGAGCTGTCCTAAATATGACATTAAGTGTCAAGTAACTAGGAAAAACCTACCTTTCTATGAGCTATTCTGGGCTCTAACTTCCACATAATTTTAATGGGTCGGTAAAAGGAAAGCGAACCGTGACGGGACTGGGAACTCTAAAACTAACACTATCCCTTTTATAATTCATGGCCATATTCCAACGGAAACGGGAAACTAGAACTTTTCAGGCATTCTTATACTTAGTCTTCTTAGTTTTCGTTTTCTGACAGTTTTGTGTGAACATCGCTTTAAATAAGTTAGACCCGTACAACGCCGGGTGGGTCAGCTAGTATTTTATAATTTATTAGAAAAGAACATGAGTAATCTATAATCACTATACTAAAGACGTCAAAATTTTGTACTTAATATTTATCAAAAAAAAAGCTATAAAAAAATATTACAAATACATACCAAACATAACTTTACAACCATATATAAACCAAAAGCAAAAGAACCCTTCTCTGAGTCATTCATTCACTCACGAAGTTGATATCCACGACTACGTCGTTCAGACATTTATCAAAGTTCAATGTTAAAACACACACACACCGCACTCACGTAGAAAAACACAATTTTAAATATAAAAATTAATCTCGCGCCATCAATAACTCACGAATCGATTATAAAAGTGTTCAGTAAGAATTTGTAAGAACTGCTCGTACAAAAAACTTGTTTATCCAACAGCTGTGCTATTATATGACGTAATGTGAACAAAACAACGATATTCCCCTATTCACAAATATAAAATATCCAGGCAGAAGTTAAACAAAAAAAAACACACTTTTAGATTCAAATCAATCTATCAGATTCGACGAACACAGACACAAACATCTGTCTTAGAGGATTTTTGCAAAATTTTAATGAAACAAATTAGCCCAACGTGGGTTTTGTGTGATGTGCATGAGCATAATTTCATGGATTTATTGGATTTCAAAAATTCAACTGGTTAATTATTTTGAACCGAAAATCATTAAAGTTTTTATAGAAACGAGTAGGTAGGTATACACATATGCAGATATATTTTTATGAAATTCCAATCACATCACTAGCTGTACACACACGTCAATCGCTCGTTTAGCAAAGGTAAACAAAACAAAAATGAATTTTTAGGAGGAAAGACTACATATCAAATCCGTTTTCGTATACGCACATTTTGGGTTTGGAATAAATATCAATATTTCATTGAGCGAACGGCAAGGTAAATGGAACACACTATTGGTAAAATAGACAGATACAGATTGAGCAAGTAGAACAAAACTGCACAAGCGAGAGGGACACGCTTTGCTGCGACGCAAATCTTTCTGCCACACTACCGCACACCGACCACATCGACAGAAGAACCAAAACAAAACTCGTTTTGCACCAATGTCAATAGATAGATTTGTATCTTTTACACTAAATTTTACCGGCAATTAACCGGCAGTGGCCGTTATAACGAGTTTTTCACGCTGTTGACCGGCCAAACCGTTTGCGATAACAGTTGAGTGAAATCGACTCGAAAGCATTTAGATATGATTAAAATCGAAAAGCGCGAAATAGAAATTCTCGGGAAGTAGATACTTTTTTTCTAATTTATCTTATCGATAACGATGGAGGCACTTAATCAACTACGATTTGGCTAACAAGCTCAACAGTTGTGAATGATGCGCTTTTGCTGTAGGTATAGTCACTAGCCACCATACAGAATGACCAGTTTTGTGTGTCATTGCTTTGGTGGAAAGACGATTAAAGTGAATTTTCTTCTTCTTGTTCTTCTCGCCTTCTTCGTTGCTTGACCAGACCATATATATTTTCTATATTTTTCATGGTTTTATTACTTTATTTTCCACTTATAATACCCGTCTTACTGGCCCATTCGAGTATGAGTGCGTTTTTGTTTTTATTTTCGTGTTGATTTGTTTGTTTTGCTTTTGTTAATTTTTTTATTTTTGTGAGCCTTCTTCAGGTTGACAAGCAGTTCTTACAGCTGATTCAAAAAAAAAAAAAAAATCTGTCAAGAGTGTGTTTGTGTATACCTATACTTGTCTGGTCATTGGAAAAGAAGTTTGTTTGCAAAGTGGTTGTAGTGTTTTCTGTACAGAGGCAGAGATTACAAAACATGACTAGTAAAATAAGTATTCGTTGACGTTAATAAAAAAAAATACGTCATTGCAGTGACTGATTATCGAGGAATATTAATAACCTGTAATGAGAAGCACTGATACACGACTTCTTTTTTTTATAATTAACGCGCACATCAAGGGGTTATGACTACCCTTATGTTATAAAACCACAGTGCGAGTATTAAGGAAAATAGGAGAGGATTTGAAAGGAGACAACGATGCACGTTGCTTTTGAACTTTTGTGAATCGTAATGCAGGGGAAATACAGAGCCAGGTAAAGCATTCCACATTCGGGTGGTGCGACTGAAATACGAATCTCTATACTTGACTGTACGCCCGAAGTTGGGCTCAAGGTAAAACTGATGAGCATTCCTAGCGAGGCGGGTGTTGCGGCTAAATTGTTTCAGGGGAGGAATGCAACTGGCTACTTCACTAAAGCACTGTTGGTAGAAAAAGCGATAAAAAAGAGAGAGACAGGTAACGTTTCGACGCAAAGATGTTTGAGAAGCACTTGACCAGATATTTTTTTTTTTTTTTTTTTTTTTAACTTGTAGGGTGAAGGTGAAAATTACCTTTACAAGCACGTCGACCTGAAAGATCTTTTGTGCTGTTCCCTTAGGTTTAATTACACGAAGTGTAAAGGTTTGTTCATTCGAAGCTGAGGTCATGCAAGAACCTAAGAATCTTCGAGGAAGAGGTGTTTCTGATATCAAGGGGACAGGGAAACCCTTTATTGAATATTTTAAGCCTGGATCTAGCTACGGCAGGGCATTCACATAAAATGTGTTCAGCTGTTTCTATGTCTTCAAGACAGAGACGACAGGTGTCATCTTGGCTGATGCCCATGTTTTTAAGATGATACTTGAGAGAGCAGTGTCCCGTGAAGAAGTCCGTAAGTAACTTTGCGTCACGTTTACTCATGTCAAGAATTTCTTTCATACGTTTGTGGGATAAGTCAATGAATAGTTTTGACTGACGATGACCATTTGAGTTGTTCCAGGTGCTGATCATGTTCTGTCGTTCCCAGGTAGCTAATTCGTTTTTTAGGCTACTTATTGGGAGACCACAGTAGGGTTCGGGGCCTTTGAATTGAGACTGAGAGCCAAGTCTAGCAAGTCGGTCAGCCTCTTCGTTTCCCGGTACGCCTTCATGACCAGGCACCCATGAAAGAGTTATTTTATTGTGAGTAGCTAATTGAAGTAAACAAGTCAGGCAGTTCCAAACTAGTTTGGATTCGATTTTTGTCGAGGACAGAGCCTTTAGTGCTGCCTGACTGTCAGAGCAGATTAGGATGCTTGATCTTCGGAGGTTTCTTCTAATGCATTCCCTAATGCAGAATTCTATAGCCATTACCTCTGCCTGAAAGATAGTAGTTGTGTTACCAAGGGATGTAGATGATTTAAAGTTGGGACCGTAAATCCCTGCACCTACACCGTTGTTTGTTTTTGAACCGTCAGTATACCAGATGTATTGGAAGTTATTTGTAAGAATTACAGGGTTCTTCCATGCTGAGCGGTTTGGAAAGATTACTTCGAAGGGGTGGTGTAACATTATGCGTTTAGGCATAAAGTCCGAGGAGTGTGCTGCAGGCGATTTCAGTATTGGGAGCACCTGCAGAATACTCATATGTCCTTGTAAGTTTTCCTTCCTTGAGTAATTAGTGAGATGAAGCTTTAGTCCGCTTAGTGCAGCAGTCTTCTTTACTCTTTGATGTAGCGGAGGAAAATTTAATAAACTTTCTAACGCTAAAGTTGGGCAGGTGCGCATTGCACCTGTGATACCTACACAGGTTAGTCTTTGTAACTTTTGCAAAGATTTGCGGGCATAAACTTGTTCTGTTTTTTGCCACCAGACCAGCGAAGCATAGGTTATGATGGGTGTGATAATAGTGAGGTAAGTCCAGTAAATCATTTTTGGCCTAAGTCCCCACTTTTTACCAAAAAGTCTAGAACAGGCCCAGAAAGCATTTGTTGCTTTTGCTATGGTTTTGTCTAGATGTGGTTTCCAATTGAGTTTATTATCCAGGGTTACTCCTAGATATTTGACCTCTTTGGAAAAATTAATTTGAACACTATTTAGGGATAGTGTTTGGAGATCGATTTTTCGTCTCCTGGTGAATGGAATGATGACTGTTTTGGTGGGGTTGACCTTAAGCCCTTCCTTGTTGCACCAGTCATTAACTTTGTTCAGGGCCCTTTGCATACGGTTTGTGACCTGTGCTTCTTGATTGCCTTGAATAGAGATGACTAAGTCATCAGCGTAGCCTTGTGTATCAAGGCCCAGCTTATTGAGGTCATCCAAGAGCTGATCTATTACAATTGACCAGAGCAGGGGAGATAAAACACCCCCTTGGGGACAGCCTTTAACAGCATTAACTGTTATTGATGTTTGACCTAGTGTTGTGGAGATGATTCTGCCACTTAACATAGAGTCAATCCATTTAATGGTTGGTGTGTCAATTCCTTTGACAGTTGCAGCGGTTTGAATTGACAAATACGTAGTATTGTCAAAGGCGCCAGAAATATCAAGAAAAGAGCAGAGTATGATGTCTTTCTTAGCAAACGCAGTCTCAATTTTGCTTACCAGCTGATGGAGAGCTGTAACAGTGGATTTACCCGTTTGGTAAGCGAATTGGTTAGCATTGAGAGGATTTGCTATTAAGGCCGTACTGCGAATGTGTAAATCAATCACTTTTTCCATGACCTTTAGAAAGAAGGATGTGAGACTGATTGGTCTGAAGGATTTTGGGTCTGAGTTTGATCTATTGCCAGCTTTTGGTATGAATACTACTCTCACCTTTCTCCAAGTTTGAGGGATGTAGCTTAATTCAAAACTGGATCTATAGATAAGTATAAGTGAGCAGATTATGGTATCAATTCCATACTGCAAGAGAGCAGGAAAGATACCATCTTCCCCGGGCGCCTTGAAAGGCTGTTGGGAGGATATTGCCCATTTAATGGAGTCTTCGTTAAAAATTTTTCTAGCTAGACTTCTTGTTGTGCTGTTAGGTGTAGTGTAACTCACATTTGTGGTTAGTGATTGATCAGTGGTATGTATACAGTCAGGAAAATGAGTGGCCAAAAGTAGGCTCAGAGTTTCACTGTAACTTTGGGTAAAACTACCATCCGATTTTTTTAAGAGACCAATACCATTGTTATGATCTTTAGCTAAGGCTTTTTGAACTCTAATTGAAGAAGGCAAGTTATCGATACTTTCACAGAAGTTTTTCCAGGTAAGTCGTTTTTGCCTTCTTATCATCGAGTTGTAAGTCGTTAGAGTTGTTCGATATTCGCTCCACGAATTGGTTCGTTTAGCTTTGTTGAACAACTTTCGAAGCTTTCTTTTTAACTTCTCCAACTCACTGTTCCACCAGGGAACATCGCGATTTGAGTTGATCTGTCTAATGTGACAGCTGGACTCGTATGCGCTGGTGATTTGTGAGCTTAAGCGTGTTGCTTCCTTTTCAAGTTGATAAGGAGAGTCAATGTTTGGATAGGATGGTTCAAATTCACAACGGAGTGTTTCTGTGTAGAGATTCCAGTCCGTGTGTCTTGGTACCCTATTGTTTTCTATATTATTGGAATTCGGCCTTGACAGATCAAATCTGATGTGCCGGTGGTCCGAGAATGATATCTCTTTCGAGACATGCCAATTGAGAATGTTGTTGGCTATGGCAAAACTTGCCACTGTCATATCCAACACTTCTTTCCTAGTGGAGGTGACAAAAGTAGGTTCATTTCCCTTGTTTAGAATATCTAAGTTTGAGTGCATAAGAAAATCTAAAAGTGACTCACCTCTTTTGTTGATGTCTGTGCTACCCCATATGGTGTGATGGGAGTTGGCATCACAACCAAGTAGCAGCTGTCTTCCCCTTGCGTTGCAGTATCTAACAAGTTTTCTTACCTCTTCAGGTGGTGCGGAGGTAGTATCTCCCGGGTAGTAGGCTGAGGCTATTACAATATTTTGTAAGCCTCTTGCCGTGGGGATCTCAGCTAGTACCGCAACTAGATCATTTGTGATGAATTCTGGAATGGGAAGAAAGTTAGTTCTTTTATGGATAAGAAGCGCAGCTCGTGGTTGGAGTTGCGTGTTGTCGTATATTAACTTACACGATTGTGTTGGAAGGCCTTTTATTTGGCCTCTTACCACCCATGGTTCCTGGACTAGTAAGCAGTCCAGATCCTGCTTGACAAATTCTCTGCTTGCCGCAGCTGAGGCAGCTTTGGCGTGCATAAGATTTATCTGCAGGAATTTTAGGGTGGTGTAATTCATTTTGTTTTTGGTGTAGAGGTAAAGCTCGCTGGTGCTTTTAATAGCCTCTGCCGAGCTTTACCTTTGGGCCTGGGGTCCCGTTTTGGAGCCATTAATTTGGCTGAGCTGCTTCTTGCAGCTGGTGTTGCATTTACGCCTTTTGTTGTTGTATTGGCGACGGTTGTTGAGCAGGGAGGGGGGGGAGTTGTTGTTGCATTACCAGATGTACCTTTTGGTGAGGAGGGCCTAACGGCTGACTCCTTTGGTGAGGTATGTGTGGCATTAGCAACTGAGGGGGGAGGAACTAGGTTTACTGGAGCTGTCAGCCTGTTTTGTAGATCTGACGTTGGTGAAGGCTGTGGAGCACTATTACCTGTCGTCAGGCTGTCTTGACAGGCTGTCTTGACAGGGGAGTTAGGTGGGGGTTTGGGGGCACCAGTTTTGTGAGGGGCTTTAGGATGGCGGACTTGACCAGATATGGGAGTTATACTCCAGTTTTGGTTCTTCAACGGCAAGCGACAGCATTGAGTTTCCGAAGCATTGAATTCTACTCGGTTTTTATGGCCCCATGTAAAAATGCTGTCAAGGTCAGAATTCAATGAGCTTGTCATACGTAACTGTTCCAGTTCCACATCCGAAGAGCAGGGACGTGAATTTGGAAACGAATAAGAAAAGCTGAGGGTCGAGTCGTCAGCAAAACAGCTAAGCGGATTAGAAGTTTCAGACAAGAGATCATTTATGAAAATGAGGAAGAGATTCGGAGACAAAACGGAGCCCTGGGGCACACCAGCATTTATGAAGTGGGTATCAGACTTGAAGCCATCCAACACAACTTGTATTGAACGGTCGGAAAGGTTATTTCTAATCCAGCGAAGAAGAAACTCATCGAAACTCATCGAATAAGTCGACGGTTTATCAACGTTTCCATGACCTTGGAAAGAAGGGACGTTAGTGCAATTGGAAGGGGAGGAAGATTCGCCTTTTTTAGGGACCGGCTGGACAAATGCAGTTTTCCATCTGCTCGGAAAAATCCCAGCAGAATAGGAAAGATGGAAAAGTTTACGCAGTGGTTTTGCCAGCGTAGAAGAACACCTCTTCAGAATAACGGCGGGGATATCATCTGGACCAGCGGATTTATGTATATTGACATCTTTGAGGACTCTCGCAACCGAGCGAGTTCGAAAAAATATCTGCTTCATCACAGAATCTGCAGACTCAAGGTCAGGTGGAGCCAATATGCTATCAGGTAGTGTTGAGTTTGCAGCAAATTGAGCTGCAAGCAAATTGGTTTTGTCGATGGAGCTCACATACGGAGAGTCATTGAAAACGAGCGTAGGGACCGATGACGTGGTCGAGTTCTTAACGTTCTTAACAAAAGACCAAAAATGTTTACCTTTTGGACACAACAGTATTTTTTGCCTTACTTTTTGGTCATGCAAAAACTTGGCTTTCTGTATATGAGCATTACAGATATTTCTAGCCCGTTTGAACAAATTTCGGTTTTCTACAGTAGGGTGGTCTTTAAATTTTCGAAAACTACTTTCTCTATCCCTGATCGGCTCTTTACAGCTTGAATCAAACCACGAATTCTCTTTGGGGATGATACTTTTTGTTCTGTGAGGAACAAAATTTCTCATGCCGTTGAGAATTACGTTAGATATCATATCAGCTGTTGTATCAACATTTCCGTAGAGAAAGCACAGTGTCCAATTAAAACTTCGAAAGAAATTATTCAGGCCGCCCCAATTAGCTTTCTCATATTGCCACACAGTTCTTTTAGGGACTTTATCTTTTTTACCGTGACGGAAAGCGAAAAATCTACCGATATGACAACAATGGTCCCATTTGCCTAGAGGAGATGATACTACAACCCTGTATTTTTCGGGATGAGAATGATGAGATTCGATAAAAAAAAACACTACATTTTTTCGATTCTTGATTTTATTCAATTTAAATATTAAACCAATCTCAACTCTTTTCGGACGAAAGCTTGTGAAAACAATATTAAAAGCAAAATCAATAGTTTTTGGAACCATAGACTGAAGAACCGGTAAGAGATAAGAGAACAACGCTATTATTGAAACGTAAAACTATTCAACGACCATGCACCAGGAACACCAACAACCGAAGGAAGTAACGGAATACGAAACAATATAAAGCAATATATCCTTGTTGAATAATTCCTGGTATACTTTCAAACCTTTGCAAAGTTTGCTGGCTTAGACTTAGAGAGATGGCAGGTGGTATCCTTTAAATTTTCTAAGATACTATATATATTTTAACCACAAAATGGGAGGAAAGGCGATGAGGGAATGAGGGCAGCTCTTGAGTGAAACGTGAGTAAACTTTACAACAATGTTGATGGTTCTTTTGAAAAAAAAAACTTTAAGAGGATCGATACAAAAGTAACTAAGAACTAGTACGCGTAAATTGAATTCACAATAAACAAAAAAGGACTCAAACAAAGCGAAGAATTGCAATGTTTATCCATTAGTGTATGTGGAAGGGATAGGAAATGGGATGGAGTAGAAAAAGGTAAATTGATATTCCTTGTCGTAAGGATGTTGGGCAAATAAAAGATGACTTTTTTGGTTATTTTTAAGCATGAGATGCATATTAAGTTCGATTAAATCGTAAAAGCTTACAATTCAAATACAAATGGAAATCAGTACGACGAAACCTTTGTTTAAGAAATTAATAGTTCTTTTATGAGTCAACGAATGGTAACACCCGATTTCAAACTATGGTAAATTATGAGTCTATGACTGGCAGTTTTATATGTAGTTTAATTTTGAGGGGGAAACAGTCCCCAATTTATTCAGATTCAGTTAGCATAAAACTAAGTAATTAATAACTAAGGATGTGAAGAATTGGAAGACTGACTTTGGAGCAACGTTTGAGGCAAGAAGTGAGGTAAATACCTTTTCTAAGAAGATGATGCTGTGGGTAGACGTAAATCCCTGCGTACGTTTATGTTTAAAATCGTGAGAAAAAAGAAACAAATGAACTCTTCGGAACATACAAGTTTTGAATTCGTTGAAGCAGTACGAATTATGGAAGAAGTATGAGGCAGCGACTAACAAATTATGAGGGACGGAGTTGTACAAACTTTTAAGAATCGGTGAATGAAGTGAATGCAGCATATTTCAAATTGAGGTATCCAAGGACAATTCGAAAGGAATGTCGGCGTCGTTGCATATTTTCTATTCCAGAGTTTTTGATACCTCGGCAAGTGGATTATATTTGAAACCACAAAAAGGTATCGAACTATGGCCAATATAAGTCAGAGAACTCCTTGAATCATAGCTTTATAAAGCCGAATGCAAAATTGATTTATACAAAAATGTGCCGTATACCAATATCAAAAATATGGTTGTTTTTGTACCGCCGAAATGGAAAAAGGAAAGAGGGCATAAGTCCCTGCCATTGGAGCACTTATAATCTGCTTAGTAAGATGGATGTAGATTCAAACCGATGTCTTTTGAAGCGGGTTCCCAAATAAAGAAGAGTTTATGTTTGCGAAGCTTTACTAAAATCTGTGAAATATCTTCAGTGTATATAGGACATAAGTCAATTAAGATAGTGGCTGAAGGTTGGGAAATAAGGTCGAATTAAACTTTTGGGAAATAAGGTCGAAAATCATTGTGGCGTTCGACTTTATTTCTCAGTTGAATTCGACTTTATTTCTTTGTTTAATATTTAGCGATCATTGTTTATAATGGCTTTTACTTTTGGTAGAAACAGAAATGTTCTGAGGAACATTGGATTTAAGGAGTTGAACTTTTCGTCCGTGGGGGGGTCTGGCGCAGCGCGTGAACGGGTCGGCGCGGGGTCGGGGCGTGGCGCGGGGTCGGCGCAAAGTCAGCGCGAAGTCGGCACGAGGTCGGATGATTTTGGGATTTGGTCCCCAGTTTTTGCCAAAAATCCTGTTACACGAATACAGTGCTATCATAGATTTTTTGTATCTTTCTTGTCGATTGGGACCCCAATTTAGTTTTATTTTTAAGATCACTCCCAGGTATCTGGCTTGATCAGGGATTTTAAGGGGGGTCTTTATTGGTAGCTCAAAAGTAGGTATTTTTCTTCTATTTGTAAAGAGTACCAGCACTGTTTTCAGGGGGTTAACTGCAAGGCCGCATCTTTTTGTCCAAGCGCTTACCTTGGCTAGTGTATAATTCAATTGTGCGCTAATAGTGGAAGGGAATTTCCCCGTCGCCAGAAGAGCTAAATCATCGGCATAGGCAACCAATTTCACGCAGTCATGTTTGAGAGCTACGAGGATCTCATTCATAACCAGGATCCAGAGCAGGGGTGAGAGAATACCTCCTTTTGGGGTTCCTCGTGACACACACTTTTTCAAGCTTGCACCTCCCAGTTCGCTGTGGATCTGACGTTTTGTTAGCATACACATGATCCAATTAGTGATTGTTTCTTCTAGATCATTTAGTGGAGTGCTGTTTCCACACTTTTGTGTAGGCATGTTAAAAGGTAGATATTACTTCCGGTTTCAGGAAGCTACGGATGTGTAAATCAAGTAGCCTTACAAACGTTTTCAGTATAAAGAAGGTCAGACTTATAGGTCTGAAGTCTTGAAGTCTGAAGAATATGGAGAGAAGAACATACGAAGAAAGAGAGCGTAAGAGGGGGTCAGAGCGAAGAGGGAGAAGAAAATAGGGAGAGAGCAAGAGTAAAAGAAGATAAGGAGAGAGGAAGCAGAGTGGGAGTGAATAAGGAGTGAGATTTATTGAAAAAAGAGAACAACCAACAAAATTTATTTGTAGTTTGCAAACTGAACGAAGTATATGCAGTATCATTTATTAGGTTGGATTGCGTGTCGATCATGTTGCATAGGTAGAGAGCGTGGCAAGCTAAATATCTTAACTAAAGTTGTACCTACTCCATACTTAAAAGCATTAAATACAATGATCTCATCTGTGAAAAGAATATATTATGTATGTAGGTAAGAAAACCGTCGTTTGATTCAAGGAATAGTGATTTCATTTAAAGAACAGTAATATCTTGAAATCGTAACGTGGAAGTTTCAGCTTTGAGTTCCAGAAATATAACCCGTTTTTTTACGAGTATCGCTTTTCGTGAGCAGTTGGCAGGTAGGTACTTCGAGAGCAATTACCCACAATCAAAAGTGCTATCTTATTTGGCCGTTCGAAATTGGAAATATTGTATAAGCTTAAGAAATTGACAAATACTTTCTTCGCACAAAGACGCCAACTACAGCGTAGGTTTGAAATGAAAGACGACAAGGTAAAATACTAGCACCACTTCTGTTTACGTCTCCATTTTTACAGAATGTCGATAAGTTATTACCAAACCGAACACGTGTCGATAAGTTATTCAATACTTTATCTCCCCTTAACAAAAATTGGGCTTTTAAATTTTTTTAAATGATAAAATGTCTAAGCCAAAAGCAAAGGAACTTCTCATAACGAATCCAGAGTTAACACAAGATTTTATTTCCTTCTAAGGCAACAGAAACAATTCAATAAGCTAACATATTTCCAACAGCAAGTAATATGTCAAACAAGAAATAATTCAATAAAAAGCCAATTTCCCTTCAATTTTATTGACTCCCTGTTATTTGCCTACAGAACTACGGCCAATGTCAAACACGTTAACATCAGGAGCTAATTAAGTTCCAATTAATTTCTGTGGGGTGTGATTGAACAGAATGTTGGTGACCACAGCGACACGACCACCTACCCAACCAATAGAGCTTGTTTTTCGGTCGCAACTGATGGGACATCTACATTCTACCCTATACATCTATACTATTATAGGGAGCTATAAAAGCAAAATTGTAAACTTTGGCTCAGAGCTGTATTGATAGTTTTTGTTGATGGCACAACAGCCGATTGCACGGTTAATTGCTTCTTCAGTGTTTTTGTTTTCCAGCTCTATTTTTTCTTGATTTTAGTTTTAGAAAGATTTTACCTTATTGGCGTCGCCATTGGCGTTTGTTTATAATGTGGTCATCAATCTGTTGTTGTTTTCGGAGTTTATGTTTGTATGCCAATGGCGGTCACCTTTGAAATCCCATTTTGAACGATATTACACAGGAATTTTCAATTAAACCGCACCAAGGTTTTTGATTAAAAAAAAAGCAATATAAAAAGAGGAAGAGGAGTCGCTCTGCACTTGGAAAATTGGAAATGCAAAAAATAACGTCGTCGTCATGGCAGCAGCTCTCTAGCAGCATTAAAATGTGTCCTCAATTAAAATTAATTAATTTTTCTACACGCTCAATATAAATTCAATTTCGGTATCTGTTTAGAGTGAAAGAGCCTGTTAAAATTAAATATTAGCACGAATATACATTTTATGTCCTAGATACGAAAGACGCTCGAAGCAATAGCACCATCAGCTTGTTGCACATGTGTCGATTGCTTTTGATTTGTGAACTGGGGGTGTGGGTTTATGGGTAGATAGATTGATAGTGTATGTGTGTATGTTTGGCGTTAAATGTTGCAACATTTTTCGGAGCAATGCGCAGCACACACCCACAAAAGCAAAATTAATTGCTAATTTGTTTATGTTGCGTTGATCGTTGCTTGATCTGCTTCTGCTAAAATCAAAACTGTTTGTATACCCACTGTACAATTTGTTTTTGTTCTAATGTGTACATTGTACGAGTACACTGTACGGTCATGTTTTCCTTTTTGCCAATTTAACGGGTAATAAAACATATGTGTCGGTGGCAGTGGCGTCTTTTTGTACATTTTTGATATTCACAATTATTTTAAGTTGATTTTCTTGTCAAATGTCAGTCAATCGTTCTGTCTGTCTGGCTGGTACTAGACATTTGTATTGGAAATGCAATGACAAGGTCATTTACAAGACAATATTGATAGACGTCCCTCCTCGCCCTACAAGGAAAAGGCGTTAGATTGAAATTTAGCACAGTTATCATATTTTTACACGAAAAATATTGTTTCGACTTCGTTGGACTGTTTAACTTCCTCTTGAAAGGTCAAAGCTCATAGACAGGCAAGCACACGTGTTGTCTGTATTTTAACTACAATATGATTTTGCTTTGGGACACTAAATCGATAAAATGTGGGTTTCGTTAATTTACTTTTCAAGAACGTATTTTCAGAAACGAGCACGTTTAGCCATGGAAACAACCTAAGAACTTTTTTATTTTCTTTTCTATACTTTGAAAGAGCGAATCCCTACGCAAAAAAGAATTTCTTAAAGAACGGAATAACGAAGGTATTTCTTGAAAATGCATAAAAATGAGGTAGACATAAGTTAATAGAAAAAACAATGATGAAGACAAACGAAGGATAAGAGAAGAGTGAAGGAGTGAAGCTCAAAAGGACCAACACATTAAAAACGAAAGGAAAGTAAGTTTATGTCTATTCGACAGAATACGAGAGCAAAACACAGACCAGAAGAGAAGGAGGCTGAGAAAGAAAAGGATAAAGAGAAAAACTATTAACAGAAGAAGGACAAAGTAAAAAGGATAAAGAGAGGAAGGAGAAGAACGGAGAGGAGGATGATGAGGAGAATGAAGAGGGGGATGGGGTAGAAAGATGAGGAGAACGATGAAGGGGAGAGTAAGCAGGAGGATCAAAAGGAGGATGAGGAGGAGGATGAGAAGAATGAGGAGGATGAGGAGGATGAGGAGGATGAGGAGGATGAAGAGGATGAGGAGGATGAGGAGGATGAGGAGGATGAGGAGGATGAGGAGGATGAGGAGGATGAGGAGGATGAGGAGGATGAGGAGGATGAGGAGGATGAGGAGGATGAGGAGGATGAGGAGGATGAGGAGGATGAGGAGGATGAGGAGGATGAGGAGGATGAGGAGGATGAGGAGGATAAGGAGGATGAGGAGGATGAGGAGGATGAGGAGGATGAGGAGGATGAGGAGGATGAGGAGGATAAGGAGGATGCAGAGGATGAGCAGGATGAGGAGGATGAGGAGGATGAGGAGGATGAGCAGGATGAGGAGGATGAGGATGATGATGATGAGGAGAATGAAGAGGTGGATGGGGGAGGAAGAGGAGGAGAAGGATGGGGAGGAAGATGGGAAGGAGGATGAGGAGGAGAATGAGGTGGAGGATGAGGAGGAGGATGAGGAGGATGAAAAAGATGAGGATGAAAAAGATGAGGATGAAAAAGATGAGGATGAGAATGAGGAGGAGGATGAGGATGAGGAGGAGAATCAGGAGGAGGATGAGGAGGATGATAAGAAGGAGGATGAGAATAAGGATGAGATGGAGGATGAGGAGGAGTAGTATGAGGAGGACGAAGATGAAGTGGAGGATGAGGAGGAGAACGGCGAAGACGAGTAATACGAAGACGAGTAGTACAAAGACTAGTAGTACGAAGACGAGCAGTACGAATAAGAGTAATACGCAAACGAGGAGTACGAATATGAGAAGAACGAAACGTAAAGTACGAAGAGGAGAACGGAGAGAACGATTTGAAACGCGGAGAACACGAAGAACGAGGAGGATAGCGAGGAGTGCGACGGTGAAGAGGATAAGGAAGACGACAATGAGGAGGACAAGGAGGAAGACGAGGACGATGAGGAACACTAGGAGAAAGAGGAGGAGTAGAAGAAGGCGGAAGAGAAGGGGAACTAGAAAAAGAACAGTATAAACAAAACAAAGTCACTTGCCGTTTTAATTGCAGTCAGATGGAATCATGTGCAAGTTCGTCCCTAGCAGCTGTTGATCGTCGAACTTCAACTTAAAGGGGGTAGATTACAATGACACGCTACAATTACAATGACACGTTGACACACCTGGATCAGCATAAGCACAGTGATTAATTGTGACCATCATTGCACGGAATTGAAATAAGTACCTAACTGAGATATTATGCTCATTAACCAATATAAGGCCTCTCGCCATTTACAATTCGAAATTAAATCAAATCATCAAATTTTATTTCAGCTATAAATTTTTTGAAAAACAGCACGTGGCATTAAAGCTTATGCAAAATCAAACAAAACAAGCAATAAAAACGAAAAACCACAAAATGCATCGCATACGTCATTTGCAATGGTCATTAAAACAATACAAATTTGCAACATTTTATTGCTAATCTCCGGCATATTTCATTGCTATTTAATTACTTTCGAACATATTTGAAAGAAAATTCAATTAGAATTTACCTACATTTTTGAAATATATTAAAATTGACTGAGAAATCATTAAGATTTACGGTCTTCTTTAAAACGACATTAAAATATAGTAATAAAAACTTGGTTAATTGAATAAAAAGTTAATTTGACTGTTTTGCAAACGCTCCCCTTTTTATTTGTCTACAGTAACAACAAAGAAACTCGCCGAATATTTTTCAGTTTTCCTTCTCTTAAAATTTTAAATATTTTGATTAATAGTTTGGTTGTATTTATTATTGTCACTGGAAATTTTATCGAAGAGCTTTCTTCTTTGAAGCAAATGTTTCCTTTTTTAAGTCTTCTCAGCCTGTGTGTTTTATGTGGGTTGCCAAATAATCTTTCTTTGCGCATTGTGTGTATAATAAATTCCAAAATTATGTGTATCTATGCTGAAGCGTATTCAATTTTTACGATGAAAAATATACACTTTTCAAATAAACGACAACGTTTTGGAAACAAGTAGGTTAAGACCACCTACGCGACTACCACTTGTCTTGGCAACAAATGAAGCAATTGTCTTATATGATTACAAACAAAACATTTATGAAACAAAAAATAAATAAATAAATTATATTTCGTAGCGAAAAGAAACGTTTATGGTTGAAGAGCGTCTTTTTGTCTAAGGTGTCTGGAAATTTAGTGCGAAGTGTGGCCTTCTGAATGAAATTGCAGAGATAAATTAATTTTTTTTTTTATATATATTTATAGAAAGCAGTTTTTTCTACGCAGTATGAATTTTAAAATGCGTCTTAAAACTACCTACTAGAGCATGAAAAATTTAGGAAAAAAAGAAATATTCTACAAATTTTAAGCTTTTTTGCTGCGAATTGCTTAACTCAAATTTAGAAAGCGGTTTGGGCAGACTAACAAGCAAAACCCAATCAGCACTGGAATGCGTCGAGCGCACGATGAATAAAAAAGAAATAAAATATAATAATTTTGATTTTAATTAACTAATTTAAAATTTCACTTAATGAAAAAGCAAAAGAGGAGAAATAGAATTTAGGAACATAAATATTCAAGTAGTCAAGACATTCACGCACTTAAGTGTGGCCTTTAAGCCTCTACTAAAATTTAAAAAAAAAAACACTTGCAGCAGAAGCCGATAGAGGCCATTAACTGCAGTTGGAAGAAGTGTTCTCAGCAAAAACAGTGGACTCAGCCAAAAGACGAATCTTCTGCTTTACAAGCAACTCATCCGCCTGGCAGTTGCTTACTGTTTCCCCATATGGTTTACGGCAGTGTTTTTCAACCTATGGTTCGCGACCCCTAGGGGGTCGCAAAGCCTTACTCGAGGGGTCGCCAGCTGAAAAAAAGTAGAGGTTCTTACACAACAAAAACACAATTTTAGTGAGAATGATGCGCTTTTTTACTTTCCAAAAGTTTATCGAATTGTGGTGCTATTTTGAAACGTTAATAATTAAATGATTTTCTAGTTGCAGCCTTTACCTCTTTTTAGTTTTAATGCTCACCATTGAAGAAAATGTCAGTTGTCAGTTCACACAGTTACGAAGTGGCGAATGGCACCAATAATTTAAGAGCTTCCCTTGCCAGCTCTGGATATTCGTGTTTTGTTTTCATCCAAAATAGGTCGATACTTTGCGAACAAAATTCCATATGAATCATGCCATCTGCAGCCAGATCTATTGATTTGCCCAAAAAAGGTTTAGAATTCATCGACGCCCATTGTCAGCTTCAGTGTGCAGTCCGGAAAGTATTCGATCATAAATCACGCAAGTTGCAAGCTCTGTATTATACAAGGAATGTGAACCGATAGTGCAAAACTTTGGTCTGTTGCAATATCTTTTGGACACTTGGAAAATACTCCAACATATTGTTTTGCAGATAAGTTGACCACAAACGAAGTTTAGCGTGAAATGTTTTTACTTTATACTTGGCAGTTAAAATATTTTCCTCTCTTTCTTGAAGGTTTTTGTTCAAATTGTTAAGGAGGCTTAAGTGATCTGCCAAAAATGCTAATTTCAAGAGCCAGATTTTGCATCTTTTAAGAACATTAACAATTCGGTTTTCAGTTCCAGAACTTTTGTTAATACCTTTCCTTTGGATAGCCAGCCACCTGACCGTACGTGTGCTAAAGGAGATTTTGATGAGTGAGCCCATATCTTCACAAACGATTCTGAATAGCCGGGTTTGTAAAGCTTTGCCTTTGATAGAACTCCCAATTTTTATTACCTCCATGAGCACGTCATTTAAATCAGAAGGTATACCTTAACAGCTAGAGTCTGTCGATGGAGAAAACAGTGTGTTCAGGATATTTTTGGCATTTTTTAATTTTGCAATGGGTCGACTACTTTTGCCAGTCATAGCTTTAGCGCCATCGCTACAAATTGCGATACACTTTTTCAGTCAATATCGTAGTTGCAAGTTCTTTCCAAAAATATATCGCACAAACACTGACCAGTGCCCTATTTCACCAAAATGAAAGTTACAACCACAAATTTGTACTTGTAATCTACAATTACAAATTTTTAAACCCGTTTTTGGTTTCACCAATTGCAAGATCTTATTTCACAAAATTGTGATCGATTCTAATAAAATTGTAGAAAAATGAATTGTAGGTCACAAGTGTTCAAAACTCGTGTTGCACCGGCATCAAGAATAACTTGTTGTTTATAACAGTTTTTTCACAATATTGTTGAACGTTGTACTGCGTCGACATCAAAAGGAACAAGGAAAATAAAATATTTGCAGCCTCTTTGATAAGAGACAAAAAAGATATGGGTATTGTTCGGAAGTTTTTCCTATTACTTGACACATTCAGACAAAATGAGAGAATGGAAAACATTTTTAATTCCTTGCAGTCTCAAGCGCTTCTTATCAATAAAGACTGGAAATATCGATGTTGGTTAGGCCAGTATATAACGTTATCGAACATTAAACTCTATGTACGCAAACTGTTGACTTAGATATCCTTTGCATGTCGGCAACTTCATGGTATTGTCCTCCATTCTCTTGCCAACGCAAAACGGTTAGAAACTACTGCCTTGGTGTTAAAGCACAGTTTTTTTTCGCTCGAGTGGGCTATTTGCGGTCCAATAATTAAAATTATTTCCTCTGCCTTGCATCGACTGAGTCGAAATTTTTCATTAAAATGAAATAACTCAAATATATCAAAGTTTATACGCAGCCGATGATTTTTTTCACTATCAAAATATCATCACTTTGCCTGTTATCGCTGCTTTATGAGTTCGTCACAAAGACATTTTTGTAATGAAAGTAAGGAATCACAAATTTGTAACAATAATTACACGTCTGCCTTCACCTGTAAAATATTCTTACAAACTCAACAAATTTTGTAAGTCTATTTTCGTTGGTGAAATGAAAACTCACAAATTAGTGTTATATTAACAAGTTTGTTACTTGTAAAGTACAACTTTAATTTTGTGTTGGTGAAACCGAAAAGAAAATTTTTCCACAAATTTCCTTTTGTAAAATACAACTGCAATATTGTAATTAACAAAGTTTGGTGAAGCAATATTTTTATAAAAACCCACAAACTTTGTTAAAAAACGCTTGTATTTACAAATTTGTGACTAGGTGAAATAGGGCACAGTAGTTTTTGTAGGAAGTGCTTTGCAAAATAAGATTTCTTCCGTGATACTGTCATCTGCTTCAAAGCGCACAAATACCACAAACTGTGCACAGTCAGACACATCTGTAGAAAATGTTGTCTGTTTTTTAATTTTTCGACTGCTTGTTCTGCGTGAACACATTGCCTGTTCATGAACATTTGAACAAGTAAGTGGGTGGCACACGTATGCTGCTTTTTGCCGCCGCAACGACAAAGCGGTGTGGCAACGTCACCGTCGGCGACGCAGTTAAGCCCGCGTGAATATAATAGATAATAGATAGATAAATGTACTAAAACTTAATTTAGATAAATTATTCTTTGGCTTTCAATAACGAGAGGGGTTCGACAGAATATTTCAACCTGTAAACGGGTCTCGAAATCAAAAATATTGGAAAACACTGGTTTACGGTAACGATGATCATGATCAAGAGACTGGCAATAATAGAGAGAAAAGTCCTACGAATCTGCTACGTCAGAGACATGTCAGCAACAAGAGACTGTATGAAGAGGCAAACAACCTTCAACAGTTCAACTCGACAGATATCTCATCGAAACCAGCCAAAGATACCTAAGCAACATGGCCGACCACCCAACAACCCTAATAGGAGACAACATACGTCAGCCACGACCTTCTGATCAGCGGTACCTTGGAGCACTGGATCTACTTAACGAGAACTTTATCAGATGACATCATGTTCTACGCTGACCCAGGATAAGCTCACCACCGTGGCTGAAACCGGCCCCCTGGTTGAGTTGTCTAAAATGGTTTGCGATTTTAGTTTTTTTAAAGTTGTCAAGTCCTTGTTGGAAAACTCGAAATAAAGTTCTCAATGTTTCTGACTGCCGCCAAATGCCAATTCTATACTTAGTGATAATTATGTTTGTTCATTTTAAAATTATTGCTAAATAAATTCACTACTACTATTACTGCTTTCTAAAATGTTTATGGTATTTCTACAGCCCAGACTATGAAAATTTTAAAAATAATATTCTAGTTTTTGGATTATAGTCCATAAAGAAGAATAACATTTTTGACTATGCAAGTAATAAACATTCAAAATTTTATAGTCACACTTGTTTAATTTACATTCTATGAAAATATCTCGGTCTTAAATCATTTTGACTTGACTTAGGGTTTCGAAAATAAATCAAAATATAAATTTGTCAAATAAATTTCTTGTGTTGATGATTTCAAAAGCCATTTACATGAGATAGATAGATAGAGCAATGTACAATTAAATCCTGATTCTTTTTCCTAGAAGAGAAAATATTCTGGAAATAAAATTTTTCAACTTGCTCCACGAGTATGTTCAAAAATAAAGAAAAATGGTGTCCAAAAGTAAGGTGTCCATAAACAAACCAAGCAAAACGCATGTCACGCATGTCAAGCAAGTTCCCTTAAATGTCTTCCATTATTGAAATCATAGCCTGCTGTTTCATCGAAAAAAAACAACAAACCACACATGTCAATGAACTGCCAAACTAATTGAATTGTTATTCAATTTTCAATTTTCACACCAAGTAAACTCATCATGAAACAAAACGCTCCATTTAAATACTTTTACACCCGTACCTCTCTACTAACGATAATTGAAGCGTGTGGAGGATAAATGAAAGTATGCCACACAGCCGCGACATCATCTATCGGCACAGGATGACATATATTTCTATTTTTCGAAATGAAAAATCAAGTCACATATCTCATCCAGTTAATGATGCTTTTCGGGCGTGTTTTTGCAAAATTTTAATTATAAACCAAAGACGGAGGCACATCATCTCGACTGTGACATTCCCAAATCTACCAAAAATGTCCCCGCACATGCATGTCTTAACGATCTATTCTCATATCCCATACAGTGGCTGAAGATATTTTACACACACAGTAATTAAGCAATTTAATCATTAAATATTTTTATTGCCGCTTCATGCTAAAATCTTGCAGACGTGTTTTATACGATTTTGTTGTTAATTTATATTTGGTCGAGACTCGAGAGATTGTATATTTCTATAAAGATACAGAAGATGTTTATTGCTTGAATTTGTTAGAATTTCAATAAACTGATGTCTGTGTAACGGAATGCAAAACATATTTTCATCTCCTTACAGCTTAAAACAAAGTTTCAAATCTGTCACTCTAATGAGCGGAAATATGCGACACTCATTATACTTTGGAACAGATATTATCGTCTTCAAAACATTAATGATGGCTGGAAAATTTTTGAACAATTCGCGATCACTGTTTCAAGCAAGAGACAAATCAACTAAAAAACATTTGTAGAATTTCAAAATTTCAGTAAATAGAAATCAAGAACTATGATGGATTTCGATCAGAGTAATGCCGTCAAGAAGATTCTAAAGTCACTTATGTTCCTTTCCTGCAATGCTGACAGGAGTTTTCGGGCTATTTTCTGCTGAACTTCGATCAGCATGTCTGCTTCCAACCCGAAAATAATATTTTGTGGTATCCAAAGCGATTCGACTGATGTGGAACTGAGACTCAAGCTTGAACCACAGGTCAGGGCTCCACTCCCAAACTGGTGGCCATTTTATGGAAACCATGACGTTACACCGTCAACGACTTTTTCTTCTTGGTCAGGCATTTCTATGGTGTTAGATCTCGTTGATTGCGAAGTATAATAATTGCACCTTACCATGCCCTCGTGAAAAATTATTATTTTTTTTGTGTTATTGTATGTTGAACGCTTTTTCTCGCAAATCAATTTTAACAAAGCCAAAATAATTAATAAAAAAGTAAGATTCTTCTCTTTAAAGATTACATAAAAATTACACCACCATAACTACACCGAATTGAAAGCAAACAAAAAATTCAAGATTTTATGTTCTTGTTCCCGTTGGGAAAATAGGGATGAAAAAGTCTATGTTATAGGAGACAATGAATGAATTTTTGGAATCGGTACAGTACTTTCCAAGTTCCCGGTTATGTTTCTGCTCCCTTTTTCGTTCCCGTTTCCGTTCTCAACGGAATATAGAAAGGAAATACATATAGCCTATGTAATTTCTCAGGTTCTAGAACATTTATGTTCGAAAATTCAAATCGGCTCAGTAGTTGGAAATGGAAATGAATAGCATTCTAAAGTTGAAAGAATTTTGAAATCAGTCAAGTTGTTTCAAAGCTCAAGTGTATGTTCCCGTGGTAATATTGGGATGAAATATTTTAAAATTTTTCTTGGATCACTCTATCTAATTAAAAAAAAACAAAGGCTGTACAAAAATATGCAGTTTTAAAGATCTAAGCACACAGACAGACCGCGCGACTTTATAGTTCTTCTTCTTTTTCATTTCCGGCGTTACGAGTAGTGATCTTGAAGCGATCACAACTCTCCCACTTTTCCGCTTCACACTAGTGATCCGCCTGTGGGGTACGCCGCGTTGACCTCAGAAATCTTCGGCAAGCCTCCCGGTTTTGGATTGTTCCATGTCTGAGGCCAACCAAATGTTGCTATTTTTGCATTTGCTTGTACCAGGAGTGTTTTGGCCTGCCTTTTCTTTTTCGTCGTGAATTTTTTGACGGGGTTCTGCGGATCTCTCCCTTGAACATGACAAAACCAACTGAGCCGGTCGTGCTGAATTTTGTCCAAGATGGTACTTTTGACATGAAGGCTTCCACGGATCTTAGTACTTCTAATTCGATCAAGCTTTGTTACTCCTGCTGTCATCCGAAGCATCTTCATTTCGGCTGCCTTCAATTTGCTCTCATACTTTTTGTACATTGTCCAACATTGTGAACCGTATGTCAGAGCTGGACGGACAACTGCTGTGTAGAGTCATCCCTTCAACTTAGGGGGCATTTTTCGATCACAGAAGATAGCGGAGTTTTCTCGCCACTTCATCCACCCTACGCTTACTCGATGATTGATGTCGTCATCACAAGATGCTTCACTATTGATCATAGATCTCAGATATTTAAATTTTTCACACTTGGGAAGCACTTTTCCATTCAAATAAATGTCTGGAATAGGCTTGTCTGGATCTGAAAAAGGGCAGCACAGGTATTCCGTCTTTTTAGCGCTAATACGGTACCCATTTCCTTCCAGAACATCAATCCAAACGCGCGACTTTATACTATGAAAGGATAAGGATAAAGAAGACAAGTTCCTTGAAAGCCTGCGTTGCAGACTTATTTCGCTCACATTGCAGATTTCTGAAAATATTTTTACTGCCCATTGTTCTTTGACAGAACTACTGACCTGGCCATTAAGAAGTGTCCAGTTGGTATTTTTTTTAAAAGATTTCCTCCTTTAGGAAAGGATTAGAGATCACATTTTTTACATGGAAATGAATGTATCTGAGGTCCGATAGTGATACGTTCGGCAGAACTGTCCAGCTAGTACTCTATTTGGCATAATTATAGGATAACGTCCAGTCAAAACCTTCCTGTCTTCTAGTCTGAACAATAGCTGCTCTATTGCCATAATTGCTGATGTCTAAATCAGAGGATAAGATGAATAAGCTAAGAATATGGTTGCCTCGCATGTTGCATTTAGTGCTGCCGCAAACCCGGTTTTAAGTGTTGGCATCGCAACACATGACAGTTCCAGCAACCGGATTTTACAGAACTCTATCAGCTAAGCGGTATATCTACTAGGAGGGGGCAAAGGGAAGAGAGCTGACGCAGCGAAGAAAGTTTTCCATATACTGATCGTTTCGTAGTTTACGCAGTCGCCGAAAATATGTACTGAGCAAAAAATTGATCACGTTTAGTTGCTGGGACGATTTCGATGCGATAATACAAATACGGGAAAAATCAAATTAAGTTAAAACAACGCAAAACCAAGAACTCGACCTTTTCAACCCCACGACTTCTGAATGGCTATGAGGTCTGATGTTTTACTCAGTATTGAAAGCTTACTACTTAGGAGAGCTTAAACAACCTTGTGACACGACCACGTACCGAGCGGCAAAGTCGCGAAGCGCTAAATGAGAACGAAATTGACAACTGAGCTTTGTCGTTCTGCCACTTTGCCGCTCAGTATACGGGCGTGCCCTTACAGTGCTGATTTCCCTTCCGGTCAGTGTCCGAGTGCCCGACGACTAGCAGAACAGGTTTCATTCACCGACGCAAGTTCCGGCCACAGGTCCGGCCGTTTTGACCGTGATATTTCTATGCCCTCCGATTACTGTCCTTGGACCAAAATTGCAAGCCTTACGAATGTTTGTTCCGGTTTCATATATCAAAGTTTCGGTTACACTACAAGGAATTTTAGTAGAGCAGGGCCAACTTCAGTTACGAAAGAACCTCATCCAGTTAGACTTAGTAAATTCGATCACCCCAGTGTCTTGCCTCGACTGGAAATACACTCCTAGCCTATTTTACTTCCTCTGCTGTCCCCTGGTGCCACCACTGAACCACTGATCAACCTGCTCAGCATCATTGGATCCTGTGCCACTACAACTCTGAAAAACAGCTGAGCCGAAACAAAAAAAAAATTAAAACTAGATGTGTAGAAAAAAGGAAATTTCACTTGTAGGGATTTAGCTCAACCAAACCCAATTTTTTCAGTTCAAAAACACGACTGCTTGTCTTTCAAATCAGAACTTGTAAACTAAAGCTACAACTTGGGGAAATTGTTCATGTTTTGCATTATTAAAGTTCTCTGGCGCTGCCAGTAGTGAAATTTTTCGGCCTATTACTCGAAATTGCAAGTCTATAAGCCTAAAGACGATTCTTCGATAAAGTGAGTTTCACAAGTGCAAAATTTTATAAAGTTATTTAAAGGCTCGCTCAAATCAGAGCGATTTTGTAGTTAGACAATGGCTAATTCAGCTGTCGCATCATGTTTACGTGGCAATGTTTGAAAGTATATGAAAGCACCCACACTGACGACAGGCACAGCATCGCGTTTTCATACATTCAACAGCATTTCTGCGACTGTCGCAACTGCAAAACCCCTTTGATTTGGAGGGACTTAAGCCCCCAGAGTTACTATTGACAAGCTCTCTTTGATTGTCTCGAAGGATATTTAAAATTATATTTTGAAACCTGTTGAAAACTAAAGAACTCTTCTGAATGTACAACAGCAGCTAATTATATTTTACAGTACTACTGGAATGCATGCTATGCTAACGTTTGTTTACTATATAACAATACAAGGACAGGAGTTAAGCTATAAGACATAAAAGGAGGTTACACAGTCTCGAAGTTGTAGTCCATAGGTCGGATGCGAGTCCTGGGAAGGGTATTTTCTGTTCATTCAACCTCCCAGCTTCATGTAGTCGCCATGCTTGAAGTTAGAAGTGCAATTATAACCACCTCAGGTTGTACACTTAGCCGGTAGTTAGTCTGGAAAATGCTACAGCTTAAAATAAGCTTCCTCTCTTTATTCAACAAAAAAAGGTTCTTCTTCTTCTTCTTCTTCATTTTCGGCGTTACGAGTAGTGATCTTGAAGCGATCACAACTCTCCCACTTTGCTGCTTCACACTAGTGATCCGCCTGTGGGGTACGCTCAAAATATTCAAAAGGTTTATGTTATTCTCAATTTTAAGTGCAATTAAGTCCGAAAACTTATTGCAACCACTGTTGAATAGCCCACTTTCATCGACGACACACTTTTCACATCAAGTCATTGCATATGAAACCGCTTCTACACAACATGACTCACGTTCGGAGACCTTATCACTCTCTAACCTCATATAGAATCCCCCGTTCCCACCCTCCCATTCCCCCCCGCCATCTTTATCCATATTTTCACACCAATGCCTTTGAGCAGCAGCAGAAATCGAAAATGTTCATAATTTTGGCACTTAATTCATATAAATTAGGTAAATATTCAGCGAGCATTGCAGACACATGTCAAATTGCAGCAGACCAACCGAATAAAAGCAAAAACCGCCGCCATAAACGAGCGAATTTTCATCGTGCTATAATACACAGTGCACTTTAGATGAGAGGACAACACAGCACACATCAGTTGTTCCCCCAAACCACCACCAACACGGACGATAGACTAAGTATACTTTGCGATGCGCCACGGAATGCTATTTTAGCTGCAAACCCAACCGCAAATGTTAAACTGCTGCACAAAATAATAATATAACATAACAGTTTTTTTTTCATCTCTCACGAAATTGTTTTTGGAAGACCGTTATTCGTATTTATTTTATTATTATTTTTTTTATACTATACTCGCGCAAAATTAACCAAGTGTGGGTGGCCATCGAGGGGGTGTGTACTACGTAATCATTGGAAAATTCGGTTTTATTTCGTTTGGCATATTTGTGTGGAATTGTTGGCCAAGTTGGTATTAAAATTATTTCTCTGTGTTAATGTTGTTTAATTTAATTGAATT
Source organism: Melanostoma mellinum (assembly GCA_914767635.1). NCBI lineage: Eukaryota > Metazoa > Arthropoda > Insecta > Diptera > Syrphidae > Melanostoma > Melanostoma mellinum. Next base: position 194,987,156 of record OU612058.1, on the reverse strand, counting down.
AATAATTTGTTTTTGTTTTTGTTTTCTCGCAAAAAAATAAAAATGATTAATAGTAATGAGTAATAATTATGATGACTACATTTTCAAAATTTTGAGAGCGTCAACGCATTGATGCAAATAGGTTAATAACAAAATTTGTCGATGGTGTATTTGGAAGCAAATTAGGAAATTAATTAAAATACCACACTTTATCAATGCTGTTCGATTAAATTAGATTAGTTTTTGAGGCGGACAAGTTGGATTTATATTTTTAGATCAAAACAAATTAGGTTAGGTATATAAAGGAGTAGGAAAATTGTGTATTTGAGAAATTTTTTGTCGAAAACTTCGACCCATACACAAGCTTCGCAAGAAGAAAACTCACATACATTAGACAAGATACAACTCCTCCACTTGTATCCACCCAAACTTTTCTCTCGGTTCAACAAGGCGGTCGGACACTTCATTCTGACGTTTACAATTCCCATTGTCAAGAACTCGTATGATAATTATTTTTCCTAGTGCCTATTTAGCCAGACAGAATAAAAAAAAAAAAAACAGATTTCTTACCCTCAGCTACTATAATACTATTGCCTTGCATTACAAAGTAAAATTTGTTAAATTATCGCCCGTCTGACCAGAATGAATCTTATCCGTGCATCACAGCTATACGACCGGCAGCGGCGTGCTACTATAGGAACGAGGTGCAGAAAACCAGAGGGAGTCATACACATAAGACGAAGAGAAAAAAAATTATTTGCCCGTGGAGATGTGCATCATAGATAAATGGAGTACACGTTCACACGAAAGACGACAAGCGTAGAAATATCCGACAAGACAGAACAACCAAGTTCATTACCCTGCACTGTTCCAAATACACTTTTTCAGTGATTGTAAAAATTTCGTTTTGCAGTTGAACCCGTAGGAAGTAAGAAGTACTCAGGCCACGTTTGCCCGGTAGCACACGTTGTTGCACTTCTATAAGATCACACAATTAAACAGAAATAAAATTATTAGTGTTTTTGTGTGTTCTTTTTTCCCTACTTTTTTTTGTATACAGAGAAAAAAAAATAAGAAGACGGTTTCAGAAGTAAGGGTAGACGTATAAATAATTACATCTACGGCAGAGGATATCCTTAATAGTTTAGAAGAGAGCATTTATCAAAATTTGTTTACATAGAGGCTGATTAATGGCCCTGTAACAAGGTCAAGATGTTTCCTGGTCTTTGAGAAGGTGGTTTTTCTATAGAGGTGGTCGGAATGTATTTGATTGTGTTAATTTGATTGATTTATTTTAATCGAATTATCATATAGAAACGATAAAAGTTCATGGACTGTTAATTTTAAGACAAATTACTAAAACTGCAACATACAACTTTTTTTCTGTTTTGTCTCAATAAAAATAAATCAATAGGGTGGCACAACAGAGCGGAGAGCATGGCAATACAGCGCATTTCTCAACACCATACAATGTGAGGAGTGAAGGGGACCTACAATTTTTTGCCAAATCCGGACGTATAATCGAGAAAGCGTTTTTCGTGGCAATGAAATTGGCATTGAAGAACTTGCCAATTCCACGCGAAAAGCGATACCGGACAAAAAAGATTATTTGTTTTCTGAATCGATTTTAACCTCGTACTACCGACGTAACTGGCAGACATGCTAACCATTGAGCCACGGGCACCATCTTTGTCTGAATAGTCTTCCAATTTCTTTTAAAAGAGATTTAAGATTTGAGATTTAAGATTTATTTCATCGATTTTGATGCCAGAGGAGATTTCTCTCATATTTGGCTGTACATTGTGTGTGTTTACATAATTGATTCAGCTTTTACAATAATTTTGAATTTTAATAGGCATAGCAATGAATAAGTAAATTAACCAGACAAAAACGTAACTTATGACAATTAATGTAACAATAAGAAAAAGAAAACGATATTGAAAATTGAAAGGGTTGAACGTAAGACTTTACCTTTTACATTTAAAGAGCATCAGCAATAAGAAAAAAAGAGACAAAATTAAACAAAAACATGTTTCAGCAGACCAATGAAACATAACATGACAAAAAACTTGAGAATATTTAGTCTTAGTAAATAGTTATTTTGTATACTTTTTATTAAGTTTACTTTGAATTTAGATGGTGATAATTCTTTTAAGTTGTCTTCGAGATTGTTGTATAGCTGGACCGATTTGTATAGCAATGAGTTGGTTCCATACTTTGAAGTTCTTGGCTTAGGTTGATGAATTTTGTTCCGATTTGAAGTATTGAGGTTGTGTTGTTGTGCTCTAATTCTTAGTTCTACGTTTGACTGTGTGCCATACATCTTATTTTATGCAAGTTGCACAATAGATGGAGTTCGATGAAATCGCATACGAGTAGAAGCTTAAGTTTTTTATGCATTTCTATAGTTCGTGTGTACCAGCAGTAGCCAAATAGATTTTTTAGAGCCTTATTCTGAATAGTCTGTATTTCTTTGATTGCAATAAAGTGTCGGACCAAGTACACTACCTTGTGGTACTCCAAATTCTACCTCACAGTACGAATTTTTAATTGTACCTACTTCAGTTACTTGTTTTCTTTGACTGAGGTAGGATTTAAACCAGTTGAACGATGTGCCTCTAGCTCCGATCGATACCAATTTTCTGAGAAGTGTTTTGTGATGAACCGTGTCAAATGCTTTAGTAAGATCGATAAAAACCAAACCAACAATATTCCCTGCATCTTTTTCTCTCTGTATACAGGCAGAATTGATATCGGCCTAAAGTTGTTTATGTCTTTAGTGTTTTTTCATTTCATTTAGCAATTTTCATTTCATCAGGAACGATTCCTTCTCGTAGGGATTTGTTTACTATTGTAGTTATAGGGGTATGTAAATATAATGATAAAGTTTTTATAATGTCTGTTGAGAGCCCGAAGATGTCGGTGGCCTTGGAGGATTTCATGGTGCTTATAATTTTTCGTATGTACCATTCAGATACCTCTTGAAATTTGAAACTTGAGACTACTCTGTTTTGAATCACCAGTGCGAAGTTTGTGTTATTAAATTGATAAGTGAGTTACGTTCCTACATTTGCCAGGTGGTTATTGATATCTTCGATCGTTTTCTTCTTCTCGTCTTCTGAACAATTTTTAAGAAGAGCACAGTTGTTATGTTGCTTACTACCATTGTAGATAACTTCATTTATAGTATGTGTTTTTTGACCTTTATTGATAGCCCATAAACAAACAAATTAAGATAACTTCATTTATACATTTCTAGGTTTTTGCGTTGTTATTTTAGAAAAAAATTTACCATAATATTCCAGCTTTTTCTTTCGTTTTTCTGTCGTTAGAAGGTTTCTGAAGTATTTGTACTGTCTTAAGAGTAGTTCATTGTATTGATCTTTACACAATTTTCCATACCAGATATTTTTAGTTCTAATAAGTAAAGTTAATTGCTATCAATCCAGGGTATATTTGATTTATTTTTATTTTTCGATTTGTGTGTTGCTTTGTTAACCATTACAAGCAATTTATTTTGAATGCGTTTGTAGTCTTCAGCACAAGATGTATGTGAAGATGATGTTAGAGTTGTATTTTCCATCATACTCTTTAAAATATTATTGTTTATTTAACTAAAAACTGTTGTGCTCGGGTCAATGTGCTGCATCTTAGATATGCGATTGGTTTTAATCTCTGTAACTATCAGCAGTTGCATGCCGAAGGACGTCATGATGGTGGAGTTATTGCTGCAGTTATTGAAAAGAGCTAGACATGCACATATTTTTGAAGCTTGAAGTACCAGGACAAGTGCATAGTTTAAGCAATTCCACCGATCACTTCCACTTTTTTTCCAACTTTATGTGTTTTGGAACGTCTGATCTTCGATTGCAAGACTTTGGAAGTTTAAGACGGAACTTGAGACTACCATAGAAGCTGTTATACAAGGTGTCCGCCGGGAGGGTATTATACTTTGTTAGTTCATAATTTTTGATTAAATGAAAGAGAATGGATCTTATATTGATAAAAACTTTATTTATTGCCGGCAATTATGTATGGAATACAATATCAGGTAAATGTCCGCCTCTGATACTCTCACAAGTTCGAGCCCTTTAAGCACATTTTTCACTACATTCTCTCACATTTCACGAGGTATTTCAATAATTTCATCACGAATATTTTTTGCTTTTTGAGTTGCTAAATTGGAGGACAGTCAACTTCACCATTTCTCGAAATAACTTGTTGTAGAAAGAGGTCTCACAGTCACATTGTAATCCTGGCTGTATGCGATGTGGCACCGTCTTGTTGATATCAAATGTTAACCAAGTCTAAAGCATGTAGTTGTGGCATTATTAAATAATAATATATTAAATTGTTGTTTTTAAGATTTTTGTACAAATCCTTAGCCTAACAAAGTAAAACAAAGTCGAATTCGCTCACTATTCGCTTAAATTTAAGCGATTTTTAAGCGGTTTGTTTTTTATACACAGTGTAATACAAGAAGATTATAAATAAAAACGGGAACGAGAGAAAAGAGAACTTTGTATTTGCATTCAAAAGGCTACAAGACTACTGAGCCAATTTGAATGAAATTTGGAACAAAAATCGTCTAGAACCCGAGAAATGACAAGGGCTATATTTCCTTTTCACATTCTTTCGCAAACGGGAACATAACCGGAAACCTAAGAAGTACTGGAACGACTCCCGAAATTCTTTCACTGTTAGTGTGCTTCATTGCGTTGAGTAAAAAAGACAGCATTTCATACCCCGTTATTCCCACGAGAACGGAAATTCAAAAATCAATGGACAGACTTGAGTTTTTTTTCACTATAACAACACACTCCAGTTACATGAACTATGTACTCGAGTCCTTGAAAGCAGAAGTGGCGTAACCCAATTTCATTGAACTGAGATATTTGTGATTAAGTTCTCAAACTTGTTTCCTTCAAAAATAAAAAATAAATCATTTTTCTACATAAAGAAAAAAATATTGATTTTATTTTATTTTTTATTTTATTTTATTTATCTACAAGGAATTTTACAGCTAACAGATATAGCACTCCAAGAATTAATCATTAAAATATAAATAAGTATAATAAATCAGTCTTAAATTTACTCCGACTAAGGATTGAAAAATTAATTTCTGAAGGCACTTCAGTGAAATCAGTTATACATCTTGATAGCGTTTCATTACATTCATAAATTGTTCTATGCACTTTTTGAAATAGGAAAATTCTTGTTCTCGTGGACCTGGCAAGTACATGAATAGGTAATAGAGCTTTGTGTAATAGCATAGTAAGTCTGTTATGAGCATCACAACATGCATTTTTCTTCTCGATTGTAATGATTTAATTCCAAGCAATAAGCACCTAGCTTTGTAATCAGGACAGAAACCCCAACTCATTTTGTTGAAAACGTATTTCGTAATACTTCTTTGAACCGATTCTACCCTGTCAGAATTAACTTTAAACGCGGGACTCCAGATTACATCAGCGTATACCAAACGCGATCTGACAAGAGATGTATACAAAGTTAATAAAACATAAGGATCTCGAAAATCTTTGCCATTTCATTTTATGAATCCAACTAACGAGTTAGCTTTTGGTACTAAGAAATTAATGTGGTTCCTAAAATTTAGTGAGGAATCAAAAATAACACCAAAGTCCTTAATGTTTGAGACACAATCTAAGACATTAGATTCAATTGTGTGATTGAACCGAATACGGGTACATTTTCGAGTAAATTAAATAATGTTACACTTTTTAATAGCAATTTTCGTGACACCAGTGTGTACGAGAATCAAGGTCAGATTGAATCAATTGACAATCACCTAAGCTGTTAACTGTCAAGAATAGCTTGAGGTCATCCGCATATAACAAACACCTACAACATTTGAATGCAGATATAATGTCATTGATAAAAAATATGAAGAACAATGGACCGAGGTGGCTACCTTGGGGTATACCTGATGTACACTGAATTTCTCTTGAAAAAGAATTTTCAATTTCAACCTGTTGTTTTCTACAGGAAAGGTACGAGGATATCCAACGAAGGAGTTGAGAATGAAATCCAAACATCTCAAGTTTAGCAAGGAGTATTTGGTGGTTTACAGAATCGAACGCCTTACCAAAGTCCGTGTATACCGCATCGACTTGAAAACCACTTTCTATAGCATTGGTAACAAAAGAAGTAAAATATGCCAGATTTGTCATAGTGGATCCACCAGATACAAAAGCATGCTGTACTTCCGATATATATTCGCTTGTGAAGAAATCTAGTTTTCTTTTCAGGATACTTTCAAATAATTTGGGAATCGCAGAGAGTTTGCAAATACCTCTATAATTTTGAATATCACTTTTTGAGCCTGATTTATGGATCGGAACTTAATAAGAAAGTTTCCATTCTTTGATGAAGTTCCTTCTTGAAGAGACTTATTAAATAACATAACTAAGGGATTGCAAATAGAGTCACAACATTCCTTAAGCACTGTGACAGGAATGCCGTCGCGTCGGTGCCAGAGCTAGAACTAGATTTGAGAGATAAAAGTGCTGTATTAACTTCTTCGAAACTGAACTGAATGGATCCAATATTAATACTACTGTACAATTGTGTCAGTGAACTTTTATTAAATCTAGATACGGAATAAGCCGATTCAAAGAAGTTAGCTAATAATTCGACTGTGGAATCTAAGTCCGAGGATTCGACGCCACTGTAATGCATAGTACATACTTCTGTTTTTCTTTTGGAATTTATAAATGACCAGAAGATTTCGAATTGTTTTTGATATTGCTTTCAATATTTAGAATATAAGCTCTATAGAGAAACTTGCTAAGAACCACAAAATCTTTGCGTAACTTACTAAAGTGTTCGTAATCAGGTTGTCTTTTAGATTTACTATATTTAACGTTATGCTTTTCGTTTTTGTTTCTTCAAATCGCTAAGTTGTTTATTAATCCAAAGCGAATTCAAGGACTTTATTTTTGCAAAAACCGGTTTTTTTTTTCTTCTTATTCAGGTAAAATATCATTTATTTATTTTTATGCTATGCAATAAACCCAAAATTGAAAAATTTATGGCTACCCCACTTTTCTTACAGAGCCTCATTTCTTCCCCATATTTCTACGAGCACAATATGGGAACGGAATCATAACCGGAACCTTGGAAAATTCTACCCAGATTCCAAAAATTCTGTGACTTTCAGAGTGTTTCATTGTCCCTGAGTAACATAGACTATATTACATCCTTATTCTCCCACTGGAATGGAAGTTGGAAACTACTTCCCTCTATTTACTCAATTCTATCACCAGGGTTGCGAGTTTATGAATTAAAAAATCTATAAGCTATAAGCTAGTAGTTAGCTTCAGAATTGGAAAATATTTAATTCACAAGCTAATTTGCGAATTATGAATTAAGAAATATTCAATTCATAAGCTAGTTACTGAATTGTGAATTGGATAATATTCAATTCATAAGCTAGTTTGTGAATTATGAATTAAGAAATATTCAATTCATAAGCTAGTTACTGAATTGTGAATTGGATAATATTCAATTCATAAGCTAGTTTGTGAATTATGAATTGAGAAATATTCAATTCATAAGCTAGCTTATGAATTGGAAAACATTCAATTCACAAGCTAGCTTATGAATTGGTAAACATTCAATTCACAAGCTAGCTTATGACTTATCCACATTATGAATTGAAAAACATTCAATTCACAAGCTAGCTTATGACTTATCCACATTATGAATTGAAAAACATTCAATTCACAAGCTAGCTTATGACTTATCCACATTATGAATTGGAAAACATTCAATTCACAAGCTAGCTTATGACTTATCCACATTATGAATTGAGAAACATTCAATTCACAAGCTAGCTTATGAATTGGTTAACATTCAATTCACAAGCTAGCTTATGACTTATCCACATTATGAATTGAGAAACATTCAATTCACAAGCTAGCTTATGAATTAAAAAACAAATTTCAATGAATTTATAATATATATATATATATATATATAATAGTTCAGTTTGTCTGTCTGTCTGTATGTTCGCCCATAACTTTTGAACCATTCACCGGATTGAGCTGAAATTTTTTGAGTGCATTTGTATGACTCCGAGGAGGGTGTGCTAGTGATATATACAGGGTGATTCGCATAAGGTGTGACAAAAAGATAGGGTGTGTAGGTTGGACCTAGACAAGCAAAAAATCGTATGGGAGGGGGGGTCCATTTTCCCCCGTTTGGGCGGGAGGGGCAATTTAAGAAAAAAATCACTAAAAATGGGGAAAAAATTATTTTAAGAAAACAGTAATACCTACAGAGTCGTGCTATAGCATTTTAAAAAGCCAAAAACCTATACTTTCATTTAAATTTTAAAATAAGTTGTTCAAATGAATAGTTTTTGAAATATTAATTTTCAAAGTCAAAATTTTGAAAAAAAAAACATAAATTTTTTTTTTAAACCATTTTTTTTTCAAAATTTTACATTATTAAGTAGTATTTTTCTGGCTTACTTTCAATGTTCTTATTTATTTTTGATCAAACACAAAAAACCGGATGTCAAAATAACCTGTAGTTTTTGAGAAAACCAAAAATTACAAAAACGACTTTTTTAAATTTTCTGTTTTTTTAAAGTTTTTTTTTCGTTATTGGATTTTTAAGTGAATTCTCAATAAAAAAGTAAAGAAAAAATTCATCCTTTATTTCGTAAGTTCACTTAAGAATCCAATAACGAAAAAAAAAACTTTAAAAAACAAAAAATTTAAAAAAGTCATTTTTGTAATTTTTGGTTTTCTCAAAAACTACAGGTTATTTTGACATCCGGTTTTTTGTGTTTGATCAAAAATAAATAAGAACATTGAAAGTAAGCCAGAAAAATACTACTTAATAATGTAAAATTTTGAAAAAAAAATGGTTTTAAAAAAAAAATTTATGTTTTTTTTTTCAAAATTTTGACTTTGAAAATTAATATTTCAAAAACTATTCATTTGAACAACTTATTTTAAAATTTAAATGAAAGTATAGGTTTTTGGCTTTTTAAAATGCTATAGCACGACTCTGTAGGTATTACTGTTTTCTTAAAATAATTTTTTCCCCATTTTTAGTGATTTTTTTCTTAAATTGCCCCTCCCGCCCAAACGGGGGAAAATGGACCCCCCCTCCCATACGATTTTTTGCTTGTCTAGGTCCAACCTACACACCCTATCTTTTTGTCACACCTTATGCGAATCACCCTGTATATATCACTAGCACACCCTCCTCGGAGTCATACAAATGCACTCAAAAAATTTCAGCTCAATCCGGTGAATGGTTCAAAAGTTATGGGCGAACATACAGACAGACAGACAAACTGAACTATTATATATATATATATATATATATTATAAATTCATTGAAATTTGTTTTTTAATTCATAAGCTAGCTTGTGAATTGAATGTTTCTCAATTCATAATGTGGATAAGTCATAAGCTAGCTTGTGAATTGAATGTTAACCAATTCATAAGCTAGCTTGTGAATTGAATGTTTTTCAATTCATAATGTGGATAAGTCATAAGCTAGCTTGTGAATTGAATGTTTCTCAATTCATAATGTGGATAAGTCATAAGCTAGCTTGTGAATTGAATGTTTTCCAATTCATAATGTGGATAAGTCATAAGCTAGCTTGTGAATTGAATGTTTCTCAATTCATAATGTGGATAAGTCATAAGCTAGCTTGTGAATTGAATGTTTACCAATTCATAAGCTAGCTTGTGAATTGAATGTTTCTCAATTCATAATGTGGATAAGTCATAAGCTAGCTTGTGAATTGAATGTTTACCAATTTATAATGTGGATAAGTCATAAGCTAGCTTGTGAATTGAATGTTTTCCAATTTATAATGTGGATAAGTCATAAGCTAGCTTGTGAATTGAATGTTTACCAATTCATAAGCTAGCTTGTGAATTGAATGTTTTCCAATTCATAAGCTAGCTTATGAATTGAATATTTCTCAATTCATAATTCACAAACTAGCTTATGAATTAAATGTTATCCAATTCATAATTCAGTAACTAGCTTATGAATTGAATATTTCTCAATTCATAATTCACAAACTAGCTTATGAATTAAATGTTATCCAATTCATAATTCAGTAACTAGCTTATGAATTGAATATTTCTCAATTCATAATTCACAAACTAGCTTATGAATTAAATGTTATCCAATTCATAATTCAGTAACTAGCTTATGAATTGAATATTTTCCAATTCATAATTCGCAAATTAGCTTGTGAATTGAATATTTTTCAATTCATAATTCACAAACTAGCTTGTGAATTAAATTCACACTTAAGCTATAAATTAGCTTAAGCTTTTGCAACCCTGTCTATCACTGTTGCGCCCGAGCTACACTGGGCGAGTCAGCGAGTATTGGAATCAATTTCCACATAAAAGATACATATATCCATTTATAAAGAAAGAAGGGTTTGCGATCAGCACTGCATCATCCAAAATTAAAAATAAGAAAAGAGAATCATTAGTAAATGGCATAATGCTAAGAATGAAAGAAGAGATTTGAGGTCGCAATTCATTGCGGAAAGCATCAGTAGAATCACGGAATGGAGCATTGGAAACGCGTTTAAAATGATTTTCCGTGGTTTTCTTTAAACTCCAAAACTTTTTGTTTGATTTTTTCATAAAGCGCTAAATGCAATTAGAATGTGGGGAAAGCATAGAAAAAAAGAAGCGACTTACAAACATTTTTTTCTTTTTTTTTGCACAATAGGTTTCATTTAGACACCGCAGTGCCCAGAGCTGAGCAAGCTCTACCCGTCCCCTAAATCTACAAACATTTGGCGATTTCGAACGGCTAACCTTCTGCGACTGACATGACGTGGTACTCCTTTTGTGACATATACCAACAACCAAAAAACTGGCTTTTCGGTGTTACATTTCAAATTACAAAAAAAAATGAAATTTTTGTGTATAGACTCTATTCACTCGAATTAAAAAAAAAGCACTTTAATTTTCCTTGTTTTGAGTACAACAGCAGAGCTCCGGTTTTAAGGCCATGTGGTGTCTGTCAAACAACCACGTAGATTGCAGAGGGTTACGTGAGAATTTGTCGTTCATGGTAGCGTAATATTTCTCGGATGGTTTGCCTATTCCTTGCAAAAAGCTATATTCTAGAAAACACAGTTGGAAATTTTAAGGACTCGCGCGTTACAGACAGATGCATTACGTCAGGGGCATTAGCAAGCAGATTGATTCATACATTGAAATAAAATTTAAATACAAATACATTAAACGAAAAATTGAAGAAGAAAAAAGAAGAATGTATGGAAATCTCGAGACCGCAAACCAAGGAAACGAAGGACCAAATCAAGTATTGCCTGCTATACACCTATTACATGCTACAACTAACACTATCTCAATTTTTCTCTAAAAAGCCAAAAGCCATGATCCAAAAACCATCTATTTTTACCTTGATAAAGAAATATAGCAATTTTTATAAATAGAAGAACTCACATCATTGTGTCAACTAAAATATTAATTCCTGTTGTGATAGACATGGAACAAGTAACATCGCTTTTCTACGCGTTCTTTTTTCTCTCTTTCCATGTGACACACATGTTCTGGAATTTTTATTTTTATAAGTGAAACAAATGCTTTTGTGAGTGGCTACATTCCAAAACAAAAATGAAAAGCAGATGAAAAAAAAAAAAACATTTTTAAATCTCAGTCCTGAATCCTGTAACGAAAAAACAAATATCCTTTACAAACAAAATTCCCAGTCGAGCTTATAATTCTCTTCTTTTTTGTATGTAAATAGTGTGTCGACGATGACACAGAGGGACGCGACAAAAGAATATTAGACAGACAAACATATAAACGCCATCATAACATTGTTATTAAATCAGCGTTTGGCCTAGATTATGGTGCTTTTAGACTTCTTTTCCTTTCGTTAATTGTTTTTCTTTTTATTTTTCAAATGAAATTGTAAATGTATTTCCGGAATGGTCTGCTTGTTTTTTTGAGTCAGAAAAACAATCATGAAAAAAGAAAGGTGGTGGCTAAATGATTTTGTAGAATGTCTGTCCCATATTGGAGACAGTTTGCTTGACGTTGAATGATTGCGACATTGATGAAGTTTGACACAATAAGGGAGAAGGAAGTGTAAAAAATATTTTCTGATTTAACCTTAAACAAAAACATCCTATGACTATGACGGAGGATAAAAAAAACCGAAAACACCAGAGGACATCTACCTACGTGAAAAAAAAAATAATGATTTTTAGTTTGACAAGCTGTCAATGTAACAACAAACACAATTTACGACTTATTTCGATTTATGAAAAATTATAATTCAATGGTTCTCTTCTCTGTAGAGGTTCAAGAATAAATTATTTACACATGTTGCCATTTCGCAAAGTTCTAAAAATTGGCAAGGACTAATGTCAGCGTCAATTTGTCATTTAGTAGGCGTTTGTACAAGAATCCAATTTGTTCGCGAAGGGCGCCACAATTGTAGAGCTGCAGGTGTTTATTTGACTTGAAAAGTTATTGTAGGCCCCTCAATTTCTCACAGGATTTTGTTTTTTATAATTTGCGCGCACTCAAGGGGTTGTGACTACCCTTAACATGTTAAGTAACACAGCACGAGCGTTAGGAAAAAGGGAGAGAGTTTGAAAGGAGAAACTGATGCACATTAGTTTTAAATTTTTGAAGATTGTAATGAGAGGGAAAAATAGAGCTGGGCAATACATTTCACATTCGCACAGTACGGCTGAAGAAGGAATCTCTGTATATGTCCGAAATTGGACTTAAGGGTAAACTGGTTGGCATTCCTAGAAGCGCGAGTATTACGGTTGAACTGTTTACGGGGAGGAATGCAGCTGCCAATCTCATAAGAGCACTGGCTGTAAAAAAAAAACGATAAAATAAGAAGAGACAATGAACATTACGACGATGTTCGAGTGTCATGAAAGTTTCAATGGTGTTCGTATCTCCAATCATTTCAAAGGCTGTTCTCTGAAGACAGTCCAAAAGATTGAGGATAGTTGAATGAGCACCTGCCCAAATATGGGAGCTGTACTCCATCTTAGGACGAATGTACGTTCTGTAGATGACTACCAGGTCATTTCTTGCATTGTCGAAGAAAGCCTAAGCATTTTGCAGCGTTTTGGCGATGTCAAGTATATGGTTATTCCACAAGAGGTGGTTGATAATGCACAAACCGAAGATTGAAAGCTGTTCTGTTGTTTCAACAATGCAAGAGCCACTCATGGATATTGGCAAGGGAGGTAAGTTTCGCTTCAACGACAAAAGACAGCATTGAGTTTTTGAAGCATTAAATTCTATACGGTTTTTTATTCCCACTGGACAATGCTGTCTAGATCAGAATTTAATGAATTTAACATACGTTGCCGCCCTAGTACCACGTCCGAAGATGAGGAATGTGAACTTAAGAACGAATATGATAAGCTGAGGGTACTGTCGTCGGCAAAAAAATTTAGAGAATTAGTAATTTCAGACACAAGATCGTTAATTTAAAATAAAAAAAAGTGTCGGAGACAAAACAGAGCCCTGGGGCACACCAGCATTTATTTTGTGGGTTTCAGATTTATAGCCGTCCAAAACAACTTGTAATGAACGGTTAGAAAGGTAGCTACTAATCCAGCGAAGAAGAAACTCATCGAAACCTAATGCACGCATTTTGGATAAAAGAGCTTGATGCCAAACTCTATCAAAAGCTTTTGAAATATCAAGCGCAATAATTTTACTTTCTCCAAATGGATGCAAAGACTTGTGCCACTGTTCGGTGAGATATACCATCAAATCACCAGTGGAACTATGGCAACGAAAGCCATACTGTGGGTCGTTAAGAAGCTTTAGTTCTTCTCGATATTTCTTAAGCTGATACTTGATCAGCGTTTCCATGACCATAGAAAGAAGGAAAGTAAGTGCAATTGGACGGTAGTTTGAGGGTGAGGAAGATTCGCCTTTTTTAGGGACTGGCTGGACAAATGCTGGTTTCCATCCACTCGGGAAGAGACCTGTAGAGTAGGACAGATGGAAAAGCTTACGCAGTGGTTTTGACAGCGTGGAAGAACACCTCTTCAGAACTATAGCTATCATATCATTTGGGATCAGACCCTGGCCCATACTGAGTTTATTGAGCGCAAAACATCTATTTCTATTTACTGGTATTTATTTTATTTACTTATATTTGTTTTGTTTATTTGATTTATTTATATTTATTCATTTTGACTTATATTTGCTTCTATTAATATTCACATTCATTTAAATTACTTGCGATTATATGTACAGAGTGGCCCTAAAGAAGTCATCCGATTTTCTTTGGTTCTCTTCTTTTTTTTTAATAGAAATATTTGATTGAAAATATTTTGATTATGTTCATTTGAACCTTAGGAGTTTTATTGATCACGTCGATAAGAATATATCGGCCAGATGGGCGCCGTCACAATTTATTGCCATACGGGCTCGGTTTATGGCATTTTTCATCACTTCGGCGAGAACCCGGCGGCGGCGCGGCGACAGACTTTCGCACTCGGTCGAATGTTGTCTCAAGAACAAGGACATTTAGAGTCTCGGGCTTGTTCACGTGGGACACAAAAAACACCTTAAAAAAAGTCAGGAACGCAAAATGGGCGATCTTGCGGACCAATGCAAATTGCCAAAAAGAAGAAATGAGGCGATCCGGGAACGCCACCATCAGAATATCGGTTTTGGCTCGTGCAGTGTGTACCGTTGCTCCGTCCTGATGGAAACACATGTCTTTCAGTCCTTATTCCTTGAATTGCAGAAATAACTCGGTTAATATGGCCTTATAGCGCGCACCGCTCACTGTTATCGTTTGGCCAGCGGCATTCTCGATTGATCCATGACTCCTACAGCGTCAAAAGCGCACCATGCAGTCACCTTGAGCGGGTGTAATGGTTCCTCGTGCATCAATCGTGGACCCCAGAAGCAATCCCCGCATCGCTCATTATGATTTTGGTCGAAAAGTTGTCCACTTCTTCCTCGAGATTGAGGATGGCTTGGGCGTAGGTTACGCGCGTTTGGCAGTCGACAGGCAGCAGCTGATGAACGGACTGGACTTTGTACGGGAACATACGCAGGTAGTTGCCAAAATTCGCCTTAGAGACGTCCGACTGATGCTAATTGTTTGCCAAGGCGGCGTCTGGTCGATGTTTTCAGTGACAGCTCGATATCCTCTGCACAGCGGTGATATCTCAGCAGAACAGGCGCTCCGGGGCCGGCCACTCTTGACAACGTCTCGTGTAGTTCCATACTCCTCAAGGTTGGTGACCAAACGGCGCAGTGTTTGACCTGTCCGAAAAAATTAAATACTAAACAGGGAAAGGTAACAGGGAAGAAACTTTTGAAGGGGGCCAAATTACCCACATCGCCCATAATACAAACGCTGCGTATACATACTAGTTTACGATATAATTCTGGAAATGTCAGTATAGAGATATATACTGCTTAACTAAGCGAAGACCTCAACCTACAGACCTTTGGGCAGTGGCTAATCCTCATAGTGTACATTGAAATCAGCCATACCATAATGCTGAAGCGATTATTATAGAAAGCAAATTATTAGATGGAACCGGAATAAGCACGAAATTGGATTTGAGTTGAATTTCGCTTTATAAATAAGTAAAGATAAAGAATTCCTATACTTTTTTTTTTCAGACAACGTAACAACTATAATAATTTTAAAGGTCAAATTTTGAATGGCACATGCATCTTCAATTTGAGGCTGTCAAATTAACAAACATAATACAATGTATTTTTAAAGTCAGACAACTATAAACATTCTCATTTTCATCATTAACTCGTTCTGTACATCAAGTTCAAGCTACAAGATTTGGCATTTTGTTAAATGTGTTTTTGTGCGATTGCAATGCAATGAACCAAAACCCAAAGTAAACAAAGTACCTTGCCATAAGACGAAATAAAAAAATATGTATTTAAGGAGAACGTCCTCCTCTTCCTTCCTGGTTATGCAATTTTGTGCAGCGATGCGACTATATCTCTGCGTCTAGTATCTCTGTTGGTGTATCTTTTGAATATCTTTCTCTATTCAACTGCATTCAACAAAACAAATTATGTGTGCAAATGAAAATAAATTTTCATTCATGAAAATATTTTCACATTGAATGCCGTCGGTGGCTGGCTGACTCTTGCTGGCTTACTGGCTGGCGGGCTGGCTATTTCTGCCGCCCAAAAATTGACACATATCTACAAGAAGCTAGATTTTGCTTCTGCTCTTGCTGATGCTGCTGCAATACAGGATGTGCCAGATGATTGCAACTCTGATGAGCAACACAAGGAGGACGGATGACAGAACAGTGGGTCAAAACGATGGAAATATATTAATAGACACTTATATTGGTAATAATTGATTTTATTTTTGGTATACGGACTTGCAATCCTCAACACAAATGACTAATTGTTTATGTTTTTTTCTTTTATTCGTGTCGCTGTATTGTGACGGCAGCAGTCGGCACTTTCTCTCGTTTGTTTTCTTTTTGCCACCTTCATTCCTTGGATATTTTTGGTAAGGATATTGCTAATTATTATCAGAAGAGGTGCACTTTATTGTCAACCGTAAGAGTCAGTGTGATATTTTTCTGTCAGTTGTTGTGCATTCATATTTTGAACATGAATAATATTTCTAATTTTTGGGTGACACAAAAACAATAACAACAACAACACAAAACTCGAACCAAAAAAAAAAATCAGTTTGTAAATAGATGCTTTCCCTGGCGCTTTGAATTTTGACAGCACTTTTGAACAGCGGGTATATTTGCCGTCGCGTCGGTCGTATAGGTATGTATTTCAAGTGACCTTTTACGAAAGACTCAATCATCTGCCACATGATTGGATATGTTATAGAGAAGCTTTTAAAAATTCTCTTAGCGCGGCAAAAATCCATTGAAATGGCTGAGGTGAGATTCATTGAAGCTATTAGTTGTGGAATTTTTGAGTTCGCATCTAAAGGAAACATACGACAAGTGGTGTTAGAAATATTTTTATATTTCATAGGTAATAGAATTTTATTTTTAACATCCATTGATGTGAATTCATTGGCATCCGGTCGTTTGAGAAGAGGCGTTTAGATGACTTGTTTGGTGTTTAGCATTTATGTGTGTTTGGTGTGCCAATTAAAGATTTAATAAAATGTAGTTATTGACTAATCTATGGATGCATCATTTTTGAAATTATGTTTCATTATTTCTATTATAGAACTAGATCACTATTTTCTAGCTATTCAACTTTGGTCTGTGACTTAGATGGGTGATGTATTCGTAGTGGTATCAGCCTTAGATGTTTTCGTTTTAGTACAATTCTTCAGTAGCGGTGTTTTAGTAACCCATTTTACGGAACACTTCTTTCAGAAATGTGACGGTGGACCATCAGAACATTCAGGCAAATGAACGTTTAAAAAACCAGTAAGATATTCGGTGACAGGTTGGAGCCTTGAGGCACACCACCCATAATTTTGGTAATACTTGACTATCATTTAGAAGAACTTGTATTTGAAGTTGGATGGTAAGGCAGATATGGTACTATTTTGAAGAATTCCATCATAAAACCAATTTCAAGATGAAAACATCTTCATTGCATGATTTTTTGAATGAAGTTTAGAAGATTTTAAATATAATAAAATGAACACATCCTATTGTATTGAAATCATCCACAATTTACTGATCACTGCAAAACAAGATTTTTGGAACTTCAACTAAAAGTCAAAACAATACCCGCTGGCAAGGATGTAAGCTACCAGGCCCTTTTACCTCCCTACCTTGTTGTGGTGAACTTTTAAGTAAATGGCTGTTTTTTATCAGAAAAGCGATGCCGAAAAGATAGTCCAGGGTTGCTTGGGTTGCCAGGGTGGCCAAATTTACCTTCAATCATTCGACGTTGTTGGCGGTGAAAAGAAACACGTCGAAAGAGGCGCAACCCAAGGTTTCTGGGCCGTAAGCTGACTTATTTTCTGCATTTACATGCGAAGAAGATTTTTGAAGGCTCGGGAAACACCTAATGCTACAACTGAAACGCTTGTGCATGAAACAGGTGCTTGTAAAGTTTATTGCTAAATCGATGATTATATAAGTTGCAACAAAAAATCTCCTCTTGTATCCCTGCTTGTTTAAGAACGAAGAGCCAAATCTCGATAGCACACGCTATCGAGTGATACGAGACTGAATTATGTAAGTTTGGATTTACCACTCACGTTATGGAGAAATCTCGTAAAATAATTGGACATTCTCTCAACAGTAATCGAATGCATTTAGATTCGATAAATGGATAGGCGACTAAAAAAATTTAATTTAGCACGAATTTTGGAATAAAAAAGCTACTTGTACTGATAAAGTAATTCGGTTTTAGATTGCTGTCAGAACATTTGAAGTAAGACAGTTGTTTCCTTCTCATTGGATAGCTTTGGATCGCTTTCATGTCTATTGAAGGTTCGCTAACCGCTGTTAAACGTGCAGACGGCGAGTCGGGACGAAGTAAAAGTTTTACTCGTAATAGTGTGGTAGGTAGTACTTCATTTGTAATAACCTCGAACGAAACTTGAAGTATAATTACTACCATACAACCATTTCCGTATCCTTAATCAAAAACACGAATGATATGTCCAAACATAGCTTTGCAAATGAAATATGCTACGAAATTTAACATGTTTAACATTCGAATCATTCTCAAAATGCACTTCTTTCAAATTCAACTAAACTTTCTATCGAATAGAATGTCAAAATAAGCATGAATGACATACTTCTGAACCGTGTATTAGCTGGGCTTTGATTTCTTAAGGTAGGCCCACACCAAAAAAACATTGCAAACTTATTTCTGAAATGTTTCAGAAATGTTTTTTATACAAATGGGCAACATTTTAGAAACGTTTTTGAAACAATGTTTTCTGAAATGTTGCTCTGGTGTGGGGGAGAGTACGATAACTTTGGCGACAAGTTATTTAAAAAGACAAGATTTTAAAAAGAAATATAGTTTTACTATTATTCAATTATCTCAAAAACTATAAGACATAGAAAAAAGTAATTTATATCGTTTGATAAAAAATTTATTGAAGCAACTAACTACATCTAATTTTTTTTTATTGGCATTTGTAATCACGAGAAACATAGTACTCAAAGTGATTTTTTTAAATTTTTTTTCGTAAATTTTGACTTTGAAATCAGTTATTTCAAAAACTATAAATTGAAACCACTTCATTTAAAATTTGTTATAAAGTGCAAGTTTCTGGCTTTCATAAAAAGTATAAATTGTATCTGTAAGTTTTCCCGTTGTTCTACAATATTTTTTTTTAGATTTTAAGTCAATTTTTATAAAATTGCCCCTACCGCCTAAACGGGGGGAGATAGACCCCCCCCTCCCATAGTAAAAAATGCTTGTATTGAACCCCTCCACCAAAAACCGTTATTATTTTTTGTCGCCAAAGTTATCGTACTCGTGCCCTGGTGTGGACACACCTTTATGTACTATGCTCGAAAAATTAAACACGAAACTTATTTTGTGACTTAACCATCAAGTTCAATTATTAGCGAGATTTTTGAAATTTACTTTCTTCACAGTCAGATGCTGACTGAACGAGGAAATATGTACTTTTATCAATAATTAAATCATTGGGCCCTATCGGGAATTTTGATCCTGCTGCGAAAAACTTTATTTCTATGAAAGTGCGTCTGCTGCTGTGAACTCCCTCCGGAATAACTTTTTCCTTCAAATACTCTTAACATAAAGATAATTTTATTCTTTTTATGAAATGTTAAAAAGGTTCCAAACGGAAAGTATCTAGCCGTGTTCAAGAAAAATTTATTTTCTTTGGTATTTATTTGATTGAGGATGAGAAATATTTACTGGAATATTATACATACGATAAAATCCATTACGAATATCAGAAAACGAGGTTGCTAATCATCTCTATAAAAAAATAACATCCTCAATATTTGCTCACGGAATGATAAGAAATGAAAAAACGCGAAAGTCCTCTAAATCTTCTATTCTTAGATTCTTCTTACGACACAGATAGCAGGAACTCAGGTATATACAAGTGTACAATTGTACATATATAATTTTATTCCAGACCCAGTACTTTTCATCTTTTCTGTGTGACATTCCAAATTAGAGAATTGCAGGAGAAAACTTTATGAACGAGCTTCCGGCAGATGTTGAACCTTAACGTCATTGCTTTCGATATTCTTTGTCAATATTCATTTTTGTAAAGTATAAAAATAGAGTCTGACGTCTTTGATTACCAAAGAAATCTTTTCATGGAGTTTGCCAAGTTTTTTTTTTCCTATTTTGGACACAATATCATTTTCCAATTATTGGAATTTTCTTTTGATATAAATTTGACAAATGGGATGGAAAAGTATAAAGTCGTTTCATTTATTTCTTTTCAATGTATATTACAATTTTTTATAAGTAGCATACATCAAGGGTTAAAAATACTTTAAAATGTAATAAAACACAGGACGAGCATTTATGAAAACAAGAGAGGATTTATGTGATCATTCCAACGAAGACCATCGTTTTTACACACATTCCGAGTACTGACAGCGTTTCGGTTTCTTTGATGCAGGTACCAATCATAAACAATTGTAATGGGAAAAGGTTAGCTTTTAGCGACAAATGACAACATTGACTTTTCGAAGTATTAAATTCTACACGGTTTTTTTCATCCCATGTAACAATACTGTCAAAATCAGAATTCAATGAGCTTATCATACGCAACCGTTCCAGCTCCACATCCGAAGAGAAGGGACGTGAATTTGGAAATGTATATGAGAAGCTGAGGCTTGAGTTTTGAGTCGTCAGCAAAACAACTGAGATGATCAGAACTTTCAGACAAGAGATCGTTTATGAAGATAGGAAAGAGAGTCGGAGTCAAAAGTGAGCCCTGGGGTACACCAGCATAATAAGTTGGTATCAGACGTAAAATCATCCAATACAACTTGTGTTGAAAAGTCTGAAAGGTAGTCTCTAACCCAAAGAAGAAGAGACTCACTGATACCAAAAGCACGCATTTTTAATAAGAGAGCTTGATGAAAAACTCCAATAAATGCTTTAGAAATATCAAGCGCAATAATTTTACTTTCTTCTTCAAAACAGTGTAAAAAATGATTCCATCAAATTCACCAGTGTACCTTTTGCTTCGAAAGCCGTACTGTCCATCGTTAAAAGAAGTTTTCGTTCTCCAAGAGATTTCATTAGTTTACGGTTTATCAACGTTTCTATGACCTCGGAAAGAAGAGATGTTAGTTCAATTGGACAATAATTGGAAGGTGAGGAGAGGAATATTTTTTAGGGATGGGCTGGACAAATGGGGGAGAGCCCAGAAGAATAGGATGGATAGAATAGCTTACGCAGTGGTTTTGCTAGCGTAGAAGAACAACTCCTCAGAATAACGGACGGGATACCATCGGGGCCAACGGATTTATGAATATTGATTTCTTTGAGGACTCTCCCAACCGAACGAGTTCAAAAAAAAATCTGTGTCATTGTACATTCTCAAGTTCAGGAATGGCTAATATACTGTGCGGAAGTGCCGAGTTAGCAGCAAACTGGCTTTCTAGCAAATCAGCTTTGGCGATAGAGTTAGCATGCGGAGAGTCATTGAAGACGAACGTTGGGATCGATTTCTCTTTTTTTTTTTAGCGAAAAAATAAGAAACTAAAAGTATGCCTTCCATACTACGAAAAAAAGGTTTCTTTTATTACGCTAAAACCAAAACCCCTTCCTTAACAGGCACTAAACGCCGCAACAACACCTCTCACTCAGGCGTTTAATCCCATCGCAATCTTTTAACGCTAAAACTCATTTGGTATGACCATTTGTTCTTGAAGAATTCCTTGTTTTTTTCTTGTTATGCCTAATTAACTGCACAAAATAAACTCACTTGTTGCATTTTTTCTTTCTTTATTTTTCATTTTTAACAAAAAGAAATTCAGAATGCAACATTGTATCCTGTATTACTAAATATTATGTTGGCAGCGCTTGAAACTTTTTTTATTAAAAGAAAACGTGCTTATGTAGAAGAGTGCAGAATAAGTGCAAATGGATTTGTCACCAATACTAAAACTGTTACATTGTAACCATAAGCATATTCATTTATATTATTAGTTTTATTCAATTTCGTTTGCCAAAACAAATGGATCAAGAGATGTAAATATTATTTGAAAATCGTAATTCTATTTTATTAAGTTTTGAATGCGAAGAAGAAACACGAAAGGTAAGCATTTTAAAACACTCGCCATATAAACATAAGCAAATTTTGGTAATTTCATCTTGTTTTTGAGGGACAATACAATGTATGATGGGTTACTGAATTAACGTCAACAAAATTGCAATGTTCATCACAAATATGCAAGCAAGATTTTAGATTTTTGTGTGAAATAAATCTTAAAACTATTTCTAAGTTAATTTGAAAGGAGGAGGTGAGAAGATGGCGTCTTCTGATTTCATGGCAATTTTAAGTTTTGATAAATAGTTTGATGTCAAATGGTTGACAAAATTTGTTGAAGATTAGGTATTCGGATGATTTAAGATAATGAATTTTGTTTTCTTTGTCATGTTTGTTAGCAATCGTGATTTGACAGAAAATTAAAAAAAAAAACGAAGAATCAACTTGTTTACATTCTCTCTGCGACCGTTTACAGTCTTAAGAGCAGTTTTTTTTAGTACGTGATTTCATACTCATTTACTCAAAAAAAAACCCTTCTGCAGCGATCTTCTTGGGCTTTTAATACTACAAGTCACCTTTCGCTTGTGGCACATTTCAAATGAAAAGAAATAAAAGCGCGAACCTATACCAAACACTGAAGGAATTAGTTGAAAGAAATTGCAGAGTTGGTACTTTATTTTTTCTACACCTATAGATCTGAGTTTTAGAAAGCGAATGGTGATAGAATTTACTAATTTGTAGTATAAGCTCATGACAATTTTTTTGCAATAGTTAAAGCGCACATCATGTTATAATGTAATGTGATAAAACACAATGCGAGAATTTAAGGAAATGGGAGAGGATTAACTGGAAGATACCTATATTAACTGCTTTAAAATTTTTGTGAGTCGTAATGTAGGCTAAAAACAGAATCCGACAAAAAAATTAATCTCTATACTTAACTGTGCGACCAAAGTTGGGCTCAGAGTAAAACTGATAGCATTCCTTGCGAGGCGGGTGTTGCGGATTAATTGTTTCAGGAGAGGAATGCAACTGTCTATTTCACTAGAGCACTGTTTGTAGAAAAAGCGATAAAAGAGACTAAGGCAGGTAACATTTCGACGATGTTCCAGAGAAGCAATCGATTATTCTATTGAACTATCACCTAACAGTCTTAACGCTCGTTTTTGTACCCTATCAAGTAATGTTCGAGGAGCAAATGACCAGATATGGGAATTGCTTTATGAATCATCGTCTAAAGAAACCTAAGGATTTAGCAGCGTTTTTGGTGACTTCAAATATGTGGTCATTTCAACGAAGGTAATCGTTTACACACATACCAAGTACTGACAACTTTTCGGTTTCTTGAAGGCAGGTACCATTCATAGATAATGGCAATGGGGGGCTGTTAAGCTTGAATACAGCATTGTGTTTTCGAAGCTTTCGTGTTAATGTCCCAGCGGATGAATTCGAAGGACAGAATCAACGGTGGACTTCAGCAGTCATAAAAGCAGAAACCCCTGAAGGAGCTACTCCAGCATATTTGGTTTAAAGGTCTTTCAGGGTCTTTCAATACTAGGACAGGGTATTGAAGTAGAGATGGTGGTGGATGAGCTCCTGGTGAGCCAACGGAAGCACTCACAACCATGCATCAGGGTACTGACACTGGATATTCCAGCCCTTTATGTCCGAAGGGATCCAAAAGGACCTGGCCCTCCAGGTTGGTGGTTGTGCGTATAGGGTTAACTACCCAACCACGTAAAAAAAATATGGTTCCGAAACAACAAACAACCTCGGATAACGACAATGATTTCAAAGTTGACGACCCAAACAAACGAAAAAAGGACAATGACCTCCGGATCTGCACGTGGAACGTAAGATCTCTTAACGGACTACGTGCAGCTGAAGAAAAAGCGGACGCCCTGGACTGCTGCAAAGCAGACATAAACGCCATCCAAGAAGTGCTGTGGAGTGGACCGGGCATAAAGAAGATGAAAAACTGTGACATCTACTATGGCAACTGCTACAGACAACAGAAACAGCGCTTATTTGGGTGCGGATTTGTCGTTAGAGGTAGACTCAGGGATAAGGTGATTAGCCAAAATCCAGTCAATGAGCGTATAATGACCATCCGCATCAGGGCTTAATTCGCCAACATTAGCCTTATATGCGCCCACACCCCCACAGAAGATAAAGACGACGATTCCAAAGACTTGGCGATTTTAACGCAAAGCTAGGGAAGGAGGACATCTTTGGAAACACAATCGGTAAGCATAGATTCCATGACAAAACCTCCGAAAACGGACTGAGGCTAATCGATTTTGCTGCGGGGTAAGTAAGTAGTTTGTTGTAAGTAGTACACGCTTCCCGCATCTCAAAATTCATAAAGGTACATGGCGATCCCCAGATCAATTAACCGTCAACCAAATTGACCATGTTGCGATCGACGCAAGGCACTCTTCCAGTGTGTTAGATGTCCGAACTTTCCGAGGGGCCAACTTTGACTCGGACCACTACCTTGTTGTAGCCAAGGTACGAATGAGGATATCTTGTTCACGACCAGCACGAACTAACGCTGTGAAGAGATATGACGTCGGAAAGCTACAATCGCAAGAGATTGCCAATGCCTTTTCCAATCGAGTGTCCCTTCAATTATCCTTGAATCCCATACATTAAGCATTGAAGACCAGTTGCAGTAATGCCAAGAAGACATCAGAACCGCTGCCTCTGAGGTTCTGGGTTTCACTCGGCCACCAAAACGAAACCCATGGTTCGATGAAGAATGCAGGCAGGCAAATGCAGCCAAACAAAAAGTACGACAAATGCTGATGCAAAAACGAACAAGGGCTGCTTACGATCAGTATAACGCGATTTACAAGGAGAAAAGAAGGGAAGAACACCGAATTCTCAAAAAGAAAAAGAAGCAGCATGAGAAGCGCTCGTTTGAAGTGCCATGACAGGAACGAGATTCGGAAGTTTTACCAAAAGGTAAAGATCTATGCATTTGTTATATATGCGAAGACAATGTGTGGAGAAGAAAATACAACAACGAGCTGTATGAGCTGTACCGCGACATGGGCATAGCCAGAAGAGTACGCATCGCGAGGCTACGATGGTTGGGCCATGTAAAGCGGATGGACCCAAACGCTCCGGCTCGTCGGGTGTTCGAAAGCACATTGAAGGGAAATCGCGAAAGGGGAAGACCTCGTCTTAGGAGGCGCAATCAAGTGGATGAAGACCTCAACCGACTTGGAGTGCGAAACTGGAGAGAGCTCGCCCGAAATCGAAGTCGTTATAGAAGGATGTTTGTTGAGGCCCAGGTTCACCCCGAACTGCAATGCCCACCTAAATAAGTAAAGTTTTCGAAGCATTGAATTCTACTTGGTTTTTATCGACCCATGAAACAATGCTGTCAAAATCAGAATTCAATGAGCTTATTATACGTAACCGTCACAGTTCCACATCCGAAGAACCGGGGTGTGAATTTGGAAGGGTCAAGTCGTCAGCAAAGCATATGAGACGATTAGAAGTTTCAGTTAAGAGATCATCAATGAAGACAAGGAAGAAAGTCGGAGACAAATTGGAGCCCTAGGGCACACCAGCATTTGCAAAGTGAGTATCAGACTTGAAATCATCCAACACAACTTGTATTGAACGGTCCAAAAAGGTAATTTTTAATCCAACGAAGAAGAGACTCATCGACACCAAAAGCACGCATTTTCGATAAGAGAGCTTGATGTAAAACTCTATCAAATGCTTTAGAAATATAAAGTGCATAATAATCGGTACATTCTTCAACATTTAGAACCGACTGGATGCACAACCGCGCTATACATAGTTTTCCCTTCAGCTTTAGGGGAATTTTTCTATTGCAATTTGCAAAAGATGGCGGAGTTTTCTCGACACTTCATCCATCTTACGCTAACTCGATAATTGATGACGTCATTACAAGTTGCTTCACAATTGATCATTGATCCCATATGACTAAACTTTTAATGCTTGGGAAGAACATTTGAATTCAATCAAATTTCCGGAATATGCATCGTGAATCAGAAAACGGGTGACACAAGTAGCACTCTCTTTTGAAATAAAACAGAACCTACATACTACCTTCTAATATTGTGCTTTTAGCAGTGATAAGGAATC
Organism: Melanostoma mellinum; assembly: GCA_914767635.1. Classification (NCBI taxonomy): domain Eukaryota; kingdom Metazoa; phylum Arthropoda; class Insecta; order Diptera; family Syrphidae; genus Melanostoma; species Melanostoma mellinum. Next base: position 194,960,855 of record OU612058.1, on the reverse strand, counting down.
CTCGGTTATGATGACTCAATTGTCAGCAAGGAATAGTTGATGTACTTTGCTGTTCTGCTTTATATATTCCATCAGGTAGTCAAGGATTATAGTAAAGACTAGAGGACCTAAGACGCTTCCTTGGCGTACACCTACTGCGACTTGATGGTGACTACAGATGGACATCTTACTTTCGTTACTGCTCTTTCAATCATATCCTTTATCATTTGCACATAGGCCTCTAGAAATCCTCGTTGCCTAAGAACCATGCAATAAAGCGAATTTACATTAACACCTTTACGAACATTTACAATGTAAACTAAAACAATTATGCACCATCATAATTCTAATTGATTTTGAATATTTTATCACGCAAAATATAGCAGGCTTTCGGTAGCTTTACTATAACGTATGCTTACTGGAATTCATTACAGTCGAAATGAAATGGAAGGACCCTATTTTCCCTGTCCTCACATTATCATTTGGATAGAATAAAGTTATTTATGAATAATACATTAGAGAAAATTGTTTTTTTAAGTTATTTTACGTGCTTAGTTCTATATATCTCATCTGATGGCACAAAATTAAAAAAAAAAAATGTGCAATTCCGTCAAGTGGTTTTGTGATCAAAGTCAAAATTACCAAACCGATGATTGACATAACATCCTTATTGACAAATCCACAAAAGCTTTGCTTACCTGGAAAGAAAAATGAGAAATATAAAACATAATTAATTTGCTAGTTCTATACCAAATGACTTTTTAAATTTTTTTATATAGTAATTTAAAAAAAAAAAGAAGAAGAAGAAACAAAATAACACATTATAGCAACTGAATGATGTGACATCTTTCCTACACTTAAATCCCTTCAAAAGAATTGACACGACCAATAGCACTTCTATTTATTTTCTCAACAAAGATCAAACAAAACTTTGTCTGCTTGTCGGCCTACTCAGGCGTATGCCATTAACTTCCGAAATGGTGAAACCATCTATGAATAGAGTCACAAACATTTTTTTGAACTATCTATGCCATACCAATTGACTGTTGCTGGTGTTGATGCTGAAGCTGATGCTGATGCTGATGCTGATGCTGATGCTGATGCTGCTGTTGCCGCATGACTAAGGACCCAATGATTATTCAAATGGTGTGTTTGATGTGCGTTACAGCCATAGACATAGACATAGACATTGCCTTGAGGCACCATCACATCAACAACAACGTAGCACAGATTGTCAGACAGATTGCCCTTATTATTAAGAGAAGGAGGATAAACCACACCACCCTTTTTCCATCTTCAGTCAATATGAGTCTGTATATACACATATATGAGTATTTATGGCGGATAGAAGAAGTGCCAGTTAGAAAATCCAATTATTGGCATGCCGTTGTGGCGATGCGATGTGTTACAAATACCATGTAGGTAATTGTTAAAAAAATAAATAAAAAATATAAAAGAGTATAGCATGGGGTTTTATTGTGATTATTTTTTTAACGTTAAATAGGCATCCAAGAAGAATGGCGAGTCGGGGAAGAAGACCTAGGAATGCTAAGAATGTTTGCTTCTTAGGGGAGTTTATACAAAACTTTCTCTCATTTGTGATAAATGGGCGTTTTATTTATCCGGAATGAGTTGCTGTTTAAATTTTACTGCAGCCGCTCAATTTATTTGAGGTAGAGTAGATTGTTATTGTTGCTCTAAAACGTTTAACGGTCATTTTCTTTTTTTTAATTTAAACCAAAATTTAAACAAAAGCCTATTGATATTAATAAAATATTTTTTTTCGCCAGCACGAACACTTAAGTCTATATTCTATCAGGACTTTAATTCTATTTACCACCTTGCCAATCATCCGTCTATTAGAAGCTTCTATTGAGAAAAGAAACATTTTCAATTAAAATTCCACTGAATTGAGTCATATACCTAACCAAAGACGAAGACATTCAAGGCAGTTTGACATACTTTTTTCGTTCTAAGGAAGCCTCTATTTGTTTTTCTTTTTGAATTAGAGTCGTAGACGCAGGTCTTTTCAATTTTTATTCTATTTTTTTTTTTTTTTTTTTTAACCTCGAGCACACGCTCCTCTTACTTTGTTTTGAAGGAGAAACGCAAATAAAATCGATTGATTTATCTCTCAGGTGTGCCAAATTATTTTAATTATTCTTTTCTTTTGCAGCTGACTTACGAGCACGTACTCACGCAAAACATACATAAAGTATTTAAGAAAAGAAGATGTACATTTTTGTGTAAGACACTTTGACGGCTTTGTACAGTGCTACAGGAGGTTTGTATTTTCTCAAGTAAACACACTAAATGGCAAGAAACTTCTAGTCTGTAGATGGAACATTTTATTATATGGTTTGAATAATAAGAGCAATTTACTTCTTCTAGTAAGGCATGAAGGAGCTTTTTAAAAACATACAATTCACTATTGACATTTGATACGATTCAGAATGTGGTGTGGATTTTGAATTACTCGGCTACTTTATCAAGAGAATTCCCAAAATCGTCTGAGCATAAGTATCTCCTACAATTTTTACTGAAAATGCTAAGTACTTTTTGTTCACTTTTGGCATCAAACGATTGCTTTCGAAGCTTTTGGGAGGATTACAAAAGAGTGCACTATGGGAAAATAATCCCATAAATTGTTTAAGCTTTTGATTGACGTCTGAAAAGCTCGGAAGCAATTACAGTGCATAAACGTTTTTTACGAAAATAAGGAGCCTGGTATAATATAACGACAATTACAGTTAGATCTTAAAAGTCAAAACAGTGGTAACAATTGGCGTCTGAGGCGTTCTTTAAGTTTCGTTAAGCATGACTAAGTCATAGTCAGATCGCAAATACATTTTCTCTGTCACAGCTAAATACGGGCCATTGTTTTACCAGGTAGCCAAAAGATGCTGCTATGAAAAGCAGTCTATGTTACCAGCTCTCACCATGTATACACTGAATATTCGAAACCAGATTCGAGAAAATACAGGACAGTCACAGAGGAAGTGCTTCGTGGTATAGCATTCACAGAGCGTGGTTGGTATCACTTGAACCTAGCACGTTTAAATGCTTGCCAAAAGAAAAGTGGCCGTGTGGAACAAGTTCTCTACAATAGTCTCTATGAGATAGCAAAAGTGTTGCAGGTTTATTAATAACTCCTGAGAGCAAACGTATAGTTAGTCAGCATCCAACGGAGACATGCCATCTAAAATTTTTTTTTTTTTTTTTCTACTTGACAAATCAAATCCATAATGGAACCCCTTTACTGGCCCAACAGACCATGCGTAGTTTTCAAGTCCCGCTGTATAAGATCCTTGCCTTTAAAGTTCATCAGCGATTTCAGTTCCAGTTCGGTAGGGAAGGTCAAGTATTTTCGGATCACTTTTGAAGTAGTTAGAGGGTTGAGTAGAGCCACTCTTCGTAATGCAATTTACAGATTCAAATGCGGCGTGCAGTAGTATGTCATCGGTCTAAACAAAGACACCAGCGCCAGATACATCACACTTTTTGAACCATCTCCAAAGACACGATAGCAGTACTTTTTTGGTTCAGATTCTAGACGGAACCAATCCTGAACCGACGGAAAGTTGACTATTTGTTTTTGGCGCAATTTTTTCCTTGGGACCATCGCATATTCGTTAGACGTGAGTCAAAAACGATGCTGTTTGTGAAAGCCTCAAAGCTCCAATGCGAATTGTCCCTTCTTTTTAATCTGATCTTAAGACTGCGTCTCATGATTTTGGTATCAAGGGAGGAGATTAAAGCTAATGTTGTGCGTCTCGTGTAGGGATCAAGCCCTTAAAAGGGTTGACCTTTCTAATATGTTACGTCAGCTGAGAATCAAGTTCAGCTATGATCTGGAACAAACAACTTTAAGGCTGGATCCGACAGAAAGCGTTTTTTATTTTTTGTAGTCGTCATCGGAGGACTTGCCATTTGACCGCCAAATATAATGCCCGTGGAAACATAATTTTTTTCTTAATCGATGTTTCTGGGGATTCAAATTTCGAACCTCTCACGTGAAGAAAGCCCCGCAGTGTAATAGTTTGCATATTGACAATTACGTGAGCAGAAGGGTTGGATTTACAGTTGGTTGGTTGGACATCAGTTTCTTTCTCGAAGGCAAGAAACAGTCTAAGAGTCTTGGCGAGGAACTTACAAATCTACCGATGTCGAAAAAATGACCATTCCCGAAAATTTGTGTTCAAATATTTATCATTTAGTGAAAATACCAGCAAAGAGAGTGCACCCTTTACCGCGTTCGCATACGAAAACTGCGTTTGGCACGCTAAAAAAATCTATTAGTTGCGAAGTTAAATAAACAATATGGCTCAACAAAGCGGGGAGCTTCGAGGTTTAACACATTTCTCTCAACCATACCTTGCGAGAGAATGGAGGGGACTTACAATTTTTTGATCGACCTCTTAACGAAACACCTACAAAGAGATACCTATCGTGAAATTTTAATATAAAAGCTTTGAATTGCCGTAGAAAAAACTTACTAAAATGAGTAATGAGTAAACTCTTGATAGTCAAGTTTTTAAGTTTTAAAATGTTTGACTTAGAAATACTCATCGGAGTGCGGCGTTTTATATGCCTGCTCGTATGACTTAACGAAAAATCATCAAAACGCTTCAATATCGTACATTTCTTGTGACAGTTCTTTCCTCTGTTTATTTAAGGCCTTACATGCCGTTAGATTTGCTATGATCGAAACAAAACATTCATTAAGTTAACTAAGTCCAGTTTTGAAAAGATGTCCTGTAAAAACATAAACATAAATTTTCTCTTGTGAGCATCATAAAACTACAATCGTTAGGTTTCAGGTAAAAATGTCGTTCGTTATGACTTCCAACCCAAAGCTTTCAATGTAAACTTAACGAAGCATTCACAAAAACAATTATTTGTAATGCCTATTGTGCCTTTGGCCGACTTATCAATTTGCACGCTTTTGTTTCTACAGACTAAGTTTCTCATAGGAACTCAACGAAACTATGCTTTAAAATCCACCGATCAGAGATCCCAATACATTTTGGTAGATCTTCAGATTTTTTTCAGGAACAATTTTAACGAAAAATGGAAAAAATACATTTTTGAATGAAAAATCTAGGGTCACAATTACCTGCATATTGATGACGTCTTCATGGAAACGGAAATAAAAGAAGTTTTTAATGCATTACAATAACGTTGTTTTCAAACTGGGCAGCTAGATATATCCTCCCATATTTTATGCTTTTCCAAATACTTATCGTGAAGTGTCTTCATTGCTCACCGTATAGCACTTTATTTGCAGTTTTTAAAACAAGCATTAGAAACGGCAACACTTTGGTACCATGTTGGCTATAAAAATAATTGAATGCAACAAACAACAAATAATAATTATAATCTGCCAAACAAAAACAGATGTTGCAAAAGAGGCAAAATATTGAGAAAAAAAAGAAAACAGAAACAGCATCAGTCAGTTGCATGCGTTTTAAATAGCACCACCCAACATCAAACAAAATAAGCAGCCAACCGCCATGATTTACTCATATTTTAGCACTCACTTCCACTAGATTAATTGCCTACTAGATAATGAATAAATCCTTGTTAATCGCAAAGACGATGACATACATGATAAGAAAAACGTGTGCCCTAGCTGTATATGCAAATTTTGCGGGCCACACAGAAGATCACCACAAAAAAAGCAAAACCAAGTCAGGTGGCCTGAAACTATACATTAGTCTTTTGTTGTCCTAGGTATAAGAAATTGCTTAACAAATCCCATATGAAATGCGTTTTGTGATTTATTTTTCCTCGACACTGTGGTGAACAATAGTATTTGTCATTCAAAAACGTTGCATCTTTTGCCAAAACAAAAAATATCAAAAAAAAAAAACACTGTCTGTGTGATTATTTTTATTTCTTACTTTGTTTTCTTTCGGAAAATTTCAAAAATTCAAATATCATGCCACTTTTAACTATCTAAGGATCTGTCAAGAGTTGTTATTGGCACGCGTTGCGCGAGAAGGGCACACTACTGAGGGGTGATTTGTTGTGCCAACTATTGCCAGGAATGCTAAATATATCGTATCTTTTTTACTATACATAGATAAACGTATCTTTTCTACGCACTGGCAAAAGATGGGCATAACACAAATCACATCGCAGATACCTTAAACAAACACACCAACAAACGAACAACTGTGAGGCAGCCAAGACGCGGCGGCATAAAATGCCTAAGGAATGCATTAGAATCGAATATTCGTGCCAAGTTATTTCATCGGCCGTTTGGGGCCTATTTGGATAGAAATTTTCTACTTTTATAAATGCGTTCGCATTAGCACAACCAAACAGCAATCTTAATACAAATCCTCATAGATATAGTATAGATACACGCGTACGCAAAAGTAGAATCATCTTCAGTTTGAATTTATTTAGCACTTTTTTTTTATTTTACTTCGGGGGATTTGCCTTTCTTGAAGGCTAAATTCAACCAAAAACAAAACATCTAAAGATACGTAGGTACACTTTCGCTTAGATGCATGCTTAATAGAATTATAGACGTTTCTATTCTCATTTCTTTATTCATTTGCGAGACACTTTAATTTAAAACCGAAAACAAAGTATCTGCGTATCTGAAACGCATCCGTACATTGTCAACGCAGGCAAAAGAGAGAGGACGACCTAAAAAACCTTAAAACGATGTGTTTTGATCAAATTAAACCAAATAAAAGAAACAGAAGAGAAAACTCTTTTTGTGTTCGTTTTTGCTCATTAAATTGGCACTTTTGGTCGAGTTGAGGGCTTTCGTTTTAAGGCAAATTTGGTTGGAAATTGTATTTCGAATATACAATAACGTTTTCTGCATGCTGCAATGCCGGCATACTTAATCCCTCTTCTCTAATGGGTAAACTGAAAGAAAAGGAAAATAAATTTGTATTTTATGAACATTTCATCTGAGATGATTGTACACGGTTCTCAAGATTGTGTTCTCTCTTGTTTGCAATGCAATATGGCATTCCATATTCTTATGATTCACGTTTTGTAAAAACATTCATCTGTCGGGACGGGAGGTTCTTTTTCCGTAGTTTCCCCACAGCAAGAAGTATTTGCGGAGCTTTAGTTGCTGCCCGAGGTTCTTTAAAAAATATGGATTTTCGATTTGGGATATGTAAGGAGAAACATATTTGATTTCCAACAAACAAGGCCAGCTTATCCTGTACGCGATTGGTAGTGTTTGAGACCAACTGCAGCTCTGGAAATTTTCCTGTCGCTAGCCCCCCTAGATCTTTTTACTAAGGAGATGGCGCATGGCGGCCAAAAGCGCACTGCGACTCAAACAATGCAACAATTGGAAAACAGGCATATCAGGCCATAGAACAATCATGAACCATACAGATATAGACATTCAAACAGACTATACCCCCCCGCATATTGACTTCAATCCAGTGGCCCTAACAGTCTTCCCGACAAGAGAAAGCTGGAAGGAAAACAGGGTTATAAAAGGAAATCACATTTCCGTTTTCACAGATGGTTCCAAAACGGACGAAGGGGTAGGGTCAGGTATTTTCTCAGACTACCCCACCATGAATAGATCAATAAAGCTTCCCGACTTCTGCAGTGTCTTTCAGGCAGAAGTACTCGCAGTGTGCGAAGCCACGAAGCACCTAGCTACGCAAAACCTGATCAACAAAAATATTGACTTCTTTATAGACAGTCAAGCGGCCATTAAAGCTATCTCATCCATTATCACAAAATCCAGACTAGTAGACAACTGTCGCAGTAACCTAAGACTGCTCAGCGAAACAAACACAGTTAGTTTAACCTGGGTTCCAGGACATTGTGACATAATCGGTAATGAAATGGCGGATAAGCTGACTAAAATCGGGTCAGCACTCGAATCCAGCGAAACGAACACCTCAGTTCTATAGCCACTTGAGCAATAAAAAAACAGAATCAAACACAATTTTCTAAAAACCGCCAATGACCGGTGGTCGTCTTTAGAAACATGCCGAGTCTCTAGAAACCTTTGGCCAGATATTTCCAAGAAAAAAACAGAATCTCTACTCCAACTAAGCAAACCTCGGCTCTCTCTGTTGATTGGCATTCTCACGGAACACAACTCGTTGGGTACCCACATTATGAGAATGGGCATTAGCACATCCGACTTATGCAGAGAATGTCAAGATGAGGAGGCAGAGGAGAGATCATTCCACTTCCTCTGTGAGTGTCCTAGCTTGGCCCATACTCGGAAAAAAACCCTCGGAGAATACTTTTTCGACGAACTGGGCGACATCTCTAATCTCCCACTAAGCGACGTCCTGAAATTTATTCAGGGCTCCAAGTGGTTCAGTGGGAGTTCCCTACCACAATAACCAACCACCTCTCCAATCAGTTGCATCAGTTCACTGGGTGGACGAAGTGTCCAATGGCATTTAACGAAGACCAGTTCAATAACGATTAAGAACTAGTGAAATGCAGTGGAGACCCATGTTTTTGTGTTTATATTTTAAGATTTGTTTCCCCCACCAACGGTAAGGTGGCGACGGAATATAATTATACTATTGTATATGCACCCTCTTCAAATCTTTTTTAGGATGTAATAATCTATATTACTCAGGAAAGATTAAATTAAAACAACTCTCAAAGTTTGACACCCCAAAATTTTGAGTTATTACAAAAAATTCATGTGAAAATGGCATTTTTTGTCCATATTGTCTTGTGTGATGTTTTCTTTCATTTTCACAAAATATTGAAACTAAAAAAACAATGCAAATCAAAATAAAACAACAAGACTGCACCAGCCGTAATCTTCGATATTCCCATATTCATCTCTACGAATACATTTCTCTCTTCCAAAGAAAAATTAATTTGCATGAATCATGCAACCGCAGACACGAGGCGTTAAAATATCCGCTTTTGAAAAATTACCAAATTAAGCAAAAATAAAATTCACTTACTACAATCGCTTCAATCATACACAGACAGCAAGAAAAGCATGTGTAAGATTTTTCAGTTTATTTCTTAACCCCATTATCATCAGACTCAGAAGCGTCAAAAATTCTTTGGCGCGATCGGGTGGTATCGTTTAGGTCTGCCAGTATAGCAGTCAACATTTTGATGTTTACAACACGAGGAGAAATTATTGTTTTCCTCCAGTTTGAACAAAAAAAAGTAAAACAACAAAACAAAGGGGAGGAAATGGAGAGAAGAGTTCCATATAGAGAGATTCATGGCGGCAATCATTCATAGTAGCGCCCAAAAAAATGTTTCCACTTGAAATTTAAATTTTAAAATTATTTTCAGTTTTTTTAAGAACATTTTTATTTCTTTTTAAAGGGCAGGAATTGTTTGGTCTACGTGATAAACAAAGCTTTTTTGATATTTACACATCCTACACACAATGAGAGTGAATGATTCTAAGTCCGGACCTCATTTTAGATGGTCTCAGGGTATTTGCCACTAAGCTACCAGGACAAATAACTTCCAATACATCTGGTATACTGACGGTTCAAAAACAAATAACGGTGTAGGTGCAAGGATTTACGGCCCCAACTTTAAATCATCTACATCCCTTGGTAACACAACTACTATCTTTCAGGCAGAGGTAATGGCTATAGAATTCTGTATTAGGGAATGCATTAGAAGAAACCTCCGAAGATCAAGTATCCTAATCTGCTCTGACAGTCAGGCAGCACTAAAGGCTCTGTCCTCGACAAAAATCGAATCCAAACTAGTTTGGAACTGCCTGACATGTATAGTTCAATTAGCTACTCACAATAAAATAACTCTTTCATGGGTGCCTGATCATGAAGGCGTACCGGGTAACGAAGAGGCTGACCGACTTGCTAGACTTGGCTATCAGTCCGAATTCAAAGTCCCTGAACCCTACTGTGGTCTCCCTGGGAACGACAGAACATGATCAGCACCTGGAACAACTCAAATGGCCATCGTCAGTCAAAACTATTCATTGACTTATCCCACAAACGTATGAAAGAAATTCTTGACATAAGCAAACGTGACGCAAAGTTACTTACGGACTTCATCACTGGACACTGCTCTCTCAAGTATCATCTTAAAAACATGGGCATCAGCCAAGCCAAGATGACACCTGTCGTGTCTGTCTTGAAGACATAGAAATAGCTGAACACATTTTATGTGAATGCCCTGCCTTAGCTAGATCCAGGCTAAAAATATTCAATAAAGGGTTCCCCTGTCCTATTGATATCAGAAACACCTCTCCCTCAAAGATTCTTAGGTTCTTACATGACCACAGCTTCGAATGAGCTAACCTTATACACTACGTGTTTTTAAACCTAAGGGAACAGCACAAAAGATCTTTCAGGTCGACGTGCTTGTAAAGGTAATTTTCACCTTCACCCTACATAATTTAAAAAAAAAAAAAAGCTACCAGGACAAAAACCAGTTTTGGATTTGCATTAGTAACCAAAGCAGTCTATTGGAGTATTACATTATTTAAAAAAAAAAATTCTGTCAGAAGTTTTTGAAATACTAACTGAAGTACTCAGACCTAAATACTGGTCCTTTGTTCTACCAGATAGCAACCTTCTTTTATTAAGGCCTGACAGATGTTTGGAAAAAGTCAGAAGACGCTGCCGTAATAAGAAGCCTACATAGGTTACCTCCTTACCTTAACTCTTACCATCCCAGGTAGAGTATCAGTAAACTAACTGATTTAAGAAAATACAGGGCATTCACAGAGAGCCTTGCACATTTAAATGCTTGGAAAAAGAGAAGAACCCTATGGCAAAAACCACAAGCTTTCTACAATATAGAAGAGGAGGAAAATGTTGGCGGCTGCTAATCAAATCCTAAATTCATTTAGTCCAATTTTGACATATGTAGGTAGCCTTTCTAACATTTCGGCCGGTATCTCATGAATAAGTGCTTGAAAGTAAGCTTCCAGTGCGTCAATCGAAGAGAGTTTCTTGCTATAGACATGAGCTTTAACAAAGCCTCACAAAAACCACTTAGAATGGAAGAAATCTAAATCAAAATTCCTATGATTTCTGATTTTGCAATAAACTGGCGAAATATACCTACTTTGTTCAAAATTTTGCTCATTTCTTACGAATGCAATTTTTGTTTAGGTAGGAAGCTGTGCGGCAGAAAAACTTGGGGTTAGGCCACTTTTATTCTAAGGGTGCGAAATAGTCTAGAGACGGTACATCGCATCGTTCTGCCGTTCAGCTTCCAATTTTGTTCTAATTTTGCAGTTATGCCGCTCATTGACTGTGCTCCAATCGTGCTGTGTGGGCCACATGTCCAGCACTTCTATAATAAAATTTAATAATTTACAAGCGTTGTTCGTTTGTACAACGATTTACGGTTTAATTCCAGACCAATCCGAAGATGTCTGACAGTAACAGAAAACACGAAATGTAACGTCCCTGGAGCAATTTAATCGCAATACACGCCTCGAAAGGAATGCAAATCAATTTTACCTTCAGCCCAATTTTGGACGTACAGTGAAATATAGAGATACATTCTTTAGCCGTACTACTCTGATGTGGAATGCTTTACCCGACTCTGTTTTTCCCTCTCATTGTAATACGCAGAAGTTTAAAAACAATGTTCATCGGCACCTTCCTTTTAATCCTTTCCTTCCTTCTTAACCGCTCGCACTGTGGGCACTGTGGGTATTCACAGCCCCTTGATGTGCGCGTATAATATAAAAAAAAACATCTTCGCTTTATTGCTTTCAAAACTCTTTGGATATCGTTTTACCTATTTTCAGACACGGCTTGATTCTTTTGAATCGTGACTCGACTATTTTAATTTTTTTTTTTTTAATTTTATTTTATTTATTAAAATTATAAAGCAAGAACTTGAAATCTCAAATCAATACTCAGTTCATCCAAGACCAACTAGGTCTAGATAGCGAAATCTAAATATGAAAAATGTTCAGTTAAAAACGTTTCGATTATTCAAAAATGTAAAGTACGCTTTTTTTCATTTCATCCTTCTCCCTCAATTTGTGCTAAATGACACTCACGCGAACAGTATTTTATGAAAACATTTGAGAACCGTCAGATTTTACTTTTCATACTACAAAAACCTCTTGGCTGGATTGAAATATTGTTCATTTTGCGAAAGAACGCCTGTTGCACAAGCCATTCCTCATTGCATCATTAGCCTCCAAAAACACCAAAAAGCCCCAGACACAATGCAAATCCGATTTCTCTGACTAAGTGCGCCACAAATCACCGAAATCGTAGGCATAAATTATCCAATAAAAACACCTCTAGCTCCTATTTAAACAGCACACGCAATATTAATGTTATAACACACTACCAACAAAAATAAAACACCAAAAAGGGGGGAAATTCCGAAATGAAATATAAGAAGAAAACGAAGGAAAAACTTTGCATCTCAATGTTTGTTTATTTAACATGGATTTCGCTTTGTTTTCACATAGCGTAAGATCCGAGAAAAAAAAAATATTCTTTTTTTGTTTTTGAGTTGTGAAGAGTGAGAAATTTCCACCATCGAAAACGGATGTGAATATGACAAGTTGCAGAAAAAAGGGAAATTCTTTCTTTCATGTTTTCTAGGTAAATCCTCAGAGAAAGTCAGAAGACACGGATAGAGAGAGTGAGCAGGAAGTAATGGATTTATTCAATGCGACCTTGATTTTGAACTCAGTATTTTGCCGTTTACGCGTATAAACAAAAAACAATCAAAATCAAGTCTGCTTTTTCGACATAAACTAGAAACCTTATGTTTTTGATGAGGAACATCCATTAACGAAACGATGATGGCAAAATATTAGCCCGAGGGGAGTATATATACAGGATTGGCTAATAGCATATTTCTGGGCGAGAACGAACGGAATAAATAATTGCTGGTGGTTCATGCTCCATATGGAATTAATCTTTCGACGACGCCGACGTCTTGAAGCTATTAAGTCTCACCTAGGGGCGGGATGTGAGATCATAATTTAGTCCAGGGTTTAGTACGGTTGCTTGCAAATTGTTTGAAAAAAGAAGGGAGGATTGTTGAATGAAGTTTATTGTTTCTTATATTGTAACTCTAAGCTATGAGTAAGTGTTTCTTTACTTCAGTATAAATTATATTTAAGGGATTTAGCTCCACTTAATTTTGTTCATGTCAGAAATTCATAATTTAAGGTTTAAGTGCTAGGGCCAGTGAATGCTCCTTAAAAGGATCTTTTCTTTAAAATGTCTGTTTTGCTGCAAAACATCCTGGATGTCAGACGTAATATATTTATATTGTTACTGTTATCTTGATTTTTTTGTTTCGAATGAATTACATCGTGTTGAGACTGTTTTGATACACTTTGTTACTATGTTGAGTTGTGGAGTTATGTTCCACTCTTTGAAGTCACAGCGTTTATTATTTAGAGTCACGTTATGACACGAAATGAAGTCCTGTCTTGGCTATTTTGAGTCAAATTCTTGTTATTGCTCGACTATTTGGTGTCACGTCTTGACCGTTTTGACATAAATATTCTATCGAACTATTACTTGGGAAACTGACTGTCGATTAAAAGTATATTATCAGAAAAATGTTTTCTCATAAGTATCATCATCAAAATGTGTTTTCCACGGGTATTACCTTTCGCGAGGAATTGGCACGTCCTAAGTTAGCCGTTCGGAATCGGCAGAAAAATTGTAGGTCCCTTCCATTCCCTCACGAGGCATGGTTGTGAAAAATACGCTAGTCCTCGCTCTGTTGCGCCACCCTATTTATTTACTTATTTTTATCATCATCTTTCACAAATCGACAAGTTATAGTGCCATGAAATGTGCTTTCTTCCCTAGTCGTATGAATCAGAAGAAAATTGTAGGCACAATCCATTCCTCAGGAGTAGTGGAATCGTTAAGAGAACAGAACTGTGCCCTAGCCTAACCCCAGCTGTTGTGCAACATTTAACTGTTTCAACAATCTGGAACCTGTAAAACAAAACAACAAGTCCACAAGTCAAGAGCCACTTGTAGTATTATGTCCATTACACTTTACATTTGTAGAAAAAAGATCAAACTTTGTGGCTTTGTGTTTTTTACACTTGTCACAATTCTCTTGTATTACAAGTACTTGTAGTTACAAATTTTTTTTCATAATTCATAATCATAATTCTCTTGTATTACAAGTGCTTGTACTTTTGTGATATTGGCCCAAGAAATCATATCTTTACTATTTGAGGCCACTTCTTGAAAATTTGAACTCTCGTATTCACTCTATTTTTCCAGAGAAATCTCAAATGCTTTGAGTCAGCGCTGTTACAGTGGAGTCTCCGCTGTTACTAGACTATTTTCGTTCTCTTTGTAGTATAATGTTGTCATGACTGTTCTCAGACTTGCCTTTCTACTATTTCTATTCTTCCAATGATTCATTTTTGTTTGTGTATTTCAAATTCCTTTTGAGATTCAAAGAAACTTCCTTTTGAAATTCAGAACTCTTTTATTTCTATTTAACTCAAAGTCGATGATAGATGGATTCTTATCTATGACAACTTTTGCAAAAACTCCTGAAAGAAAGTATTGCCCTCTTTGCTAAACTAAAAACTGCAAAAACGATTCACCCCATTGCACCATATTTTGTGATCCTTTTATAGATCAACCACCATCCATTTCACTACCGCATGCCAGTTTTAATGGCAAGCGACTCCATCATTTCCCAGAAGACGAATGCGACTGTATCTCTCCTTTGCCCATCTCCGTCCGTCTTCCTCTTAACATTCATATTCAGCGAGCGTCTTAAAGATTATTACTCCATAATACACACCCTAAAAATAAGACTCCTGTCATCATCAGCCAAAACACATCCAAAAACGACCAAAAACACTTTGTAGTCGTGGTCTAGTTTATTACACCGTCTGCATGGTTTTTCTTTTCTTCTTTGTCTCTCTGTCTCTCTATCTCTTTCGGTCTTCACCCTATTTCTTATGCAAGCTTTACTTACATAGCCCCCTTTCTAAGGCAAATAAAAACTATCTTATGTACATATATCCTGGGTGCTGAGTTAGTTTTGTTTGTTTATTTTCCTTTAGAGTTTGCTCCGGTTTTTTGAAAATTATGCGCGCAAACAGCTGTTGGCGGAGATCTTATTTTGGCAGCGTTTTTGCTTGTCCATGTTTATGGTGCATATACGAGTGTATGAGAAGAAAAAAAAAATTGCCAAATTGCGACGCATAATTGCCCTCGCACTGGTATCTTCCTATGCATGAAGAAGAAAATCTACATTTGACCAAGAAGGCGACACCGCTGGCTGGCAGGCGTAGGGTAGTTTTTGATGAGTTTTACTTTTTTTGTCCTTCTTTTTTATTTTTGGTTGACTGGGAGCTGGTCGGACCAGTCCATGCTGAGATAATTAAGGAAGCTTAATGTACATATATTTATTTTTCTACATTAAGTGTGAATGCTTGTGATTTTTGTATGAATTTTCCATTTTGTTTGCGATGACACATGGAGAAGGATGACAGGAAAGTTGGCCGGTCGACAATATGGTGCGGAGAGCATTAACCCACCATCAGCTGTGGAGACAGCTTCTTTTATTTAAGTCTACATGCTTTTTTTGGGGAAATATTAGATAAAAACTTGATCGATTGTGGTGAAAATAACAATTAAACAAAATATTGTGTACTGTTTGTCATAAAGAAAAAAGAAGAAACTATTTCACCTGTCATGCAAGATCATCCGAGTTCCGAGCGCCTACTTGATAGGGTACAAAATAGAGCGTTAAAATTGATAGGTGATAGTTCAATCGTAGAATCGATTGATTCTCTTGAACATAGTCCAAACTTTGCCTGTCTCACTCTCTTTTATCGCTTTTTCTACAAACAGTGCTCTAGTGAAATAACCAGTTGCATTCCAAAGCTGAAACAATTTAGCCGCAACACCCGCCTCGCTAGGAATGCTCATCAGTTTTACCTTGAACCCAACTTCGGACGTACAGTCAAGTATAGAGATTCATAATATAGTCGCACCACCCGTATGTGGAATGCTTTACCTGGCTCTGTGTTTCCCCTTCATTACGATTCACAAAAATTCAAAAGCAACGTGCATCGGTGTCTCCTTTCAAATCCTCTCCTATTTTCCTAAATGCTCGCACTATGTTCTATTACATAATAAGGATAGTCATAACCCCTCGATGTGCGCTTTAATTATAAAAAAAAAAAAGATTCTGGAGTTATCTTAAGATTTTGGAGTTAACTCAAGATCCTGGAGTTCACTCAAGATTCTGGAGTTTACTCAAGATTCTGCAGTTAACTCAAGATTCTGCAGTTAACTCAAGATTTTGGAGTTAACTCAAGATTCTGGAGTTGACTCAAGATTCTGGAGTTAACTCAAGACTCTGGAGTTTACTCAAGATTCTGGAGTTAACTCTCAAAATACTGAATTTAACTCAAGAATTAGGAGTTAACTCAAGCTTCTGTAGTTAACTCAAGAGTTAAGTCAAGACTTTGGGGTTGACTCAAGGTTCTGGAGTTAACTCAAGAGTTCAGATTCTGGAGCAAACTCAAGATTCTGAAATTAACTGAAGATTCTGGAGGGTACTTATGATTCGGAAGTTACCTCAAGTTTCTCGATGAAACTCAAGATTGTGGTATAAACTCAGAGTCAACTCAAAATTCTCCAATTAAGCTCATTAGTTAACTCAAAATCATAGGATAACTGCAGTGTTTAGTTTAGTAAAATCCGTATTAACTCTACAACTTTGGTGTAACCTCCGAGTTTACTCAGAATTTGATTAGTCTACTTTGGATCAACCAGTGTGAGTTTACTCAGACTTAGAAAATTAGACTAAAATTGATGCTTATGAAGGTGTTGATGGATTAGGACATTAACACGAAAAATTAGTGTAGTACATAGTAAAGTAAGGACGAGATAAATGCGGAAAATAAATCAGTAATTTATATTTTGAACAGAGAAAAAAATTGTCTACAGTAAAAGGAATCACTCTTTCATAGACCCTTGCAAAAAACACAGCTAATAATGAAGTTGAATATCTCGGATTTTATTTTTACAACTGAAAGAAAAATGTACTCATAAGTACAACTGTACATTCTAAATACCATTTTAGTCTTCTTAGTTTACATATGCAAACTATATTATGCAAATACAACAACTAAACGACGAACTACAACCACTTAAGTCCACTGACCATTACCTCCATGATTTCTAACTAATGACCTCCATTTAGCCAACCTAGCCTAAAACTTAATTGATAATAATTAATCACCAAACACATTCCTCCAGATTAACATAGTTTAGTCAATTAGACACATCATTCCCGCTCTCTCTCTTTCTCTAGCATAAACCACCCTTATTAGGATACCGCAGTAAAATCAATTTCCATTTCACCATTTACAATTTACCAACTCCCCCAAAATGTCGAAATCTAATATAAGAGCGCGTTCAGGTCACTCGTTAATCGTTTCTCCCCAATTAAAACAGCACTTAACAAATTAGCAATTAGCACACAGATTTTCCATCCAACATGAGGCAAAATCGAATGAAAATCAAAATTGAAACAAGCACAAAAAAAATTTAATGATTTTCTTTAAAACTTCTAAGATTGGGGCAACACCCCACACTTTAACCCCACAACCCCACAACCATCTCAAAGATATTCGGAATTTATACAAAAAAAAAGAAGAAAAAAAATGAAAGAATGAAATCAGACAATGTATCCCATTCATTCCAAGTATTTTTTGGGAAACGATTTTTGTGTTTCTTTTTTTTTTTATGAAAAAACCATGAGAATTGGCTGAGCTCCAAATAAATCGTTTTTTTTTTTTTTTTTTTGCTTATAACTTAGGGCCATGTTGTCACATAAATTGTAAACAATATAGACTTTTTTAATTCTCATTTTTTTCACATAATTTAGACAGTATAAAGCATCGGATTAAGTATTTATCATTTAAAGTGAAGTTTGATTTGTTTTTCTCAAAATAAAAATCACCTACGCGTATCGTTACCGCAACGGGGTGCTAACATTCTAAGCACACGTTGATACATATGTGTATACAAGTAGCGGGTATGCACAGCCACAGCCCACAAACGAGTGTTTATTAAAGGATAACACATTATTGTTCTGTTTAGAGAAATACATAAGAACACACGTACCTATAATTATTGTTGATGGTATTATATGTACTGAGTGAGTGCCTTCCGATTAGCAATTAATTTTCAACTCCGTTAAATAAGAAAATCGTAGAGAGAAAATGATTAAAAAAAAAATTCAATGCATTCATTCACAAGGCTGGTATTAATCGCAATCCTTCAAAACATTTAAATTTGAAATTAAAAAAAAGGCTAAACAAAAAAGCAATCATTTGGGTCGGCAACTTATGGTAAATCATTAAAATGCATTTTTTATGATCGTTTGTTTGTTGACCATGAAAAATGTTTCATTCGCCACTTTTTATCCAAACAAAACGAACTGTGCCATGAGAAACATTTTATAATATTTATATATTCTTTCTTTGAAAAAACATAAATGAAAAACGCAAAACCACACGATTTTATTTGATTTGATAAGAAAAATGCCGGCAACAATAAATTTTTGATAATGTCTTCTTTATAATAAAAGATTTCTTAATTCGTCTTCTCAGCGAAATAGATTTTTAATGCAAAACGACACATTTCAATGCTGGGAAAATCAATTAAAAAAAAATACATTGAGCTTCAAAACAATAGCGTGACGAAATTAGAAAATCACTTTATCACGCGAATATTTGCAAGGAATTTGTACGAAAATAAAGTTCAGGGCAGTTTAAAAGTTTTCTTTTCTATTTCATCTTTTTTCTAAAACAATTTATGGACTTGTTCGAGGGCTGAGAACATTATATAATTTTGAATAAACTTGAAATATTAAAGCTTTTCATTGTTTATAGAGGGTTGTGATTTTTTAGTATTTATTTTTTGTGATCATTTTTGCAAGTCTTTAAGTTTCCTTATAGCTTTATTGTTAGAGTGGTTGAAGAACTTTTAGTAAAAACATCTAAAAATAAAAACTTTTAAGATATTATAAGCAAACAGGGGGTCGATTCCCGATCTGTGAAGCTGTGAAGTAAAAAAAAAAAATATCATTTCAGTTTTCACACAGTTTTTTCATTTTATCACTTCACGAACCCATTCTAAGCGATTCCCGATCTCAAAGTGTAAAGCAGTTCTCAAATGGTTCTAAAACATTCTAAATGATAAATTCTAACAGTTGTCTCTCATTTTCGAATTGGATTTCTCATTTTCGAGTTGGATTTTTCCGCGCTAGAGTTTTGCTGCCATTTTTCATAATTAAATTTTTTCACCGACTCATACGGCAATGAAAATAAATTTATCATATGAAAAAAATTTTACATTTGATGTTGGATTTTTACTAATCGAGAATCGAGTAATCGGTGAAGCTGTGATAAATGTTTTCACTTCACAGCTTCACAGATCGGGAATTGACCCCAGGTTACGGAATTTGAAGAAAATGGTTTCCAATATATGTAAAACAAAAAGTATCCTTTTAGCAGTAAAATGGTTTGCAAATGGATCAAAAACGACGGAAATAATTGGAGCAAGAATCTTTAGACCAAGAACAAACATTTCAGTACCAATGGGAAGGATATCAAGCATATTCTAAGCAGAAGTCTATGCAATACGCAACTGCGCGGAAATAAACTTTGACAGAAAAATATAAAAAACAAACACATTGCAATAATGACGGACAGACAACCTGCAATTAAAGACGCAATAAAACTAAGTAGAAACAATGTAACAATGCTAGGCGGTTTCCTAACTGGACACTGAAAGACTAAGAAAACACTTAAAAGTACTACGCATAGAGAGCAACGACCAATGTTTGTACCTATATATTGCAACGAACAGGACTATTGACCACCTCTTAGGTGACTGCGAAGCAGGGTTACCTTGGGGACTTTTTTGCGTCCTTTTGACTCTTTTTTAAGGTCTGGACTCCAGGACGCCACTATTTAAAAATCATCGAATTCGGACTCCTTTTACAAATTCAGGACTCTTTAAGAACTGAAATAATTTTTTCAATACAACATTTTCGTCGAATACATTTTTTCTGCTTTTGTTTACATCCTATTTTGAAGTTTTGAATTCATCCATTTAATTTAATGTCAATGTGGTAAGAGCATATGTTTTCTTTGCTTATTAAAGATATGACAGATGAGAAATGAGATACCTACAAATTCTTTTAATTGAAAAATAACTGAATTTGTTTATGTTTGGTAAGAAATAATTAATCTTTGTTTTCCTGATTATAATAAATTAAAAAATGAATGATTATAAGAAATATTACTTCTTATAGTTTGTATGGGACTATTTCCCATAAGCGATAGGCTTAGGCCCTCCCTGAACGTGTTGTGTTTGACTGTTTATATATATTTTTCTACTCTTGTTGGCCATATATATATATATATATATATATATATATACTAGCTGACCCGCCCGGCGTAGCTCAGGCCCTACGTTCATCAAATTGAAAGTTAAGAAAGTAAAGAAGTTTCAAAGTTTCTATTCTAGTGGGAGAGTGAGGATGAAATATAGTTTGTTACTCAGGGACAATTAAGCACTCTAACGATGACAGAATTTGTGGGATCGTTATAGCATTTTCCAAGTTCCAGAATATGTCCCAGTTCCCGTTCCATTCCCATATGGGGATGGAATATAGTCTATGTAGCACCGTATTGTAATGGCGAAAACCGTACTGAAATCAGTACAGTGGTTTTTGAATTCCGGTTCCCGTTCCTGTGGGTAAATGTTGATGAACTATAGTCTATATTACTCAGGAACATTGAAACACTCTAACCATGAAAGAATTTTTGGAATTAGTTGAGTACTTTCCAGGTTCTTGATTACGTCACCATTCCCGCTTCCGTTCCCGAAAGAATATGTAAAGAAAACAATTATAGTCTTTGTTACTCAGGAGCACTTTACACTCTAACGTTGAAAATTTTTTGGAATTGGTCCAGTATTTTCCAAGTTCCCGCTTATGTTCTTGGTTATCGTCCCATTCTCGTGGGAATATGAGGATGACATCGTACTGTAATAGCGACTGTAAATAAGACAATGCAGGAAGTTCTTCACCCCTTCTGCTCATCAGTTTTACCTTGAGCCCTACTTCGGGCGTACAGTCAAGTATAGAGATTCTTATTTTAGTCGCACCACCCGTATGTGGAATGCTTTACCTGGCTCTGTATTTCAACTACATTACAATTTGGAAAGGTCCAAAAGCAAGGTGTATCGGTGTATCCTATTAAATCCTCTCCTATTTTCCTAAATGCTCGTACTGTGCTCAATAACATTATAAGGGTAGTCATAACCCATTGATGTGTGGCTTATTATAAAACAAACAAAAATTTGTCTTGGTACTCAGGTGCAATAAATTAAAAAAATTTAAATATTTATTCTTATCACATCAATCAAAAGATTAAAAGAATTTTTCAAAACAAACCTTATTATTTGTTATTTATTATTTTAATTTTTTGTTGTCAAAAAAAAAAAAATCATTGTTTGAATTTAATTTTTAATTCATTACAGTTAAGAATAATGAAATTGACAATTTTACTATATTCCAATTCCATCTGCCGGGCTGATTTGTGAATCTAAACCATCCAGGGCGCAACTCAAATGCATACAGAAAAATTCATTTAAATCGGTCAAGCCGTTTAGGAGGAGTTCAATTACATACACACGTACAGCAGAATTATATATATAAAGATATATGTATATATATTGTAATTGTATATATATATATTAGAGTGGTCCTTAGGAAAAAAAAAATCTGGGACGCCCCCCAGGTTGGTTCTAAATCAGGAAAAAAAAATTACCTAATTTTTTCAAATTTTTATTCCTAGCCCTTCCTGACCCTATTTCATTAAAAAGTTTTTGTTTTTTCGATCATCCGTTCAAAGACGGCTCCTGTTATAAAAAAATTGTTTATCGAGTTTTTGTTAATAACATGTTAATAACAAATGAAATAATAAATAAAAAAAATCTTATTTAATGTTGTATCATTTAAATTGCCGTAGATATCTTTGAAAAAATAATCCATATCAAAATGTTGCTTACTTTTAGCAGATTGAGCGAAATAAGAAATCAGCCTTTTTGTTTATTAACAATAGAGTATAAGCAAATGATCTTAATTTTATCAAACATACACGTGGCTGTAGAGTGTTCAGAGACGCTTCATTTGAGCCTAATTCGAAGTCTTTCCGTTAATTAGTTCAAAAATGACAGGAAAATAGGGCCAGGAAGGGTTTGAGATAAAAATATGAAAAAATTAAGGAATTTTTTTTTTAATTTTTTAGAATCGATTTAGGGGGCGTCGCACTCAATTTTCGCAAAAAAGTGAAATAAGGACCACTCTAATATATATATATAAAAAGCAGCGACTCGTATAAAGAAAACCCCGGAGTCTTCATCTGTATATGCTGGACACAGCAGCATATTGCAACCTCAACTCATAGGCGCGATACAAACGATGCGAAACTTATCTGAGAGACAAAAAGGCTTCAGGAAAAATTCGTTCTACATCAGGAGCAACAGGGTGAAGGTGAAAATTACCTTTACAAGCACGTCGACCTGAAAGATCTTTTGTGCTGTTCCCTTTGGTTTGATTACACGTAGTGTATAGGTTTGTTCATTCGAAGCTGAGGTCATGTAAGAACCTAAGAATCTTCGAGGAAGAGGTGTTTCTGATATCAAGGGGACAGGGGAACCCTTTATTGAATATTTTAAGCCTGGATCTAGCTAAGGCAGGGCATTCACATAAAATGTGTTCAGCTGTCAGAGCATCTCTTACGGATAATAAAAGATTTCTTTTCCCGTGGCGTGATGGTTAGCATGTCTGCTGTTAACATAGGTTCGTGGTTCGAGTCCCAACAGAGGCAAAAATGTATTTCAACGTACTTAATTCTATGTTGAGATGCAAGGAATAGAAGCTAAGATGGAAAAGTAATACAGATTTTTTCTGAGGGAAGAAGATCTTAGGGAAAATTCAATGGTAAGCGAATCTTCGAAATCTCCGTTGCTCAGCTTCAATTCTACGAGAGTGAGTTATTTGGTAGGGAGACCCAACCTGACTAGCATATTTAAGGATTGGCCTAACATAAGTGTTGAATAATGATTTA
Source organism: Melanostoma mellinum (assembly GCA_914767635.1). Lineage (NCBI taxonomy): Eukaryota > Metazoa > Arthropoda > Insecta > Diptera > Syrphidae > Melanostoma > Melanostoma mellinum. The sequence continues at coordinate 194,937,766 of OU612058.1, read as the reverse complement.
GTGACGTAGGTGTGTGAAAATTCTCTAGATCAGCTTTTGATAAACCCAAGAGAGGTGTTTGTCTTCACGATTATATAATTTATGCGAGAGTGGAAACTCAGCTATTAATCACAAATCACTCCAAAATCACGAATAAAAAAACTCTAGTACGTTCGAAGCTTAGAAAGTAAGCTTTTACGCCATTAAATCATAGATTGACATTTATTAACGTTAATAACACCATGAAAGAAAAGCGTTTAGGTCTTTTTAAAGAATAGAGGAATCTTGAGAAGAGGATAAAACTTTTCTTATTTTGATGTCACCTGCATAAATAGACAGATCAGAGAAAGAACTAATACTAGCGACGTCATTTATTGCAAACACAAACAGGAGTGGACCTAGATGGCCACATTGGGGAACACCAAAAGAGGCAAACATTGGGTTAAAAACTGCTTTCCTAAAAGCTACTTTGTGCACACGGTTCTGTAGGTATGATTTGACCCATTCGAGAATTGGAGGTGCGAAACCAAAGACTTTGAGTTTGAGGTAAATAATTTGATGATATGTCGAATGCTTTACTAGAGTCGGTAATAATAACATCGATCTCGTTGCCCCTTTCCATCGCCAAGAGAATGAATGATTGATACGAATAGGGTAAGGTAAGTAGTAGAAGACCTTCCCTTTAAGAAACCATGTTGAAATCATGAAACAATTGGCTTACAATGAAAATACAGAGAGTCGAACAAAGCGCTTTCAAAAAGTTTGGGGATGGCGGAAAGCTTAGCTGTCGGTCGATAGTTCGAGATTTTGTTTATACAACCCTTTTTGAAAATTGGGAAGATAAGATATTCTTTCCAAAGGGAGGGAAAACTGCCTAGAGAGAGAGTGTTTAAAAAGATTAGTAAGGGGTTGATAGAGCGCTGCTGCGCACATTTTAAAGATAATATCCGGACCAGGTGAGAAATTATCATAATCGTCGCAGGAGCTGGGAATCTCTCCGTCAGGAAATCAAAAGAACAAGCGAAGAAATTAGCCAAAATAACGCGCGAAATAGCGCGTATTTGACGTAGATTCTGAAAGTAATGAAGAACCAAAACCTGTAACATAGATACGGACCCCTTTCAAAAAAATTCGTAAGGGGAAAGATCAGTGAGAAGCTTTTGGAGTTTTGGACGGTATGCAAGGTTGCCACACCTTGAGAAGTATGGATGCTTCCTACATACATACAAACGTATTTCGATTTTGAAATGCGCTCAGTTGACTTCAGTGGACAAATTTACTTTTAGGACGGGTTGCTATATCATAGAAGAGTGATATTGGTACGCAAGCAGGGCAGAAAACCCGTAATAAACATACGATACCCGTAAAAATAAATAGATTTTTTGAGGTATCCCACGTAACAGGCAGACATCCTAACCAGTACTCCAATAGCAACACAATTTTGCCAGTTTGATAAACGGTTTAAATTGCTTTGCAATGTCTTTCTTCATCATACGTTGCAAGTTTTCTGTTACTTTTTATACTTAAAGTATAGAAAAAAGAGAATCATTTCTTTTTTATTCCACGTTCTAGTGAATATTCAATGGAGAAAGAAACTACTCACAGCTGTTCACAATAAAACATAACATCCTGGCAGTCAAGCCTACAAACAAAAAAATGCTTGTCGCGTTGCATACAAAACAAATGAAATTTTGCACGCATTCCATTTAATGTGTAATTTAGAAAAAATTTCGAACCTCATAAATACTTCAAAACCAGAAGAGAAAGGTACGTACGTGAAGGAGGCAAAGCCTATCAAACTCAATGAAGACATTTCATTATTTTTACAGCAAAAACAAAATATATTAACACATGTACCATACTTACAGCGCGATTTTAGTCATCACGTTCACAGGCAACCGAAGGAAAAAAAAAATTATATACTTGTACTTTGTGGAAACTGTCACACGCAAGAAATATTGGTGACTGGGCGTCTCTTCGCGGTCTAATATTTCGCTTACGAAAAAGGTAATTATGCGTAAAAGTGTGTTCAGTTAACACTAAATTTCGCAGCTGAGAAGTTTTCCCGGATTCGTTTTGCATTTTTTTTTTTTTCTCTCGCAAGCTTGTACGTTGGTAATGAGTGAAATATTAAATGAAAATAAAACAAACAGAAGGGGACAACAGCTTGTGTAGTTCATTTTCTCTCAATTATTTTTAAAACTGTTAGTCTTGGAAAAGAAAGGCCTAGAATTTTCTGTCAGTTACAGGCTGGCAGATGGCAAGAGGAATTTATGAATACTTGAAACCTGAATCCTTCGTGGTTTTCTATCGTCTTTTTTCCTCCATTATAACTTTTCGTGTTCATCTGTCATTATTCGGTTATATACTTCCAAACTTTCAACTAACAGAAGTCACTACGTTTTGTCGAAAACGAAGGTTGTTTTAAACGCTGTTTGTTTCGCAATTCATTTAAAAATCTTTATGAAACACGTGCCAAAGAATATCATCGAATGCAAAGAAATAGAAAACTATTGAATTTTGAATACACAATGACACATTTTCCTGGAAAATAACTTCTTAAAGCCATTCAACCAAACTAAGTCCTTCATTCGTGACTAATTAGCACCTAATTCGTGTCGCGAATTTTGCGTTAACCTAAGCCATAACTCATTTTACGAAACTGTCTCTAGAAGAGTAAAAAAAGAAAAAGAAAAAAACTATTTGTTGTTTTCATTGTGTGACGGATTGGGTAAGTTATTTCAAGAAAGAACGAAAAGTAGGAGGGCATTGTCCCAAAGGTTTTTGAATTTATTTATCATTAAAAACAATTTCAAAAATATTTTTGCCGCTCTGCGACGAGCTTCGGCCGCCTCTAAATATGTACGTAAGTTCAACAACCCAAACTAAAACAAAAAATAAAAATTACTTAATCTTAGAAACGAACCAAAGCCAAAGAATACAACAAATTTTTGCATGAATCTTTCGGAAGATTTATTTTACCAAATTAACTGTGTGTACGCTCAATTTGATGTAAAACGCGTGTCAATGTTTTCATTTTCGAGAGGTTTTTGAACTTGAACTTTTCTATCAATTGAGAGGCACATGCATAAAGCAGCGTTACGTGTACATCGTTTTCCGACATCTCTCACAGAGGGAAATAAAAAAAATGCAAACAAAATACAAATCTTAAGTGAATTTTAAGCATAATTCTGTCGACAGAATGTTTTAAGAAAAGAGTTGAATACCAAAAAAACGTACAAAAAAAATTGATCCAAATGTGAGCTACTGTGAGGGATGTCAATCTTATGTGCTAATTTTGGTAATGATTAATGACCCACCGCTACAATGTGAGTTTCGAACGAGTTTTTTTCTTTCTTTTTTTTAGAAAAACTAATTAATTTTCGTGAATGGAAGCATTACTATTCTCCATGTTGTCATTCACTTCCACACCATGCCTTTAGTAATATTCCACTCCATCGACGTGGAATGTAAATTGAAGTGGATTTTGTTTTTGCTTTTTATCAGAGCTTACGTCACCTGGGATTCAAAATCTCAAAAATAGAACCAATCGTGTCGTCGCGTTCGTCGGGTCGGTCGGTCGGTTGATCGAATGTGGGAGAGACCTCATTTCACCTAGATTTCCACCCTCGGTTTTAAATCTATTTTCAACGCAAACTGCATTCTATGGTTTCGTTCGTTCGGTGCATCTGTTTGCGATACTTTGCATCCCAAGTTTATTGCTTTGATACTTCGGGTGACACGATTTTTTTCATTTTTTGTGTTTTTCTTCCTTTTTTTCTTTTTTTTTTTTTTGCTTCAACACTACCCGCCCATCCGTGGAGTCAGTCAAGTAAAAGAATTTCTTCCTGATCTTATAAATAAACTTATAAATAGCAATGGAGAACATTTGTCGCCGTTGTTGTTTTTTCTTACCTTTACGCATATTGTGCGTATTTCTATGTATAAAAGTCACTCTCCTTCCGTTGAGGATATACGAATAGTGTGCTTTTTTTCTGTCGCCGCACCCGGCCCGTTGTTTGGAGATAGTTTATTTGACCGATTTAGAGAATCATTAGAAAATGCATTCATGCCAGAAATAGAAATTAAGTCGACTGTGGAGATTATGAAAATCGAGTGAGAATTATCCAAGATGGAAAATCTTAATTTACATTCACCTTCTTAACGCTTTGCTGCATTGCTTGGTTTAATTTTGTTTTTTTTTTCTGTTCTTGTCTCAACTCAACTGTCTGTCTGATATTCGTACAAACTCAAACAAACAAAAAATATTTAAACGAAATATTTAAGCGCCATAAACACCAGAGAGGGAAAAATAAATCATCTTAATTTCATTTAACGGCAACATTAACAAATAAAAAATGCGTTTTAAAATTTGTTATTCTAACAATGTCGTCAAGTTTGTCAGTTTTGCGAAAAGCTTTTTAAAACTGTCAAGGATGAGAGCAGTTTATTTAAATTTTAGAGTTCTACTTGCCGATGACCTCCATGTCAAAACGGTTATTTAGAAAATGTTTGAAACATTAATTCTGTTGGTCATTTTTTGTTAGGCAGACTAACATTGTGAGGTGCAAGTAATGGACCGAATCGCTTGATTGATTTCTTATGGAATTATTGTCTACACTTCAACACATGTTACATGTTGAAGGTTTTAGAATTAAACAAATAGGGTGGCACAACAGAGCTGCAAGCATCGGATACTTGGGCATTTCTCACAACCCTACATTGTGAGGGAATGGAAATGACCTACAATATTTTGAAGATTCTGAATAACTAGTCGAGAAAGTGCTTTTTATGGTATGGAATTACTAGAGATTGCCAATTATTTGCGAAAGAAAAACCTTTTTTCCTCTTAATGTTTCTGGGATTCGACCCTCGAACATCGCACGTAACAGGCGGACACGTTAATCACTACACCACGGGCACCACATTGAATTAAATTCTTTACAAGTAAAACGAGTTTGCGAATGAAGATTTAGAAAACTCTACATTTTCATGTGAGTTTTAGCTCCATGTAATAGGGACAGAAATACTTTACAAATACCAGGATAATGACAATCGTTCATACCCAAGTTAGAGAAGGAATTCATTCTGTGTTTTTCTGATTTTAAGTGCGTACATTCTATAACAGATTGCTTTCTTATTTGAAACATTCAAAAAAGCATCGTTTTCATCGATCAGGGGAGTGGTTTAGGCCACGATTGTTACTGATTTCATTCAGTTTTATCGACTTTTGGAATTCATTTAAGCGCATATTTGGAGTGGTTGAGCGCTGTGGCAAAATGGAATTATTTCTTCAATTTGTTAACGCTTTAAACAAGATGTTTTGTTAACTTGTTTTTGTTTAAAAAAAAATAAGGGTCGAAAGCTTTAGGACTGAAAGCAGTCTAGGGAACTACAATTGTATGTTGATTCCTAACTGCTAAGAGAAAAACCGCTTTCACGACCGTGTAATTACGGCAAGTAAGGCAATATCCTTGGAAAGATAATTCGATTTTTCTGGGATTCGAACCACACAATCCCATGTAACAGGCAGATCCTCTCACCATTACGCCATGGGCCACGCATTTCGGGTCGTCCACAAACCACTATTAACTAGCAGCGGTTAAAAACTACGGTTTAATTTGACAAGCAGTCAGATAAAAGGTTTTGTTTATGTGTTGGTCTTCACTCCATTACCTCAAATGAGAAAAGGAGTGTTAATCACTCCCAATCTTTAGTGACAGATGTGTCACTCAATCTCAGAATGTAATTTTGATAAATGACATTATACTGTTCTACGACTTTTCAAGGTTCCACGACTAAAGTAAACAAACAGTGAAACTCAGAAACTATTACAATTTTAAAAACTGACAAAAATTACAACTGAAGCATCTTTTCTCCTATGCAATACGAAAATTCAATTTCGAAAACCGCACACACTATTACACAGCTCTTTGTCTGATTAGAAATAACAAAATATCCGACCACATTGAAGATGAACCCGTTCGTGAAGAATCAAGTCTTCAAATTCATTCAATTATTTTTTAGTGAAACACAGTGTTACTGATGAGTGAACACAATGCTTCACACATAAACAGCCGCATAGAGAATCACAATGGTGTGAACACAACAAATTAGGACGGAGCCACATAAGTCAATGATCAACTTTATTTTGACACTTGCTGCTGCGCCTCACTGTGTTCAAATAGTTAATTGTGAAAATGTATATAGCCGTGGAGCCTCAGCAATCCTAGAAAAAGGCAAAGGAGTAGTGCAAAAAAAAACTAAAATTTTTCTTCGCGGAACACTATTTTACTTTCAAAACTTAACCAAAACTTGCAAAGCAACCTTAGGCTTGAAGCTCGGGCAGGTTCCGTAGTAAGACATTTTAAACAAGAAACAGTAAGAATATTTTAACTCAAGCCAATTCTCATTTCCACAAGTAATCTTCATCTAAGATACTCCGGAATAGAATAATGGAATAATTTTTGCATATTTATTTTTATACGAAATAATATAAGCTCATACATTTATACCTGTAATGCGTAGAATGAATTGAGGGAACTGAGGGAATTGAATAAAAGCAGGACTGTGGCATTTCTCCTCTCAACCAATACATAACAAGAAGGGATACCCTCAAAAAAACCACATCACACCTGGGAAATTGAACCCTCACCTTCCGCGTTGGTATCTGGGAACGCTAAATTCTTTGACATAGTTCGAAAAAAATGGTGAAATTAAGTTCTTTCTGAAGGAGGAAGAAAAATTAATTATACAGCTGCAGTAAATTATAGAATACCACGAGGTTCCACTCTTGGCCCTTAAACTATTGTTCAATGAATTTATTTGTACGCAAGAATTGCTGCAAAGGACGTTTTTTTTAGATGTGTGGTTTTCAAGAAGAAATAAAACACATCTAATTTCATGTTATTTATGATTTCGGACAAACCGATTCGGTTCATGGCTCGAATAATTTCCAGCCGAAAAGCCCAATTTTCAACTATTTGTTGCAGCATTTGTTGCCGTATGTCACTAATTACGAGGCGAATATTCCTTTCCAAGGCGTCAACCGTCTCCGGCTTATCTTTGTAGGGAAGTTACTTAACATTACCTTCACAAAAGTGGCCCAGGGGTGTTAAAACGCATGATATTGGAGGTAACTCACAGATTGAAGACTCGAAATTACGTAAAAATCGGCGTCAACAGCGATTTAGTTCCGAGACAATTTACCGAACGTACGCAATGTTCAATGGCCGTTCGGCCTCATTTCTTCCACGATGAAATTGCTAACTAACTTACTTACTTACTTAGGTAGGCATTACTGCTCGTGGTGAACCTGGGCCTCAACCAATATCCCTCTACAACGACTTCGATTGTGGGAGATCTCTCCATCTTTGAACTCTAAGTCAGTTAGGGTCTTCTTCTTGTTTGCGCCACCTAAGACGAGGTCTTCCCCTTCCGCGATTTTCCTGCAAAAAGCTTTTGAAAACTCCTCGCTTCCCGCATCTCAAATTGATAACTAACTAAGCATAAATCAATTGACAGCTGTCAAAAAGACCAATTCCGAACAAGGTATTACCAGATTTAAAGCCACACATCTAAACACCCCTTACACCAATATCTTTCAGAAAAAAAAATTGATCAACAGCGAGACAGGCTTGGCAATGAGAAAAGGTCAATGACAAGCAAAAAAATAATATCCTTAAATATGAAAAAAAAACCGTCAAAATGCTGAAAACCTACGGCTGGTTTTTAAGTTTCTACTTATCAAAGTTTTCTAGAATTCTAGAATGATCCAAAAAGGACATTTCAAAAGCTCATTTCCCTGAAACTTTGATCAGTCCAAAGTACTTTAGTTGATTGATAAATTAGCAATTTCTTCGCTCTATGAATAAGGGAAACATTTGAGAATAACTCAGAGCAGTTCTCAACTTTCTATAAAAAGAAACACAACCTTGTTAAATTCCAAAAAGTGAAGTGTATTTTGAAACTTTTCACATATTAAAGCCCTCTTCTTCTGACTTAAACTTAACAAATTCAATTTGTTAAGATTTTTCTAAATATTATTCGATTTCATTCAATTGTCAAACAGCCTTCGACATAATAAAAAAAAAACACACTCTTTCTATTATTTAAACAAAAAAACAATCCCCAGCCAAACGTAAAATAGAAAAAGAAATTGAATGTCACTCGAAGTAAAACAACAAAATTCTTGAAACTCTGCCATTAGCTTAGTTTTCGTTCGGTTTACTTCAAAATAAAATTCATTCAACAAAAAAAAAAAAAAAAAAAAAGTCACACTTGAACGAACTCCAAAACACGTTCTAATCATCAACTGTCTGAGTTTGCTTCGGTGATCAAGTTGCTTAAAAAAGTCGGTCAAATTATTTTTTGATGGGAAAAATCAGGAACCAACAGACTATGGATGATTTGTGACGTTTTTACTTGTCATCTACTTTTCTATTTGCTGCTGCTCTTTAAGCACGCCATGTTTCACAACGTGCAACTAAAAACATATCGGCACACACACGCGCGCACTCACACAAGCCCCTCACCCAAGTAGTTCACCTGCTTTTCTACATTCAGTTTTTGTTTTTTTGCCAAAGTCTTTCAAATAATGCGTGTTTGTAAGGCGGTGTTAAATTTGGCATTTTATCAATATAATAGGTGCAAACGAATAATTAGTATTCCAATAAATCTGCTTTGCCATTTGACTTTACAATAAAATGTTTGTTTATTTACAAAAACATAAATATAACAATTGGTATTCACCTTGTGTCGATAAACACAACGACCCAGTCTATTCTACATAGGGAGAGTGAGTTTGTTGAATATTGGGATCAGATTTTTTTTTATAGTACAACGCACTTTAGGTTTCGTTATAAAGTATTCGCTGGATATTTTAATTATGTAAACAAATGGTTTTCCATTGAACATGTGGTAAGTTTTGTTTTGAAGGTACAACAGCGTAGGTACTTAAATAAAGTGAAGAGTTTTTTATTTCCGTACTTGTTTGTAAATTTAAAAATGTACAAGCAACTCTTGGTCTGGTCACTTACTCCTTTTAATCTGTTTTTTTTTTTTTTTTTACTATTATTAGGCATTTTTTATGATCTAGGTGCGCAATTGTATGTCAGAAACTCGTGTAAAAAAAGATGTGAAATAAACAAATTTGCATTTTGCAAAGTTAATTTTTTAAGTATTTGCATCATTTTGTTCGTTTTTCTTTAAGACTTTGATTGAATTTGCATTGGTGAGTTTAGGCAACAAAACATTCCACCGTTAACATGAAATGCAGGACAATTGAGGTTACAAAGCAAATTTGCAGGCTATCACACAAATAATGACAATAGGTTCGTTCAAAGAAAATTTCACTGGATTTGTAGATATCTTTTCTTGAAGATGATGGCAGAACGTATTTGCGATGGAACAAGCGGAAAGACAAGAAAGGAGTTTGTTAACCCTTCTTTACAGAAAAACTATTCATTAGATAACATTTCAACTTATTTTAGAATAAGTAAAAATAGAAAGCATAAAGTAAACCGAAACCTCATCTGATGAATGAAAGAATCAAAAGACCCCATTCGGCCTGTTAAGCGCTTCTTTTTTTATCTACTTGATTATAAGAATAGTTCTAAGGTTCTGTAGAATACTTTATAAGCTATAGGAGTGGTTGATTGAGTATAGTTCTTTGGCGGCCAACCAAACAACGCTTGGCACGATAGATACATGAACTTGATTCCTGGTTCAAATTCAAAAAATGCAATTTATGGGTCTTCAAGAATTACAATAGGAGGTACTTTTAAAACGTTAAGGACCCATGCATGCGGTAAGGAGGTTCCAAACTCTATGAAAATTGCATTACGTTATACTTTAACACCCTCTGAACCCTAAGGGGATTATTTAATTTCAAGAAGATCTCGATCATCTCATCCCCTTTTCTTCTTCTTTTTCCGACGTTACGACCATCGTGATCTCGAAAGGATCCCAGCTCTCCCACTTTATTGCTTCATACAGGTGATCGGCTAGGTCAGGTTAGGGTACCCCGTTCGATGATCTCTTCCCAAAGATTGGAAACTTAACTTTTGATCTATTGCAGTTATTGCATTACCTTATAGAAATCAATTTTCATAATATTTGTCAATAGACTAAAATAAATAATAAAATTATCAACTTTACAAATTCCTTAAAGTTCAAGCTCTTTATTGACATAATGTTTGGTTAAGTGAGGTTGGATTTGGGTAGGTTAGGCTAGGTTAGGTAAGGTTAGGTTAGGTTAGGTTAGGTTAGGTTAGGTTAGGTTAGGTTAGGTTAGGTAAGGCGTTAAGGATAGGTAGTTAGATAAGATTAGGGAAGGTTGGGTCTACATAGATACAGACATATGTAGATTGATTTGTTTGTAGGTGATACTAAAACAACAACATCTCAAAAGGATATCATATGAACCTCTGATGAGCGTGGGGGGAGGTGGTGGATTTTGCAGATGAGCAGTTCTGACACTAGATTTGAGTTCAGTAATATGTTGTCTAAATCAAATTTAGATAATTGAAAATGGGACAAAACCGCATTTTACAAATTTTGATGTTGAATGTTTACATGTTTTCTTATCCACAAGCGATGTCTGATGCGACACATACGAGTCTGTCGCAAGATTCTCGCAAGCTTCTCGCACGATAACTGCTCTGACAACTTTTTCAAGCGATATAATGCGAGAAGTGTTTGTTCTGACGTAACGTTTAAGGAAAATAAACAAACCAGTGCCTACTATGTTTTGTGGAGCAATATTCAAATTATTTTGGTGTTAATAACAAAGGAATAAAGTTAAACATTTGATGACGAAATTATATTGTTTTGACACAAACACAACCGCTCAAAATCGCTTCTACTGTGTGCAATTTGTCGCATACTATATCGTAACTTCAAAAGCTCGTCGCATCGCTTCTCGCATCGCATCGCTTTCTCGCACTACTGTGCGCGTAGCCTGAGTGCGTCCAGTGAAGCGATATTTGATGCGAGACTTGCGAGTTCGTCGCAAGATTTTCGCAACATTCTCGCACAAAAAACTATTTTGGCCACTTTTTCAAGTGCGCGTCTTTATTTTTGAACCATATCTTAAAGTATTTATATAAATGCATTTCCTGTTTACAATGACCAAGAGAGAGAGAGAGAATATTCTGAATTAGTTATACTAATGGTTTTTTCAGTTTTGGAAGTGTGACAATTGAAAACAGTTGGAATTTTGAGAGTCTAAATGTAGAGAAATCAGTAATAACTTCAATGAATTTAAACAACGAACTGTAACAACTATCAACAGCAAAATCAGATTATACTCATATTAAAAATACAAGACATGCATAAAAGAAGAAATCATATCCTGAATGAATATTTAGAGTATCGAATATAGTTTTGACTGTTTCATATAAAAATGTTGACGAGGTTAATTACGAGAATCAATAGAATGGATTTCGGAGGTAGAGTAATAAGACTCGTTTGACTCCTTTTAAAGTGGGGATTATGTTGCCTGCCTACGATTGTCATTTATACAATCCTCTTGTATAGATTTTCAAATAAGGCGGGCATAAAGTGAGAAGTGAAAGCACTTACCGGGAATGAAAAAAAAATCGGACTGTAAAAACGTTTGAGAAATTTCGTCAAGCATTTGTTTTACATTTTTTGTACCTTTTTTAGAATCTCTGAGAATGAGTTTGAGGCACTGCGCTCTTATCTAAGCTCTTATCTAAGCTGAATGTAAATATTTGTGTTAAATCAACAGCGACAACACCAGGACAAACACATATATACACAGACTCCCCATAAGGTCCCAACTAAAGATTTCAAAGAATTTTCGCTGATTTTGTTTCTGATAAGCTGAGCAGATATTTTTTTTGAACCATCGGCATCCCTTTCAACATATAATCCTACACTTCGAAATTTAACGAGTAATTTGAAATTCTTAATACTTTTCCTCGAGAAAATTCACTACAAACTAAATTTACATTCAAATAAAGTAGTTTTTTTCTTGAATTAATTTATGAAGATAATATCTTCTTTATATATATAATTCTGCTGTACGTGTGTATGTAATTTAACTTCTCCTAAACGGCTTGACCGATTTAAATGAATTTTTCTGTATGCGTTTGAGTGGCGCCCTGGATGGTTTAGATTCACAAATCTGGAATGGAATTCGAATATAGTAAAATTGACAATTTCATTATTCTTAACTGTAATGAATTAAAAATTAAATTCAAACAATGATTTTGTTTTTTTTTTTTTATTTTGACAACAAAAAATTAAAAAAATAAATAACAAATAATAATAATAATAAGGTTTGTTTTGAAAAATTCTTTTAATTTTTTGACTGATGTGATAAGAATAAAGATTAAAATTTTTTTTAATTTATTGCACTTCAGTACCATAGACAAATATTTGTTTGTTTTATAATAAGCCTCACATCAATGGGTTATGACTACCCTTATAATGTTATAGAGCACAGTGCGAGCATTAAGGAAAATAGGAGAGGATTTAATGGGATAAACCGATACACCTCGCTTTTGAACGTTCTTAAATCGTAATGAAGTTGAAGAGCCAGGTAAAGCATTCCACATACGGGTGGTGCGACTAAAATAAGAATCTCTATACTTGACTGTGCACCCAAAATTGGGTTCAAGGTAAAACTGATGGGCATTCTTATCAAGGTGGGTGATGCGGCTAAATTGTTTCAGGGGAGGAATGCAACTGACTATTTCAATAGAGCACTGTTTGTGAAAAAAGCGATAATAAAGAGTTTTTAAATTGTAGCCAGATCAGAAGGGGTGAAGAACTTCCTGCATTGTCGTAAGAAACCTAAGCATTTAGCAGCGTCCTTGGCGACTTCAAATATGTGGTCATTCCAACGAAGGTCGTCGCTTACAAGTACTGACAGTTTTTCGGTTTCTTGGATGCAGGTAAGGTACCATTCATGGATAATGGTAATGGGGGAATATTTAGATTCATCCTCAAATTCTCCCAGGAACGGTAATGGGAACGGGATCGGAAATTCAAAAACCACTGGAACGAATTGTAATTTTTGTCGCTATTACAGTACGATGTCATCCCCATATTCCCACAAGAATGGGACGGGAATAAGAACATAACCGGGAACTTGGAAAATACTGGACCAATTCCAAAAAATTTTCAACGTTAGAGTGTAAAGTGCTCCTGAGTAACAAAGACTAGAATTATTTTCTTTACATATTCTTTCGGGAACGGAAGCGGGAATGGTGACATAATCAAGAACCTGGAAAGTACTTAACTAATTCCAAAAATACTTTCATGGTTAGAGTGCTTCAATGTCCCTGAGTAATAAAGACTATAGTTCATCAATATTTACCCACAGGAACGGGAAACGGAATTCAAAAACCACTGTACTGATTTCAGTAAGGGTTTCGCCATTACAATACGGTGCTACATAGACTATATTTCATCCCCATATGGGAATGGAACGGGAACTGGGACATATTCGGGAACTTGGAAAATGCTATACCGATCCCACAAATTCTGTCATCGTTAGAGTGCTTAATTGTCCCTGACTAACATAAACTTTATTTCATCGTCACTCTCCCACTAGAATAGAAACTTTGAAACTACTTTACTTAACTTTCAATTTGATGAGCATAGGGCCTGAGCTACGCCGGGCGAGTCAGCTAGTTAAAGACTAAATATTTATAACTTTAAGAATATATTTCTGTAATGCGACATGTGGTTGCCTTAACAACACAAAACTAATCTTGACACCGTGTTTTACATTTTTATTATTTTTTCTTTGCGAAACCGTTTTCCAAAACTCAACTCAATTCAAAAAATCTTCAAAAGTTAAGCTGAAGTAAATATAAATAAATAAATAAAAAAGTTTAACAAGTTTTGTTCAAAATTGAGAGACTCGAATAATTTTGAATTTTGTCACCACGCTGAGAGTCTCTAATGTGATTCCGAAGTGATCACGAGTGATCTACACGAAGAGTTAAATACTTGCTCCTTGTTTTTACAAAATGTGTTTTTACTTTCGAAAAGAGATGTATTTTGTTTATCATCGACGTAAACATGTACGAAATAAAACAATTTTTTCACAAGTACCATAATGAAGCATTGAAGTGGGGACCATATACTCTTTGGATGCTCTTATGTCAGAACTCCGACGGAAAAATTTAGAAGAAGACGAAAGTAAAAATACGACATACCATTTGCAGAATACAATTCACACCTTAAAGTCTGCCACACAAGGGTGCAAAGGATGCTATGAAATCATTCTATGGATAAGGTTGAAAGGTTGTTTCCTTAGGGATAGAAACAATATAATTCTATAGAAGAAAAAAGCTAGAACAGGAAACTGCCGCAGTAGTCGTTTTGAAATCATCTCTCGCATTATCGGTGCTTGATATAAGTCGCTACAATCCTAGATTTCATAATTTGTTACTATAAACACGGAACCTCACAGGGAATCCCACAGTAAAACAAATATTAGTTTGTTCACTGTTAAGGTGAACAAACATACGAGTTTTCAGTAAAGAAACATCCCATTTGACCAATTTAAAGAGCTTACGTACTCTTCATCACAATCAACACACAATTATTTGGGAAAAATTATGTACATCCAGAAATTAAAAATCAATAAATTAACGTCAAAAACATCACAAAACAAATACAAATCGAAAGCACGTTTCACAATTTATGTGAATCTCACACAAAAGTTTGAATCAAAATTGATATAAGGTAACTTCAGAATACGTTTCTAGTTGAAGACTTTTTTTTATAAATAATTTGCAATGAGTTTCCGCATTTTTTGCGAATCTAAAAATAATTTTCTTTTTTTAATTGATTTCTTTCGAACAAATTGCTTCTTAATGAAAAAAAAATTTAAAAAAAACGAAAATAAGATAAATAAACATTGAATTCACATCCTACCCTCACAGAATTTGCAACATTTTGCTGGCGGCTCGTCAGAATCAGCAATGACCGGCATGGTCCTCTTACGGCCCAACTAAATCAAACTAGCAGTAGTAAACATAACCCTTTTCCAAACAAAGGGACACCAAAATGACTTTATGTCGTTTGAATCTTTGATTTTAGTGACTATTTTCTTTTCCTTTTGTTTTGGCTTGATCCGCACGCACAGTTAGAGAATTATTTATGCAAATCTAATTTGATTCACTTAGGAAATAATTTCATTTCGCTCTTTTTGGAATGATTCTGAATAATTTTTATTTTTTAATATTAATTTAACATAACACATTCGCACTTTCCCCCACTTTATTATATTTTTTCTTTCTTTACTCATAAGAAAACATAGCAACTTTATTCGTTTTCTGTTTTTCCATTGATTTGGAAAAATCAAAAAAATATTTCTTCTTATATCTTGAGAACCGCACACAAACTTCTAATATATATAATATATTATTTTTATTTTTTGCAAAAGAAAATGCACTCTTATCAAACTTTATTACTAAATTTTGCAGCGAAGGGCAAATGCTTTGGAAAGTATGAGAAAATTCACTAGACGCGAATACATTTCGAGTTTTTGTCGTTTGTTTTCATTTTTTTATCAAAATTCACGTTGGAAAATTGTAATTTTATTTTTTTCGTTATTTTAGAAACCCCTTTTTGATTAGAAATTTGAAAAATTTCAACCAATATGTCGAAATGCGATCATAACGTCAAAACTCCGTGAAGACCACTGAGCTGAAAACAGTTCTCGCAGTCGAATTTTCCTCCTCTGACAGAAGAAAAGTTCTTCGAAAACATTAACAACAACAACAAAAAAAAAGTAATGAGTATTCGGACGATCGAAAGGTTGCTTTAGCTTTTTTCCAACTTTTTTTTTGAAAGAGAGCGATATAGAGAGCGACAACGCACAAGGGACACAAAAAACCGGACCACAGACGACAACGAATCTGAATCTGTAGTGAAAGCAAAATATCTACTCAAACGCCAAACACACAATTTCCCTCGATTAGAATCTATGTTGCCAACGTTTCTTGTTTTTTTCTGCTCTTTTATTTCTCTTACAGGTACACGCAGGCTTGGCGCGCGAGATAATGGAGTTTCGAAAATAGATTCATTTCGAAAAGAAAGCAGAACGCTTCGTCGTCGACGTCCACAATGGACACGGCCAACACTCTCTCAGTTTCTCTTTCTCTCTATATCTCTCATTCAAATGGTTCTCAAAAAAGATCGAAAGGATATTCATCTATTCCCCTGTTTGTGCTTTCTTCTTGCGAGTGCGTCCAGCTCCAACACAGTTTTCGAAAGAAAACAGATCGAAAATGAATGAAAAACTTACAAAACATCATCAATTCAGTTAGTAGTGAGAGCAAGACTGCAAAATTTGTTTATGCCAAACTGAAAATAGTTCCAAAAAAAGAAACTATTCCATCCGAGAGAAAGTGAGAGGAAGCTTTCTAATAATCATCTCCACCGGAGCAGTGCTTCTGAAACTGTTTTGAAAACTATCCAAGTACTTAGCATTATGCCGCCATATTGAAAATGTGAAAACTTTTTCATACCACCTGCTTGGTTGTTTATAGCAAAAATACCGCCGCACAAGAATGACTAATATATTGAACAGCCATGTATGTACCTTGTTAAAATAAAAATTTTAGTTTTTATTTTTATTTAGCCAAAGACGTTCATTAAGATTGAAAATAATTTTGAAAAAGCTTCGCAATTGTCGTCGAAGAATTTTTATAGTTTAAGCACCGGTTAAGGGTAAGTGCTTATCTACCGGCGATTCTGTGTAAAGTCGTGGAGGCGGTGGCGTCTGCTCTTGTTAGGCGATTGTGAGAAGTCTTCTATTTTTGGCCCACGTTTTTATGTTCGCTTCTATGAATCAGAAGAGGGTGAAATTTTCTTCGTGGACGCGCTATTAATGAAAAGGTTGAGTAAAATGTGGCAGCATTTTTAGACGCGATGTTGATATGAATATATTTTGACACAAAATAATACAATTGTGAAACAGTTAGTTGAGTGCTAGACTTCTTCAAGCAAACTGAAAATGTCATAAGGAATGTAATCAATCTCTATAAAAAGGATATTTGGAATATTTATTCGGTCGCTATTATTTTTACATAGCGTGCTGTCTGTGTCAGTGGATTAACACAGAGAAACCGTTAGTGCAAAACCTTGCTTTTTAGTCTTTATTTTTTAGTTGATCGAAAGTTAGTATATAAAAACAAATTAGAGGAGGTTTAGATCTCCTCTTAAAATTATAAAACACTACTAAACACATTGTTTTCGATAACTTATATAACATAATTAAAGGAACAAAGCATTTGCGGCATAAAAGAGCGTGAAGCCCTGGCACGGAGCGTATTTCTAACAACACCTTTTTCTGGAAAGGGTTTTGTTTCTCAATTGCCTTCGTAGCCCAAAGAAACAACGCCAACGGTTGGCAAGAGTTATTCTCCGTTTGAAATCCGCACTGACGTTGTTTTCCGTGTCTATAGCGGATCCTTGGTAAAAGAAGTCCTGTACTACCTCGAAGTTAAGTCTGTCTATTGTGACTATTTATCCCAATCGTCCATGTTCGTTGCCATTGTTTGATACCAACATAATATACTTCGTTTTACCCTCATTAGCCATCAAACCCACTTTTGCCTTCTGTTTCAATACTCGCAAAAGCACCTATGACATCACGCTTTTTTCTTCCCATTACCTCAATATCGTCTGCATAGGCGAGTAATTGTACAGACTTTAGAAAAATTGTTCCTCTGGTGTTGACGTTTGAGTTTCTTACAATCTGTTCAAGTAAGATGTTGAAGAAATCGCATGACAGTTTGTCACCTTGCCTAAAACCTTTTTCGACATCCAAGGTCTCGGTGAGTTCTTTACCGACCTTGACGGAGCAGCGTGAATTCTCCAGCGACATCCTGCATAGTCGTACGAGTTTTGCAGGGATACCGAAGCTAGACATGGCTCTGTACAGCTCGTCTCTGTTAATATTATCATACGCGGCCTTGAAATCGATAAGAAGATGATGGTATATCGATATCACATTCTCGATTTTTTTCCAAGATCTAACGTAATGTGAAAATTTAGTCTATTGTGGACTTTTCTGGTCCACAACCATATTTTTGATTAGATATTTTACTACAACATATTACAGCAGATTCTCCATTTTTAGGATCGGGCACACGATACTGAGGTTTCATTCATCGGGCATACTCTCTTCCGACTATATCAAGTAGATCAGCTGGTCTCCAGCTGAATTGAAAAGTTCGGCATCAGGGTCATCTGCGCCTGCAGTCTTATTTGATTTAAGTTTACATATGGCAAGCTTAACATCTTCTGAGTCGGCAGGACGGCATTCTTGATCTTCGTCCAAGTTAAATAGGGTATTCTGGCTGACAGCGGAATTAGTGTCTTCATCGCCGCGCCGTTAAGCAGTCTGTAGAAGAAAATCTTTCCAGATCCTCAGTAGCAGCTGTAACTCTATTACTATGTTATCTGATGGTCTTTACAGGCTTGAGTTCGAGGCTTGCCACCCCGGCCACCCTGGCAGGATCTTTTACCTTTTGATAAAACTTTCGAATCTCGTTCCTGTCATGGCACCTCTCAATTTCCTCAAACAAGCGCTTCTCAGGCTGCTCTTTTTTCTTTTTGAGAATTCGGCGTTCTTCCCTTCTGTTCTCCTTGTAAATCTCGTTATACTGGTCGTAAGCAGCCCTTGTTCGTTTTTGAATCAGCATTTGTCGTGCTTTTTGTTTGGCTGCATTTGCCTGCCTGCATTCTTCATCGAACTATGGGTTTCGGTTTTGGGGGCCAAGTGAAACCCAGAATTTCAGAGGCAGCGGTGCTGATGGCTTCTAAGCATTGCTGCCACTGGTCTTCAAAGCTTGATGCTGGCGGCATAAGATTCATAGATAAATTGAAGGCACTGGCAATAGCTTGCGGTTGTAGCTTTCCAACTTCATATCGCTTCAGAGCGTTAGTTCGAGCGAGTCGTGAACAAGATACCCTTATTCGTACCTTGGCTACACAAAAGGTAGTGGTCCGAGTCAAAGCTGGCCCATCGGAAAGTTCGGACATCTATCCCACTGGAAGATTGCAACATGATCAATTTGGTTGACGGTTGATTGATCTGGGGATCGCTATGTACCTTTATGAGTTTTGAGATGCGGGAAGCGTGTACTACTTACAAAAAAAATTTAGCCCCGCAGCAAAATCGATTAGCCTGAGTCCGTTTTCGGAGGTTTTTATCATGAAGGCTATTCTTACCGACTGTATTTCTAAAGATGTCCTCTTTCCCTAGTTTTGCATTAAGATCGCCAAAAACGAAAAACCTCGTGTCTAAAACACTGCACACATGTTTTTTCTAGGAGCAAGTAGAAGCAGTCTTTGGATTTCTTGTGTTTCTCTTCTGTGGGCGCATAAAAGGCCAATGTTGATGAATTCAGCCCTCATGCGGATGGTAATTATACGCTCATTTACTGGCTTTAAGCTGATAACCTTATACCTGAGTCTACCTCTAAAGCACCCAAATAAGCGCTGTTTCTGTTGTCTGGAGCAGTCGTCTTGGTAGATGTGGCATTTTTTCATCTCCTTTATGTCTGGTCCACTCCATCGCACTTCTTGGATGGCGGTTATGTCTGCTTTGCAGCAGTTTAGGGCGTCTGTTAGTTCTCCGGCTGCTCATAATCCGTTAAGAGATCTTACGTTCCACGTAAAGATCCGGAAGTCTTTGTCGTTTTTACGTTTGCTTGGATCATCAACTTTAAAATCATTATTTTTATCCGAAGACGTTGGTTGTTACGGAATCAGACGTTTTTTACTTGGTTGGGTAGCTAACCCCACACTCAACCCTCAACCAGGTCCATTTGGGATCCCGTTGAACATAAAGGGCTGGATAATCGGGAGGCAGTACCCTGCTGTAGGTGTATCAGAGCTATCGTTGCCTCCCTAGAAGGTAATCCGCCACCATCTCTACTTCAATACTCTGTCCTAGTATTGGAAGACCCTGAAAGACCTTTAAACTTAATATGTCGTAGTAGCTCATTTAGGGGTTTCTGCTTTTTTTGACTGCTGAAGTCCATCGTTGATTCTGCCAATCGAATTCATCCGCTGGGACATTTCCGAATTGTTCTGGTAAACCACTGAGAGTCGGCCAGTCAGTCACAGAGCACTATGATGCTCACATTTCTTTTCTTCGATGCATTTGATTTTATGAAGAAAAAAAAAACAACGAAAGTTTGCAAAATACTTCTCACTCAAATTAACATAACACTTTTTAATTTGACAAAATCGACGAAAATTATGTTTGATTTTCAACTTAAGAACGTTGAATCCAAATCCCTACAAACACCTTCCGATATTTGAATATACGAGTATTTCCTTAAAAAAAAAAGTCCTTAAAAGAAAAAAGGAAATTTGCTTGATCAAAAGTCCAAAACCTCAAAATCATGCCTAAGTATCCGCTAATTGGTCTAATTAATCTAATTGCAACCATCACCCTTTCAAAAAACATTCTTTGAAAACTTTCTAAGCTTTGCACATGGAATTCCTCTCCAAAAAACACAAAAACCCTTCTCTACGTAGTCATTAAAATACAAGTACACTGCCAGACTGTCGTGTTCGGATGTACTGAGATAAATAAATTAACTCGTTGAGTACACACATTTTCCTCCAACCGAAAATCCCTATTCGAATTAAAAGCAACATTACTTCATGGAAAGTACAAAAAGTTATACCCTTATACTGTCACCTTCATCATGTGTATCCTAACTTCAAAAACACATAAGTCAAGTTCAAAAAATTTTCACAACTCGTAGAAGTTATCTATTTTGGTCATGTAAAACCATCAAGTGTTGCTTCCTCCACAAGTGGGTGTTAATGGATTGACGTATTCGGAATTTAATTTAAAACTTTAACAACAGCACACACACACACACATCACACACAACTTGGAATGAATATGAAAATATTTTATATAAGGTGACTACTTTGGCTGTTTCTGTGCTCTCGGAACTGTTGTTATCCCGTGAATCCGCTTTATCTCAAAAAAATACACATCTTAAAATACAACAATATACATATGTGAAAATCGGCCAGAGAAAACATAAAATCATAGAAAAAAATTGCATAAAAAGGAATACTCAAAATTACGGAATTTTCTTCCTCTTATACTCTTAGGAATGAATATAGGTATAAAACTAGAACTACACACTGGACAAGGTTTTTTTTTTTTTTTTGAATTTCTTCATAATTTATGGACAACAGAATGGATAGAGCAGAATATTCTCGTTCGATAATTTGGACTAGGCCTTTTAAACGGCCACAACATCCGTCGGCATATCGCGTCCTATTTGTTTGTATTGAAAGTAAAGTGGGTGGGTGCTAAGAAAATAGACTATTTTGACAAAATTTAAAATGCCTTCTTTTATTATTTATTTATTATCATTTTTTTATATTTTTAGTGTTTTTTTTTACGTTTTACTGTCGCTAGACTTAAAGCGAGTTTTTTGTTTTGGCCATTCCAAGAGAGTGTGATGAAAGCTAAAAAAATAGTCAACGATAAATAAAAAAATCTTATGCAATTGACACAAGCTATTGATACCTCTTCCAAAAGTTCTTAATGTCAGCATAAAGAATTTATTTTTTGAATAAGAAAAATAAATAAAAAAAAGTGTTTTATTTTGCATGGTAAGAAAGATACAAATTGGATTTTTGATTTATGAAAACGCGCATGTTGACGGTAAGTTGACAATTGGTTTGGAACGCTTCTATAAGCTGAAGGAAATGATTTTTTCGAGAAAATATTTTTGAACTATTGACCTTAAAATATTGTGAGAAAATATTTTTGAACTATTGACCTTAAAAAATCCATACTAGAATTTTTGTTTGAAAATGTAAATTTTTTATGAAAAAAGAAAAAAAATATGAAGATATTTCAATAGTAATACTGTAAAAGCCGAAAAAAAATTCACAAAATGGCGGCATCACTTTCCCTGGGGTTTCCGAATTTTTAAAAATAGTAAACGTTAAAATTTAGGGATGAGAATAGTTTATACGATAGAGAAGTTTGTGAGGAAAGCTTGTACCAAATTAAAAGTAAATCGGTCAACTTTTATAAAGGACAGTTTTAAGAAAAGCGCGTCTAAAGTTTTTCTCATTCTAAATCATGAAGATATATTTAAGACGCAAATTTATTCAATATGTCATCCTTGTTGCATACTTTGAGCCTACCTCGAGTTCGAAATATGAATAAGAAATTGATTTTTAAAATTTCTAGAATACAAGAACTGGCGTTGTTTTTATAACTCCTTATGGCTAACGGTAAATCGAAAAAAGAAATTGATTTGATATTGAATTGATATTGTTCATTTTGGACTATGTTCTAATTGGAAAGATAATAGAATAAGTCCAAGTATAGATCCTTGTGGCACCCCAATCGAAGCAGTAACATCTTGTACTAAGCAATGATGTATTCCAATAAGTATGGAGATATTCATCGTAAGCTTTGATTTATGACGTAAAATAAAACACATGAATTTGAAAATGAACTCAAATTTTTACCATCAGTTAAAAGTATAATTCGGAGCATATACTTTTTCAAAATGCTATTAAATATGTAGATGTTCATGTTGGTTGAGGTTTTCAGTTGCGTTTTAAGTGAAATATAAACATAAATACAAATAAAGAAAATAAAAGTAATTTTAATTTACTTGTTTTATAAAATAAACTTATCACAGCATTTTGTTTTTGTCCAATACGTTTCTAAACTTAAAATTTCATTGTCAGGGTCTACGCCTTTCAACTTTACTTCAAAATCTAAGATTTAGCAAAGTTGGAGACGCTAAAGATGAAATTTTATATTTAGAGACGCTTTTTGAATACGACAAGCCAACTTACTCAGACCGACGACGATTCATCACGGTTTTGTATACACTCTCAGCTACAGCTACTATAACCATTTCTTGTTTCCCACATAAGATTTTCGTAATACAATTCAGAGTTTTAGTGTGATGTGTGAGTCTTTCTATGACACTGAAGAAAAAAAATAAAGCAGTTTTTTAAGAGTCAGGCGTGATCTTTCAAAAAAGCCAATTGAAAATCAAGCCCAACAATGAATTAATTTACGTACGGAAAACTGTAATAAAAGTCAGTATTTTTATTTACTAAGCCGGAATGAGCCAATGTCTAATGTATTTCTCTTCTTGTGTTCTATGACGAGAGCCTATATGGTTTTCTGTCAATACCGAATGGTTAAGGCATGAAAACCACACTTTTCACGGTAGTATTACTTTCGGAGTGGGGTATTCACATCAATCGAGCAAGGTGATAACCGCGAAAAAGAATTTTAAATATTAGTCGAAATCGATCCCATTCCATTGGGAAGACCCCAGAGGCATTCGATTAAATTGATTAATACCAACGATTAATGAGTGTATTGCATTTTCCAACACTTTGCTTTTATATATAATTTCTAATCGGGAATTGGTAACTTTAAATTTGAATTGTGAACATGCCCTTTCACTTATCATGAAACTGTCATTGTCAATTTATTAAGTTAACTCAACATTTTCATCATGGTAATGGTAATATACACGAACGAGCAAAGTCGGCTAATTACAAAAATTTTCATTCGCAACTATCGCCCTAGTAGACAGGCAATATCAAATTAATTGCAAAAAATTTTAGTCTATATATTTGTGGTATAATGTTACCGTGTCATCTGTCATGGAAACAACGGGTTGGTCGTAGTCTCGAAAATATCGCTTCCGTTCAGGCGCACTTTGCTCCCAAAAGGCAAAACTCGTGGCAAAAATGCAAATAGGATTTTTTAGTTTTACTGTTTTTTCTTTTATCTTATATATAAAAATGAATCGTAAAATATGTTGGTAAGCGCATAACTCAACAACGCCTGGACTGAGTTGGCCAATTCTTTTTTTGTTGTGTGTGTTATTGCCAAGAGAAGGTTTTTGTGACAAAAAAAAAATGGCGCGGGTATTCAAACAGGAACGGGTTTGGGAACGGAAACTTAGAACCTTTTAGACATGTTTCTAAAACGATTCAAGCATTAGTGGTGCTACATTATCCCCCTCCATCAGTAATTTATATTATATTTCATCCCTATAAGCCCACGGGAACAGAGATGGCAACGAGAACGAAAACCTTAAAGTTACTTGACCGATTTCAAAAATTCTTTCAACTCTTAGATGGTTCCTGTCAAGGTTTGATCCCCATATTCCCACAGGAGCGGGGTTGGGAACGGAAACTTAGAAACTACTGGACAGATTTCAAAAATTCTTTTCTCATTGGGATGCCACATAATCCCAAAGTTAAAAGGATTATTTTTCATCCCCAAGTTCCCACTAAAGTGGAAAAACGAGAACGGGAACCTTAAAACTACAGACCCGAGCAACGCCGGGTGGCTCAGCTAGTTTCTTATAAAAATATAAGCAGAACTTCCTACAAAATAATTTTCGAATTATTGTTTTGAACTACAGAGCTTTTCAAAGTAGCTCAAAAAACAGAAAAAATTAATTTCTTTGTTTTCTTTTTACAATTGTAAATTATTTAACGAAAGATCTGTTCAGTATTTTCATATAGTAGGAAAATGAAAATTTTATTTAAAAAAAATACTTCATATTTTTAATAAAAACAAAGCGTTCTTAAGTAGTTTTTTTTGGTTTGATTTAAGCTTTAAAAAAAGTCAAGCCGATTTCTGAGGGAAAGTGACCATGACAGTTGACCTCAACTATTTGTTCAACCATATGCAAAGTTGTAGCTGCAAAAGTTAGCAATCTTCAAAATATTACAATTTTTTTTAAAAAAAAGTCGTGCTCTGAGTGGTTTTCTTTTATGAATATTTTGAGGTAAAAGAGCTGGGAGCGTCAAATTTGCTTCATATGATAATTTAACATAGTTTGTATTTGTTAATATTTTGATCGTTTGAGAATCCGCATATTTCCACGCCCCTTTAATATACAGGGTGTTTTGCATAGGATGCCAGAAATTCCAGAAATTTGTTTTTCAACTTTTAATATCCACTGTTGCCATCAATTTTACTTAAGAATATCTTGGAAATACTTAAATAGTCACAGACTTTTCCACAAAAATTAGGACTAATTTTAATGTTTTATTTAAAAACCTTATTTCTAGTCAAAGATTGCGAAACACCTTGGGAATCTTCGGGCCCTGGAAATTTTATTTTAAGAAGAAAAAAAACTTTGCCGACATCTTTATGCGTTCAAAAAATTTTACCACGAGAGAAGTCAATTGGGGCTGTGAGGCGTCAATAGCAAACGGTCCGAATCAGTCAGTCCCGAGGCATTTTTTATTTTTTTTTTATTAAAAAAGAGGAGGCTTATATGCTAATCTGGAGAACTCAGACTTAATTACCGGTCCATTGTACTACCAGGGTAGCAGCCTTCCCTTTTTTCTGTGTTGCAGTAGTGGAAACAAGATGTAAGTTATTTCACATATAAACTCAAGGGCGGTGTCCATACGAAACTGGGAGGCTGAAAGAAAAGTAGATGCCGAGAGCGGGATTCGAACCCACGCGTGCGGCCTACATACTGAACACTCTACCACTGCACCACGGCCGCCCCTATCCCGAGGCATAAGAATTTGTTCGTTCTAAAGCTTTTTTACGGATTTGATCTTCAGTGTTTGATTTCGTAATCTGAATAAAGAGTGGTGGATTCAATTCAAATCAATGAGTTTATATTTAGGTAAGTACAAATAAGACATAGACTTTTCAAGCTATAAAAAGATTACAATAGACTTAAATATAAGTCCTCGAGCAAGCGTTAAAGCTTGTATTTGCGGTATATCGTCGAGACATGAAAGTCTTGATGCACCACAAGAAACATTCTTTTTTAGACAGATACAAAATTGTAGAAATCCTATACTGAAAAACTTTTCGATCAACCTGGAAAACTACTTCTTAAAATTCGCTATTTTGTGTTAAGAACGTAACTGAGGAATAAAACATCCTCTAGAAAAACCGAGGCAACCGTTTTTAAAACCTCGGTCCTATTCTACGGCGGAAAACATGAACCTTATAGTCATGAAAAATTTGAGACCACTTTTGGTTGTATCGGAAGAAAAGTACTCCACTACTTTATTCGAAGAACTAGATGAGCTGTGTCACGTCAGGAGCATAGCTAGAATAGCACTACTGACGCGACTACGAATGCAGGGTCGGGTCATAAAGAGCAAATGGACACCAAAGCTGCGATTCGACGGGTTTTTTAAAGAACACTACTGGAAAGTCTGAGAAGTGGAAGACCTCGTCTTAGATGGCCTAATGAATGGGAAGACGACCTTAATTGATTAAAAGTGTAAAGCCAGGGAGAGCTCGCCCGAAATCGAAATTGTTGGCGACAAAAATTGCTTGAGCACCATCAGGCTCATCCAGAACTATGATGGCCATCTAAGTAAGAAAGTAAAACCTAGATTCTAGACGATGATCCTTTTTAGCGTTAGGGAATGAGGCAACTGTCAAGCTATGTCAATGCATTTACATAATTTTTCCAATGTAACCTTCAAAATTCAAGTCAAATAGACAACTTAACTCTTCGTTGAGGTAGGTAGGTCTAACTAACATTGAGTGCTTTAAGAACGATAAGAAACTTCTCAATAATTGATTTCTGATCAAACAAATTGCAATCAAGACCACTACACAGAGTAGTAGTACAAAATTAGTAAGCAGTTGATTCCAATGCCAAAAGTTATGTACTAATGTATATTGCAGTAGTTATTTCATTTTATTTTTATTTTCAAATATGTAGAAGAAACACAAATAAGAATGAACAACATGTTTTGATGTAAAAAGTCAATCAATCATCTGTCAGGAGCTAATTTGTCAATACCTACGCACGCATTTTTTGAAATGTCAAATAGTTCTTTATTACAAAACTTGGGTAATGTAACATACATACAACACACATAGCATGCATTGACAGCAAAGGACAAATCTCCACCAAAAACATTAATTTATTCTCTTCAAAAAACAGCACGTAGACATGTTTTACTTTCGAAAACAAACAAGAAATCTATTGCTTGTTTCATAAACTAATAGGGTGTTATTTATCTCTACTTGCTTACTTATCTATGCATTCCTAAGCTAAAACAATAGCAACAACAAAATCTTATGTTAAAGATATTCATAAAAGAAAGAACTCTTGCCAAAAAGAAAGCAAACGAATGAAAAAAAAAAACATTTTGATCCAATTTACTAACTGACAGTCTTAATCTCTTCGCATAAAACAACAACAAACTCGTTTTAAATCCTTTTGTTTAAATCCAAACATTAAAATAGAAACGCCTCACGTGTGACAGAGCATAATAAAACGAATTGATGGAGGAGATTTGTAAGCCCCAAGCCAATAAAACGCGCAAGAGAATATATTTGCCTCAGTCACGATTTGGCTTAAGAGTAATTTTGAAATTTATTAGATTTATCAATTTTTATTTTATAATGACATCGTCTCAGAGACAACCTTTTTACTCCCAGTTAATACATATAAGACTGATGGTGATGGAATTTTCGGTTCAATTCCAAAGGTGGCTTCGGATATACGTATGTGTACACATTTATGTGTATTTGTTTGTTCTTGCAAACAAGGTGAGAGGTAGCAAAGTGATTTTTATCGCATCCTTGTGTTGAAAGCATTCAGCTTCTCATCGCCCTATTGAATAGATTTTTAATAAGCTATTAAAGCGTTTTGATAATATTGAACAAAATTAATTTAAAAAGAGGGGATGAGAACAAAGTTTTACGTCGCACTCAATAAACAGTATTTGTGTATAACCTCGACACAAAACTTTTAATGCGTCGACTTTTCGTTAATTTATAGATTAAATATTTAAACACGAAGTCAAAACATCGACGTGAGTTTTTATGTTGTGGCCAACGTTGCCACTGGCCGGCAGATTGCTTTTAAATGCATTTAAATGTCGAACGTAAAAAGAACCTGGAACGTTGCAACATAAATTCATATTCAAAATGAAGCTGCCATATGAAACTTTGGGATGCTTAAAAGGGAATTTCGCATTGCTCTGCCAGGCTTGTAATGCTGTGATAATTTATAACCAATTAAATAAATGGAATGGTGAAACAACTGTGCTTAAGGCATATTACCACATCATGACGATTTTCTCTACCACAAAACAGTAGGTATAAAGTTTAACTCACTCTGGCGTATGAGTAATAAAAAAATATATATTCTGTTCCAATAAATTTGAATTGCGCTGCTTTCATTCTCGTTTTCTTTTCACGATGGAAATTTTTTATTTCGTCATTAATGTAAGAAACAAAAAAGATAGCTTCCCGCCAAAACGCCTACGTAGGCCTCCGCGTAAACGAAATTCAAATAATGACATAGTTTGTTTACAATCGCTTTGTATAATTGTACTTATATGAATATATATATATACGCTTAATAGAAAAACAAGATTTTGTGCTGTTTGCATTCCAAGTTCTTTGAAAGGAGCTCCAATTAAAAGTCAGATGCATTATGCAAATACGACGAAAACATTCTCAATCAACGATGAAGAAAAACAAATAACGAGGAAAGGAATGGCACAATGAAGAAGAATATTATCAGACGACCTTGCAACAGCTGAACAATCTTAATTTTCGTTTTTTATTAAATAAAAAATCACAACAGAGTTGTCATTGGCGTCTCACTGATAAAGAATTATAGTTTTTGAATACGTTTGGAATACGCAATTTATGAAGGGAATGTCTACGACGTTCGCTCTGGTTTTAGGAGATGTAAATTATAAATGTTCATTCTGTGAAACATTTTATAAATTCAATTTTAAAAGATTCTTAGATAAAGTCGAGCGTGGGCTGCACACCTCTCAGCTTCAGAAACACACATACACAGATAACCCATTTTGATATCACAACACTCAATAAAATGATCCTTTAAAAGACTTGGAAAACATCGACACTTTCAGTACGAATTTGTGCTTTTAAGTTTCAAAAAAATCTCAGCGGCACAGAAACCCATTGTAAATAACAAAGCAAACATTGGTAATTTGATAAAGGCAACGCGGCATGCATTGGTAAATTAAATGAGGGTTGAATCAGAAAAGCCAATCAGTGCACGTGCACGTGCATAGTGAACTGATTTTTATGGCAATTTAGTGGCTTTCAAGAATTTTTTCAGAGTGTTTCTGAACGGATTACGTGCAGCTGAAGAATTAGCAGATGCCCTGGACTGCTACAAAACCGCCATCCAAGAAGTGCGATGGAATGGACCGGACATAAGGAAGATAAAAAACTGCAATATCTACTATGACAGACAACAGAGACAACGTTTATTTGAGAGCAGATTTGTCGTTAGAGGTAGACTCTTCCAGTGTGATAGGTGTCCGAACTTTCCGAGGGGCCAACTTTGAATCGGACCACTACCTTGTTGAACCCATGATACGAAGGAGATATCTTGTGCACGACTAGTGCGAACTAACGCTGTGAAGAGATATGACGTCGGAAAGATAAAATGGCAAGAGATTGCCAATGCCTTTTTCCAATCGAGTGTTTCTTCAATTATCCTTGAATCTTATGCAAAGCAGCAAAGCCAAGAAGCCATCAGAACCGCTCCCTCTTAGGTTCTGAGTTTCACTCGGCCCCCAAAACGAAACCCATGGTTCGATGAAGAATGTAGGTAGACAAATGTAGCCAAACAAAAAGCACGACAAATCTCGATGCAAAAGCGAGCAAGGACTGCTTTCGACCAGTATAACGATATTTACAAAGAGAAAAGAAGGGAAGAACACCGAATTCTCAAAAAGAAAAAGAAGCAGCATGAGAAGCGATCGTTTGAAAAAATTGAGAGGTGCAATGACAGCAACGAGATTCGGAAGTTTTACCAAAAGGTTAAGAGATCTTGCCAGGGTGGCAAGGGTGGCAAGTCTCGAACTCAAGCCTGTAAAGACCAGCAGGGAAATATAGAGTAAAAAAGTCACAGCCGCTACTGGAAATATCACTTCTACAGACTTAACGGTGATGAAGACACTGCCGCTGTCAGGCAGAATGTCCCATTCAGCTTGGACGATGATCAAGAATGCCGTCCTCCCGACCTAGAATAAGTTAAGCTTGCCATATGCAATCTCCGAACTTTTCAAGGCAGCTGGATATCAGTAGGAATGGAACCTCAGTATTGTATGCCCGATCCTAAAGAAGGGAGACCCTCACAATTGCTCCAATTATAGAAGGATAATAGAGGATCTTATAAGATCTTTTCTGCTGAAATATGTGAACGTCTGAAGCTCCACGTCAACAACTTGATAGAAGCTTATCAATGTGGTTTTAGACCAGAGAAGTTCACAATAGACCAAATTTTCACATTACGGCAGATCTTGGAAAATACCCGAGAATATAATATCGATATTCACCATCTTTTTATCGATTTCAAGGCGCGTATGACAGTATCTACAGAGACGAGCTCTACAGAGCCATGTCTAGTTTCGGCATCCCTGCAAAACTCGTACGGCTATGCAGGATGACTTTGGAGGATTCACGCTGCTCCGTCAAGGTCGGTAAAGACCTCACCGAGACCTTTGATGTCGAAAAAGGCTTTGGACAAGGCAACAGACTGTCATGCGATTTCTTCAACATCATACTTGAAAAGATTGTACAAAACTCAAACGTCAACAACAGATAAACAATCTGTACAATTTCAGGGGTTTCTGCTTTTTTGGCTGCTGAAGTCCACCGTTGATTCTTTCCTTCGAATTCATCCGCTGGGACATTTACACGAAAGCTCTCTTAAACCACTGAGATTCGTGCAGTCTGTCATTGTTCAGAGAGCAATTATAGTGTTGATCACAATTCTTTTGTTCCGCATTCCTTTGTCAACACTCGCACTTATTAGTTTAGCAGGTCAGCTCTGGATGAAGCATCCCAGGTCCCAGTGGATACCGCTTGGAGGTATAGTAAGCACAACTGACGTGTACTATAAGTAGCAACAATTACTCGCCTACGCAGGCGATATTGACGTAATGGGAAGAAAAAAGTGTGATGTCATATGTGCTTTTGCGAGTATTGAAACAGAAGCGGCAAAAATGGGTTTGATGGTTAATGAGGGCAAACGAAGTATATGCTGTCATCAAAGGAGGACACAGAACATCGACGAATTGGACAAAACGTCACAAGAGACAGACATAACATCGAAGTAGTACAGGACTTCGTCTACCTAGGATCCGCTATAGACACGGATAACAACATCAGTGCGGAGATGAAACGGAGAATAACTCTTTCCAACCGTTGCTTCTTTGTATTAAGAAGGTAATTGAGAAGCAAAACCCTCGAAAAACCAAGATAACCCTGTATAAGACCTTGATCATCCCAGTCTTGCTTTACGGCGCGGAAGCATGGACCTTATTGAAAGCGGATGAGGAAACCCTTGGTTGTTTCGAAACAAAAATTCTCCGAAAGTATTTTGGTCCCGTATGCGAAGACAAATGTGTGGATAAGAAGATACAACAACGAGCGACATGGGTAAATATATATATAAAGTGTATGAACTATGAACCCGGGTCGACGTGTTTTCTAAAGCACGTTGCAGGGAAATCGTGGGTGGGGAAGACCTCGATTAAGGTGGCACAATCAAGTGGAAGAAGACCTCAACCGACTTAGAGTGCAAATCTGGAGAGAGCTCGCCCTAAACCGAAATTGTTGGCGTAAGATATTGGTTGAGGCTCAGGTTCACCCCGAACTGTAATGCCCACCTAAGTAAATAAGTAAGATTTTACAGAAACGCACAGTAGTAAATGCTGGGCCAAATAAAAATGTCTTATAAATGTCGTACACAGCACTCACTTTCGAAATTAGATTTCAAGAGCGACACCCCTATCGTTCCGGGATTGACTTCCTCTCAAGATTTCGAGGAGACAACAGTTGTGAAATTAGAATTCAAGAGCGACACCTATCGTTCCGAGATTGACTTCCTCTCAAGATTTCGAGGAGACAACAGTTGTCAGTGTCAAAATAACTTATGGCTTAAAAAGAAATCACTAGATGGCCCACCTGCAACAGTTGGTTAAGACTACAAGATTGTAGAGATACAAAAGGGATGAACAGACATCTTAAGAAACAATCTTAAGAAACGGCTCCAAAGACACATTAAAGAAAATACTACGCTATCAGCGTAAAACAAGAACCTTTAGAACACCTAAAAATGACGTTACCATTGACTCGCTGGAACTATGTTCTTGTATTCGACAAAAGCTGTAGGGCCTAAAAAAACCGTGTTGAAGAAACTTCTCCAAAGGATCCATGACGAATACCAAACAGTGTATAGTGACTTCTCAATATCAAGCTATAAAATTTCACCACTCAACAACAACCATATGATGCAATCAATCAATCCTAGACCCAATGCATTCAGGAATCGCCTAAATTTTTGGTCAAGATGTCCTCAATGCCAACTGAAATAACTTCTGTTTCCTGTGATTTGGTTACCTTCTCTGCGTGAAAAATAGGCGGTTCGAGGTTCGAACCCGACAGAAAACAAAAAAACGAGTATCGCCTTTGGCGAGGAATTGGCAAGTCCTCCGATAGAATTTCCTTGCCTTGAAAAGCGCTTCCCGTCCTTTTGGGCCAACCTATTAGTTTAAATTTTTTTTTTACATTATTTGCCACATAAAAACTTGTTGCAACAAATGCGCAATATTTTGGTACTTACTCTTAGGGCTTTTGCCCTATTGCTATGAGTTAATAAGAACAATGTTTTCTATAATGCCTATAGAGATGGCTTTTAGTGAGTTCATTGGGATAAACAAATTTAACATAAAAAACCTGACTTGAAAGTCGACCGACGAAAAATAAAAAAATATATAAACCCCACTGGCATCCAAACCCTTTTTCTCCAGCATTCAACTGTGGTCTGTTTTTGAGCTTTTGCATTAATTTTAATCGGAATATTTTCCACTGAATAATGAAAATCGCACTAAAACAGCTTATGAAAATATTCTTCACGCGCACACTCCATTGTGGAATGTGACTGCATTTAATGAACTCACAAATACGATGCCAAAAGCAAACCTTGCGCTACAATAAATTAAATTGTTAAATTTTATTAAAATTAATAAGGTCGCTTCTTGGTGGATTTACAGTAAATACATTCAATTTGCTCCTTGCAATCGAGAACTCCTTATCCATGGCAATATTAAAACCAGGAACCTCAGTTATGAAACGCAAGCTTTGCCAATTCTCTTGCTAGAGCAAAATTTAAATTCCTCACGTATTAGGTTCTGCTTTATCATCTCCACCCGCAGTTGTCCCTTCCTCTCATCTAATACCAAAGTGTATTAAGATGAATCTCTTTCATTCTTTACTACCTGAACGTAAGTGCACAAACACATCCTTTAACTTTTAACCTTATCCTTTATTCAACCCTCCACAGAACTTTTTGGCAGTAAGTTAAATTCCACGTTCGATGTATAAATTTCACTCTACCCATCACAATGTGGAAAACTTTTCCCACTGACTAATTAAGAAAAGACACCGTCACCATTCTGTCGTTCTGTTTTAGCAAACAAAGATAAGGAAAGGAAATTGGCTGAAAGAAAGATTTTTTTTTTGGTATCGTCGTACTTTGTTGCAGGATAAGTTTTGCAGGATAAGTGTTTTCTTGAGGAAGAGGAAACTATTATTAATGTACTGATCTTTGGACTTTTTTAGATATATTTTTGGAATCTTGGTTTTAAGAACTGCAGGAGAATTGACGATGGCTTATTTGCTGCTTTGTATCTTAGAAATAGCTTATATGTCAGGGTATAGCAGTTTGATCCTTGTATGGCATAATATCATTAAAGACATAAAATGATCGATAGGAAATGTCGAAATATCCAAACGAGTCTACCATTCTTCAGTCTTCGCTATAAACAACGTAAGCAAGTGGGATGGTCACAATTATTTTTTTTTATTGTTTGTACTGACAGCCGAGTGTTAATTGTTTTTGCACTGTTGCTGACAGCTGTTCTGGTGCTTTGTTTATTTTTACTGTACACGTGTTTCATTACTTTCAGTTTAGTTTAAAAATGAAAATACAAATGAAAGTACCAGAGAAAATGTTTTTGTGTGACTTATAGAATTTTTGGAGACAAGGAATGCCACTAATTTCATACGTAACGTGAGTGTATTTAATTTTTGGAAGGAGATTTATGTTTTCCAATAAAATTAGTATTTTAGTCTTTACGCAATACAAGAAAAGAATGATTGATCCCACCACAAAAGAAAAAACGCACGAACTTGCGATTGTGTGCTAAATACGATCTGAACGCTGAGTACAAGGTTTAAGTATTCGCTCATCATAATAGGGGCGTTCAAGAATCGTATCCGGATAGCTTTTTGTTGTTGCCTACGTCTTAAAACGTTTAGCAGAGTCACAAACTCACTTCTACTGAAAAGCTATCTAAAGGTATCCGAGTATTTTTGGTTTACCTTTCTATTCAAGTGATCAGCTGCTAGAAATTTTTTTTTTTATTTCTTTTTATGTTGATTTTTTGTTTTGGTGTTCATTTATTTGACCATTAGAGTCTTTAAAAACGCATGGGAGATCGAAAAAAATAAATTATAATCGTCTAGCAAAGATGTTTTGAATGTTTTTCTGTTTTCAAAAGTCGAATTTTAATATTTCACCAGCTGTTGTCTGCATATCTGGAAAAAGATATCCGAATCGTTCAAAAAGATTCTAAGATACGGCTATCCGATAGGTTCTTGAACGCGACCAATATAATTGGTGGTACAAGATTGCCAGCTACACATTAATTAAATCACACAAAATATTGAAAAAAAAAACTAAATTATTTATTCCAAAAGTCTTAAGCGAAAATCTAAAAACGCAATTGCTAATACACATAAACGGTGAAAATTTTATCAAAATCGTTTGAACAGTTAAAAAAAACGGTTTTTCAATTTTCAGTTATTTTAAAAATGAGCTTTTAAAAATCAGGTATGAAAGGTTTGCAATCTTACCAGACGTTGTTTTGACAAAAAATTTGAAAAAAAAAAAAAAATTTAAGATACACTTTTGACATACTTTGTGACTTTGACTTTGTCCACCTAGATTTCTTTCTTAAACAACTTAGGAGTTTTAAAGTAAAAAATTTTGTCAATATCGTGTAAGCCATTAACGAAAACGTCGGTTTCGAAAAAAACGGTACTATGGGAGGCACCGGTTTCAGACTTTTTTACATCATAAGAAAGACAATCTAAAACTTATTTTTCACTAAAATTTTTATCGAAATCTCTGTAGCCTACAGACTCACAGACATTAACTTAAAAGAGATAATAATTAAACATGAGATTACGATAACAAAGAATACGAAAAAAGTGGGTCCTGCGATTCTGTCTGTCTGTCCGTATATGGATGGATCTACAGCAACAGCATGAACCCATTGACCGATTTTTTTTTTTTTTTTTTTCAAAAATGCAGTTAGGGTCTGTGGGCAGCCTACAGAGGGGGTTTTGGAATTGGTCGAAGTTTCTAATTGGAAGAGATGATGAAGAAGGCGCGTTCTACATGTTGTACATCCAAGAACGAATTGGCGGTATACTGAAAACAAGGCCCATGCTTCGGACGTAAAGACAAAATATTAGAAGATGTTCTACTGTGAGACGGACCATATAAAAAACGGAATCGGTGTCATCCTTGTGGAAAAGCTACTATGGGTTGACCATTTCGAACCTGTTTTATGTTTCCTTGATTAAAATTACAAAGAAAGGTGTGGAATATTGTCAGAGCTTACGGTCACCAAATTGGATTTGTTGTTTGTGAGCGGAGATTTAAACCACATGGGAAGACAAACGAGGAGTATGAGGACTGCTATGAAGGTATGGGATACCGCACCAGCAGCCTACCATATAAAAATATCCGATCGACACCTTGTGGAAAAGAAGCCCAATTTGACTACCATTTGGTAGCCCCGTAGGATAAAGACATAGGATGAAAAACTGCAAAGTGACACTGAGTGAAGTTGTAACCCAGCAATACCGTCTTCTACTAAAAGAATGTGGACAAATGGAGGTGGTTAAGAAAATCAAACATGGCTAAGAAGTGGTATAAATTGGGCGAAGTGATATAATTTGGACAGAGGAAAAGACAACCAATTAATTTTGAATATGCAAAAGATATCTGAGCAATTCCATCGACACAGCCCAAAATAAGCTCATCAGCTGGGTCAAAAAATGTGGGCTAAATGTCAACCCTACAAAAAAAGAACTTGATCTGATTGCGAGAAAACGTATAATTCCAGATATACTTCCACCCACCATTAACGGTATACCAATAAACTTGTCTGGTACGGCGAATTGTCCTTGATCGTAAACTTAACTGGAAAGAAAATTAAAAACAAAGAGAAATAACTAACTAAAGCTCAAATCGCCTTCTACACTTGCAGTAGAAATTTTCGGAAAAAATGGGGACCTGGTCCCAAAACTACTCACTGGACGTATACATCCACAATAAGACCAATACTCACATATGCCTTTCTGGTCTGGTGGCCATCATTAGAGAAGGCGTCTAACCTTAAGACCATAACGCACTGCGACTCAAACAATGCAATAATTGGAAAACAGGCATATTTGGCCATAGAACCACCATGAACCATACCGATATAGACATTAAAACAGGCAACAAAAATATTGAAATCTTCAGAGACAGCCAGGCGGCCATCAATCATCCATTATCACAAAATCCAAATTAGAAGAAACATCATCCTCAAATTCATCCAGAGCTCCAAATGGTTCAGCGGGGGCTCCCAACCACAACCGGGGGCTCCGACTCACAAACCAATCCTCTCACACCCCTCTCCTCTACCTCCTCGTCCTCTGTTACCCGAAGACCACAATGGATCCTTGAAATCCTCCCATCCAACCTAACTTGAATAAGGGAGCAACAATCTGATAAAACAGCAAATTTCCTAGAACAGCTCTTAAGTTTCTTCGAGGAGCTCGTAGAAACAATCCTTGGGGTTCTACTTCTGTGTGAGACGTGGAAGCATGTTAGGCTAATGTTGGCGAATTAAGCCCCGATGCCGATGGTCAATACACGCTCAGTTACTAGATTTTGGCTGATTACCTTACCCTAAGTCTACCTCAGACGACAAATCTGCATCCAAAGCGTTGTTTAAAGTTGTCTGTAGATGTCGCTGTGTTTCAACTTCCTTATACCCAGCCATTCCATCGCACTTCTTGGATGGATGTCTGCTTTGTAGCGGTCTGGGTCGTCCGCTGATTCTCCAGCTGCACTTAATCCGTTAAAAGATCTAACGTTCCACAGATCCTTTTGTACATTGGTAGACGATAAATTTCCCTCCAGACTTTACTATCATCTTCTCCTATACCGTCCATAATTTTGCAAAACTGATATGGTATCTCTTCTAGCCCAACAGCTCTGCCTTGGCTTACCTGCTTCAATAACTCCTTCGACTGTGATATCGGGTATTTCCATTAATTCAGGTTCAGCTACTGGAAGTTGTTCTTGACGAAACTGTTCGTTCAAAAGGTCATTACAATAATGTCCACAAATTTTGTCGTCATCCTCAAGATCTCCTTGAGCATCTTTAACGAACTTCGCCAAACGAATTTCTTGAACATTTCTTCTTATTTGAGCACCTATTTTGAATATTGTTGCTTTCTTATTGAAGTTGTTTTATCGTATTTCTAGAATAGCTCGACTTTTACGTCAAAAGCCGGGCAGATATTCCTTTCATTTCTTCCAGTACTCGGTAAATAGGTACCCTCCATTCTCTTATAGGTTTTGAGTTGGTCGCTTTTCTCTCGGTTCTTTCACGCAGCTTCTGGTTTCCACTTTGAAACGAGCCGTTTCATTTCTTTTATTTGAGGGCCATGGTTTGAAGGCCGCTTTCTTCTTACTTATCACTGCTTTAACTTCATCATTTCACCACAATGTTTCTTTGGCTTGTTGGTGGTGTCACTTTGAAACCTCAGGCAGTGATTTGGCTCTATAAAGTAAGTCTTTTGCAGCCAATCTCACATACTTTGTGCTGTGCTACCTATATTCTGGACTCACTCATTTTATCTAATTCATAAACATAACAATTTGAGTATTGCTAACGCGCGAAGTTTTTTACAAAGTAAATACAAATCTGGATAACAATGCAAATTTTCTAAAAATAACTTTGGGCGTTGTTCGTTTCCTTCTAAAGACCAGTCTTTTATATGCGAAGCCAACTGATAAGCGTTAAATTTGGGTTTGTCCTCCAACTATGTACTTTATGATAAGCACACTTATTTATACAGGCCGCTTCCCGGCAACCAAGGTACGAATTACGAATACACGTACTGTACATACCTACTTGCGAAAACAAAATTGATTGCCGGCAGCCCGGCTAGGGATGGTCCTTGCACAATGCGTTCTCTTGTTCTTTGTGGTCTGATATGAGTTGAATGTAATTTTGTGATTCAAAAACATCAGACCGTCGATACATAATATATAAGCTGGTAACAACAATTGACAAGACACAAAATGTGATGTAGGCACATACATATCAGTACATTCACAGTGTAAAAAATAAACAAAACAACCAACAATAAATCAGTCCCCGTAAGACGTGGAGAGCTTGTCTTTTTTCCGCACCTAAAAATTGAACTAAAGTAAATACAAAACAAACTATCAACGTATATGAATTGAATAGCCAATAATTAACATCAAAAAACTACAATTCTTCATTAAAATAGGCAAATTATTCATTCGAATAAAATTTTTTAAAACACAGATGGGTGGGGTGCTCTCTAGAATCGTCTTTACTCGAATGATTTTCATTTTTCCCAAAAACAAGGGATGTGAATCAGGCGATGAAGAAATAATTATAATAGTCTTCTCACTTGAACTATTATAATTAGTTTATAAAGATTTATTTCTATTTGGATACGCAAAATGTCAAAAATCTAGAGTGGGGTCTTCTAAGCAGCTCCTATTGGATTTGCATCCAAATAAAACAAAATTTTAGAAACTTACCAAATTGAAACCAGCCAATTTATCGCACTTTATTAATTTGATTGTACACAATTGACACATAAATTCATTATTAATTACGCACGGATGTATATTTTGTTGATATTTTTAATGTTTCGCACATATTTTTTGATGAATTTTGCAAAATTATACACAGACGTTCTAAAATGAGATCAACTTGGGTTGACTTTTTAATAACATACAGGCAGCCATGTTGAATTTTCGATGGGTTTAGATGTCAAATTGGATTTCGTTGAGTTTTTGGTTAAAGTTGTAGTGATATCTGCAGGGGAATAGATGAAGCTTCAAGTTTTTATTCAGAGTGTCGGTTGATTTTGAAAAATAGGTCTGAACAAAATAGTTTCTATTTTTGATTTTGCCCCAGAACTAAAAATGTTGGCTTTTTTTTTCGCTTTCATGTTACCTACTTTTGGTTTTAAATACATACTTTGCTTCCCTGCCAATTTTATTTCCAAAAGGGGAAGTCAAGTAGAGAATGGACAGTGTACTAACTAATGTACTGATTTAACTGTGCTCTTCCTCAAATATGGGGCTTAGATTTAAACCAAGCTCATGAACTAAGAATAAATCTATGCCCAGAAACTACTCATTATCCTGCTGAGAAGAACAGCGTACTCGATTTGCCCAATGACCAGCAGGATAAGGCTACATTCAAATGCGTGAAACTGCATTTTTTCAGCTCAACAAGTAGGATAGAGTAACACGGCTATGCTGGACAACACCATATCGACTTAGACTATCAGACAGACTTACCGTCCTACTGAGCGGAATCCTCTCTGATGTCTCCGTATTCATTTAACGTCGTGGTAGTTCTCTGATCGGCCGGTCCGACTTCCGATTAGTTTCTGCTGCGGAAAGTTTTAGTTTTGGGAATACAAAGTGTTGCCGCATTTGTGGAAAAATTCTTACGATAACGACTACTTCGAAGCAGAATTGAATCTCCGAAAATAAAATCCTTCAATTTTGTATCAAATATAAGAACTATATTCCAAGCCAACCCCGGTTTCCAGTTTTCGTGCTCAACTCATTTTCAAATAAAAGATCTGGTCTGGCTTCTATCAAAATTCTTACTTCTCAAAAAGCAGGAGAAAGAGCGACTGTCTTCCTTTTCCTGGCGTTACGAGCATCGTGATCTCGAAAGGATCAAAGCTCTCTCACTCAACTACTTCAAAGTTCCTAGTCTTCCGCTCGTTGAGAAGACAGAGAGAGAAAGAAAGAAGGCCACGTTAAACGAATACTTGGGTTTTTATTTAATTTTGAAAATACCTAACAAAATTGTAACAAATATAGATATACATATTAATACAAAACAATGTAACAAAGTAGTATAAAAAGTTACTAGCAAAAACGAAACAACTTTGAACTGCCCATAGATTTGGGCTACAAGTATAAAAATATAGATTGCCTTAGGTCCAACAAACATACGTTTGTTTTCAATTTTTTTGGTGTGATGTACTTTAGCTGTGATGACGATGTGATTAGTGCATATTGAGCTCAGACTAGAAACTTAATCCTGTTGCCACTACAAAGAAAAAAGGCATTTCGATGGAATTAGTTGAGCGAAGACTTTTTCCTGGAACAAAGACTTACCTTCAAGACCGGAGCTCCTCCTTGTTTAGCTGCCTCCCGTTCCTGGCGTGCCATATGCTCTGCTCTTTCCTGCTGTCGTCGGAATTTCTCCGGATCTTTTATGCCTCGACTTTCACTTTCTTGTTTTCGTTTTTCTGCGGCTTCTTCTTGAAGTTTTCTTCGGGTTTCCTAGTGAAAACAAAGAAGTACGATTAAAATGAGGAACTGGAATTTCTATTGAAAAGGGACATACGGCCGATGGCATAAGCTCAGTTTCTTCAGAGCTATCTTTACAACACGAACTTCCCATTGTATAGAAGCTTGGGTCTTGAAAACAAATCCAATTTAAATCCTTATTGAAAATAAAATGAAAAATTTTTATGGGTTCACTACTCTAATTTTTTTGTTTCATCGAACAACATGACGTTCTTTTGTTTTGACAAGAAAATTTTGAATGACTGTCAATTTAGTTTTCATATAAGAGAATACAAACAAATGTAGGCAAATTATCTGAACTGATTAAGGCTACCACCAAACTATGTATAGTTGGAAAAAGTATTGATTGCGCAAAAAAGTTTTATTGGTTGGTAATAAAATTTAAAAGAATGTATGCGAATTCATGTCAGATCTAATGATATATTGTAACTAATACTAATCCACGCTATCTGCTTATTTGCATATACTCGAGTGCAAAAAAACGCACCTAAAATTGAGAAATCATTTACTACGTTTCCAATTAAAATTGAATCACGATTCAATTTGAATTAGTGCCAGCCTATACCATCTAGATCAAATTGAAATTGGATTAGGAATAATAAATCATAATACAAATAATAATGGCTTCTTTGTTTTTCAATTGCCAATGAAAGAGGTTTTGCAGCCAGACACTAGAAGATAGTTTTTTCCCCCCAAAAACAAAAGCACTGAATGAAAGATAAAGAGAAATGTGAAACTAGTGTCATGAAACTGGAATTCATCGTGTAATAGCATTTCCGAAACGGGATGACAGAACAGAGAAGAATTCGAAGAAATTACCTGGAACAAATTTCACCGTGTAATAGTATTCTTTGACGAAGTTCAAAGACTACTATTACACGGTATTAGGCGTGTTTTTTTGCACGTGAATATAAACTTCGCCCAAAAAAACGTCTTCCCTAAGTTATTCAAAAGTTTGGCAGCACTGCAATTTGACATAAACGACAAATTTTTATTTAACAGCTGTTTGTACTAGGCTGTACGCTGTAGAAAATGGTGGTCTTTTATTTAGGGAAACAAAATTTCTTCTACTGTCGACTCCATGGCGAACTTTATGCAAGATAGTTTAGTCAAATTCACTTGCTACTGTGGCATTTTAAATCCCATTATGAAGTTATAGGTATTTCTGCAGACATTGCTTGAAAATAACGTGTGGATTTTGCGTCTGCCAAGAAGTGAGTAATCTCTTCCCGTTAATAGGAAATTAGTTTTTGCGCATTAATTATATCTTTCAATTAGATTGGAGTCTCATTTCTGTTCGAATTGTTTGGGAAACAGACCTTCATCAGAAGCGAAACGTATGAAAAAGCGATGCACCCATTGTTTCAACTGTCCATGCTGTCAGCACAGTCTTTCGGCTAGAGCCACCACAGTTGTTGTGCCAAGGTAAGTACATGTCGTGGTATTCACTTTAGATTTTGATAGATACTTATTTTATTTTTAGGAAGACAGATGAACCCCCTAAAGAAGGTGAACCCTAATCAAAGGTTATCACCAAAAAGATATACTACGTGTCTTGTTTGGCATTTCAGTGAACCTCAAGAGATGTGGGTATTCCCAATCAAACGGTTGCAACTGGAGCATGGCCAAACAACGAAAATGCCCATCAAACACACTTTGATCCTCTTCTTGAGTACTATCAGTCTGTCGTTCTTCAAGAGAAGCAGGAGAAACACTGGAAATGCTTGACTCTTCGTTTGTCTTGAATCAGTGAGACGATTCAACTGAATTCCACTAGGATGTTCATCAACGAGATCAACGAGAAGAGCCGAAGTATTTTTTTTTCTAAAGAAAACAAGACTCAAGGACTAACAAATTTCATTTCTAGATTCATTACTTGACGGAAATCGAACAAAGTCACGATCAAACTCAATTGCACATCGGATGCATGATGCAACTCTCAAAGCAAATGATGATGTCAATTTAGGATTCCTGATGTAGTACACGTACGTCACGAATACTTCCGAGAAAAAGGAGCCTCAAAAACACTCTCTATCATCCAAAGTCTATGTCATAGTTGGACAGATTAGGGGTTCATTGTTAATACGAATTTTCTTCGCAAAAGAGATCCACAAGCAGTTTTTTTATTTTTGGATTTGCGTTCGTTGTTCCGGCTTAGCTATTTATTCAAAAACTATTATGTCCGGGGTTCTTTTTAGTTTACTAATTCAATAATGCTTTACATCTCATGCAGTGTTACTAAATTTCTTTGCAATGTTCGAAAGTTTTTTTTAAGATTAAACAATAACAATAGCTAACAGTGGAATTTATCTATGAATCAGCCGCCTTATTGACCTCACTTTATTCTTACTCCCATATAGTGAATCGTGTTTAAAGACGTGCTGAGGTTGGGATGTTAAGTGCACAAATGCAATCAACAACTTGTCGTTTCTTTTTATTAAATTAAGAATTAAAACCAGTAAGAAGAAACGGGCAAAATTAAGTGAAGTCAATCGGCCATATCGAGGTAACCGTCGAAGCGGAATTACCTCCGATTTCTCACGATTCGGAAACATTTCGCTTGGTGGTAGTTCTCCGATCGACCGATCCAACGTCCTCCGATAAGTTTTTGTTTCGGAAAGTTTTAGTTTTGGTTGGTGGTACTTGAAAAGAACATATTTTGCCCAGAATTGGCATTGACAAGCTTAAAAGAAAAAAAAAACATCGGAATTTGTTTTTATTTGTTTTGTCAAACGGATGAATTTTGAATGAATTTTTTGACATTTCCAAAAATTCATCTACACCATCTTGGTAGCACTTGCAGTTTATATTCGCTTCAGAAATAAACGTAGATGTTTATCCTCGCTATTCGCTTATTTTGTTGTTGTTTTTAACATGCAAAAATTTTAACAAGCGTATATACGCGTGCAAAAAAACGCACCTATTGTTGTTGCTTCAACAAATCGACCAAAGTGATTACATTGTTAAGCAAATCGACCACAAGTCAATACCATTGCAATGCAAAATGTTTAGTTAACAAACAGTGAAAGCTCTCACTCTGATTCTCTTTCTCTCTCTCCACTTTGCCATCAATATGTTTAACAGGTCAGTCGGTATAATCATTCTATTTATGTCTGCAAACTATTAAAAGATTCGACCAATAAAAACGTTGGCTTCTGATATCCTGAGAAGGAAATCAAAACAGAAGCATCGAATAAGAAATTTAAGCATTTATTTCGCAATGAATCATAATTTAATGAGGGGGCATAAATACACAGAAAAGTGCCGAATTACATTCAGACTGTTTGCCTGCTGCGTGTTTCGTATATTTTCTTTTGAACCCTCATCCCGTCAGT
This sequence comes from Melanostoma mellinum, assembly GCA_914767635.1. Classification (NCBI taxonomy): domain Eukaryota; kingdom Metazoa; phylum Arthropoda; class Insecta; order Diptera; family Syrphidae; genus Melanostoma; species Melanostoma mellinum. The sequence goes on along the minus strand of OU612058.1, from coordinate 194,893,698 downwards.
CTCTCAGTATTACACTCAGACGTTTTGCGGCTGCGTGTTTTTTGACACTTCTCTTTCATTTTTTGTTCTCACCCACAGAGTCAAACTGTGAAAATAATCAAAGAAGCTCAGCTGCATTATTTATAAATCCATAAAAAAAATCTCATAAAGAGCAAAATGTTATTTGAAGTGGTAAATAATTTAATTAGATTTTGCAGCAATGATTATTGACATCCTGGATATGGAAAATACATGAAAATACATGGAAAATTAAAGAAATTGTCCCACGACATACTACTTCCTTACTCAGGAACATAAGAAGATACAATAAAGCAACGACAAGAAACAAAGAAAGACAAGAAAAAGAAACGTCAAAAACCATCCAAGACAACTGGACAATCCTCAACCCAAAACTTTTCGGGTTGAGACTTTTTAAAGTATTTCTATTTCATCTGCTTTCTCTTTCGCACTTATTTCCGTCTTTGCAAAACCGTCTGGGTGTAATTCGGCACAAACCTGACACAAAAACTTGGAGCGCTTTTTCCAACGAAAACAGCATTGGTCATCGTTAACTATTGCAATTTTGTTCTGACTCTGAACGTATTACGTTCTATGACATTTCGCCGGTTTTTCATCCCTCTTTCCGATCAATTCAAAATTCCCCTCTGCAAAAAAAACCACACTTGCATATTGCATTTGACGTTTCTCAAACAAAATCGTCACCAACATTTATTTCGGTCTCCTAAAATATTTGTTGCAAATTCCGGAATCTCGGTATTTTCTTAATCTTAAAAATATCAGCCGTTTAGTATATCTTGTTGTGCTTATTAATTTTGTGTTTTCGTTTTAATAGTTTGTGAATAAAGATTGTCAAGTTTAATCGAAAGGCGGGTGATAAGGAATTGCTGTTTACTTTTATTTTTTGTTAGCTTCGTATTTCTAATCTTTTTATTTTTCGATAATGTTAAACGTACCAAATGAATCTAAAGTAAGTAAATTATCACTTATTGATAGCACTTTTATATGATTAAATGGTCTTACGACTTTTAATGTCTAGTCTAAGAACTGCCGCAAAGCGCGTTGTCTTTCAGAGCATGTATGTTTGAAATAACCTTCAGTTGACCTAGGCCGTTTTAAAAATCAGTTCCTATGTGGAAAATTTAAAACTGTACCTATGTACATACCTATCTCTGGTCATATCCGTCGTGTCTTTGTAATAAGAATGGAATTTGCAACATCAGTTATAAGACCAAAGGCATCCAGCATAGGTAGTCAACTTCCGAAAAATACAAAGTAGGAATTAAGATGAAAAAATGCGATATGAGAGAATTAGCGTGGCCAACGCTGTCAGGCGACTCGTTATGTAAATGTAATAAAAAGTAGGTATTAATCAAAGAACTTTGTTTATTTTTGTTGGGTTACATAAGTTCGATTCGACAGTTTTAATGGCTTTGTTTTTCAAAAGATGATACAGCAGAATATATGCACTTTGTTCGAGACAACACGAGCTTCAGCGGAGAGCATATTGTTATGTATAGCCTTCTTATCACAAAGTTGGCAAGACGCAATAATCTCAGTATTCCAGTTGAATGTAGTTACGATACACGATGAGTGGAAAACGTTATTTATTAATCTAATAACTATCGCTAGTTTTTTCTGTAACTTCGGGTACCTTTTTTTATAATTAGAAATTCCTAACAACTACGTATGCATGCTGTAGGATCTTGATCTTGAACGTTTATGTCTGTTGGACTTATATGTGATTGAGGATCAAGTCAGAGTCATACGCAAACTTTTGTTCTTCAAACAATAAATCTTCAAGAGTGTACCAGAAATGATTTAATAAAATTTGCCATTTTCAATTCAATCAATCTGCATGTCCACAGTCCCCATTTGACGTGAGCATGTACATAATGCGCTTTGTTGAAAAATGATTCAAAAACCGTTCTTTTTCTTAAGCTGCGATTCGGTTGGTTGTTGTCCACTGATCAATACAACGAGTTCAGATAACAATTCGACTTCCGAAATTCATATGCGTACGTTTTTAGCAAATACCTACTAACTATTTCGTTAAAAAAAGCATGTGTTTGCGAATTTTTTGTGAGGAAACAGTTCAAATTTCTTTATTCAAATCAATAACACATTAAAATAGTGACAATTCAAGAATGTTGTGTAAAATTTTTACAAAGAAATATTTGAAAAAAAAAAAAAAAAAACGGCAATGGCAGCAATTTTTCGGACGTGCCTCGAAAAAAGGCGAGTTGCGGTGCCCCTCATAACTTGATGTTGGATCATCGGCAATCAAAAAATCAAAGTTCATTCGTTAGATATTAGTTTTCACCAGGTAAAGTCGAGAAAATTTTCATAATTCACTTTTTTGGAACACTTTGAAGGAAATTTTTCGTTAAAAAATCGGTTAATTTGCTATTAGGTTTGTTCGTTGAAGCCCTAGGGTCGCCACAAAGTGTTTTGGAGAAACCTATAGTCGCCCTGAATGTCAAATTGAGTTTTTTTTGAGCCCTAGGGTTGACCTGGGTTTTCCCTCAACTCGCCACAGGTTTTCGTTGTGGCGATTTGAGGGCTGTCAAATGGCATGTGTTTTTATTCAAATGACACGGATGTGTAGTGATGTTGTGGCTAAGCGTTTTTGAGGACTGGAAAACCCATCTTTTTTTGACAACTCTTAGGGTTGTCAAGAAAACCTGGGTCAACCCTGGGGAAAGTTCAACGAACAGACCTATTGTAAAATAACAATTATCAACTTCTTCTTTTTCATTTCCGGCGTTACGAGTAGTGATCTTGAAGCGATCACAACTCTCCCACTTTTCCGCTTCACACTAGTGATCCGCCTGTGGGGTATGCCGCGTTCACCTCAGAAAGCGTCGGCAAGCCTCCCGGTTTTGGATTGTTCCATGTCTGAGGCCAACCAAATGCTGCTGTTTTTGCATTTGCTTGTACCAGGAGTGTTTTGGCCTGCCTTTTCTTTTTCGTCGCGAATTTGTTGAAACGTTGTACGATATTGCCTTTTGGACGGGGTTCTGCGGATCTCTCCTTTGAACATGACCATGACAATACCAATTGAGCCGGTCGTGCTGAATTTTGTCCAAGATGGTATTTTTGACATGAAGGCTTCCACGGATCTTAGTACTTCTAATTCGATCAAGCTTTGTTACTCCTGGTGTCATCCGAAGCATCTTCATTTCGGCTGCCGTCAATTTGCTCTCAAACTTTTTGTACATTGTCCAACATTGTGAACCGTATGTCAGAGCTGGACGGACAACTGCTGTGTAGAGTCTTCCCTTCAGCTTAGGGGGCATTTTTCGATCACAGAAGATAGCGGAGTTTTATCGCCACTTCATCCTCCCTACGCTTACTCGATGATTGATGTCGTCATCACAAGTTGCTTCACTATTGATCATAGATTCCATATATTTAAACTTTTCACACTTGGGGAGCACATTTCCATTCAAATAAATGTCTGGTTCAGAAAAAGGGAAGCACAGGTATTCAGTCTTTTTAGCGCTAATACGGTACCCATTTCCTTCCAAAATAACAATTATCAACAAATTTGAAAAAAAAACTCTTCGTTACTACTTCCTAAATTATAAACAGAAATAGTGTTCAAAATTTCAAAAAGATCGGTGCGGTAGTTTTGAAGTAATGGGGAGCTTTAAAAAAGTGAGTTGTGGGTAAAACGATTTAAACCAGCCAGGTAACAGGAGCGCTTTTGGGCCGAACAGGTATGAAAGTATTTATAACGTCCTTAATTTTGCCCCAATTCACTTGACATTTTGACACAATATTCTTAAACTATGAAGCATTCATTTAAAAAATAAAAAAAATAGCAAACACAAAGTTCAAATACGTTCCCCCTTAAATAAATATTTGGCGTGTTTTCTTTTGCCTGAGCAGTTCGATGGTCGCTTCGGTTATGAAAGCTTTTGTATTTCCGTTTTGTAAGGTGTATCTCTTGGTATCTTCAACCTCTCTTCCTCTTCCTGCAGCGATATAGAAGTACCCGAAGTTGTCTTCTTGTGACATTCGAAATGCTGCATCCATTATGGATAGCACTTGGAGATATCGGTGTCGAGGGCTGGGTTACCTGCAATTATATTAATAAACAGCATTTTGTTGCTGAGGTTGTGTACATAGGTATTTGTCTAACAATTTTTTCGTAGAGCCTACCATTGCTGTAGTAGCGGGCTGAATTTGGTATACAAAGATGTTCAACATTGCGCTCGAATACTTGCACTTTCTCCATATATGTTGGACTTATTGTGTACCATATTCTTACTTTACTTAGGTGGGCATTACAGTTCGGGGTAAACCTAAGTTTCAACTAGGGCGAGCTCTCTCCAGTTTCGCACTCCAAGTCAATTGAGGTCTTCATCCACTTGATTGCGCCACCTAAGACGAGGTCTTCCCCTTCCGCGATTTCCCTGGTTTCGAAAACCCGTCGAGCCGGAGCGTTTGGGTCCATCCACTCTACATGGCCCAACAATCGTAGCCTCGCGATACGTACTCTTCTGGTTATGACCATGTCGCGGTGCAGCTCATACAGCTCGTTGTTGTATCTTCTTCTCCACACATTGTTTTCTACGGGACCAACGATCATTTGGAGAACTATTCTCTTGAAACGATCAAGGGTTTCCTCATCCGCTTTCGATAAGGTTCATGCTTCCGCGCCGTAAAGCAGGACTGGGATGATTCAGAAGACGGTTTAACCAGAAAAAAAACCTAAAAGCATGTTTCGTTGAAAGGAGTAGTTCTCACTTTGGGAGTCAATCTTTAGAATTTCAATGAAAAGCGCTATAATTCTTTATAGAAACTCAACTTGTTGAGTATAAAGCTGTTCATTTGGTACGAAAAGCGTAACCAAATTGCTGTTTTACTGATAATCCCGGTTTTTTATATTTAGTTAACATTTTGAAACAATAATCTTAAATCGCTTTAAATCAGTTCCCATCATGGATAGTTTGTTGGTAGCAGTATATAAACATATATAATATTCCATAGAATGTCGTATGATATTTTTCCAAAATAAAAAATAACAATTGGTATGAGGAAGTATTTTATACTAGGTGAACCGTCTGGCGTTATTCGGGTCTGTAGTTTTAAAGTTCTCATGGGAACATGGGAATGAAATATAGTCTTTGTTTTTGAGGGATAAAGTAGCATCCTAATGCCAAAAGAGTTTTTGAAATCTGTCCAGTAGTTTTTTACTTCCTGTTTACATTCCTTTTATACTTTTTAAATACCAAAATATTACAAGAAATTATTTTTGCATCGTGACACCTTAAACGAACAAATATGTTTTTTGTGTTCATCATCTTTCTATTGCCTTCATAAATTACATAAATTACCATTCGTTTACAAACAGATATGTACAAACTTCTCTCTCGATCTTGAGAAACGTCAAACTTATTTTGACCGTCTTAAATACGACTTGACTATACGACTGAAATTGAGGTATAGCTAAAACTAATATGCGTTCTTGGCGAAGCGGGTGTTGCGGCTAAATTATTTAAGGATAGGAATGCAGATGACTATTTCGCAAAGACACTGATCGTAAAACGGGGATATCATCAATAGGCGAAAAAAAGTTAGAGAAGCCCCTGACCATGACCAAACATGGGAATCGTAATCTAAATTTTGGATTTCAATGTTTAAATCAATAAACGAAAAACAGATTCTCGTAAGAGTTAAAAAAAGCATGACCTTGTGATAAGAACATAAGCAGGTAATCTGAAAATGTAATTTTTAAATACATGATTAATTTTCATGGCAAGTCGTTATCAAACGAATAATAGCTACCGTATAGCTGAAAGAATTTCCTAGCACGAAGAAAGATAAAATCCAATTAAGTTAAGAAGTGAATTATATTTGATTGTTGTAGATTATTACTTAAAATTCATAAAAATCGTTTTGAATTTAATAGCATTTGATTAAGAATATTTGTAGTTATTGGAAGGAGAACGATTTCAATGAAGTAAAAATTATGTTTCAGTCAGGGTCAAATTTGAAATAGGACGAAAACCTTCGGCATTTTAACACATCCGTATTTACTTAGATGGAATAGATTCTTTTTAACTTGGAGCTCTAATTACCAGTCTGCTAACTTCTGATAGTTCTAACAACGTTACTGTGATGAAATGCATACACATTCTTCTAATTTGAAAAGTGAGCATAGTTTCAAATGGCATCGGGTACTTCTTTAAGCTAATCCAGCCTGTTACAATCAAAGATTTTTCTATACTCTAGCAGGATAGCGGTTCGTTGCATACATGAGTTACCTAGTTACCACTTTATTTTGCACTATTTCTTTCATTTACTTTTTCTTAAACGCTTAAAAGTAGGAAATAATTGACGATTTATCAGTTTGAATACTAAGAGACAAGTAAGAGGTGTCATAACCAGCAGGTGTGTGGCCTAGTCGTAGACTCAATTCTCGGTTGCTGAAGCTCATGAGACTGATTCCTTCGCACACAGAGCGATTCCTAGCCAACTGGTTTGTTGTTCAATCGTAGACCAGTTCTCGTTTGCTGCAGCTTATTGAACTACAGAATGATTTCTTGGTTGCCCCAATGAACAGTTTTGGAACCCTGAAGGATATTGCGTCCCTTTTGAATGCAGAAGGCTTCGCGGATTATTTTTGGCCGAAAGTCAGCTGGGCTCATGGCACCCAACACTTGGCAACGACATACAAAAATCTTCCCACGCGATTGGAAGTACTGGGCCAGAGCTTATATAACTACCCGAGCCGGGGAAGAATGGGCGACCTCCAAAGTTGGAGTAGTGCATCTCCAACAACTCCTTTATAGCCCACATAAATTTAATGGGGTCCTATTTGAAGCCCTTCTGTTCGAAAAGCTCGATGATCTTGCCGACCAATACGCGCTGGTCCACATCGGACAAGTATTGGGCTTGACCATGATAAAAGTACGTTCCATATTTGCTGCCATTGTTGTTGAGAACAACGAAAATGAGTTGTTAAGTACTGATTACATTTAAACTTCAGAACTGGTCAAGTAAACGTACATTTTTATATTCTCTCTTCTGAGTATATTTACCAAGTAATTTTCAATTTTCAAGTTCAATTCTGTGGTGTGACATCATAACACCACCATTCCAACATATTGCTTAGCTTGAAGTGACCGCAATTACAAGCTTGGTAAAAATGTACTGTGTACTTTTGATTTTCAAGGACCAAGAATTCTAATTCTGCTTTTAAAAAGTACAAGTTTAATGTCCAGCATGTAGTAAGTTTTGTATTTGTATGTATTGTCAGAAACTTTCTAAGGTCATCGCAATGATGGTCTAGAAGTGTGGAAGCCAACTTGCGTGAACCCAAACAAAGCTCAATGAATTTAGTCTTCTACTTGTATTGCTGAATCAATTTTAAAAGGTTGAGTAGTGACTTCAGAGCAGCTGGGCTCAGAGTAAACTCAGATACTACCTCCTTTCCAACTTTACCTAGTTTATAGCAATGAGTATAAGTTACGTTTTCTACTACTCTAATTTACAACTATTTCTCTAACTTATTATCTTTAAACCCAACACCTTCTTCATTACCTCAATAAATAGGTTTATACACTTTTGCCTTAAAATTAAAAACTCAGAAAACCGATAAGAATGGTTGCGTAGTTTTTATTTGTTCACTGTCTGTAAAACAATCCAATTGCATACTACTTGAGATACTGAGAGATAACGGAAGCAACCGATTTATAGGTTTAAAATTAAAAGTCATCCTGACTGTTAAACCAATTTTTTACCCAAACTAATTGTCTAGGCGATTAGATTTGCGGTGTTTACTTGTTGGTATAGAACGTACACTTTAAACATGTCATCATTACGATCACAGTGATAACAATAAATGTTAAAGAACTATCGAAAGGAGGTAAGTATTAGAACTGATAGCATAGGAAAACCAAGACGTTTACTAAACGTATGGTTTTAGGCACTTAAAAAATATCTACATAAATACATAGGTATCTCTAATTTTGTTGAAAGATTTAGAATGACTTTATAAAATGATAGTAAGTTTGCAAGAAAGGGTAAAGTCACTCAGCGTCATCCAGATAACAAGTGATATTATAGATTTAATTTTTTGAAATAGTTTCAATTTTTATTGTTATCTTTTCTTTGTCCCACAAAAAAATCAACTGAAAAAGCAACTCAAGTTTATTTAATTGACATTTTTGTATCTGTCTGCAGTTGTGTAAATAAAAGTATATGGTCCAGAGTTCTAGTTTACTTCACTTTTCTGAGTTAATTGACAAATAGCACATGTTGTCTTGAAAAAATTCACAATGCCTTTGCGTAAGTATTGTTTCTTCTTGTTTCAAAGAGAAAATGTAGAGGAAAGTATTGTTCCGTTTTAAAGGGAAACAGCAGGTACTAATTGCGACCTGTTTACTTCTGTCAAAGGGCCGGCCGTAACCTCTAAAGATTTGATGCGGGTTTTGCGCATAAAGAGCTGAATCATTTTGCTTAAGTTGCAATATAAATTTCCGATTTTATTAAAAGAAACTTATGCCCATATACATAAGCGTAATACACCAAGACGTTGTTTTAATAAAACTATGCGCATAAATAACGATCTCTTGATTTAATTCAAGTATAACGGTTTCGTTAAAAAAAAAGAAACCAAATTAACTTCAACAGACCATAAAAATGAGACAGACTGGATTGGTTGTGTTATTTTTGGACTGATAAGAGGATGATGACCTCTTTGAAGCTTTTGATCGTAAAAAGGTTATCAAAAGAATTTCTATCACATCGAGTCTATGCACATGACTTCATCTACCCTCAAAAAATACATATAGCATTCGATTAGACTTGTTCACGTTCGCTAAGTTTTCAAGGTCATTTGTGTGTATATTTCTTGTTTGTAGACAAGCCCCATTTGTTAGTTATGATCTCGTAATTATGAATTGCGTAATGAGCCGTTGTGATTGTGGTGATCATCGTATTAGATGAAATGAGAAAATTGGCGCCAGACAATAGAGTGCATGTTCAACCAGCGGTCGTTCTTGACATAAAGATTGTTTTTTTTTTGTGTGTTTTAAGACTTCTATTTTAGGAATGTTCTCTTCTGCAAAAAAAAAAAAACGAATTCGTTATTTTCTAATCACAAATGCAAATCACAAAGAAATTTGTGGAAAGCTGAGCTAACAAAACCAAGTTTAATACAGCAATTCCTAAAATGATGACTTTATTGATAGTCAAAAAAAGAGCTTACGTTGATGAAGTCTTCACAAACAGATGTGTTTGTGTTTATTGTAAATCTGGTTTTGTTAATATTTGTCTTCATAAGAACTATGTCATCCGGGCAAAGTGTTTAAATTATTTTTAAAATATGCGCCGATAAATCTTTTAGTGCTATGTAGGCAGGCCCGCCTCTGGAGCTGAACAAATATTTGTAAATCTTTTTTCTCTCTAGGATGGTACTTTTAGTATAACCTTTTGCTAAACCCAGTTACAAAATAAATCTATCTAAACAGAGTCGGGCTACTTCAATGATTTGTGTATTATTTCCTCACATGCTTTCATGATTCGTTTTATTTTTGTATTCAGATGGGCATCTATAATGGCTTTTAGAATGTTTTCTGTAAGAGTTTTTACTTCATTTTTCGTGTTTCAATCAACTGTTCAGTTTGAAGCTTTCATGCCAGAAAATACCGCACCCTTTTGACTTTGAGCACCTTTTAATAGGCTGTTTTCTTTCAAAACTATCCTCTCAGGAGGATGGTTATATAAATTTCATAAATGTCTTTGGATAGGATAGTTTTGCTTTAAGGGATTTTGGCTTGTTTGATCAATATTTCTGCAACAATTTTTTGGGTCGTCCCCCAGGAAAAATTTTGCTGAGGTAAGTGCTTGTACAAAACTATTTCAAATCAAATGATAAAAAGTGGTCTCTTTTTAAGTCCTAGGTCATTTTGTCACTGAAAGCTGTTTCCCGCTCGAAATCTTAACAAAACGTTAGTGGGCGCATTTATTCATCAAAGTTTAGTTCAGGTCAAAATTTGAAGGTCTATATCGACATCAACATCTTGATCTTCAAAAATGTCATCTTCTGTAGTATCGGCTACTTGCACATTATCGCAATTGACTCCCATACACTCTTTACAAAATATTAAGCAAGCAATATGTAGTTTTCTGCAACCACAGCTTCCATGGCAACCTCAAGCCATTTTATTTCGCAATATCTCTGGTGCAGGAGGTATTTATTTGTATTTATTATTATTTCATTAACTATACTCAGTAAGATACAAAATCTTTTTTAGTTGAGTAAGTTTTTTTTACAATTTTTCAAATGTTTAATTAAAAAAAAAAAGACAACTAAGAATTACAATATTTGAACTCATATGATTATAGAATACAATTATTCAAAAAATAAAAAGTGGAGAAAAAAGAAAGAATGAATCAAGAAAAAAAAAGAAACAAAAAAGAAAAAAGGATAGAAGAAAAATTATTTTAAATTATCATCATTATTATCAAACATCATATAATATCATGGCAAACATTACAAACGTGTTACTAAGTATTGCTTGAGTTTCGATTTGAAAAGATTTGTGCAGCTCACCAATCTTATAAATCTTGGTAGGGAATTCCACAGCGCAACAGCACATATGAAGAATTGACGTTTTGAAACTAAGTATGTGTATCGTATTGGCACAAGATCACAGGTTCTGTTGGATCGCGGAAAAGTTATCTTATTAAACAAGTACGAAGGTTGACGTGTCTGCATTACACCATGAAGCAAAATTAAAGTTCTAAATTGTAAAAGGTTGTCGAGAGTAAGTCCATGAATTGATTTGGAAAAAGCAGAAATGTGGTCATACCTTCTTCGTCCATAGACATAGCGGGCGATACTATTATAAGCGACATTGAGTTTCCGTTTGTGCACGTAATCACAATTTGAAAAAATTTCACATCCGTATAAAATAATCGGAATAATCAATGTTTTTGCCAGAATCATTCTTGTTCTTATGGGAGTTATTTTTTGTGTTGTCCATAGCAAACGAAGTCCACCATACACTCTACCAATAGCTAACCTTATATGGTTATCCCAAGTAAGTGTTCTATTAAATACCAAGCCAAGGTTTTTGACAGTGTCAACAAACTCGATGTTGTTGTTGTTAATACATATTTTAGGGAAGTATGAAGTGTCCACATGCTTTCGACTTATTACAAGGCATTTCGATTTTAAAGGATTAATGCAAAGACCATTAGAGCGTGACCAGCATGCTATTCTTTGCAGGTCTTCATTCACTTCACAAGCTCCATTTTCAACGAGTCCTAAAGGAAAGCTTTTTCGCACCTGAACATCATCAGCATACATGTCAATTGAGCAGTGAAGTGAGCACGAAGGGAGGTCATTGATGTACATTGAAAAGAGCAATGGACCCAAAATAGATCCCTGTGGAACACCTCTGCACAAAGGCAGGAAATCAGATATGGTATTGTTAATGACAACTGCCTGATGTCTTCCATGTAAATAAGATGCAATCAAATTAATAGAAAAAGAAGAGAAACCGAACTGATTTTTAAGCTTATTACATAATCTTCCATAGTCGACAGTGTCAAATGCCTTTGAAAAGTCCAATAGTGTAAGAAAAGTAACTTGGTTATCGTCAACAGCTTGTCTGATGTCTTCAACAATTTTTATTAAAGCAGTAGTACAGCTGTGTTGAGGACGAAAGCCTGACTGATTTTCACATAGAAGGTCATTTCTTTTAAGGAAGCTCCGCATTTGGTTGCTCATAATCCGCTCAAGGACTTTCGACAGATATGGCAAAAAAGCTATTGGCCTGAAATCATTATTGGTTTTTGGTATAGGAATGACTTTAGTCTGTTTCCAAGCGCTGGGAAAAATTCCAGTCATAAAAATAGTGTTAAATAAATGCGTAATGTATTTCAATGTGTATGGTAGAGTAGCTTTTATGAATATTGGATGAGTTTCATCAAAACCAACAGCATTAGATTTAATTGAAAGAAAACTCTCTAAGACATCAGAATCTTCAACTGGTTGAAAACAGAAACCATTTCTGGGATTCAAATCAAGAGGTATGGCTAATGGAACATCTACATTCTCAAAGGTCTCATCAGAAGGAAGAGTAGTGAATTTTGAATTCAGTTCATTGCAATCAATAGCGGACAAATTGCTAGTTAATTGTTTCCCTACGCCTATTTCTTTAAGATTTTTCCAAAGCTTATTTTTAGCCAACGATGGTTCCAGCCGAGAGGCATAATACCGTTTCTTTGCAACTCTTATTTCATATGTCACTTTATTCCTTAAAGCTCGATATTCATTAAGCAGCACATCTAGCCGGAAACGCTTCCAGCGTTTGTAAACTTGGTTGCGCTTCTGTATTATATTTATAATTCTGGAGCTAAACCAAGGGCGAACATTTGAACTAGTCGGCATAGTTACGATTGGGACATGATCATTAAAAACATTGTTTAAATTATTCTGTAAAAACATTACTTGCTCATCAACCGATGTCATTTCATAGACTCGATACCACTCGATTGATTTTAAATTCTCTTCAAGACTTTCTTTATTAATATTCTTAAAATCTCTGAAGGAATATGTTGTGTCCAGTGAAATAGGTTCGCATTGGAAAGTTAAATGAATGAGGTCATGATTGGAAAAACAAGAAGCAGAGAGTTGGCTGTAGTGTAAAACTTTTTGCAGATGACTTACGAAGAATATGTCTAAAAGTGTACTATTATCTTTTGTAAAGTATGTGGGTACGGAAGTGTTTACAGGAGTCAAATTAAGCGTCCCCATAGAGTTTACAAGAGAAGAGTCTACCAGTAGGTTACTATTGAAGTCTCCAGCTATAATAATAAATGGCGTTACATAAGATAATTCATCTAGCACGCTAATCAAAGGTGTTGTATTAACATTACGATTTGGTCTATATACGGAGCCCATAAGAATAACATTATCCTTACATTCTATTTCCACAAATATATACTCAATTGAACTCCCATTTGGTGATTCACGTATTAGTCTACAATTTAAACATTTACGTACATAAATGGCCACACCCCCTCCAACCCGGTCACTTCTATCAGAACGAAAGCAATGATAACCATCCAAACAACACATAGCATCAATTAGATCAGGAGCAAACCAAGTTTCGGAAATACAGATAACGTCAACATTCGAACCTTCGAATAAAAACCTGAATTCATCTAATTTTGGATGTAAGCTCTGTGCATTAATGTGACATACTTGTAGTCCACTACGATAACCACACAAAATGTTTAACATTATACGCATGTTATCCTCATAAACTGCAGTATGATCCGTGAATTCCCTCCTATTCCGAACACGGGGTCTAATCATTGATAATAAATATAAATGATAAGAGCCCCATGAGGCACTCAATAGTCACCGAAAAGGTAAGACACACAAACTGTTCCAGAAACCAAGCAAATAACAACGACACAGAAATAATGATGACAAGATATATAACAGAACTATCAATTATGATACAAAAAATAAGTAAGTACAAGGTAAGAAAATTGAAATGAATAGAAAAAATAAGAATAAAATGATAAAGAATACAATAATATAAGAAAAAAATAGTAGGAGGTGCAATTGTGCAAATCGGAATCAATCCACATTTAGAATTTTCCCAACCAAAGTTCAGAGGATTTAAGTGGTTTCCATGCCACTGTTGGATTTGGAAATGATGTTTGATGGCATCGCGTTTTGGTGTTATTTGTGTTGGCGAAAAATTTGCAATTTTTGACAATTTGCAAAAATATTGGAAACGAAAGTTGCTAGGGTCCAAAGAAGCTGCACTCAGTATGAAACTTCTAATCCACTTAATGTTTTTGTTTTTGACGAATCGACCCTCAGCTTTTCATATTCATTTCCAAATTCACATCCCTGCTCTTCGGATGTGGAACTGGAACGGTTACGTATGATAAGCTCATTGCATTCTGACCTTGACAGCATTGTTACATGAGGTCATAAGAACCGAGTAGACCTCAATGCTTCGAAAACTCAATGCTGTCTCTTGTCGTTGAAGCTTAACATTCCCCCATTGCCATTATCCATGAATGGTACCTGCATCGAAGAAACCGAAAAGCTGTCAGTACTTGGTATGTGTGTAAACGATGATCTTCGTTGGAATGACCACATATTTGAAGTCGCCAAAAACGCTGCTAAATGGTTAGGCTCCTTGAGACGATGCAGGAAATTCTTCACCCCTTCTGATCTGGCTAAAATTTATAAGGACTTCATCCGTCCAAAACTGGAGTATGCCTCCCATATCTGGTCAGGCTTCTCAAACATCTTTGCACCTCCTTGATAGGGTATAAAAAATAGAGCGTTAAAATTGATAGGTGATAGTTCAATCGTAGAATCAATTGATTCTCTTGAACATCGTCGAAACGTTGCCTGTCTCACTCTCTTTTATCGCTTTTTTCACAAGCAGTGCTCTAGTGAAGTAGCCAGTTGCATTCTTCCCCTGAAACAATTTAGCCGCAACACCCGCCTCGCTAGGAATGTTCATCAGTTTTACTTTGAGCCCAACTTCGGACGTACAGTCAAGTATAGAGATTCGTATTTCAGTCGCACCACCCGAATGTGGAATGCCTTACCTGGCTCAGTATTCCCCCTGCATTACGATTCACAAAAGTTCAAAAGCAACGTGCATCGGTGTCTCCTTTCAAATCCTCTCCTATATTCCTAAATACTCGCACTGTGTTTTTATAACATTATAAGGGTAGTCAAAACCCCTTGATGTGCGCGTTAATTATAAAAAAAAAAGGATGAAAAACAACGATATGATTAAGTGGTAATAGTTCGGTGAAACGTCAAACGCAGAAAGTTTTCTGATATACCATTTAAAAGAAAATTGTATTTACTTTCTTTTTTATGAAGCAATGGCCAAAAGGAAATGCCATTGAAACAACTGACAAAACTCTAAAATTGGAAAAACGGGAATTTTAACGTTTTGGATAGAAAACTTTTTTTTTCCAATTATTCGAAAGATGCTATTTGATGGGAAAACTTGCTCTATCTCTTGGAATTGTATGAAAATTTTGCTTCCTTTTCGAGATATATTGAAAAAACGAATGAAGATGGTTTAGAACCCATAACTCCGATTTGCACCCTCTAATTTAATAGCACCTTCGGACTATTTGATGGACTGATGTGTTTTTTTTTTGGCGTTTTTGATTTGTCAAAATTGTTGTGTGTGAAAATCAGGGTAAAAACCTGTGGAAATCCGTCTCAAAAAAGAGATCGACTGCAGTCGATTTTTTTCCTGCTAAATGAATTCTTAAAAAAAAATTCACTGTATTCAAATGCAGTAAATTTATTTGTTCATTGGAAATTGGCCCAAGTACAATTGCAACTTGAATGAATATTTTCATAAAATCAAACAATTTTTGCTACAGAAATATTCTTGAATATCAAATTTCTGAATTTTCTAGATAAGGGGCCAGTTATAGCAATCAGGAAAACGAATCAGGAAAAATTTTCAAATGGAATAATAACTATGTTTTCGTTGCAATGAATAACAAATGTTATACCAATCGATGGCAAATCACTCAAAGAATATTTTGTGCCCAAAAAAGATATAATAGATTAAATACTTTTTGTTTAATTTGTATTTTTCTACTTTCCTGTTCCAATTCCATCAGGAAAATAGAAAAATACAATTTTACGGCAAAGTATTTGTTCAATTGAACATTTTCTTGGCAAAAAAAATTCTCTGGGCTGTTTACTATTGATTGGTATAACATTTGTTATTAAATTGTAACGAAAACATTGTTCTTATTCCATTTGAAAATTTTTCCTGATTCGTTTTTCTGATCGCTATAACTGGCCCCTAAGCAAAGTTGAAATTTTATACTGTTTCAATTCAGGCTGATAGTTTTATCGAAAGGATAAAAGTTTCAAACGCAGAGATGGCAGAATAAATCGGTTAAACTAGATCCCTGATTTGTTACACTTGTTATTTACGTTTACTACCACCCTAAAAAGGTTGAATATATGTACATGATAATGATAATTTAAGTCACGACATTTAATCACTACATAGTATAAAACAAATTCGCTTTCTCTGTCCCTATTACCCTTTGTATGCGGTTTTCTTTGATGAATAGAGGAAGGTTTATATGTATAAGACATGCATATTATAGCAGAAAAAAGTCGAGAAATTCAAAGATTTCTAATGTGATGCCGTAACAAACATATTTTTCTGCGCTTACATTGCAAACGCTGGCTAAACCTTACGAGATAGATCAAATCTATGTACTACGGAATTGCTTATCTTAAAAAGATGAATAAAAAAGTCCGCGACAGCATCTTATGTTTATCTCCTAAGGATAACCCACAGTAACCATTTTTATCTTTTACATATTACAAATAAAATATGGGTGATTTACCAAGCTATTTTAAACGATTCTCTATCATTCCTTATCCAATTAAATACATTAGATACGTTGTGCATTTCATGTTAATCAAAATTGCCCTTTACAGCAGTGAATATTTTCCAAGATATTACAGATTTAAAAATTGTGGAACGTAGCGTTTGCGGCAGGAGCGAGTCTATAAATAGCGCGTCGTATATTATGGTTAAGTATCAGCATTGTACCCGTGCGAAGCCGGGGCGGGTCGCTATAGTTAAAATTAAAATCTGAAATTATGGAAAAAAGAGAAACAGGATAAAATATTGAGCTCAACTGAAATTCCGAATTCAAATAAAAAAAATTATCTTTAAACAAATCCGCCTGAAAAGGTAACTAGAAAAGGAAGTGCATCTGCATCTGCAGTGCAGAGCAAATTACTAATATGACCGTTGAACTGAAAATAGAAAATAACAATTTAACAAAAAAGATCAGAAAAGAACAGAAAATTTCTCATTGAACACCAAAAGCCTGATCTTTTCTGTCTGAAACTGTTCTAGAACAGCACATTGAACACTTTTTAATCTACGTTAACTACATAAACATGTGTAGCAGACGAAACAAAACTAGTTAATCAAAAAAAGTTGAATTTCTGCCATCTTTGTTTCAAAGAGCCTCCGTGTTTTTCCTCTAATAGTGTTGTTGATCAAACTAAAAAGATTCACTATAATAATCGAGAACTACTCGTTTAAATTTATCTTTGTTTTTAAGTATTGTAGGTAAAGCTTAGGTTGCCAAATGATATTTTAATATTTCATAATTTATTTTCATCGACATGTATTCTAACGTATTTACATTATGTATGTGTTGTCACATAATTTAAAAAACAAATGAATAAAAAACAATTTATTTTCCATTTTAATATTGATGAAGAACAGATTTTTTCGCGAAAAGAGTTAACTCTTTCTTTCAATAAAAAACGTTATAAGATTATGTAATTGGCACCAATTATACAATGAAAATAAAAAAGAACAACACTTAAGAACGTATAACATTACTAAGATTTCTTTCGGCAACGCAATCTTTCTTTGCGGTAGGTATTTTGCCTGCAGTCGTTCTTGTGCTGGCAAACTCCATATTTTCTGAGCAAATATTCATTGATTAAAACCTTCCACCCTTGGAAGATCATCGCAAAACCTTGGCCTTTTGTTGACCAACATAAACATAAATCATAAATCAAACTTGGCTTCTAATACAGTCCCCTATTCCCTTCAGATTTGCATCACTATATGTAATTATTATGAGAGCCTTGTGCGGTGTGCTGTGTCTGTGATTGTGACTGTGAGTGTGGTTTGCGCTCTTATTTTGCCTCCGGCAAATCGTTTTGTATAACAAAATAAATTGATAAGGCATAAGTTACGAAATTCTCTCACAGTCGTTGGCGGCATGCGGCGTAGTAGTTGACGATCGAAGTTTCGTTGGGTAGCACTTTGCGCGTTGAGATAACCAAAACCTCTTGTTTTCCAACACTCATTAATGTACTTAATAATTTCTACCATACACACATACATTTTTATGAGTACACACAACACTGTGCCTTCTTTTTATACATTGCTAAAAAAAATTGTTGTAATATCATCAGCATTATAATTGAGATTGCTCCCTCATGAACTTGACAATAAAGTTTAGTCAATTCGCGTCCGTCAATGAATATTGAATTATAACCGGCAATCGTCGTGTTCGTTTTGGTTAAAATTTAAAATAATAAATTAGTTTTTTGCGTTTTAGTGTAAATTCTTTTCGAGACCCTGTGTTTGAATATAATTCAGTCGCTACCATGAGCCGTGCAATCGATATTCTTCTTAGTAGAGTAAGTTTTAAACTTGGCTCTCTTTATCAAGACACGAATTCTCTTTTTTTACAAGAGATCACTGACACGATCAGTTGTTGTGGATAAAAAAATTGTTCCAATTTGCATAAGTAGTGGCATAAAGTGGTGAATTTAAAAATTTAAATATTTGAACTCAACTTAATTCGAGTTATCGTAAATGGATGTTTGCTTATTATGCAAATGGTAGTTAAAGTTATCAGAACTGTATGCGTGCTGCAGGTTCCACTGATTATGTGGTCTCGTCCACGTGCGGTCTTGTTAAACCATTTCACACTCTGAAATGTAATTCGAGATGCATAATTGCTCCTATCGGCATTAACGATTTTGTGGTGGGACTTGTTGATTTACTGTTTATTCTATCTTCCGGGAATGGTTTGAGTTACACTCATATATTAATTTGTTTTTTTTTTTTTTTATGAAATGAAAGAAGCTATCAATGTCATCGCAGTTCTAATATAAAACTGATAATGTTTAGTGGAATGAACTTTGATCACAGTTAAATAATGTTTGTGTTATTTTAGTGGCTGATCGTTTTGGGTAAAACTGTTGAAGTTGTTCTCGCGTGAGAGATAATAAATGTTATTTGAACATTTTTGTTAATTTGTATGTAGCCATCAACAATAATTAGACTTGACGAAGGTTGGCAGGTAATGCATAGTCTATGAAAGGCTTTTAAGAGTTGTTTATCTTCAATGAAAATGGGTGTTTGTCAGTAGATTAATTGCAGAATTTAGAATTTCAGTCAGGTCTGGAAATGTTCTTTTTGATTTTTTTTGATGATGTCAGGTAAACAAATGAAAGAGTATTTGAAGGTTTGATAACGTAACGAAACAAATAGTTATTTTTGGAACTCATTTCGATTTGAACTCAACTGTTATGATTATGTACTTCTGCCACACCAAGACAGCCAATTAACCATTATCGTTTGAAAAATGTTATCTCTTATTTTTTTTTTTTTGTACTATAAGCAAACATTTCCGTTTCCGTACGGTGTTGGAATTTAATGGGCTCTGTTTTTGTAGAAAAAGTAGCATAGAGATATATTCGTCTTTGAGTTCAAGTTTGAGATAATAATGCATTTAAACTACGCGAATATAACAAAAAATATTTCTTTTTTAATTAAACGACTATTTGGGTAATGTAGTTCTGGTTAGTCATTGCTTACAAAATTTACAGATTAACAAAAAACAAACGTCAAAAGTTAGAAATGAACTACAAAGTTATATTTTTTTGATTAGATCTTTACTGCTTTAATTTTTAACAAATTTTCTTGGATTAAATGCAACTAAGGCAATTAAATTTAATGAAATTTTCAAATTAAAAATGTATTTGGCTCATTACGATATCTTTTAAAAATATTTTTTGAAATCAAATTAATAAAATACATACAGTTAGGGCAGTTCACGCTATACAATTAGTTGGACAGACTTCTTCTGATGGATGTTGGATGGTCGCATGTAGTTTGGGTTGAGACTATCAGATATAAATAAATAAAAATAAATAGGGTGACGCAACAGAGCGAGGAGCCCCTGGGCCTAGCGCATTTCTCACAACCATGCCTTGTGAGGGAATGGAGGGGACCTACAATTTTTCGCCGGTTCCGAACGGCTAATTGAGAATGCACTTTTCATGGCAATGAATTTGCTAACGGAGGACTTGCCAATTCCTCGCGAAAGGCGATACCCGTGGAAAAACATTTCTGCATTTTGCCTCTGCTGGGATTCGAACCTCGAACCTCTGAGTTAGCAGGTGGACATGCTAACCATTACGCCACGGGTACCACAATCAGATATGTCGTCGGAAAAAATTATCAAAAAATTTAAAAACTATTAAAAATGTCGGACAAGCGGCCGTTTGAGGATTTACATTATCCTAATTGTGCAGTGTGAACTGTTCTATTCAACGCAGAATGATATGAATAGTTTTCTTATCAACACTCGAAAAATAATATTTTTATTTCAATCATATTTTGAATATATAAATTCCATAACGACTTTTTTACTTGCGATTATAGGTACTATAAGGCAAGTCTTGCAATCGTGAAGAAAAAAAATTTTGAGATAACAATTAAATATGAAATTACGATGATAGAGAATACGAAAAAAGTGGGTCCTGCAATTCTGTCTGTCTTTCTGTCTGTCTGTCTGTGTGTCTGTCTGTCTGTATATGGATATACAGCCTGAACTAATAGACCGATTTTCTTCAAAATTTGCAGTTAGGGTCTGTGGAGCAGTCTACAGAGGGGTTTTTGGAATTGAGTCTCTAGGTCTTGAAATAACGGTACCTGCCATACAACCGATTTGATAATACTGATTTTTCTCGAAAACGGCTCCAACGATTTCGATAAAATTTTGTGTGAGGGTGAGGGATTAATTTTGTATTTTGTTTCTTATGATGTAAAAAAAAATTTTGGAAAAAGCCTAAAAACGGTACCTCCCATAGTACCGTTTTTTTCAAAACCAACTTTCTCGTTAATGGCTTACACGATCTTGACGAAACTTTGGATTTAAAAAGTCGTAATTTGTTACAAAAAGACTGCATAGCAATATTAAAAAAAATTTAGTTTTGGAAATTTTTAAAAATATTTTTTTAGAAAATTTTGATATTTTGAAATAACTTCAAAAATATAACTTGATTTTTTCAAATTTTTTGTCAAAACAACTCTTATTAAGATCTAAGACTTTGCATACTCGACTTTTAAAAAACAGTTTAAAAAAAAAGTGAAAAATAAAAAACGTTTTTTGGAAAACTGCTCCAACGATTTTGATTAAATTTTCATCATGCATATGTATTAGCGATTGCAAAAGAATGGCGTTTTTAGATTTTTGCTTGAAACCTTTGGAATATTTAATTTAATTTTTTCATTATTTTACGTGATTTAATTCAATTTTCATAATTTATGTGTAGCTGGCACCCTGTACCACAAAATATATTATGAGGAGCTAATATCAAAACCTTTAACTCAGCCTCTAGATTTTGATATCGTATTTAGAACACAATCGCAAGTTCGTGCGACCCAGTCGTGCCCATTTTTGCTATTACCTAAGAGCTATGTATTGGCATCAGAAATATTTAAACTAAGTTCAAAACACGTTGATTTTTGTGGCGAATGAGAATTTACATTTTAAGAATGTGTCAAAAACATCGGGTTTTCCAATAAGGATTCCACAACTTTTTTTTTTTTAAGCGCAAACCATTTGAGATACGAATATTCCAAAAGCTTTATTGTAACATTGAATTGCAATTAAATCATTAAGGAATAGAACTCGACTTCTTTCGTATGGCCAGCGCAGCGGTCCATTTCACCAAATTGAGCGCCACGGGTTGGCTAACGTTTGCTTTGGACGCCTGAACGACAGCAATGTTTTAGAGACTTCGACCAACCGGCTGTCTCACTGATAAGCCAACATCGGATAAGCAAAAATTTTTTTTTTCACTAAACTTGTTATTGCTTGTTTTTAAGGACGAGAATTACGACTGAAAATAGGCTCTTAAAGTTAAGTCCACAAGCTCCGAATATCGGCAGAATTTTTTTTCGCGAAAGGCGATACCCGTGAAAAATTTTTGCTTCTGTTAGGATTCGATCCACGAACCTCCGGGTTAACATGCTAACCATCACGCCACGGGTACTCTTTAGTGTGTGAATAAATTGATTTTTTATTTTATTTTTCACATAAAAAAGAAATCAGCAAATCATTTGCTTCGTTTTTTTTTTATTATGTGGAATAATTCAAAAAGTAGAGGTTTTTCGAGTGAAGCCAAGTCGGCGCTCTCCACAGGTGGATCACTAATGTGATACAGATAGGTGGGAAGATTGCGATTGCTTCGAGATAGCAAAACTTACAGCACCGTTAAATCGTTGCTTGCGTTGGAAAGGAATATTGCGTTCGCAGAAAACCGGACGAAAGTATTTATCACATTTTAATTCGCTTGCAATCCCACAACAAGTTTTCTTCTAACGGTTTTTGTTTGATAGTTTTTTTTTAGAAAGAAAACATAAAAATTCGTTTTCGAAAAGACGACGTAGTGAGTTAGGACTTAGGACTCAAACATTATTATGTTGAGTGGAAAAATAGAGCAAAGCAAATAATTTTTAACTAAAAATGTTCCTACACACTTGAACGGTTTTGATTTGTTTAAGGGAAATAAACTAAAACCCTAAGTTTTTAAGTAAATTGAGAAACTTTTGAAAGTTAATTTAAATGCTAAATTAAAAATAGAGAAATTGACTATAGGTAATAGTTTTATGGCTTTTAAGGCACTTGAATTTTGATACCTATACGATTATCGTTCAATCATCTTATTGTTTTGCCAAAAGATTTTTTCTTGTGTCTTTGCTTTCAACGATTGAAGCATAACTGTTTTACTATCATCTTACTAAATTGAAAGCTTTTTAAGGTTTTCGAACATTTTCTTAGTACTTAAAATTTAGACGTTAGTCGAATAAAACGTTACGGATTTTCAAGCATAAGTGGAGTTTTGTGTGTTAACGACATACGCATATCGAAAGCCGTATACTTAAAGACAATGTAGTGCTGGAATGTAAACCAGCGTGTTAAATTAAACTTTTTGACATTTCACGTTTTCTTTTAATATATTTTGTTAAATTAAATCGTTTACATATTTCACCACCATGTTTCACTGTAGGAACTGTAGGTGCTAAGTTTTATTTATTTTATTTTTTTTTTTTTTATAGCCGTATTCGGTTTTCTACACAAGAAAATGGGGCCATCTGACCACGTCATCCCAGAAATTGTTTGATTTCCTCCGCTACTCCAGAGCGTAGTCCAATCTTTGGTTGATTTGTACGTCTAGCAAATCGAGAATTGTAACCCGCCGGCACTCTTAACATCATGGAATGAACAATTTTGTGAAATTTTTCTAAAACTAAAAGTCCCTTTGGTTTTTTTAAATTTCTCAAAAACTAAGAAATATTTTTTGAAATTAAGCGGGAGGCAAGCGATGCACCTAGCAAATCTTTAGTATCAGTTGCCAATAACTTGTTTGCAACACCATGTTAGAATCAGGAACCATGGTTTGGCTCTGAGTCTTTGCATGATAATTGTTCAAAGCGTTTTGAATAAAATAGTTAAAGACAGGCTTTTGTTCTTATCGTGATGGCGGCAGTGCTCTTGCTCTCGGAGACGATCGTAAAGGATACATTAGCGGAGTTCACACTGTACAATTAGTTAGACAGACTTTGGTTTGAACAACCAGTGTTGGATAATGTGAAAACTCAGTCGACCGCTTGTCCACCTCAATTGATGGTTTTAAAATATTTGTGAAAATTTTCAAGTTGGATAGAGTCGAGTAACATTTATGTTATGTACACATGTCATAATGTCCATCAAACGATGTCTGTCCAACTAATTGTACAGTGTGAACTCCGCTATTGCCTAGCTACGTTCGATTTACAAGCTAGAATCGCTACCATGATACAAATATTTTTCTTTTCCTTTAAATCGAAGTACATTTTGTTCCGATGGGTTACACTGATAAGGCGGATTTATATAAAAGAAGAAAGATACTAACATCGTTCTGACGATTTTGTTTTTTCATCCAATTTCCAATTTAAATATGATTGAATTAAAAAAAAAAAAAACAAATGCAATGATACCATTTTCAAAATAGCCTAGAAAACGCTTAACAAATGCTCGAAAATCAAATAAACTGAGAAGTCGCATACACACGCCATCGAATTTGAATTTTATCCGCACTCTTTAAGCGTGATGCGAATAACAATGCCGGCATTATGATATAAGCGTTCGGTTTGCTTGTGTAGAATGTTATTTTTTGTTTGGATTTTGAAGTGAAAGTAATAGGAAATATAATATTATGTAGCCAGACCTGGCAGCCACATGTTGATAAGTCTTTGACATGTGTGTTCCATTGAACCATAAATGGGAAATCACACACTGCTTGCAACTGTCACACCACGCTGTAAGTTTAGTTGGTTAAAACACAGCACTTTCAATGTATCTTACAGCCCGGGAGACTAAAAATTGTCGTTTGCCGTTGTTTTGTGTTTCCCTTTCCTCCTTGTATGCCTGTTTGCGCGAAAGAACTTTTTTTTAAATTTCAAAATGCGCACTTAAAAAACGCACAAAACTAAAAACGAGTCAATAGGTGCATGGTTATCAAAATAACACAACCTATTGAACATATTGAAGCCATTGCGTAACAGGTTAAGTTTTACTCTCATTCAAAAACATTCAAAACAAAAACCTCACCTAATGTCGTTAGTGTATGTACAAACAACAATTTAACCTATGCATAAGATAGTCATAAAGCAATTAAGATTATCATGCAAGTGTTATTATTTAGATTAATTCTATTTGATTAAAACAAATACCTGTTTCGCAATGTCGAAAATATTGATAACAATTATTGGTGGTTAATTTAGAATTACATAATGAAAATAAATAACTAAAAATAAATTTTTTCATAGGTCAAGGGACACCAGCGGGCCCCATCTGATTCGAAGGAGTTCCACGAAGTCACGAAACGGGATGCGCTCAGACTATTGGAGAGTGAGTTGGACAACTTGCTGCTCACCACTGCCGACTCGGAGAGAAAACAATTCCTTCAAAATGAAATGAACCGTTTTGCGGACCTGTTCGGCAGATTCCTGCAGGAAGGTAAGTGCATTTTTGACTTGAATTACAATCACATCCTCAAATCAACATATAATATCTGTTGCAGATGGTCCCTCCATTGATTGGAATGAAATTCAGAAACTACCTGCTGATGCTGTTATGGAATATACTAGCTTAAGTGCTCCTAAAGATGAAGAGGTAGGGAGTGCTTGTTTGTTGTTGCACACTTTTGAATTTGAGCTTAATAGGATATTTGTAATTCATAATTATATTTCTCCCATTTCAGATTAAAAATATGCTGAACAAGCTTATTGTAATCAAACTCAATGGTGGTCTCGGAACATCAATGGGTTGCCACGGTCCTAAGAGTGTAATTCCTGTTCGCTCGGATTTAACGTTCCTTGATTTGACTGTGCAACAAATTGAAGTAAGTTTATATCTTCTCTTATTTATCTTTTGATATATTCAAAGTGACTATTTTGTTTTAAAGCACCTCAACAAAAAATACGATGCCAATGTACCTCTTGTTCTTATGAACTCATTTAACACAGACGAAGACACAGAAAAAATTGTTCGCAAATATCAAGGTTTCCGTGTACAAATCTACACTTTCAACCAGAGTTGCTTTCCTCGCATTAGTCGAGAGTCTTTCCTGCCTGTTGGTAAGGACTTTAACATAGATAATGATATTGAGGCGTGGTATCCACCTGGTCACGGTGATTTCTACGAGTCCTTCCAAAACTCTGGTTTGCTAAGCAAGTTCATTAAAGAAGGGCGGGAATATTGTTTCTTATCGAACATTGACAATCTTGGTGCAACTGTTGATTTAAACATCCTTCAAAAATTGTTAGCCGAAAACAAGCCAACCAAACCAATGGAATTTGTCATGGAGGTCACAAATAAGACAAGAGCCGATGTTAAGGTAAGATTCTTGAAGTCATAAATTTTTCTACCAACTCAAAGGACTTACAAAATAAATTTAGGGTGGTACTCTTATTCAATATGAGAACAAACTGCGATTATTGGAAATCGCTCAAGTGCCTAAAGAACATGTGGACGATTTTAAGTCAGTTAAGACATTCAAGTTTTTCAATACAAACAACATTTGGGCCAGTCTTACTGGTAAGTTTGCATCACTCATACTATAACTAACCCAACCATCAACAGGGGTAACCCCATGATAACCTTTTTCAAATCATCCGTTTACCTCTTATAATGGTAGAGCTAATAGATAATCGAGTACCAAAAAATAAGCAAATATTTTAAGTTAACAAGACATAAATAATTCATCATTTATAGCTATTGATCGTGTGCTACGAGAACGAACCCTCAAAATGGAAATCATTGTTAATAACAAAGTTTTGGAGAATGGGC
The DNA here is from genome assembly GCA_914767635.1 of Melanostoma mellinum. NCBI lineage: Eukaryota > Metazoa > Arthropoda > Insecta > Diptera > Syrphidae > Melanostoma > Melanostoma mellinum. The sequence goes on along the minus strand of OU612058.1, from coordinate 194,867,475 downwards.
TTCGAGTTATCCAGCTGGAGACCGCTGTTGGTGCCGCAATGAAATGTTTCGATGGATCAGTTGGTGTTAATGTTCCACGCTCACGATTCTTGCCGGTCAAGAAAACATCTGATCTCTTGTTGGTCATGTCCAATCTGTATAGTTTGAAACATGGCAGCCTTGTGATGTCTCCGCAGAGGATGTTCCCTACAACACCTCTTGTTAAACTGGGAGAAAATCACTTTTCGAAAGTAAAAGAGTTCCTCAATCGGTTTGCAAACATCCCTGATATCATTGAGTTAGATCATTTAACTGTTTCGGGAGATGTTACATTCGGGAGGGGAGTTTCGTTGAGAGTAAGATCCTTGAAATGAGCGATTCTTTTCTGGATAAATTATAAATTTAATTTATTTTACAGGGAACTGTCATCATTATTGCCAATCACGGAGATCGTATTGATATCCCAGCTGGAGCGATTCTTGATAACAAAATTGTTTCGGGCAACATGCGCATCTTGGATCATTAAATCTTCACAAAAAACTAGCGGCTTATGCAATCTTTTTTAAACATCACATAACTTTAAAGCTCTAATGTGTTAAGCTCTGCAAAGAGTTCTAATAGCTAAGAGAATGTTATTATTATAAAAAAAAGTTTTTACGAACAAAGTTTACTTTGGCCATCCAATGGGCAGTCTAAGATGCAATCGCGCAAAGTTTCCTACTTAAAAAAAAGTGAACAATTTTGTATGGCGTAGTTTTAGTTGTGTTAGTTTTGTAATGTTAAAATCGATTTTGTACCCTTGTGTTTTATTTTATATCTAAGTTTTTATTTTAATTTTATTATTTGCAAATATTTTTGTCGTGGGTGCAAAGAAAAATAATTTGTTTGTTTAAGCAAAAAAAAAATGTTGTAAAGTGTTTTTCATAAGATTAAGTGTTAAATCATTGAAAAGAAAGTTGTGCAAATAAATACTATTATATTTGTTAGAAAATAATTGAAGTTCTTATTTCTTACTGGAATCAGTTTAATAGTCTACTTAAGGGGGGAGACCACTTTAAAATTTCCAAAAAACCATTTTCTCTTTTAATCCAGAGAATGTTATGACCAAAGGAAAACATCGACTAGATGCAGAGTTATCACATTCAGAGCGCGAGAACAACAGCGGTCGGTAGACGAGTCAGGTAGCTCGTGCCGTTAGAGGAGGAGCGACCTTCGCTTCACAATACCCTCTTATGTTGTCTTTTTGTATGGAAATTGAAGTTGCTATAGTTAATAGTTTTCTCGTGGTTAAACTTAAAACGCAGTATTCTCGAAACTACATTTTCAAAAACTGCTCGTTTTGTAGCTAAAAAAAGCGACCGTTTTAGAAGAAATTTCGGGAGGTTACACTAAGTAATATTATCGAAAGGATATACTTAAAGGTTAAAAGGTAGCGTGTAAATAAATGTTTTTTTTTAACCATATTTTGTGTTCGTGAATTTTTAAATTTCACAGCTGTCGTTACAAAAATGGACAGCTCCGCGATTATGTTTGATTTATACGAAAATAGGAAACGAAAAGAGGAAATTCAGCGTAAAAGAATAAGAGACAGATATGTATATCTTCGGGTATTCGCAGAAAGCAAAATTCTGTTCCGGATATGATTACGCCTTTAGTAGCATTGGAGTTTTTAGCAACAGGAGGTCCGGATGAATGGTCATGTAATTGACTAGGATTTTTAATTGTGATGACATGGCGAAATAAAAAGTAAAGTTAGTCGTTGGGTAGTTAATTTTAATGCAATCAATCAATTTATATTTCTATTTACTTAAATTTTTGAGGAAGACTAAGCTTTTTAGCTCTACTCGCAGACACATTTGATTTCGAATGATTTTACTCAATTTGCCTTCTACTTTCGAGATTGGTAGTACCCTGAATATCTTAAAGTATAAAAAAAACATAGTTGGTATTACTTTTACTGTTCGATTGTAGTATATAGAAACGTTCTTATAGAATAACATATTTCGATTTCGAATATAAAGCTATCCTAAGATTGTGTATCCTGTGAGTTTTTGTATTCTATCAGTATGTACACAAACCCCTCGGAGAAAATTTTAGAGTTTTGAGTTTTTTTATTTATCTTCCCTGCATCCAAGTTATGATAATTTTAGTTCTGAAATTAAAAATTCAAACTTAATGTATATTAGAAAGAGTTAAGTTTTTATTACCCTTTTTACAAGCACCGCAACACTGTGTCGATGCGTGGTGTCGGTAAGGGTTTCTGGTCGTGTAAAAAAGAGATATGGCGGCCCCATTTGACAGCCCCACTCCGGCGTAAGGGCGTGTGAATGACAATACGGAATCGGTGATGTGCTTCGAACCTGCCGTGTAATTTAGGTATGTATCTTGTCATAAAGCGACGAGCGACCAGTTGGTATTGGTATCTTTTTCTCAACTGGATTCGCTTGGCAATTCGAAAGCGTTTCATGGCTCCCAACTCTTCTCCGCAGTCGTTTCTTGTCAGAGATAGCAATACTTTCTATCTGTACGGACGATGTGTTATAAACTGTTTTTAAAAAACTAATTAATAAAGGAAATAACTATTGAACTATATTTAAAAGATCCAGCATCTGGTGGACAGGTACATATGAGTAGGTATCTATAACTTGATATCCCAAATATCAATGAAGGAGCTAAAAAAATACTTGCTGCCCCAAACAAAACAAACAATTTTTGGCAAAGTTAAAAAAAAAAAAAAAATTTTAAAGACATTTTCTAAGCTTTTGCGAAAAATTTGAGTAATCGTCAAAATTTTTTGTTGAAAATGGTACGCAAAAGAATACAAAAAGAGAAACAACAAAGGGATGAACCTGCGATGAAGGTTCGAAAATTTAACACGAAAAATTCCAAAAAAGAATGTTACATTTGTTCCCTACCGATTGATATCCTTTTAAAAATTATCAGTTACATTCCTTATTGGCATATTCCTCTATTGCGAAAATCGTGTAAGCTTTTACGTTCCGCAACAGACACCGCCCTGCTACATGAATTTCAATCAGCTATTCACCAATCAAGACTTATGGATCCAAATGGTTTGCAATTCGCTGCATTGAAGGTAATATATTTGTAGGCTAAAAATAAAATATATGTATAAATATACAAAAAAAAACAACACTTTATATTCAGGCCATCAACGATGCCACATGTCATTACGTTTCTTATGGCTTTGGATCAATATTTTGCGGTACTGTTCTGCCGCTCAACTGGAATAGTAATCAATTTACCATTGAAACAGACAAAATCAAACCATTTTTAAAACATTTCTACAAAATGGCAAATGAAAAATGTGGCAAGCCGAACTCCCAGATATCAAGACTGTTGTATTGTTTAACTTTAATAAAACTTTTGAAGGTACATACACCTATTTACACATATGAAGACACATTTATTGAATTGATTGATCTCTGTTGTAGCAATTCAAAAATTCACGCTGCTCTCTTCATCACGTGCTTTCTTCGTCTCAGGGTCATCCGTATTACTTTACAATGGTCTTAGAACTTCGAGGCCCATGGATGCGTGTGCTCTGGTCGCCAAAAGCAGCAGCAGTTCCCCACGAACGTATTAAAATTTTAATGATGTTGTGTGAAATAATGATTGCCGATGGTACAAACCGAGCTTTCAAATATGTAAAAGTATGTCTTGAAAACATAAAATTTCATTGAAGTTCTTGTGTTGCTTACTTACAGAAAGGTTTGGGAATGTGACAGTGAAATTTTTGTTTTTGGGAATGATGCAAGTGAAAGAAGTGCCTCTTTTAAAAATCCAACATCAGTGTTTACATTGCACATACGTGGCCACAACAGAATCATTACATTGTTAAAGTCTTGTTTAGAGAATGAGGTGGTTCAGTTGCCAAAAGACTTACCAAAAAATGAGTTTACTGTTTCGATAGATATATCGTGCAAAGAAGCAATCAAGTGGGGTTGTTTTCAAGTACACCATATTGAAATTGGCCCGAACGATGGGAATAATTCGGATGAACAAGATGACAATGAAGACATGGATTTGTTAAGGACGACAAGCTCAGAAACAGTTTATGAAAGTTGTTAGTTTTTATTTGTTAAGTACTGTCGTAAATATATGTAAACATTGTTGAATAAAATACGTAACGGTGTGGAAAATCAAATTATCTCTTTTGAACCATTAGAACTTACCCATTTAGGTGCCTGAGTCATGAGCAATAAACAGCAAACACGTCGTCTTTTTTATGATTTTATTGATTTATTAAATGTTAAATGTTTTTTTTTTTTTGAACATCAAAATTTTAAAAATATATAGTTTACAAGTATCTTAAAAATGTTTCGTTCATAATTTTGTCTTCTTAAATTGTTGACCATTTTAGAGCTCATTGGCACTTTTAGCTTTTCATATCATCAGTGCATTTAAACAAAAATTTCATTTGGTATTCTTATAAAGACAGGTAGCACCATTTGCTGTAAGACATTTAACAAATAGACAGAGCATTAACATTTACACAGCAGTTACAGACACAATTTTTTTGTTTTCTTTCTTGTTCGTTTTTTGAAAATATTTGATAGTTTCTATTCCTATTCATCTATTGGTCCAGTTTTTGCGGGGTTTATTTGAATTGAAATGCATAAATCTTTATAAAAGCTTCCTTCTAATGAGTAGAATTTGACCGTTCTGAATTAAAATTTCGGTAGTATTATTAACATCATTGGATATTGAATTTCAGGGTTGATCAGAGGTTCATCTCAATTAAGTTTTCCTAAATTATAAAAAAGACAAGTTGTTTATGTATTCTATGAGTAAATTTAGAATAAGTTTTTACATTTTTTGATTTTGATTAAAAGTTAGTGGAGTTACCCTAGTGTAACACATATATATGTTTGTATTATAAACTAGCAACAATTGTGAATGAAATACTACATGCTATCCCATTTTACATTCATAAATAATTGAACCTACTGTTAGATTAAAAAAAAAATTTGCTTTCATGAAAATTCTAGATCGATTCATATTGGAATTTAATTTGTTAACTTGTTTATAATCAATAAGACAGTAAATTTTTCTACCTTTTTGAGCCTTAAATTAAGTAAAGTAAGTTCTTAACAATGAAAGTATTTTAAGATGAAACACTCTTTAAAAAAATTATACAAACATCAAAAAAAAAATTACGAAAAAATGTATAAGGTTTTTTTTCAATTCAGTAAATTGTTCTAATTAACTGTTATTTTATTTGTTTTGTTTGATTCGTAGTTGCAACACGAAAATTGCCATTTCACAGACATTGGTTCTTTTTCCATTCAAACCATTTGAATATTATTTGTATGTTACTTACTTACTTACTTAGGTGGGCATTACAGTTCGGGGTGAACCTGGGCCTCAACCAACATCCTTCGATAACGACTTCTATTTCGGGCGAGCTCTCTCCAGTTTCGCACTCCAAGTCGGTTGAGGTCATCCTCCACTTGATTGCGCCACCTAAGACGAGGTCTTCCCCTTCCGCGATTTCCCTGCAATGTGCTTTCGAACACCCGACGAGCCGGAGCGTTTGGGTCCATCCGCTCAACATGGCCCAACCATCGTAGCCTCGCGATGCGTACTCTTCTGGCTATGCCCATGTCGCGGTACAGCTCATACAGCTCGTTGTTGTATCTTCTTCTCCACACATTGCCTTCGCATACGGGACCAAAGATCATTCGGAGAATTTTTCTTTCGAAACGACCAAGGGTTTCCTCATCCGCTTTCGATAAGGTCCATGCTTCCGCGCCGTAAAGCAGGACTGGGATGATTAAGGTCTTATATAAGGTTACCTTGGTTTTTCTGGAGAGGGTTTTGTTTCTCAATTGCCTTCTTAACCCAAAGAAGCAACGGTTGGCAAGAGTTATTCTCCGTTTGATCTCCGCACTGATGTTGTTGTCCGTGTCTACAGCGGATCCTAGGTAGACGAAGTCCTGTACTACCTCGAAGTTATGTCTGTCTATTGTGACGTTTTGTCCAATTCGTCGATGTTCTGTGTCCTTGTTTGATGACAGCATATACTTCGTTTTGCCCTCATTAACCATCAAACCCATTTTTGCCGCTTCTGTTTCAATACTCGCAAAAGCACCTATGACATCACGCTTTTTTCTTCCCATTACGTCAATATCGTCTGCATATGCGAGCAATTGCACAGATTTTTGAAAGATTGTTCCTCTGGTGTTGACGTTTGAGTTTCTTACAATCTGTTCAAGTATGATGTTGAAGAAATCGCATGACAGTTTATCGCCTTGCCTAAAACCTTTTTCGACATTGAAGGTCTCGGTGAGTTCTTTACCGACCTTGACGGAGCAGCGTGAATTCTCCAAAGTCATCCTGCACAGTCGTACGAGCTTTGCAGGGATGCCGAAACTAGACATGGCTCTGTACAGCTCGTCTCTGTAGATACTGTCATAAGCGGCCTTGAAATCGATAAAGAGGTGGTGAATATCGATATTATGTTCTCGGGTTTTTTCCAAGATCTGCCGTAATGTGAAAATTTGGTCTATTGTGGACTTCTCCGGTCTAAAACCACATTGATAAGGACCTATCAAGTTGTTGACGTGGGGTTTCAGACGTTCACATATTACAGCAGACAAGATCTTATAAGCGACGTTAAGGAGGCTTATCCCCCTATAATTGGCGCAGTTGTGAGGGTCTCCTTTCTTTAGGATCGGGCATACGATACTGAGGTTCCATTCATCGGGCATGCTTTCTTCCGACCATATCATGCAGATCAGCTGGTGCAAGCTCCTCCTCAACTGATCTCCAGCTGCCTTGAAAAGTTCGGCATCAAGGCCATCTGCACCTGCAGTCTTATTTGTATGTTAAGTGACTTTAATAGTATTTTTTGTTACGTATACGCCCGAGTCTCTCATTTACATATTTTTCCTTAATTTTGATCTTGAAATTACTTAATTGACTGATTTTTTGAAAAGCATAAATATCAACGTTCCCCTATAACTTTAGATTTAGTTTTTGGTCATTTCAACAACCTCACAATTTTTTTAGTCTCCCTCACAACAGTACATAGATAGACGACTTAAATTCTTACAAAAGCGGTTGAAAGAATATGAACTTTTTTTTTATATAAGGTTTAGTTCGGGTGGCATTAGACTGCTTCTCTTAATTTGTTGAGATAATGTTGAGACTACATATATTCGGCCCTTGCGAAGTATTCGTTCGGATCAGAGAATTGTCCACAACGGCGGACGAAATAGGAAAAACAATTGCATTAGCTGTTAGAAATTTCACAAATAAAATGCATAGTCAACCCACCAAATTCTTTAAAATAATGTCGGAAAAAATTCCGAACAGCCTCGAAGCAAAAACCTAATCGTACAACATCGGAGAAAGTTCCTCTCCGAACGTTCCTCTCATGAACCGAGAAGATTAGTGTTATTACCAAATGACATAGTTAAAACCTTATCCGATTCGAAGTATTTCTGACTGTAAAACAATCTGCTTTCTAATGACGGAGTTCAACCCATTTCCACTCAAATGTAAATTCTTTCATCATTAGGATGCTACATTACCCTGAACATAGACTAAAATTCATCCCAATTTCCCAAGGAAAACCATAAACTTTCAAGCAATGTTCAGCTTATCCCAGTGAGTGTTTCTGGCAATTTTTAATTTTTTGTTGCCTGACGGAGTTAAAAAAATACTTGCTACCCCAAACAAAACAAACAATTTTCGGCAAAGTTAAAAAAATAATAAAAATTTTTAAAGACATTTTCTAAGCTTTTTGCGAAAAATTTAAGTAATCGTCAAAATTTTTTGTTGAAAATGTTCCGCAAAAGAATACAAAAAGAGAAACAACAAAGGGATGAACCTGCGATTAAAGTTCGAAAATTTAACACGAAAAAATCCAAAAAGGAATGTTACATTTGTTCCCTACCGATTGATATCCTTTTAAAAATTATCAGTTACATTCCTTATTGGCATATTCCTCGATTGCGAAAATCGTGTAAGCTTTTACGTTCCGCAACAGACACCGCCCTGCTACATGAATTTCAATCAGCTATTCACCAATCAAGACTTATGGATCCAAATGGTTTGGAATTTGCCGCATTGAAGGTAATATATTTGTAGGCTAAAATGATATTTATACAAAAAAAAAAAAAAAACACTTGATATTCAGGCCATCAACGATGCCACATGTCATTACGTTTCTTATGGCTTTGGATCAATATTTTGCGGTACTGTTCTGCCGCTCATCTGGAATAGTAATCAATTTAGCATTGAAACAGACAAAATCAAACCATTTTTAAAACATTTCTACAAAATGGCAAATGAAAAATGTGGCAAGCCGAACTCCCAGATATCAAGACTGTTGTATTGTTTAACTTTATTAAAACTTTTGAAGGTACATACACCTATTTACACATATGAAGACACATTTATTGAATTGATTGATCTCTGTTGTAGCAATTCAAAAATTCACGCGTGCTCTCTTCGTCTCAGATTCATCCGCATTACTTTAGAATGGTCTTAGAACTTCGTGGCCCATGGATGGGTGTGCTCTGGTCGCCAAAAGCAGCCGCAGATCCCCACGAACGTATTAAAATTTTAATGATGTTGTGTGAAATAATGATTGCCGATGGTACAAACCGAGCTTTCAAGTATGTAAAAGTATGTCTTGAAAACATAAAATTTCATTGAAGTTCTTGTGTTGCTTACTTACAGAAAGGTTTGGGAATGTGACAGTGAAATTTTTGTTTTTGGGAATGATGCAAGTGAAAGAAGTGCCTCTTTTAAAAATCCAACATCAGTGTTTACATTGAACATATATGGCCACAATAGAATCATTACATTGTTAAAGTCTTGTTTAGAGAATGAAGTGGTTCAGTTACCAAAAGACTTACCAAAAAATGAGTTTACTGTTTCGATAGATATATTGTGCAAAGAAGCAATCAAGTGGGGTTGTTTTCAAGTACACCATATTGAAATTGGCCCGAACAATATGAACAATTCGGATGAACAAGATGACAATGAAGAAATGGATTTGTTTAGGACGACAAGCTCAGAAACAGTTTATGAAAGTTGTTAGTTTGTTAAGTACTGTCGTAAATATATGTAAACATTGTTGAATAAAATACGTAACGGTGTGGAAAATCAAATTATCTCTTTTGAACCATTAGAACTTACCCATTTAGGTGCCTGAATCATGAGCAATAAACAGCAAACACGTCGTCTTTTTTATGATTTTATTGATTTATTAAATGTTAAATGTTTTTTTGAACATCAAAATTTTAAAAATATATAGTTTACAAGTATCTTAAAAATGTTTCGTTCATAATTTTGTCTTCTTAAATTGTTGACCATTTTAGAGCTCCTTGGCACTTTTAGCTTTTCATATCATCAGTGCATTTAAATAAAAATTTCATTTGGTATTCTTATAAAGACAGGTAGCACCATTTGCTGTAAGACATTTAACAAATAGACAGAGCATTAACATTTACACAGCAGTTACAGACACAATTTTTTTGTTTTCTTTCTTGTTCGTTTTTTGAAAATATTTGATAGTTTCTATTCCTATTCATCTATTGGTCCAGTTTTTGCGGGGTTTATTTGAATTGAAATGCATAAATCTTTATAAAAGCTTTTTATTTTCCTTCTAATGAGTAGAATTTGACCGTTTCTGAATTTAAATTTCGGTAGTGTTATTAACATCATTGGATATTGAATTTCAGGGTTGATCATCTCAATTAAGTTTTCCTAAATTATAAAAAAGAAAAGTTGTTTATGTATTTTATGAGTAAATTTAGAATTAGTTTTTACATTTTTTGGTTTTGATTAAAAGTTAGTGGAGTTACCCTAGTATAGCACATATATATGTTGTTAAAGTAAAATAAAGTAAGAGTTGGCAACACATCATATTTGTGTATGCATTTTTTGTTTGCAGTAATATATTTTTCCCCTCTCACGCATACACACTTACATTTGCATTATATACCTATTCTTTTGATCTTCTTTTTACTTTTACTTTTCTTCTTACTGTTACCTTTGAATTTCATATTACTATTACCTAATAAAGATGAGTCTTTGTAATGCTGTCAAGTAGATCAGACGTGTTTGGTTTTTTCTTTAATAAGAATTCGATTGAAGTATACAGTTTTAGATTTTCATCAGGTTATGGGCCCAGGCCACCTTTCAGTCTATTAGAAAATAATATTTTTGCATAAAGTTTTTTTTGTTTTCTTGCTTTATCGCGTGAAAATGGGTCCTGCTGGTTTGTACACCATAGAGAAGCTGGACGAGACAAATTATGCGACATGGTCAGTTCTAATGAAAAGTGTCCTTGTTCACTCTGAGCTGTGGCCGGTTGTAAGCGGTAAGCTTGTCAGAGCAGTAGAAGGTTCGGCTGAGGAGTTGGCTGCGTTTGACGCAAAGGACGAAAAAGCTTTAGCCAGTGTAATGCTATGCATTAAGCCGTCGCAATTAAATCACGTTAGACATTGCGAAACGTCTTTGGCGGCCTGGAACAAATTAAAAGAACTTTATCAGCCACGAGGGCCGGCTCGAAAAATTACTTTGTTTAAGAAACTTCTTTCACTTAAACTATCTGAAGATGTGAGTATGGCAGGTCATATAAATAAATTCAGCGATTTTATTGAAAAGCTAGGTGAAATAGAAATTGAAATACCAGACGAAATGACAGTTATAATTTTGCTGTCCAGTCTGCCAGAGTCATACGAAAATTTCGTGGTAGCAATTGAAGCGCGGGATGAATTGCCATCGTTGAAAGCGCTCAAGGTTAAGCTACTGGAAGAAGGAGCAAGACGGCAAGAAAAGAACGACAAAGAGGAGGATGTCGAAAGCAACCAGGCATTTGTGGCACGCACACACACACGCACGTACTCAGCATCTAGAAACAACAATAGCACCGGTAGTGACAGTAAATACAACGGTTACGACAGCAGTAAAAAGAATAACGCAAAATGTTTCAATTGCGGGCGAAGAGGTCACTATGCTGCAAATTGTAGAGACCAAAAGAAAGTCAGACACAAGGAACACACAACTGAACAATCGTTTTCTATTCTTGCTGCTTCTTCCACGAACGAGTTGGAGAGGGGTTCTTGGTGCGTTGACAGTGGTGCGACATCTCATTTGTGTTGTCAACGAGATTTGTTCTATGCATATGAGGAACGTAAAGAACAAATTTCATTAGCGGGGGATAATTATGTATACGCAGATGGGCGAGGAGAAGTTCAGTTTGAATGTGGCGGTGTTGTAGTCAATCTGAAAGACGTATTATACGTACCCACATTGCAAAGTAATTTCATTTCGGTTAGCAGAGCAGTTGATAACGGGCTTACGGTATTGTTCAAAAGAGATTGCGCAATTATAAAAAATCAGAGGGGTGCAGTTATATTGAAGGCAGACAAAATTGGTGGATTGTTCATTTTTAAAAACAAAAACGTGTGCATGTATGCGAAAAGCGCGGTTAGTGATGCAATGGTGTGGCACAATCGCTATGGCCATTTAAATTTCAAGAGCCTGAAAGAAATGGCAACAAGACAACTGGCATACGGACTTAAAATAAAAGAAGTAGCTACGAAAAATGAATGTGTCACTTGTGCTAAAAGCAAAATTTCTGTCAAACCATTTCCTCAGGCATCCGAAAACCGAGCAAAAGAACTTCTTGGAATTGTGCACACCGATATATGTGGCCCAATCAATAAGAACTCGATCGGTGGATCCAGATATTTTGCTACATTTATCGACGACTTATCCAGGTACGTGTGTGTATTTTTCCTTAAATCGAAAGATGAAGTGTTTGCAGCATTCAAGTGCTTTAAAGTGATGGCAGAAAAGCAAACAGGGAAAAAAATAAAAATATTACGCAGCGATAATGGCGGTGAATATACGTCCAAAATCTTTTGTGAATTTTTAACTGAAAACGGAATAAAGCGCCAACTAACAGTCCCACATTCTCCACAGCAGAACGGTGTCGCGGAGCGTGCCAACAGAACTCTGGTGGAAATGGCGAGGACCATGCTAACACACAGTGGGCTGAACGAGTATTTTTGGGCGGAGGCAGTTGCGACCGCTGTTTACTTACGCAACCGATCGGAAACAAAATCACTCGTTGGAGAAACTCCATTTGAAGCATGGACAAAAAGAAAACCAATAGTGTCGCACCTAAAAGTTTTTGGATCCTTAGCTGTTGCCCTTGATAAAACCCACACGAGAAAATTTAAGCCGAAAGGTAAGGAAATGGTAATGGTTGGATACTCTGATACGTCGAAAGCCTATCGTTTGTATGATCCAAACACGAAAAAAATTATAGTTAGCAGAGATGTCATTTTCTTTGAAGATAAATTCTTTGGATCAGAAAGAGCAGAGAACAAGGAAATCGTTGTCTTCAACCGAGAAATAGAAGTTGAGAGTCAGAACACGGACGAGCTTTTGGACGTTGTGGATTTGGGTAAGAAGATGAAAGACAGGGTGGATGAAAATTCAAGTGAAAATGAAGATGAGAGCCCAGAAGAAAATGCGGACAGCGAAGAAAATAAATTGGTTCGATATGGCCCTGGCAGACCTAAATTAATCCGCACTGGAAACCCTGGACGTCCCCGTAAAGAACGCCATATGCTGCATATAATTCAGAAAGACGAAATTGAGATCCCGCAAAGTGTGAAGCAGGCACTGAACAGTAAGCAATCGAGCCAATGGAGGAAGTCGATGCAAGAAGAGTATGATGCCTTGGTAAAAAACCATACTTGGTCGTTAGTTGACTTACCAGCTGGGCAAAAGGTCATAGGGTGTAAATGGGTCTACAACATCAAACGTGATGCCAACGGGAAAATACAACGCTTTAAATCACGTTTGGTTGCTAAAGGATGTAGCCAGCAATTCGGTGTTAACTTTAGTGAAACTTTTTCACCCGTTGTAAGATACGCTACTATTCGAATGATTCTTGCATTAGCATGCGAACACGAACTACATCTTCATCAAATGGACGTGTCTTCGGCATACCTCAACAGTGATCTTCATGACACAGTTTTTATGAAGCAGCCTGAATACTTCACCGATGCAGATTTTCCAAATAAAGTTTTAAGACTGAACAAGGCGCTCTATGGGCTGAAGCAGAGCGGGCGCGAATGGAATGAGCAACTTGATTCGGCATTGAAGAGGATGGGGTTCACACCATGTATTAGCGAGCCGTGTGTATATACACAAAAAGAAGGAGGTAATTTTCATATAATTGCTGTATATGTAGATGATCTCATTGTAGGGAGTTCCAACTTAGATGAGCTGATCAAAATTAAAACACGTATTGCCAATGAATTCGCCGTAGTAGACGGTGGTCAACTAAAATTTTTCCTAGGGATGGAAATAGACCGTGAAGGTAATACAGGTGCGATAGCTGTGTGTCAGCGACAGTATATCGCTAATCTACTAGAACAGTATGACATGGGGAAATGCAATCCTGTGTCAACACCCTTAGATGCGGGGTTTCAAGTAAGCTGTTCAAGTGGTATGTGCAGACGCGTAAATCCAACAGAGTACCAGTCCATAATCGGCGCTCTAATGTATTTGGCAATTTCAACCCGGCCAGATATTCTTCACTCTGTATCCAAACTGTCTCAATGCAACACAGATCCTCACTCCGAACACGAAGCGGCTGCTAAACGTATATTGCGTTATCTAAAAGGTTCTATGGATTTGAAACTTCACTATCAGAAGACAGGCCGACCTATTACTTGCTATGTCGATGCTGATTGGGGCGGAGATGCTGGTAACAGAAAGTCTTACACTGGATGTTCCTTCATTGCTGGAGGAAGCGTATTTTCTTGGGAGTCTAAGAAGCAAACCATAGTGGCACTCAGCACAACGGAAGCGGAATACGTAGCGCTTTCAACCGCAGCAAGAGAGGCAGTCTACATTACGAAATTGTTGACGGAAATGGGATTTCATATCAGTTCTCCTATGATACTCAACAGCGATAACCAGAGCGCACAGGAGTTGATAAAAAATCCGGTTTATCACTCCCGAAGCAAGCATATAGATATAAAATATCATCATGTTCGCGATTTATATAAAAACAATAACATTTCCCTAAACTATGTAAACACTAACGATATGATGTCAGACATATTGACTAAAAACTTACCAAAAGAAAAGCATACTAAATTTACTAAAGTAATGGGATTATACTAGTTTGTTTTTAATTTGATTTTATATATATGTGTGTTGAGAAGGAGTGTTAAAGTAAAATAAAGTAAGAGTTGGCAACACATCATATTTGTGTATGCATTTTTTGTTTGCAGTAATATATTTTTCCCCTCTCACGCATACACACTTACATTTGCATTATATACCTATTCTTTTGATCTTCTTTTTACTTTTACTTTTCTTCTTACTGTTACCTTTGAATTTCATATTACTATTACCTAATAAAGATGAGTCTTTGTAATGCTGTCAAGTAGATCAGACGTGTTTGGTTTTTTCTTTAATAAGAATTCGATTGAAGTATACAGTTTTAGATTTTCATCATATGTTTGTATTATAAACTAGCAACAATTATGAATGAAATACTACATGCTATCCCATTTTACATTCTTAAATAATTGAACCTACTGTTAGATTAAAAAAAAAATTAGCTTTCATGAAAATTCTTTATCGATTTATATTGGAATTTAATTTGTTAACTTGTTAATAATCATTAAGACAGTAAATGTTTCTACCTTTTTGAGCCTTAAATTAAGTAAAGTAAGTTCTAAACAATGAAAGTATTTCAAAATGAAACATTCTTTAAAAAAATTATACAAACATCAAAAAAAAAATTATAAAGTTTGGGTTTTCTTCAATTCAGTAAATTGTTCTAATTAACTGTTGTATTATTTGTTTTGCTTGATTCCTAGTAACACGAAAATTGCCATTTCACAGACATTGATCCTTTTTCCATTCAAACCATTTGAATATGTATGTTAAGTAACTCTAATAGTATTTTTTGTTACGTATACGCCCGAGTCTCTCATTTGAATATTTTTCCTTAATTTTGATCTTGAAATTACTAAATTGATTGAGTTTTTGAAAAGCATATTTCAACGTTTCCCTATAATTTCAGAATTTAGTTTTTGGTCATTTCAACAACCTCACAATTTTTTAGTGTCACTCACTACAGTGTACACAGACAGACCACTTAAATTCTTACAAAAACGGTTGAAAGAATATGAACTTTTTGTTTTATATGAGGTTTGGTTCGGGTAGAATTAGACTCTCTCTTAATTTTATCTCAAAGTTAATGACGACAAGAATAAAATGAGTCGGTTGATGTTATCCAGAGATTTTACTTAATCTTTTAGAAGAAGTCAAGAGTTGTCTCGTTGACTTCTAAACGACTTCACTTGCTTTGATAAAAAAAAAAAAAAAATGGAGATTATAATTTTGAGGCCACATATATTCGGCTCTAGCGAGGTATTCGTTCCGAGCGGAGAATTGTCCGCAAAGGCGGACGAAATAGGAAAAACAATTGCATTAGCTGTTAGGAATTTCACAAATAAAATGCATGGTCAACGCACCAAATTCTTTAAAATTATGTCGAAAAAAATTCCGAACAGCTGTTCGAACGAAACACCTCGAAGCAAAAACCTCCCAATCGTACAACATCGGAGAAAGTTCCTCTCCGAACGGATACCTCGCTAGGGCCAATTTTCGTAGCAAAATTTGGTTCGATTTAAAGATCATTTAACTATCATTTAAATATTCACCATGAATATGGCACCAGTGATCTAATTTTTCAAAAGTCGATTCAACTACTGGCTTATGCTAAACGAAGCGAGCTGTGAGTGCAAATTAGCTTAAGTTACCCATTCGCTGCCAAGGACGATACTTGTCTTTGGCAATTTATCCCGCACGAGTATACTCGTCCTACTTTGAATTAATTTTAACATGCAGGCTTTTGAATTACCAAATTTCTTTTTTCCACAACCATAATTTAAATAATATAATATAAATGGCAATGGGAATGACTTTAGAAAATTTAGGCTTGGCAGCGAATGGGTTAAAGAGGATACCTTTTCGACTGGAATATTTAATACCCTTAGGGCGCATTGTGATACCACAAGTAACATCCACTAATAGAACCATCTATGAAATTATGGGATCCCAAGTGCTTCAAACCACTTCGTGCTAAGGCTCATGAACTGAGTATCTTCTCAGTGTTATTACCGAATGACATAATTGAAATTATCCGTAAAGCTTCTGCAAGTTATTTGAATAGATTCGAAGTATTACAAAATTTATGCCTGTAAGAAAGACAATCTGCTTTCTAATAACTGAGTTGAAGCCATTTCGAACGGGGACAAAATAGGAAAACCATAAAGCAGTGTTCAGCTTATCCCAGTGAGTGTTTCTGACAATTTTTAGTTTTTTGATAATTTCGTAAAAACAGCGATTTAAGTACATATGTTAGACACGAGTAAAGCCCGACAGGTCAACTAGTATAAATATAAAAGTTTTTTAACAGCTATTTCTGATATGGCAGCTATTTCCAAGGTATGGTAGTTGTTTTGACATTTTTATTTCTTTTTCGAAAATATTTGTTGCCAAACTTATCTTGAAAATGTGTAAATATATTTTAATATGCGGACCTACTTGATTGATCATCATCATTTTCCGCGAATTAATTATTTCACTTTACTTTTTTGTTTTGCTTTTACTGCTCGCGAAGCATACGTATATAACTTTGAAGTAGTCAAGTCAAGTTACGCCGTACAATTACGTCAGTGCAGAAATCAATCAAATTAATGTTGTTGTTGCTAATCGCTCTTTATTCAGATGAGAAGATATCTGAAAGCCTTTGTAGCCTAGACCAATTTGATTTTGAAATGTAGCGTGGCGTCAATCTGGACTAAATCACTTTGGTCATAAAAGTAACTATAAAGCCTAGAAGCACCAATCGTTTTCAGTTAAGGGCGTGGAACTAATAGAAAAACTGTGGAATTACATCCTTTTGTTCTTCATTCTTGCAGCTTCTGCAACCGTATTTCGGAACTGTACCAAACCACCCCGGGACTTGATATGTCTAACTTTAAAATAGTGCACATTAAAGACATACGAGGGCAGTCCGATAAGTTCTTAGCCTCTCCGCCCAATAGCGCCACTATCGCAAGAGAAACTTACTATAGTGTAGTACATTTTTTTAGATGGCTACTGTCGAAATTTCAGCCAAATCGGACGCGTAGTTTTGTTTCAACCGCGTGTGGAAACCAACTCCTTCTTCGGAGCAAGTTCGCGGGGTAAAGTTCACTGTTTTGGCTGTTCCTTGGTCTCTGGTGTATACCAGTGGATCGATGTTTCGTCGACGGTCACGAAACGACGCAGAAACTCCTCAGGATTGCGCTTAAACAGCGTCAAACACAGCTCTGAAGTGATCACACGGTTGCGTTTGTTGTCCGGAGTGAGCAAACGCGGCACCCCCCATCGCGCCGACAGCTTTCTCATGCCCAAAATTTCATGCAGGATATGACCCACGCAAACTTTTGAGATACCTGCTATCTCAGCTATTTCGCGCACCTTCAAACGGTGGTCTGCCAATACGAGATCGTGGATTTTTGTCACATTGTACTCCGTGGTAGCCGTTTTCGGCGTGGCTCATCAAAAGCCGACGTGCGACCACGTTGAAACTCGTTGAACCAATTTTTGACGGTCGCCATCGAAAGAGAAAAGATACGTACACAGCATCCAACCGCTCTTTGATTTCGCTGCGTGATTTCTCTTCCAAAAACAAGAATCGAATCACTGAACACTGAACGATATTGCTCTTTTTCCATTTTTCTAAAATCCGCTGACACGTTTGCTTCCACACGCGGTTAAAACAATAATACGAGTTTGGCTGAAATTTCGACAGTAGCCTTCTACAAAAATATACTACACTATAGTAAGTTTCTCGTGCGATAGTGGCGCTATTGGGCGGAGAGGCTAAGAACTTATCGGACTGCCCTCGTATACCACATACATATATTTTTACTACAGAAACCCATTTATAACTGGATGAAAATCGACGGCCAGTTGGTTTGAGAAAACGATTCTTTAGGTCCCACTCGAATCCTCTATCGATAGAATATGAAAGATACAAGCTCTATCCACTGACCTGTTAAAAAAAAAACTTAGGATAGAAACAGTGTATGGACAGCTGCACACTAGGCCGTAAGTCTTTAATTTTCCGCTTGAGGCAGAACGCAGCAGAGTAAGACGTCGCCTTGGGTGGGGCGATCAAATAGTGAGCTACCTCAGCCAATTTAAAGTATCTAGCTGACTGAAAAAGTTAGTGAGTACTGTCTGAAGGTGCATGAAGTTTCAGGCCGTGCTCCATCCTGGACTGTAATCGTCACCTAAATCAAAGAAAACAAGTACATTAGATGCAAAGAATTATTAAAAAAATAAGAATACCCACATAAAAACATTACTTTTGGGGTAGACCTTTCACTACACACCGACATGCCATTTTCCTATTTCCTGTATTTTCTTAAGTTTAGGTTTTTCTTGAAGTATTTACTAGGCTTCAGAACTTTTACTAGGCTGGAAGTTGACCTTAACAATATGCACTTTGTTCTTTTTTTTTAAAATCCCCATAAAAAAAGAGACTTCTCCTACCTATCGCATTTAGAAAGCGGGATCGAGACAAAACATCTTTCTTATCTTATGAACGCTAAACTTGCAGCAGTTAAAGGCCTACTCATTTTTAAGTTTTGAGTTGATGTGACCATTTTTGGGGTGTGCTAACTTGACAGTCTGTTTTTTAGACTACCTTTGCAAATATATGTCCTTTTGAAACTGAGATCAAAAGATGAAAAATGACTTTTGCATACCAAATTGGGTTTTGTCTCATGACAAATACTCAATCTCTTTCCTTTGACTTTATCAATGAGGCTGAGCAAGTTCGTTTTGCATACCACCCATTGGCAATATCTCTATTCCAAATTCAACAGTAAAAAATAATGATTGTGAATTTCAAATAAAAACACGAATTCAATGTAGAAAAAATAAAACTTTATTGAAATACTGAGCGTTAATAAAGAAAAAAAAAAGAACAAAAAGCAAATATTTAAACTTAAAACACATAGACAAAAATGAATTAACTTTTTTTTTTAAATTAAACGACTTTCTTTAGTAATTGACCACACTTCTCATTTCTTTCACAATAAATTTACTTGAGACTATTATAAAATAATATCAACTACATTAAAATGTAGAGATAGCTTACATTAATACAACGGTTTATGGCTCTACATTTATTCTTAGAAATAATAAAATAAGTACACAAACAATGTAAATGCTAAAAGTTTACGGAAACCAAAAAAAAAGAAACTGGAAAAAAATGAAATGAATATTAAAAAAAAAAATTTATGTGCCTTTTCCGAAGCCTGAAAAATCGGACGCTTCTGACTCGTCGTCATCTTTTTCTGATCCTATACAGTGGATACCCGTTCGTAGCATAGGTGTGCCCTTGCCTTTCCCTAACACTCGAGCAGCTATTAATAATTTAAAGATCTCCATTGAGTTCTTTGAATTGACAATAGTCAAAGTTTCTCGCAACAACTTCTCTTTATAGGCAAAAAACTCAATTTTCATCTCGAAGCAGTCTTGTTCGTCGTGTTTCAAACCTGAGAACTCTGTTATACGGCAATGCAGATTAGGAACCGAACTAACGTCAGGTACAAATTGTGTGGGTTTTAGACTATCGAGTTGCTCAAATAGTGTGGTAGGCAGTTTGAGATCTATCAAATATCTGTGATTGATTTGTAGGAAACCCAAGCTCACGACTATTGTGTCGCCTGACCGCTTGTATGTTACGCTGCTGTCAGATTCAAAATCTTCTTTCAGGCTGGATGTGTCAAAGTGCACGTGTGGCTGTTCTGTAAAAAAAAGTACAAGAGATAATAAATATGAAGAATTTAAAAATGTCAAAAATAAGGATAATAACAATTTTACATAAATTTTCCACACTCTCAAAACACCAATTTAAAGGATAAAGAGGAAGAAAAAAACGCAGTGTTACGATGTGTGTGTCATAAGCAAATTATCACCCTACAAACGCACTTGAATGGATTGAACTGCGCCCTAGCACCTCATGACATTTTTATACAAAAGCAGCAACTACTATTGAGACAACTTTTGCGGGGATAATGGATGAAGGATGAAGGATGAAGTGTGTTTGCGAATTGCTTCATATGCATTGTTGAGCTTATGACAATGATGTTTTGTGCTGCTTGGGTTTACTCTCACTGTCAACAAGCAATTGACTAGATTGACGTGTGTTGTTATGTTGATGTGTATGAATATTGGAAATGAATCTTCTGAACCGGAAATTAGTGGGCGGGACATTAAAAAAGTAAAGAAAATTTTTAACGACAATTTACAAAGCTTTAGGAAAAGTTAATTTCTGTATTTTAAAATTTTAATACAGCCAATAAACTATACAACATACACTTTGTACATAACCACGACAAGAGTGGGCTATAATCGTTGGTATGGAAGATTTTGAAAAGATTATATTCTATCTGTGTGTTTCCTTCAAAGTCAACAAAAAATAAGCTTGTCTACAATCTTGTGGGTAATACGTTCAACTTCAACATTTATTGCAAACCAAACTAAAAATCAGGTTCAGTTAGGTAGGTGTCTCAAAAATATCAGCAAACTCTACGCCACACTGTGTGGCCAAAGCGGAAAAATTTTCCAAAGTGCTAAATTCGATTTACTGGTTCACATTTCGTCTATAGTAAATTAGCGGGAGAATCTGAATAGGCTAAAGATTTAAGACAAAACGTAACTCTTTTCACCTAAATAGACGCCCAAAGTCAAATTATTTGAAATCGTATGTACATTCGCTTTACGTTCATCAGAAACCTAAGTGAAATTGAGAAAAATATACTAAAAATTTTCTTAGTTTGATGTTTTTCTTCTGCTTCATTTAAATTTCGGGCAGTATTGATGAAAACTTTCAGTGAGCACTTAACATAAAAAATGTTACTAGTTGCATGCATTTATGAATGATTGAAAATGTACACATGTCCTCGTCGAATCAAATAATTTGTCCTATAAAAAACCATTTGTTTCAATATTTCAATTTGACATCAATTCGCTCATCTTAGAAAAGCCTCGCGTGGAGGTCTTAATAAAGAGTTGAAGAGCATGATGGCACAGAGTAAGTGATCCCGAAAGTCATAACTCCCGGGATATTTCATTCATTGCATTCATTGCATTCTATTTTTAATACGAAAAAACACATCCTTATACGAGCACCTATCTGTCTGTTTTTGTAAAGAGTAGGTTCACGACTTCAAAAAATCCAAACTTTTCACTGTCTTCTTAAGTTCTACAATATATCTAGAATATATCGAATTCAAATTAATCCGAGCAACAGTTTTGGAGATCAAGAATTGAGAACAACACACTAGAGATGAGTTAGCCTCAGTGCTCAAAATTTTAAGCACGTTCTTTCCAAAACTGTGTTTTTAAGATAGATGGACAAGATTTCTCGATAGCTACTCAACCGATATTGAATAAATTTAACGCAGGTCTTCGAAATAGAATCCACAAGAACTTGAAAGGAGGAATTTTGGTGTTTTCCAATTGAACTGTTTTTAACAGAAAAAATGTAGAGATATTTTGACGGACATTTTTCTTTTTTGTAAAAATGTGAACAAAAATCCAATTTTCATTTTTTTCTCTTCAAGTTCTTGTTTATATACTTTCAGATTAAAAAATTGTTGAAAATAGGCTTCTTTTTTCTTATTGAAGAAGCCTGTTGAGTTTAATGTACTATTATGTCAGGATGTTTACATTATTTTTGTTTGAATATGACTTTATATTGGTTGCTTAACAATTTTTATACAATTTATATCCCCGTCACTTTTATAAATTCATTAACAATAAACGTAACGTAACTAACTTCCCTTCTACGACATACTCTGAAAGTAGTGTTTGCTCGGAAACTTCTGATATATGTGAAATTTTTGCTTCTTTTTTTGAATCTGTGTATTCAAATCCAATCACATTTGACAGCAATGATTTCAATTACATTACGGATCACAATGATAGCCGAAGCACTATTTCAATCACAATTACGATGTTGACAAAAGTAGTGGTCCCGATGGAATTCCTCCTTTGTTTTTAAAAAGACCGCTAAAACTATTTCTAAGCCTTTGCTTCAACTTTTGAACCAATCTTGTCTAATGGGATATTTCCAAACACGTGGCGTAACTCGTTTCGAACGCCAATATTTAAAAACGGAGACAGATCAACATCAAAAATTATCGAGGTATTGCAATCTTGTCAGCTATTCCCAAATTATTTAAGAAATTGGTAACTGACAAGCTGAACGTAGAGCTGATTTCAGTTTTAAGCGAGCATCAACATGGCTTTCTTAAAGGTAGATCTACAACTTCCAATTTAGCAGATTATACCTCATTCATTCTCTTAGAAATGGAAAAAGGGAACCAGGTTGATGCTATCTATACTGACTTCAGCAAAGCTTTCGACAAGGTTGATCACAATCTGGCTTATTATTAAATTAAAAAAATATGGCATTCATGACACCTTATTATTGTGGAACCAATCGTATTTGTCGCTAAAGTTGTTTGTCTAAAGTTGTTTCATACAATTAACAATATTGCCGATACGCAATTATTGCAGCAATGCTTAAACAGCCTAGTAAAGTGGTGTAAAGCTAACAGAATGAAGCTAAATGTGGAGAAATGTATAAAATGCAATAAATTTTGACTACTCCATTGGCGGACAAGAGTTAGTAAGAATTGACGTAGTAAAAGACTTAGGAGTTATCATTGACAGAAAACTAACTTTTAGGTCCCTATTATGAGTAGCGAATCGAACGTTCGATTGTAAGCGAATGTTTTTGCGAGCTTCTTTTATAGCGGTATTATAGGTTGTAGAAACAAAAACTTTGTAGAAAACTGTTTTTTTTCGACGTTTAAGGTATGTCAGATAAGAGAATGGACGAAGTTTAATGATAATAATCCAATAAAAGAGTTTCTTTAAAACACTCGCTTCCAGTCGAACGTTCGATTCGCTACTCATAATAGGGACCTTAAACATCATATTGATAAAGCTCATTTCAAGGGTATGGCTATGCTTGGTTTCGTTAAGCAAAGATCCAAGGAATTTAGTGATCCCTATATCACTAAAGCTATATATTGTTTGTTGGTACGGTCACTGTAAGAGTACTGTAGTGTAATATGGTATCCGTTGTATGCTGTTGATATAAAGAAACTTGAAACTCTGTCAAAAAGCAATTTTTGTTGTTCGCCTTGAGAGGTCTTGGATGGAATCCCGACAGTTTTGTCCTACCTCGTTACTCACATTGACTAAATCTTATTAATATGTGCAGCCTTGCAAATCGTAGAGAGTTGTCAAGCTTTATTTGCGTTCGATCTTTTAAATGGAAATATTAACTCACCATTTTTGTGTTCCAAAATATCTGTAAATCTTAACGTTCGTATTTTAAGACATACCAAATTTTTAAAGGAGAGCAACTCAAGGACTAATTATGATTCTCATGAATGTTCAATAAATGTTCAAAAACATTAAATAAATATTTTGACTTGTTCAATGTAAATATGAATAGAGAAAAATCCTAAATAGAATGATGTTTGAAGACTCTTCTTGACTTTCTTTTGTTTAACAAATCTCTTACATAGCGAATCCGATTTATTATTAAAAAAAAAAAATTGTTTTTATATAATACGTAGTACAACAAATGTATTTTACTTTATTTTCTATGTAATACAATCTTTGTTTTTTATAATTAATGTTGTCTTACTTTGGCAAAATAAACTAAACTAAACAATAAACAAACTGAGCACTGCAATAAAGGCACTAAGCTCTTAAAAAATCACTTCAAAACTTATCTGAGGAATGTCTAAATTAGTTTAGAAAGCTGGGAAGTAGCAATAAGTTAAGTTTTTATTGCGTAACGAACTGCTTAAAACAGCAGCAAGATCAGTTTTGACAGTCCTTTTTTTGCAGCATGACCAGAAATCGCACCGAGGATGAAAACAAACAGAACGGAAAACCATTGTTAATCCAGACATTGGAATAAACCACATACCAAAATTGTGAAAAGCCAAATTTTTACTAAGTACAACTATAAAATTGATTAGCTTAGTAAATATAAAGTGAGACGGAGCCATCCAAAAGTATTTTTAGTACACAGAGCAAATGTGATAAGGCATTCACGCTTTGTTAAGCTTTTTTTCGATAAGTTATCAATCATAGTGTCCCTTGCATAGCTATGAAAACTATCTTTTATCATATTGGATGGGTACTGGTATAAAATTGTCCCCACATTTAATAACAATGATAAGCTGGAATACCGACTGTTGTTTTCACAAATCACCACCACCTTATTCAGCACTAAGTACAATTTTAATGATTACCTTTAACCCTTATTTAGGTAGGAACAAAGCAAGACCCACTTACGGCAAGGAGTTATTGCTTATATTACAAAAAAATAAGATGCACTTAACCTTCAATTTATTATCAACCGTACCCAACCATTTTCTTAACATCAAACAACACGCCAGTAAAAAAAAAAACTCCATGTCGTGTCTTATGGAAATTCCGTAACAATTAAAGCCCCCTAATAAAACCGCAAACAAATTAGAAAAAAAAATTAATCAATAGTTAATTATTTTCGTAGTTAGCAGTACAGATATGCCGCTTCACTCTTGCATGGTTCCACTAACTCGAAAAAAAAATTGAATTCACGTGATAGCTATCGTAATTCAATGTTTATTTGTTGTGTTGTATAAATAAGTGTTAAACATCATCATATGAATAGCAGCAATTAACTGCTGACAAATCAGTATCCAATGTAAAAATTAATCATATCCTGTAGGCACACCAGTCAATTCATGTCAACTTCCCACATAAAAAAAAAAAACGCTTTGGACTGTGAAATGAGAGCATTGCGTGACTTAATTGGTTTGAACAATCAAATTTCAAGTTGATTGTTCTTTATGAGTTTATATCAGATAATAAAAATTCTTCAGTTGAAATACAAAAAATCAAGTTCAAGCGCATTCAACAGTGAGTGTTTTGTTTGGGAGCTTTAAGTGGTGAAAAATCAAATAGACGCCTGATTTGAATGCAACAAAAGTAACAAACAACATTTAATAAAGAAAATGAGTCAATAATAAAATTATTCAGAATCAGCACACTTGTTTATCATTGTATGTAATGGCCGATCGACTCGGCACGCCGTGCCGACACACCATGGGATGGTGTAATCCATCTCAAAAATCAATAGCAACAATGTCAATACTTTTTCCACTTTTAAAATTTTGCACTTTAATACAATATATCGGCTATACGATAAAATAAAAATTGGGATTTTAAACATAATAATAATTTTTTTAACTTAAGAAGCTCCCAGAATCCTTTCTTTAAAAATGAGCATTTTTTAAAACATTACCAGCTAAATGGTTGCCACGGCTACGGTTAGCTGTTGTCTGCTCTAATATGCTAACGTCTGAAACTTTAAACCAACAATTTGAGAGGTCCTTATTATGCGGTTTCAGATAAGAAAAGTCCAAAACCGTCAAGGTTTTCACATTACAACCCGGGAATATATAATATCGACATACACTATTTTTAAGGCCCCATATGACATTATTTACAGGGACGAGCTGTACAGAGCTATGTCAAGCTTTGGTATCCCAACAAAATTCGTAACTATGCAGGATGATTTAGGAGAATTCAGGTCGGTAAACACCAAGATCTTATAAGTTAATTAAGTTATTATATAAGCTAGTTTTACACATTTTTGTTAGCATGTAAGTAGATATAAGAAAAGATTAATAAAAATGAATTTAAAATGAAAATGACACCAAGATCTTGAAGGTTGAAAAACACTTTCGAAAAAAAACACAAGGCGGCAAAAACATGCGTCATGCATCATTTTCGAACGCAGACGGTATTGATGTAATGGAAAGAATTAAGCGTGACATCGATGAATTGGATAAACCAGGGTTACTGTTTTGGTATCTCCCGGATTACCCTAACATACTCGTACGTAGATCAATAAAGTTTCCAGATCTTTGAATCTTCTTTTTAACTGAAATACTTGTAGTTTGGGAAGACTCAAAATATTTCACCACATGTGAACTGAAAAATTAATAAATAAGGTGGCGCAACAGAGCGGGCAGCACCAGAACCCATTTTTCACAACCATAGCAGCGTTCGATGAGGAGCCCATAACCGCACATTATTACACATTTATCCACATGTTTACCACACGTTATGATACGATTATTTTAAAACAACATATTTTTGACAAAAACAGTTTTCTCCATGCTGCAAAATGCACCCCAAAAAATTTCTATGATCAGAAATGTGTGAACACCTCTTTTGACATTTCAAACTTATTTAATTGTTTAATTGATTTTTTCTGTGCATTTTTTGAATCAGTGGTACCCGTGGTGTGATGGTAAGCATGTCCGCCTGTTAACCCAGAGGTTCGTGGTTCGAATACCAACAGTGGCAAAAATGTTTTTCTACGGGTATTGCCTTTCGCAAGGAACGGCAAGTCCTCCGTTAGTAAATTCATTGCCATGAAAAGCGCTATTAACCGTTGGGAACCGTTCACACCAGTGAATGCACAAAATGCAGATGACTTAAATAATTCTGAATGTAGTAGATTTAACGTTTATGTGTAGCTTTTGTGTCGACAAAACGGTTTCCGGGTACCTACTTTTATATACATACTTCAATCGCTCTCAGAGAAATTGTACCGGCTGCCGATTTCGGTGCACAAAGTACTCGAACGCAGATCATATTTATGAGGGAAAAGAGGGGACCAAAAACTGTTTGCCTATTCCGAAATGTTGATCGACTAAGTTCTTTTCATGGCAATAGGTTTACTATCGGCGGAATTAAAAATTTCTCGCGAAAGGCGATTCTAGTGGGGAAAACATTTTTTGTGTCGTTTGGGATTCGAACCACGAGCATCCCATGTAACAGGCAGTTATGCTAACCATTGCTCCAAATGGCGGCCGTCGTGCAGTGCTAAAGTGTTCTGTAGACAGGCCGGACGCGTATGTTTGAATCCCGCTTTAGGCATCTACTTATCTTTCAGCCTCCCAGTTTCACTTGGACGCCGCGCTTGAGATTATATATGAAACTACAATATCCTTATTTCTGTTCGTATCCCAACAGAAAACAAAAACTGTTTTTCCACCAGTATCGCGGAGAAAAAACAAGTCCTCCGTTAGTAAATTCATTGCCACGAAAAGTGCTTTCTCGATTAGCGGTTCGGAGTCAGCAGAAAATTGTATGTCTGCTTCATTACAAGGCATGGTTGTGAGAAATACGCTAGACTCCAGGGCCTTTTGGACTGTTAAGCTACCATATTTATTTTATTTTATTTATATCCATCTAGTGCAGCACAAAAAAAGTGAAGGCTGCTACCCTGGTAGTATAATGGACCGGCAATTAGGTCTGGGTGCTCCACATTAACATAAGCATCCTCTTTTAATAAAAAAAAAACATTACAATATGAACTAAACAATAGATATATTGACATCTTCATAGACAGCTAGGCGGCCATACAAGTAATTTTGTCCCCTCGCCTCGTCACAAAATCTTATTGGTTACAATGTTTCCTCGAGTTACTGCTCAATGAAACCAACAAATACACCCTTTTTTATCTTTTTTTATTTAATGATAAAAACAGCTGCAATCTATAGCTCATAAGGAACTAGAAGCAAAAGCAGGCGTACATTTGATCAATGTCAGGACACCGTACACAATACACAAATCTCAAATTGTAGGGTTTCTGAAGAATGGGCATATGGCTGGATATTCACTCCTTTTTTAATAACCATTTGTAAAAAGCAAGTAAAATTATAAAGCTCTAGTGTTGATGCCACAACCCACAACTGGCAATTAAGTAAAATTACTTTCGAAATAATCATAATCATAATAATCATCATCATACAAAAATGAAGAGCGGAGAAAAGGCTTAACTTGCATTTGTATAAAAACATAAATTGTCAGGTCTGGACTGTCTGGAGCTCTGTCATTTTCAGTACCTTGAAGATATTGTATTAAGGGTGATTCGGAAGATAAAAATATCACTGTTGCTTGGAATCATAATTGGAATCTTCATTACGAGATTGGACATCCACACGTTTGAATTATATTGAATGTATTATGATGAGAAGGTAACGAAAATGTTATACGGTTATACGCCGCCGCCGCACCTTGGAACTGGGTAACATCCTTATTAAAATTCATCAGCTGTATCAGAAAAAATTATTTGTCTAAATCCATCCAAATTCCATGGTCTGCATAGTTTTTTTCTGTTAATAGATAGTTCTTTCTGTTTGGCATCGTCAAAAATTTAAATAAATGATTTTTGTTATCGTTTGAGAAATATGAAAGAGTTTTTACTTGCAACTTTAAGTTAAGATAATACTTTGAGGCTTTAAAAGGACCACGTAAAGGGTATTTGCTTTTAGAGGTGCACAAATTCAAAATGAAATAAAACGCATAAAAAAGTTTCATAAGATAATTTTGTGCCTTAATTTTGAGCTCATGAGCCTCACGGCTGGTTCGAATGAAGTATAATCGGGAAGACCAACTTTTTATATCTTTTGTGAGAAGCTGGGGCCTAATATCAGCAGTAATAATATGCAAGCGTATACATTTTGAAATGGCAAAATGTACTGACAAATACACCGCCAATTGTCAAAGTAACAATGACCAGAAACAGTGCTGCCAATTTAATAAGAGCACTCTTTTCAAACTATCCGTAAAATAGTTATAATAAATATCATTTTCAGTACAAACACTTAGTTCTATGTGGTCAATATTGAAAAAAAAAATTCGATTCACAATATGAAATCTTCAAAAAGCCAACTTATAATGGGAATCTATACTGGAAAACCTGAGTAGATCTTGTCAGGAGTTTTTTTTTTGTATACCCAGAGGCCTGAGGTTCGAAACCCAACAGGCAAAATTGTTTTTCCACAGGTAGCGTCTTTCGTGAGAAATTCGTAAGTCCTCCGTTAGTAAATTCATTGCCAAAAAAGCGCTTTCTCGATTAGCTGCTCGGAACCGGCAGAACATTTTTGGAGCCGTCCAATCCCATGGTTGTTGTGAGGAATGCGCTAGGTCCTGGGGCTCCTCACTCTGTTGCACCACCCTATGTTGTTTATGCCTAAATTCAATTTTGAATAGTAATTATGATTTTGCTACTGGTTTTTATATTCAAAGCGAACAAAAGTTCAATCGATTCGAACTTTTTGATTTGAATTCGAGTCGCGTTACGTTGTCTTATACACGAACCAACGTAACTTTAAAGTCGAGGCGATATTGTGAGATGTACTGATTTGTCATGATTGAACTTACAAATATCAGCAGAAACCACAGCTATAATTTTGATTTAAATTTTCCAAAAAATTAATTTTTCCACCTGCACGATATACAACGATCTAAAAGTTTTTTAAAGGGTAAAAAATAATAGCAAGAGATTTGTTTTTCTGTGGGTGTCTCCTTTCGCGAGGAAATATCAAGCCCTCCGAGAGTAGTTATGTATACCGCCATGAAAAGCGGTTTCTAACATTCGAAATCGGCATAAAAATTGCAGATCCTTCAAATGCGTTAGTTCAAGAGATACGTTTGGGACACCCTATTTTTTGGTTTTTAATTACATACATATGTTGAAAAAAACTTTTGCTCGTAAAAATAAAAACCTCTTAAGTCTAAGGTCCATCACATATATTGCGGGTTTTTAAACTTTGTGCGTACATTTACTTGAGAACTGCTTTAAGGGCACTAAAAAGTTTAGGTCTTTGAAAAAAGCAAAATTTGTCTCGAAAAAGACTATGTTTTGATTTAAAATATTAAATTTTTTTAATTTTAAATCAAAACATAGTCTTTTGGGATAAGTTACTAAGACAAAGTATTCTCCAGCGCTATTACTAACTCCCCTAACCAAGTCTCTCTTGTCAATGTCAAGTTTGAAGAATATGTTTTCCCCATATCATCTTCAAGGCAAACAGCTAATTGCCATTCGGAACAACCAATACATTTTGTTTTACTGAAGAGTCTTAAGTATATTATTTTTGCAACATCAAAAACATCACTAATCACTTGCGGCTCAACGTTGTATTTATTTTCTTTCCTTTTTTCGTATTTGCACAATCGTGACTAGCATCGTGCCCATTCTCACGTTCAGAGTTGTTGTTTGTTTTAATTTCATCAAACATGTTTGTTTTGTTACAAAACCACAAGAAAGTACTCCCCCCATTAATGTGGGATTTATTTGGAAATACAAGATGCAACATCCCTTAAACTGTAGTTAGCTTCTACATTCTCTTTCACGAGAGTTGAAAAAAAAAACTTTAATTGTATAGCATGACAAAACCGTGTAGTCGTCAATTAAAGTCCATAAATAAATTGATCCTAACTACAACAAACTGAGTTATGACCGGCGTTTGTTACGTAATCTCACTATCAATTGTAAAACCCATCGCACGTTTGGATAGAACGAATATTAATATAAAAATCAAGTATTCATAGAGACGAATCTAAAAAAAAAAAACATTTCAATTAAGAATTGTACAGATTTTTTAGCTTTCACGATGTAAGTGAAGGCAGTTAACAAGCGCACCAGGTTTTACTTTACTTTAATTGACTTTTTCAACTTGTAATCAAATTATTACAGAAATATTGAAATCAAATTAAACTGCCAACGGATATAACGCTCACTTCCTGAAATGAAGATACTCTTTTGATTAAAAAGATAATTTGACTAAGCCACTGTAGGTGGAAAACCTAATTAGCACAATCACTTGTACATGGATGGCTCTTGTTGGCTGATTTGTTGTCATAACGTTCGGTGTATTCAATTATTCGCAAAAAGACTTTAAATGATTAAGTCAATGTGCGCAGGAATCGGAGATAATGAAATATAATTCATAGACGACACCGACGATTATTGTTGGTTGTCGGAAGGAAACATTTGGTGTCGGTAAGTGGCGTAGAGAAGAAAGGAAATAGTGGTGGAGGTGGTATTTGGTTTCTCTGAACGAATACCACGTGACTAGTTGTGATGACGTGATTCACAAGCACTCGAAAACACAGTTTCCTTTAATTGATTGAATTAGCAAACGGAAGACTTGGTAAATCACTTTAATTTTTCAATGCCATAACTTTAAGTACCTGGGGAGGTATGTTGCGGTTTGTGCAGGGGTAGGGTACACTAGAGTCAAGCTGCCACAGAATACGGCACACGGCATATCGCTGAACGCAAGTCTATAAGGTTCTAACTTCATTTGAGTGATTTTTTACCAAGATGAGTGAAGTTATGTCCAACAAACGGAACTTCAAACTCTTTGAAGAATATTCTTTCACAACATTAAAAAAAAAAAAATAAGTTGTCGTTTTCTCAAACCAGGAGAGCTGTGAAGAAACAAACTCAGAAAAAAGAACTACAAAGACATTAACAGTTTCCTGTACCCAAAAACACCAAAAGTAACAAATACTTAAGTGTAGCAACATCATTAGACTTGTCAAAAAGTGTAACGAGCCATCTGAAAACAGCGATAGACTACAAGTTTCGAACAGAATTTTTAAGATTGCTTTCATGCCGCTTCATGTTACAGGGACTGCAGAATTTAGGTACACCCGGTCGGTGTGGCATTAGGCTGAAGCTTAATAATCCTCTTTTGACCTAAAATACCGTCTATAGAACTACATATTTTGAAAATTCTTTGGTTCTCCATAGTTATAACTTTAACTATGAAATTTAAATTCATTGCAAATGTAACTGTGGTGCCATGGCCCGGGCGCAATTGTTAACATACGACATACCTGCTTGTTACCTGAGAGTTCGAGTTTCGAATCAAATCAAAAAACCTTCAATTGTTTTTTCTTTTGACTAGTATCGTCTTTAGCGGGGAACTTTCAAGTTATCCGATAGTAATTAACTTGTCATGAAAAATGCTTTCTCATTAAACCGTTCGGAATCGGAGAAAAGTTGTATGACAGCGTCATTCCTCACGAGGTATGTTTAATAGAAACGAACAACGCCCCGAAGCTCCTCGCTCTCTTGCGCTGATCTATTTGTTTAATTGTAATAATCTAACATTAATTAAATTAATTTGTGCTTTAGAAGTAAGAATACAGACCAGTGCCCTATTTCACCAAAATGAAAGTTACAACCACAAATTTGTACTTGTAATCTACAATTACAAATTTGTAAACCCGTTTTTTGTTTCACCAATTGCAGGATTTTATTTCACAAACTTGTGATCGATTCTAATAAAGTTGTAGAAAAATGAATTGTAGGTCACAAGTGTTCAAAATTCCTGTTGCACCAGCATCAAGAATAACTTGTTATTTATAACAGTTTTTTCACAATATTGTAGAACATTGTACTGCGTAAACATCAAAATGAACAAGGAAAATATAATATTTGTAAGATAAGTTCGGAAATTATTCCGATTACTTGACACATTCAGACAAAGTAAGAGAATGGAAAACATTTTTAATTTCTTGCTGTCTCAAGCACTTCTCATCAATAAAGAAATATCGATGTTCGTTAGGCCAGCATATAAAGTTTTCGAACATTAAACTGCTGACTGCGGTACAAACTCTATCCGCAAACTGTTGACTTAGATATCCCATGCATGTCGGCAACTCCATGGTAGTTTCCTCCTTTTCCTTTTCTTCTTTTTTTTTCGCTCGAGTGGGCTATTTGCGGTCGAAATTTTTCATTAAAATGAAATAACTTAAATATATCATAGTTTATACGCAGCCGATAAATTTTTTTTTTTTCACTATCAAAATATCATCACTTTGGCTGTTATTACTGCTCTATGCCTTCGTCGCAAAGACATTTTTTAATGAAAGTAAGGAATTACAAATTTGTAACAAAAATTACACGTCGACCTTCACCTGTAGAATATTCTTACAAACCTAACAAATTTTGTAAGTCTATTTTCTTTGGTGAAATGAAAACTCACAAATTAATGTTATATTAACAAGTTTGTTACTTGTAAAGTACAACTTTAATTTTGTATTGGTGAAACCGAAAAGGAAATTTTTCCACAAATTTCCTTTTGTAAAATACAATTGCAATATTGTAATTAACAAAGTTTGGTGAAGCAATATTTGTACAAAAACCCACAAACTTTGCTAAAAAACGCTTGTAATTACAAATTTGTGAGTTGGTGAAATAGGGCACAGGACCCAAAACGACAAATACTTGTAATACAAGTGAATTAAGAAAAATGTAAAAAAATATAAATAGCATAAAGATGCAAGTTTTTTTTCCTCTTCTACAACTGTAACGAACATACTCCAACAAGTGCCTCTTGACCTGTAGACTTGTAACCTTTTAGCTTTGTGTTACAGGCTCCTGTTGCTGCCATAAGCTCTCCTTGAACCACGTACGAATGGACTGGTACATTGGTAGTACCACAATTGTATCAAATTTTAGGAATGTTTGAACTTTTGCTAGTACACATAATTATGTACCATGCGTACCGAAAGGGTTAAGGTTTCGTTTAAAAAAAATTAATACTGTGATCATTTGCAAAAAAATTTTTAGAATGCCCACAGAGCAGAAATCTATACCATCAGCTGTTTTCACCTCAATCAAGTCAGATCCGCTGATTTTCCTAACTTTCGCATTGATTTTTGAGATTGTGTCCATCTTTAAGCTAAGACATTTTCCGAATTCTGAACTCCGATTGTGTTCAAATTAAAAATTAATGTGCTCTGCTTCATTCGTTACTGTAATTGGTTCTTCTGAACTATTTACCTAATTGTTTAAACAAATGAAGTTCTAAGCACACTTCTGACGTTAGTGAAAGTAAACAATCTGGTTTTGATATAAAAGCACTGTTTAAAGCAAAAAACTGAAAGCACTGCACCATTGTTGTTGCTGTGGTGAGTAATGAAAAAGCCAATTGTTTACGCTAGGTTTTCTACACACTTTAATCAAGTTAGCGCATGTTTAAATATTTAAGAGATTGCCGTTGTTTGTATATCGATGCCCTGGCATAGATCTTTATTTGCTTGTTCTTTTCTTTATCATTGTATATAAACTTAAAACAAAACATACTCTTGAACCCCACCAGGAGATTTACATTTGCCAGAATTTGTAAAAACCGACGTTTTAACTCCTCACACCACAAAATTTTCGCATTCCATTCCATTTCTAGTTTTCTGTTGAAGTCTAATCGATTTTTCAATTTAATTCTTTTGCCTCAATAAAACTTTTTGGTTTATTTATTTAGGACCGATTTTTAACTATTCGGATAGCAGTCTGGTAGAAGCCTATAGAAATAGAGATTTGACACATTCATGTATTGTTCACCCTTTTTTCCGGGGTTACGAGTATCGTGATCTCGAAGGGATAACAACTCTACCACTCATAACTGCTTCCTATTAGTACAAATGCATATACAGGGTGTTTTGAATATGATGCGACAAAAACTCAGGACGGATAGGTTGAGTCAAAACAACAACAATAATTGTATGGGAGGAGGGAGACTCTATCTGTCTAAGGGGGAAGATCAAATTTATAAAAAAAAAATTATTTATTTTTTCTAAAAAAAAAAAGTTTTCAAAATCCGCCTGGCCACTTACTACCAAATAATGTAGTTTTCAAAGCTAGAACTTTGTTAAATGAAAAGATTAGTAAAGTTTTTAACAATTAAAACACTTTTTATATTTCCTCAGATGTACATTTCAGAAGCAATGCTGCCATCGTCAGTGAGATTTATAAATTAATAAAAGTGTTTTAATTGTTGAAAACTTTACTTATCTTTTCATTTATTAGATTTAAAAACACGTGGATTATCTCAACTAAAAAACTCATAAAACTTTTTTATTTAATTAACATTTAACAAAATAAATAAGTGAATAGTTTTAGAGTTATCACGTCTTAAGACGGTATTACACTATCATATAAATATGAGTTAACAAAAAAATATGGCACAACATCGTCATATAAGTGTGATAGTCATATATATATGGCACAATTTGTATGTCTCCATATAGATGGCAATGATTCTAGAGCCATATATATATATGGTGTAGTGTAATACAAAATCATATTTGTCACCATATAAGTATGTTTGCCTTGTGTCAAGTCAAGTAGAAATAAAGGCATATTTCTTTTTTTCATTATTATCTCTGTCAATTTTTATTGAAATTTACATCTATGTACGAGTATGCATGTGTAATAAAAGACTTCACTCTGTGCATTCAACGTACAAATAGAAATAAGGAAATAACTACAAATAGAGAAATAAAAATAAAAAAACATAGGATGCCGATTGTATGACAAGCGCAAGTCATATAAAATCAATCGATTATATGGCTAGTTCATTATATTCATGCTTTTCATACTTAATATGGCACAGGCTGCCATATAAGTGTGATAGCGATACTTTTCTTTGTCAAATAATTATTGTTTGCCATACAAATTGTTCATCTTTTTATATACATATATAAAATTTCCCTGTCACAATGTTAGTTACCGTACTCCTCCGAAACGGCTTCACCGATTTTTACCAAATTTTATACATGCGTATTCAGTAGGTCTGAGAATCGGCTACTAATTATTTTCCATACCCCAAAGTGATAAGGGCCATCTACCCTTAACATTGTTGCTTTAATTTACACTGTGACACGAGAATTTTATATATTAGATTTTACAGTCTCAGTGTAAATGCCATATAAACTATATTCTAAAGTAAATTTATTATCAATTTATTTTATAACATTAAATGTGGAAATTTTATATATTAGATTCTTATTCATTTGATAGAAAATATTGTTGGAGTGTTGGACAATATAATTTTTGGGTTCACTTATAAGAGCTCTTACTTCCACATAATTTTAATGGGTCGGGAAAAGGAAAGGGAACCGTAACGGGAACGGGAACTCTAAAACTTAAATTATCGCCTACATGGTCTATATTTCATGATCAAATTCCTACAAAAACGGGGAAACTAGAAATTTTCGGGCATTCTTAAACTTCTTAATTAATTCTACTTAATTTTCGTTTCTAGACAGTTTGGTGTGAACAACGCTTAAAATAAGTTAGACCCGAGCAACGCCGGGTGGGTCATCTAGTATTATATATATATGGCATAGTGTAATATCATTAGGATTATTTACAGAAAATGTACTACATTATATTGCAACTTTGCTCATATATACATATATGGTATAATGTAATACCGCCTTTAGTCAAAATTAAAAAAAAATGCTTTGCCATATCGAAAGCCATTTTTTTAATAATCAATCTTAATGGATATGAGTCAAACCCGGAAAACTGAACGCAGATCTTTCTTAGTTTTTCCTAAATTGAAAACGAAAACCAAAGGTGGTTTGTCCTTTTGTAAATGACTATGTAAAGTAAATGACTTGATTTTTAATAATTTTTTTTTAAATAAATGTGAAAAGAGATAGTTTTTAAAATATATAAATCTTTATTCAAATAAATATAACTAAATTTTATTATTAGCGGTTGGTAACTTCTGTTTTTTTGATGATTCGACGCGTTTTGGAATCAAGTTCCATCGTTCGGCGCTTTCAACTGTTTGAAACGCGTCGCATCATCAAAAAACATAAGTTACCAACCGCTAAGAATAAAATTTAGTTATATTTATTTAAATAAAGATTTATATATTTTAAAAACTATCTCTTTTCACATTTTTTTGAAATCAATTGATCAACTCGGAGACCAAAACACATTAAAAATTATGATTTAATAATTTGGTTAAAAAATTAAGTAAAGCTTTTATGAAAACGGAGAGAGATAGGCACCCGCCCTCAAAATCTATTTTTTTTTTTTTTCGTTATAACCCAAACTTTCCATTCTGACCTTATGTCCGTATGCAAAACACCTTGTACATTAAAAAAAAATTAATCTTCCCATGTATTGGTAAGCGCAAAATTAGAGAACTGCTCGATCAATTTGGCTTG
Source organism: Melanostoma mellinum (assembly GCA_914767635.1). NCBI lineage: Eukaryota > Metazoa > Arthropoda > Insecta > Diptera > Syrphidae > Melanostoma > Melanostoma mellinum. The sequence continues at coordinate 194,830,491 of OU612058.1, read as the reverse complement.
GCAGTATTTTCAAATTGATAACAAGTTTGAAGCGAATGCTTGTATGACAAAAAAAAAAACCAAGAGTTGACAAATGTGATGATCTAAACATCTAAATTTTCATTAGTGTCAGTCTAGACAGAGATATAAGTTTACAGCTATCTGAGTAGCACTTGGGAACAGGTTGACCGATTTTGCTGGTGAAGGTTTGTACGAATTTAGTAGGAACTAAAGTAGGCTAGGAACTACTCAAGCTTTATTTATTATGCATTGAGGTTTCGACATGAACCGCCAGGATTCTGCTGAGTGGGGAAGTTACATCTCTGGAATTGATACGCCAGTAGAATTATTGGAATCTTTTTTTCCGTCTTTTAGATAATAATGAAAAGTCATAATAATTCTTTCCAAATGACATGCTTTAAAGCGAGTGTTATTAAAGAATAGGTTTTCAATAATTCTTCCATGAATGGAATAAATTCTTTTGTGATACCAATGTTCTCGTCAAAACACCAACATCAATGGCTTTAATTATGATCCTGGTTGTGACCATAAAAACCAGGATCATAAGTAAAACTTTACTTCAATGTTACATCTAAGGGTAAGTTCACCATAGCACAGAACTTACTTACTTACTTAAGGTGGCGCTACAGTCCGGGTCGGACTAGGGCCTCAACCAACATGCTTCTCCAGCCAACTCGGTCCCTAGCTAGCTGCCTCCAGTTTTGCACGCCAAGTTGGTTGAGGTCCTCTCCTACTTGCGTGCGCCACCTGAGTCGCGGTCTTCCTCTACTGCGCCGTCCCTCGGGATTGGAGTCGAAGACTTTCCGGGCCGGAGCGTTGGTGTCCATTCGCTCTACATGACCCAGCCATCTAAGCCGCTGGACCTTGACTCGTTTGACAAGGTCAGTGTCGCTGTACAGCCCGTACAATTCGTCGTTGAATCTTCTTCTCCATTCTCCATCTATGCAGACGGGACCAAATATCACCCGAAGAATTTTTCTCTCGAAGCATCCTAAAGCGTTCTCGTCTGCCTTTGACAAGGTCCATGCCTCTGCGCCATATATAAGAACCGGGATGATAAGTGTCTTATACAGGGACACTTTAGTTGCTCGAGATAGGACTTTACTACTCAATTGCCTTCTTAGTCCGAAGAAACAGCGATTGGCAAGAGTTATTCTTCGTTTGATTTCAGCGCTGGTGTCGTTGTCTGAATTAATAGCGGCGCCTAGGTAGACAAAGTCCTTAACTACCTCAAAGTTATAGCTATCAATCGTGACGTTCTGTCCAAGACGTCGGTGTTGGGTGTCCTTTCTTGATGACAGCATATACTTGGTCTTGCCCTCATTTACCACTAAACCCATCTTCTTCGCTTCCGTCGCAATGCTCATAAACGCGCCATTGACATCACGTTGCGTTCTTCCAATTATGTCAATATCGTCGGCATATCCGAGCAATTGAACGGACCTTTGAAAGATTGTGCCTCTTGTGTTGACGTAGGAGTTTTGCACTATTCTTTCAAGAACGATGTTAAAGAAGTCGCATGACAGTGCATCGCCTTGCCTAAAACCATTTTTGACATCGAATGTATCAGTGAGATCTTTTCCGACCCTGATAGCGCAGAAGCATATTTTTATTTTCAGTATGAACTCCAAAACAGTCGGAGCGATTTAGAAGGAATTTTCAGCCAATCTTTAGACTAGCTTATCAGGCGGTCCTAGAAAGCTTGGTAGCAATCGGACTGACTTAAATTTTTTGGCTTTTTAAATTTTCGTCTCAACAAACCTTTAAACAATTAAGTTTAGATGCAATATAGTTATCTATCTGCTCATATAATATAATCGGTGTGTGTTTCGTATATAGACTTCATTTGGATTTCAGGTAATCTTCAGACAAACCCTGCGGGTATTCCTGACTTTTTTGGTTTTTTGTCAATTTTGTGTCAACAATAATTTGAATGACTTAAGCCCGAGCAAGGCCGGATGGGTCGTTAGTAAGCTAACCAGGAAATCTCCAGCTAAGTCCAACGGGTGTCCCTGTTAATTTTGGTTTTATCTTTTTTTGCAATTTTGTGTGAACAGAACTTTAAGTAAGTCTATTGCCTCGATTGAAATGCTCTTCTTCTTCAATGACTCTGTAAAGTCAACTTTCAACAAAATTTTTCAGCTTGGGAGAGAACAATTTTTATATCATCGTCACTTATACTTAAATCCTCACTAGGCATAAGCTCAGTACAGCCTATACCTAGCGAGGAAAGGAATTGCTTTCTAATCGGACTTAAAAAGAGTCAATGTCCACGAAAATCCTTTTAAATTGTGGAGTGTTCATCGACAAGAATCCAAGATACGAAAGCACGAAACAGCGTTACCCGTGGCGTGATGGTTAGCATGTCTGCCTGTAAGCCGGGTAGTTCGTGGTTTAAATCCCAACAGAAGCAAAAATGTTTTTCAAGTCCGCTTTATCGCTTAGCCGTTCGGAATCGGCAGAAAACCTTAGGTCCCCTCCATTTCCTCACAAAGGCAAGGGCTGTGAGAAACGCGCTGGGCCCCTGAGCTCCTCCCTCTCTTTAGCATTTTTTTTTATTTATTTATTTTAACATCAAAACATGATGCACCAGTCGCAATGGTCAGTCTGATTTCACATCGCATCACGTCATAAATTTATTTTTCGAAAAAGTTTCATTGTTTACATTTTTTTTTTGTCTTATTTCAATTTTAGTTACTATTTTTTTTTTTTCGAGAAAGAGTTTCCGATAAGCAATTGCAATTGTTTATTAAATTCGTAAGTCTTTTTATATTGCAAATATGTAGTTAAAAAAAGAAAAAAGATTTTGCTACCTTTAATAACGCCAAAAAGCATATTATCTCCGATAACCACGTACCAAGGGGTCAAACTCAAAAGTTGAATTGCAAATCTTCACTAACTCTTCTTTTTTTTTCATTTCCTCCGACGATAAAAAAAAGGATTAAGTGGGTTACATATTTTATTTTCTAGCCTTCGTTTTCTAACACAATTTCGTAAATCAACTTGTTACCCTTGTACGACGTGTCTTCATAGTTTCCCTAACTTTATTCCAAGACGTTTGCGTAAATGTATTTCCAGTGAAACCTGCCATCAGGCTCCTTGACTAACATTCGGTGACTTGAATACTAATTATGTTTGCATTGGAATATTTATTGCAAAACAAGCACTTTCTAATCGCGTTTTATACGCAAACATTTACACTTTCTTGACACCACAAACTTTTTACCAAATATCTATACAAATACATGTTCTATAGACGCATCAACAAATATACCACCCCTTTTAGCCATAGCTTGTCGATTTGAATGTCTTCGGGGATCTTTGCCTAATTGGAAACAAGACATAGTTGAAAATCGATAGCCCGCAAAATTCAGTTAAACGTGCGAAAGCATATTATGTACGCGGCAGTGCAACATGCACAACCGGATGTGAGGCTTTGACATTCAAGTATCTATTGAAGGAAAGTAAAAATCGTTGAGGCATTGAAGCATTTCTAGGATTTCGCACTGCAAAATACTACAAATGGATTATTAATTCTATACCCGGGCTCTGCCAAGCGAATTAAATAAACTAAAATAAACTTATGTGTGAAAAAAAAAAAAAAAAAATGCCATTGTTGTGTGGTGCCGCAGAAGCATTTCCTCCACCAGAAAATGTTTCAATTATTTTTTAATTTGAGCCGTAATTATAGGAATGGAGGACAATTAGAAGAATAATTTTCATTTCGTTGGCGCTGTTTTGTGGTTAGGGGAAGTGTTTTTCTGTAAATAGAAAGTACCAATAAGTAGGTACCAACTTAAGACACAACGTGTTTCTTTATAAAGCTCTCTTATAATTCCAGCTCTTCTGTTGATTTGTTCTCCGGATTAGCCGAAACTCAAATGGCTTTTATCGCTACTTTGGGTTTGTTATCATTACATTTTATCGTAGGCGCAAAGACTTTTGTCGAGAAAACACAATCGAAATTCAAGTATCTATCTAGTGTTGTAGGTCAAAATGTTGTGATATCGAATTTAATCGTCTGATGGAAAGTTTATTTTGCAATACAGTGGAGCGGTTGAAACTATTTCACATTCTTTATAAATTATGTGAACGGTCTATAGCCGTTTTAATCCATACTTTGAACACATATAAACAAAAGCATTATCCTATACTAGTGTCTCGTATATGTACGAGTATGTGCTTTTTAAGCATAAATTTGCACGCCCAAGAAAACTTTTGAAGGACTTTTCGAGAATTTTTTGCAAATGTTTCTACTTTTACCGAAAAAAGCAAAACGACCCAATGTGCGTGTGAATTATTTAATCTCACACTTTGGTTGCAACTTTTAATGAGGCGTAGCACGAGAGTGGGTTAATAGTTTGACTATGTCACTTGTCAGAACTTTTCCAATGCGCAATATTTAAGGCCAGATATAAAAAAAAATCACCACAAAAAGTTTATGCATTGAAAAGAGACAATTGAACAATTTAAATAAGCTGACAACGAAATGAGGGGTATGTATTGAAAATCGTGTAGTAGACGTGTATTTTTGGATTATATTTCAGTTTAGAAACATTTCATTGCACACCTATACATGTATGCTTGTGAAAGAAAACAAATAACTGATGAGAAATTGTAATTGAATACTTTTTCCGTTGGAGGTTTTTAAAGTATTAGCTGGAGAACTCAGACCTAAATATCGGTCCAAAAAGTTCCCTTTTGTAACGCCACCAAGTTTTCCACTCTCTTTTCTGCTACGAGATAGCGAAAATGTTACAGTTTTCTTGTTAACGTTGGGGAGCATACGTTTGGTGTGTCTGCATTCAATGCAGGCATGTCATCTACGGGGCTGTGCTATTGACAAATCGAGCCGTTGATTGAAGCCTCCACTGAGGACCCTGGCAGCAAAGCGCTTATTCAGGTCCTGAGAAAACTATCTGATACCCTTGCCTCGCAGGTTTATCGGCGACCTCAATTCCAGTAACACCGCGATGACCTCCAACGCAAACGAGACGCAAAGAATTCAGTCTTCCGACTTCATTCAGAGAGTTATTACATTCCCGGATAACTTTCTAAGTAGTGAGAGGGTTGAGTAGAGCCTTAAGTACAGATTAGCTGTCACTGCGCAGACACAAATATTTCTCCCCATCGAGCCATTGTTCGAAACGTTGATTATAACAATTTGGATAGCATACGCCATACGCCTCCAATTAGAAGACAGATGTGTATGTGCCTTAAGAGGAGTGCAGTCGTATGTCAGAGCTCTCCACAAAGGCAAAAGCCCAGATATATATTCGGCTAGTTCTCAACCGAAGGAAAGTTAATTGTGTATTCTTGACGCCATTTGAGCCTTGGAGTCATGGTGTCGGAGGGCATATCCATTAGACATGAGCCAAAAGACATGCTACTTGCGAGTTCCTTTAAGTTCCAGTGCGAATTGTGCCAGAGACCACATCATTTCAAACAAAAAAAGTCTTGAAGTTCACATCCTGATGTAGGTATCAATAAGGGGATAAATATTGAACAGTGCGTCGAGAGCAGCACCTGGAGTGCTGGCGCTGGGGAAAGCCCCAGTACAGCCAAGCCATATTGTTACTTGAAATTTGGAGAACGATTCGATAACATATTTACGTGAAAGTTTATTCCACCAAACAATTGAAGCATAGAAGGTGATAAGTCTTATCATAGCCGTATAGATCCAAATGAACCTTTTCGGTGACACATATAGTATGTCTTGCCAAGGCTCCCTTACATTGCCAGAAATATGACAGTGCTTTAGCAGTCTTTGACTCGACATCTTTAAGCCAAATAAGCTTATTATCTAGGATTACTCCAAGATGTTCGACATCGTTTGAAAATGGGATGTTGATGCCTTTAAGTGTAAGATCCGTCAGACCATTCAATTTTCTGAGTCTCATAAACAGGACACCTCAGTTTTAAGAGGATTGACAGAGAGACCGTTTCTAACTCATCAGCTGCAAACGCAGTCTGTGCTCTGTAACAGACAGCTTGGATCTACTGCGACGTCTTCGGCTTATACTTGGGCGTGTTATAGTTTAATCCATTGAGCAATTCAAATAGAGAGTTGTTCAGCAAATAAAACAGAAGAAAAGATAGAACTGGAGCTTGCGGACAACCCTCATTCACTAATGACTAATAAAAATGATTCGTCTACGTCTACACCATGTTCACTGGCAGTGTTGCCCATACCATCAAAGCTAGCACTGTCGAAATAACCTTCTATATCGATGAAAACCAAATATTCTTTCCAGAGTTTAAAGCAAAACCGTATGAAAGGTTTGAATGAAAGCGACTCTTAAACTTTGCCACGCAGTTGGAATACACGCTAGAGCTGAACTGCCAGTGAAAATATTTTTTAAAGTAGGTAGCAAAAGGTTTATACGTTCTTGCAATATAGCTGGATAACCAGCGTCAGTGCCAGTTCACTTTAATCTGTCAAAAGATGTCACCTCATATTTAATGCACTCAGTAGCAACTACGATGACGTGTACCAGCTGCTTTGAGAGGATTTATCGGGTTTTCCTGATCTAATATTTACTTAGGTGGGCTTTACAGTTCTGGATGGACCTGGACCT